>CM055898.1:72764604-73964604 GCA_029582155.1 Panopea generosa | reverse complement strand
ACATGTAACAACATATAAAGCAAAAACATGTAATATCTAGGAAATACAAAATAAAAATGATTTTTTTTCTTCTTCATTTACACAAACAATATAGCAACAAAACCAAATTATTAAAAAAAACGTATACACATGTATAGTGGTATTCATTGATCGGTTCGCAGCTTAATATCAGAAGAGAAGAGAAAAGAAAGAAAATGGTATAATTTACTGAAATATATGTCTAGACCGGTTATCTTGGTCGGTAGCATGTCCGACTATCAGTCCAGTGTTGGTAGTTCGAAATCCCGCCTGGCTGCAGTCTTAGTGATGATTGGTATACTACATTGCGTCTCATTGCCATTTGTCTCTAACCGATGATTCAAGCGGTAAAGTTATCGATTATTTACGGAAATGAGTGCTCGAATACTGGTTAACCATCTAGGATTGAATGGTTTATGTAGGTTAACCCGATGGTCTGTTAACCCTCAATGGCATAACACCAATGAATGACCTATATTATAATAATTAATGTAATTTGGTCACTGGTTGCAGCATAGTAGTATAACTACATCAGTATCTCGTGCTTTTAACTGTAGTCTGGTATCAATCGTTGGCAAATGCTTTGAGACTGTTTCACATAGATTTAGCCAAGACAAGGTTCGTCTCATCTCTTTACTCCATGTGCATTTTAACTGGACTCTTCCAAACTCAAATGCCACACATAGTCAATTTCCATGAATAGATACATTTTACCTATTTATTCTGATAGAGAAGAAAACAGTGCAGAACCTGTTCTGATTGCTCGTTACGAGCAATCAGAACTGACTGGTTCTACACTGTTTTCAAAGGCCTCCTATATTAGAGGTGTTCAACGGTGTTGATATGAAGTAAAGGGTTAACTGGTTGAGTTTCACAGACGTTTATATTTAAAAATAAATAAATAAACATTTAAAATGTTCATATACTGTTATCAGGTATTTAAGTTTGCTATTTAATACAGCATTCACTTGACTACTGGTTAACCTTCCAGAGTACCAGAAATTGTTGTTAGATTGGCTTTTAACCCTCGATGGCATAGAAATGATACTCAACACTCAATTAAGCAAAAATGCAACTTCCAAACAACTGTGGAATTAAGTTTTTTTCATATTAGAAATTGCTTTAGAACAATACAAAACCTTTCTTAAATAATCGTATAAATTTGGATTAAGTAATAAAACCAGATTTCAGTTCATCCGAATGTTGCAGAAGCGATGACTAGAACAGAACAGAACAGAACAGAACATATATTTTATTAAGATTTATACAAAGTACATCATCATAGATAATACAACATACAATCAATATAAACGTATAGTCACTTCACAGCAATAATTGAATTATTACAGTTACAATACTATATTATATAATTTATAATCTATAGAGTATGAGTCACAGACTGTACGTAACCTACTAGGAGACAAAATATGACTCGAACCCGGGACCCTTCGCTTACAGGGCAAATGCTCTACCGACTGAGCTAAACAAACCGCTTATATACAGTCGGTAGAGCATTCGCCCTGTAAGCGAAGGTTCTCGGGTTCGAGTCATATTTTTTTCACTTGGTAGGTTACGTACAGTCTGTGACACATGTAACACTATTTAACAATGGTTAATAAATGCAATGAGGATGGACACTATGCTTAATCAAGGAATTATATAGAGATCCTTGGCTTAATCTTAATCACTTTTTTCTAATTTCTAATGCTTTATATATAAATATATCTTGAAATGTTATATAATACGGTATTATGTGAATTGAGACACAGACGGTCTTTTATAGTAATATATTTTCAAATACGTTTTCTAGATTGTTAAAACAGGAACATATACATAAGAAGTGAAACTCATCTTCTGTATCTCTTCAGTTGCAACATAAACCAAAATAGTCAAAATATTTATTAAAACCTTTTCCACATGACTTCTGATTCACGGCTTTAATAATACTAACCGACCAGACTACGGACGTGTTTAGAGGATCGCATGTGAAGTTTGTGAAAATCCGAAACAGAACGCCAAAGAGATCGTGACAAGCAACACAGATCGTTGTAGAAACATGGATGTCGCTGAAACAATACAAAAAAAACATGATTATACTATTACATACACATTTATAACATCATAGCGTAATAACAGGTATGGATTAAAATATATTTTTAATGGGGTCTAACGCCACTTTCAAAACATTTTAGGTTATATATGGCATATCCAGTTTTACCGGTGGAGGAAGACCTAAGACTGAGTAAAACCATCGTCCTTCCGCAAGTAACTGGAAACTTTCTAACATGAAGTTAATGGAGCGAGCGGGACTCCAACCTACGACGTTAGCAGTGAGAGGTACGTGATCTAAAGACGGCGCCTTAGACCAGTCGGCCAAGGAGGACCAATATAATTTAATTTTATATCAAAATTATGGACTTTTACAGTAAAATCATAATAACCGTAATTCAATACAATTACGAGAGCGGTTAAACTTTTTATTCAGAGCTCTTAAACTTTATTTTATGTTCAATTTTGACAAACTTAGATAACAGCAATATCAAAATATAATGTTCATTGACGTAGAATGGACCTAGCTCCCCCTATTGGGCCCGTTAAATAGCAATGTAGGGAAAGCCACATTTGAGAACGTTGATTGGTCAGTTGCGTCAGTTGAAAGTTTGAATAACGTCACATTTTAGTAAGCGTTAAAATGAATTGTGGGACAGGTATAAAATTGCCTGCTCATTCATTAGTGGTTAATATACCTGATTTGGGAGATATCAGGTTTTGGCTGTGTTGATGCTGTGGTGGTGACTGGGTCTGTGGTGGTGACTGCTGTTTAGCGTACATTCGTATTTGTTTAACTGTGTTGTATCGATTTATATTGTTTGACGACGACATTTATATATATATTTTTTTCCGGAAGCTGGTTTTCATTCTCAGATAGCAAAAGAAAGAAACTCGTCGAAATTTAGACATACCTATTTGTGTGAGTAATTTTGATTGCGGCAAAAGACACATAACATAATTTCTTAGTAAATGGACATCTGGCAATTAGGCCATAATAAATTAATTGCTAGATAATCATCCCAGCCCGCCCCCTAATTTTCATGCCGCCAGGACCCTTTTTATTTTCACAAAAAAAAAAAAAATAAATAAATAAAAAAAAAAAAAAAAAAAATTAAAAAAACATCAAATTTTTTTTTAAAAAGATTAAAAATCCTCGCGCCCTCCCCGTTTTAAAGAAAATATTGGATGATAATCTAGCAATTAATTTATAATGGCCTTACCTACATTACGCGAAACTCTTCCGAATATGAACCTTATTTCAATCAGTATACTTAACGCCTTTAAAAACGCAAGGTATATATTTATTTTTAACCCAGATCTTCCATCATTTATCGGTCCATATATACGTGGAACAAAATCAATTAAGCTATTAAAATTGCCTTTTAATGTGATGGAATTTGTAAAATAAAATTAAATATCAAGGTAAACACATATTGTAATGGTTAATCATTCATACCATAAAGGACTTATACAGCGAAGAAAAAGCAAGTGATTGAAATGTTATGAATGCTCGCGTATTCAAGCAAAATCTCGCAAAGTCTCGTTTTCAAACAGCGTTCGTCGTAGAAATACATATTAATACGTTATTACAAAACGAGACCATTCCCAGTAAATTGTGTTTAAAATTGTTGAAGTACTTATGATCACAAAATGTGTATACTGCAAATAAAAATCAAGGATAGTTTACTTCAAACTACAATACTTTTAATTAAGATAATTTTGCGTGTTTATAAATCATTAAGGTTCTATACACCTTACATATTATGTAAAAGTAATCAGTTGTCTGTGGAATCTTAATGATTAATTTGTCAAATTATGAATTCTTCGCATGCTGTTTGATCATCATTAATAGAAAGATGCAAGTTTCATATCCTTTTATATATATATCACAAACATAGTTGATATAATACCCATACTTCAGTTTTTAAAGACATTAAACAACTTTTATAAATATGGTGGACACATACATACCTGCCCTGCATTTCGGTATATCACAATCCTCAACTTTCTCCTTGGCAATATTTATAACGCAGACTGGCATATCTTCATCGCCGAAAGGATTTCGACAGTAGTTATGCCCTTTTTTTATATCCTGTAAAGACATTTTAGAGAATCCATAAGGAAGACAATTTTTGAGATATGAAGGTTCTGAAAAAAAATGAAATTTAAGTCAATCATGCTGTACACTGGCAGTCATATTGAGTTTCCAAATGGAACAAAAACGCACAATCACTTTAAAAGACCACCAATGGAACGTTCCTGCAAAGTTCGTGTGTTCACTATATGGATGAAGACACGGGTACGGCAATGCCGCACCAATTATAAATATCGGTGAGCCATTTTTAAAAAAAAATATCAACCAATGAGAAAGCAGCTTTCACCATTTCAATCGTGTAACTTTTCTGATATTCATGAAAAAACCTCCTACAACAACAACAACCTTCATGCATGGAATCACCAGTGAACAATACTGCCAGGTTTTTATTTCAACAATCATTAGGCAGTATTAAACTGGTGGCTTTGTTGCCTTTCCTACCTTTAAGGCGTGTTTGATTCAATCCGGATCAATGGTTTTGGTAAGGAAGATTTTGTAAAAAAAACAAAAAACTTTCGTTTTATTGATTTTTTGTGACCCATGTCTATATGGAGTTTTATAAAAAAAATATATATATAATCAATCAGGGGCGTACCGTGACAAATTTGGAAGTTACTCGGGTTGGGGTCCCACTTCCCCTAATTGGGTCAGAGGTCGCCTCCCCCCGTGAAACTTTTAAAACTTTTATGCTTCATTGGGCTAGTAAACATTACATAAACAAACTATCAGTCGGTCAAGATATGGGTTCTCGGACTGCACAGTCTTAAATAGGTCGATATTCTATTTGTACACCCTTTCAGTTAAATTTTAAATTTGCTTCTCTCTTTTTCAGCCTTTTATCTTTTAGGCTTTGATTTCAAATGTTACTCAGCAGAGTAGATGAGTATGCCACGCTACAAGCCTGTCATGAATGCTTTGTGATTGAATGCTCAGATAAAACTTGACGTTTGATACGAGATATTCCAGCAGAAGTACAGTCATGATTATATACTGTTCCCACCTAAACCAAATTTGATATTTGACCCGTCCGTTAATACTGATTCTTTGGACTCGTTATCCTAAAAGTGTACGTGATTTTATCATGTAATTTGATATTATTATACAATGTATTGCCAATTAATAGAAATCCTGTTTGTTGGATTAATTATAAACAAATTGCAAAAGAATCGGACCACAACTTTAAACGACAAGCCCTCCCCGAGGCTTCAAAATGCATCACGGTACATTTAAAGTGACAATAATTTGCAATACAAACTAACACAGTTATATACTTACAAATAACCTCTCTCTCTCTCTCACTCTCTCTCACTCTCTCTCTCTCTCTCTCTCAACACACACACACACACACACACACACACACACACACACACACACACATATGCATGTGTATGCAAAGAATGTAATTATTTTGCTAGAATTTCTAGTGAATATAATTAGTATGAATTTGTATGAGAAAGAGAACAACAAAGACAGTATAAAAAGAAAGAGTTATCATTCATAGGCTTTATTATTGTTATTTTACTTATATTATCAATAAACAAAAAAAAACAACGCTCTAAACTTGTAATTGTAAATTGCGTAGTATTACCTGATCTTCGGTGAATTCCCCTAATTCAAATGGCCACGGAATACACAATTTACCAGATTTCGTTGTATTGTGCGTTCCCCGGTAAGATGAACCGTCGCCATGGTAACAGTCTAAATAAGAAATATTGTAATACTATGTAAATTTCAGGATAAAATGTCATGTTTGCATATTGAAACATTTCTAAATTGGATTTACTAATCTAAGAGCACCGTTATTACAAGCTTTTCTGGAATGTTTATGGTGCATTTTATGTAGATCAGGATTAAGAGTTAAATAAAATATATACATTTTAATTAACTGATTTACATACGTACTATATATTATATTTTATTATATTCACTTGCTATTTTTCACTCATTTTATAAGTTAAAATATCATAAAACGAGTAAAAATGTATGTTTGAGGTCCGTTGTTCATGCTAGAATGTTTATAACATTTTCACGTGACAATTTACGTATTATATATGTTGCTTTAGTTGAAATGACAATTATTTATTATTAATAAAACATTAACGTTTTTACGTATCATATTTGTTGCTTTAGTTGAAATGTCATTTATTTATTATTGATCAAACATTAACGATTATCGCGTGACAATTTATGTATCATTTTTGTTGCTTTAGTTGAAATGTCAATTATATATAAAATAAATAAAATATTTACGTTTTCTTCGCTATTTATTACTAACCAAACATTTACATTTATCGCGTGACAATTAAAGTATCCTATGTGTTGCTGTAATTTAAATGTCAATTATTTATGATTAATCAAACATTAACGCCTTTTGCGTGACAATTTACGTATTATGTTTGTTGTTTTATTTGAAATTTCAATTATTTGTTATTTATCAAACATTAACGTTTATCACGTGACAATTTGCGTATTATATTTGTTGCTTTAGTTCAAATGTCAATTATATTTTATTAATAAAATATTTACGTTTTCTTTCGCTTACCCATTTACGTATTATATATGTTGCTTTAGTTGAAATGTCAATTATTTATTATTAATAAAACATTAACGTTTATTGCGTGACAATTTACGTATTATGTTTGTTGTTTTAGTTAAAATGTCAATTATTTATTATTTATCATACATTAACTTTTATCGGGTGACAATTTTCGTATCATATGTGTTGTTTTACTAGTTGAAATGTCAATTATATATCATTACTCAAACATTTACGTTCATCGCGTGACAACTGACGTATCATATTTGTTTCCTCAGTTGAAATGTCAATTAGTTATTATTAATCAAACATTAACGTTTATCGTGTGACAATTTACGTAATATATTTGTTGATTAAGTTAAAATGTCAATGATTTATTATTAATAAAACATTAACGAGTTTGCGTGATATTTTTCATGACATACTAGTATTGTTGATAGGAAAGAAAAAAAGACTGAATTACCGGAACGTGATATAGGATAGTTCTTTCGACCATCTACCTTCCCTTCGTTGCCTGCAATAGTAAACGAATAAAATGCATTGATCTGAAATTGATCAAGTTTAGTAGCAGGGGTCCTTCGATATCGCGAAGACAGTTAATTTCCCTACTCCCGACGTTCTATTTTTAAACTTATATTCGTTTGTTTATTTCCACATGTACGAAGTTTCTTCCTAAAATATACAACAGAACTTCGTGTGTACGGATATTTGATATAATGGTATATAATTGTATATATAATGTGTGGTATTGATTGAATATTAGAATTTGCTTAAAACATGACCACAAATCACCACAACTCACTGATCACTTACAAATGCTTTCATTGGACAATGCATGCCGCAAAATTATTTAACTGCGTATTAATTTTATGCAAGTATTGGCTTCGCGCATGCTCCGTATTGTAAAGTAGTTAGCTATTGATTAATCGAAAAGAAACAAAGGCTAATTATTCTTTTTCTGTTTTATGAGTAAAAACTTGGGTTAAAAATCTTTAAGGTTGGTCTTATCTTGAAAATGTGATATATTATTGTCTTTCAGATAAAAGTTTTGCATAATATTATTTCGAATCAATTTTAAAAATATAAATTATAAAAAAGAAATTGAATAAGTTGAATCAACTTAACTTGGTGGTGCTTACTTACGATTTAGTCCTTCTGTGGTGGCGATCAATCCGTACACAGTGACTAGAAATAATAACCTTACAACCATGTTTATCTGAAACAACGAAGAAATATAATTATATAATAACAAAGGACACAGTACCAATACTTTTGGCGCTATCCACTTTTGGCTGGCTGCCAACCCAAAAGTGTATAGTACTCCTCCATAAGAATGAATGCGCGGTAATAAATAGTTCAACTCTTGGATCCAATTGAACTTTATTTAAACGTTTAAGATCTTGAATATTAAGTAGAAAAAGACCGCATAATAATGTTTAAACGCTTTTGAAAGACTTTAGACCTCAATGAACTATTAAAAATCTAGCAAAATTTTGAACACCGGAGTTTGGTGTTCTGTAACCAAAATTCAAATGGAGTGGTTCACTCTAATTCTTGTTTGAGAAACGCGTAGACTGGCTTCTGCATGGAGGTTACTGTGTAATAGGTTAAAGTGATGCAAAGGTGTAAAATATGACGGTACTGTTATTTTTATTCTTTTAGAAATGGTAGATGGCGATGCATATTAACTTCTTTATTTGTTGACTGATTTCGATATTGTTTATATGTTTAGAAAACTAAAGTTATCTTGTTTTCGAAACTGAGTAAATAATTAAACTCAACTATCCAATAATGAGATACAAACAATTGAACTGAGCTGATTATTATTTACGATTAGCTATATAGTGTGCCCTGAAATATGTAGCCATTTTATTTAAACAAACAAAGAGTTTATACCACATGTATGGATACAAATATATAAACTTTTTTTGACTAAGATATCGAGTGACCCAACACTTACCTGGCTATAAAACAACGAGTGAAAACAGTTTACCTAAATAAAAAAAAGTTATTTATCCAGAAGTACACTCAGTTGCGGCGCGTATGCAAGGAGAATCAAGTACAAAACGTGGACATATTTATATGGCATCTTCACGAGGGGTGTTCAACAATATGTGAGATGTCTATATTGGTGAGCGAACTCCAAGACTTACATTACACAAGTTCAAATTCAGATGGAATCGTGTAAAAAAATCAAATTCTTACTCTCTTAAAGTGCTTTTATCGGACAATGTAATATGAACGAAAATGTTATCCTCAAGATGGAATGTTGTCCACAAGTTATTGGTCTCATGTGCAAGGAATGGTAATGCAGGTTGAGGTTCTTATAACATTAAACGTGTATGTTAATCAGTGATTGAAATAACCATTCAAAAACCTTATAAGGCATGTGTTCCAATTCTTGTCAAAGGAAGGGTTCTGGCGATTTCATCTACCCCATCTATTTGGCTGTGTTGTGTGACGTCTAAGAACACACATGGTGTTGACACTGTATTAATGTGTTTTGATCAGAGATATATCTTTGATCTGTGTAGATTCGAACTTTAGAATATGCTCCAGTCCCTTGAACATTATGCTGTTGATGTTGTTGGTGTTGTATGGTGTTTAGCGTCACTTTCAACACTTTTTTCTTCAGATATATCGCGACGGTGTCTACTTGAGACAGTATTCTAAGCGCTGTCTACATAAGAGTATCATGCCGCAGACACATGGTAAGCTACCCAATCCAGTCACTTTATACTGACACCTGTTCGACCAGACCTAGAAGTACCTCTAAATGCTGAGCTCTTTGAAGTTTTTGGTATTACCCGCCCGGGGATCGAACCCACGATCTTCCGCATGCAAGGTGGATGCTCTTTAACTAGTCACCGCTGCGGTTTGAACATTATACCTACTCCTCGAACCAACAAAATAATAATACAAGAAAATGCGTAATTAATTTCGCTGAATACTTCTTACAATGATTTAAGGATTAATTAGTGCAGTCCGATTATGTTTATGACTGAAATTAATTTTGTATTCAGTCCTAAGTAATGATACCGTATTGTGTCTTCTTTTTACTGTTATTATCAATGTTAAGGACTAGGTTGGACATTTAATAACATCATTTTGTTAAATGGTTCAGACAATATTATTAATCATTTGTAACTGTTATTATTTCTCTTCTTTCAAATATATATTTTTTAAGAAACATCTACTGTAAAAATATTAATTTTCACAAGAATTCTTTTTTCGTTTCGCTGTGTCTTGCATGAAATGTATCAGTTCATTTTCGCAAAAGTATTGATTATTAATGCAAAAACAGATTCGTTAAAATTTCATACCACAAAGCATACTTCTGAAAACGATAAATAAATACCGGATCAGCTATGACGTTGCTAATTTCATAGTTAGGCAATGATTAAGATTTGTTTATCTTACTTTGATTGTGAAATAAGTTAGTACAATTATATAATCACACTCTTATTCTTCCTGGCTGGGTAGAACCAGTACTAGCATATGTGGAAAAGTGTCTTGCTTAAGGACCCATATCTGTGGGAAAGAGAATCGAACCAACGACCCTCTGAGCCTGGGTTCGTTGAGGCTCTATTACTAGACTATGCGCTCAACATTAGTTTTTAAAACTTTGAATGACGAGATTTACATTCGGTCTGGTCTCGAACCCACGACCTCAGCGATGTCACTCGAATACGGAGGACCCTCAATCATTAAGTATGTAGAGGACTGACGCCACATTTATATCCGATGTAAAACTTTAGTTCTCTTTTTTTTTATTCAGGGCTTTATATTGAGTGATTTAATTTTTTTACCATGTGTTAAATGGTCAGTATTTAGAAAAAAAAACACTCGCAATTTGATGCGGATACCAAACTTCTAGGCAACTTAAGTGTCATTCTAGAATTGATGGTTCAAATCGCATCGTTGACGAATAGTTAACATATTATTAATCTAGAATTTCATATGTTTCACAAAACCACTAAAATAAAAACTGATCAAGGTATGATTTATTTTTTTATCTTAAGCCAGAGATGATTTTGAGCCCAGACACATGCTGTATTTTGTTTTTTACAGTTTTTTTTTTGACATAATATTACAATGAAGCCCTGTGGGAAATGTAATAGTGCTGTGAGACGTATACATAGCATATATCAAATAAAAAACCATGCCACACCAACCAACGCATTACTTTTGAAATTGGTTGAACAGTAGGTAAAAACTCAAGCAAGACGTTGATATGTTATTAATGAGACCCATCCAGAGGTTTTGGTGATATAGGGAACATGACTTATTATTTTTAGGGATCTGGGGGAACATTTGCCATTACTTTCAAGGATCCAGTGATCAAATGCCTATTTTTTTTTTAGATCAGGGGGAAATACTTTTAAGAATCTGAGGAACAGTGTCCATTACTTTAGGAGATCCAGAGAACACGTGTACGTATAATACTATTATTAATAAGACTGTGTGTTTACGTCTAATCTTCGCTGAAGTTCTTAAAAAAACACATTTTGAGCAAAAAAAATAACAACAACAAAATGTGCTATCATAAAACAAATAACAAACAAACAAATAATCATCATTCTCTCTGGCGTTTAAATGCATTTGAAAAAATGTGAGACAAAAAAATCAATACGAATACGATTTTCAATGTGTGTAGGCTATACACATTGTATTTATGTATTATGCTGAGCAAAATATTTGTTTCCGTAATAATATAAAAAAAAAAAAAATAAAGTTATTGAAAGGCAAGCAACTTTTCTGCTTAAGACTTGAGTCGTCTTAAAACAGGGTCAAATCTGATTTTGTTATTATGGTGATTAATCTTGACTAACTATTAAGGAACTAACCTGTTTAACATAATGAAAATATATTGCTTGTTTGTAAGCTATGACCTTGTTGAATTAAAGCTTTTAATCAAATGGGTCTTTTAATTATTCACCGTTTAGCTTGAGACTGTGTAATTTAAAAGAAAAGTGGTGATAATGTGGTGAAATATCGTAATTATATTGTAGAAAGAGCACCTGGGAGTCAATTTCTTTCAGGGTTAGCCTGTAGTACGAACTCAGCTCTCCCGTTTGGAGTCGTCAGATAGCAATGTTGGGAAAGCCACAGTTGAGCACGTTGATTGGTCAATTGCTATAACTGAACGTTTGAATGACGTCACAGTTTAGTAAGAGTTCAATTGCTATGAATTGTGGGACAGGCATTGGATTTTAATATACCTGATTCGGGAGAGTTCAGGTTCCGGAATAGACTATTTTTGCCACTACTTAACCTTTGCAAGATCCTTGCAATATCAAACCTACTTGCACTATTGACAAAGTCATGACATGGCAGTTTCACATGGTTATATTCATTTCAAATCTTATACTTCCACGTTTGCTTTCATTGCATGGTGCATGAAATTTAGATTGAAACTTGGTTTAAACATAATTAATTTCCAGTAGTTACAGATAAACAAGTTCAATATTTAAAAACAATTATAAAGGATTAGAACGAAAGACTAAAATTATTATAGAGTTTCCAAAATTAAAACTTGATTTAGCATGTATCGACAGCCTCTATTGAGAAATATTAGAATTGTTGAAAATGCTGTGGCAAATTTTAAATTGTTGTTAGATATTGCAAACTATCTTTACGTTGTTGTTTTGGGGAAACTTATTTGCATGACATTTGGCAATGTTAAATTAGTTTCTGCTGTAAAAATGTACTTCACTCGGTTAATTTTCAAGAGTAAAATAATTGTTTCATATAAAACTGTATTGATCTCATTATATCCAATTGATATAGAAATAATATGCCATTACATGTTTATGCAAAATAAACTTTGTCAGTAGCAGTTGTCTCCAGAACTACTATAGTTTTATTATTGACCGTTTTTATTACTAATTAGGAGTGGGTGGGATGTCGGAAAAGGGTTTATATTTACGGACTTAACCCAAAGCGTACAATCCGAATGTTCACCATAATGTCATAATATTCCCCTATATTCGATTTGGTGCGCTATAAAGTAAAAAACAAAAGCTGTCGAAGACAAACCGCTCGACATTGCACTCGTCTCAAAATAATATATAATACTTATATAACCTTTAAATTTAAAAAACAATACTTTTGCCCAAATCGAGTTATATCACGTATTCCATAACGGTATAAGTGTGATATTTCACACCTGGGATATTTTATTTGTATGGCTGATACCAATGTTTACTGAAATTCAGTCAACTCTTTTATGTACCAAAGAGGCTAAATTGCCAAAACCAGGCTTAAGTCCTTGTAATGGTAATGAAAACAAAACAATGGGACTTTTCTTGACTAGCATGATGCGTAATTACTGAGATAGGATCTTATCATAAATATTGAGAACCAAATACAAAAGGACCCATAATTCTGCCTAAACCTGAAAGCCAGTTACCCCCAATTTTCCTCTTGAGTGCCATCAATGGTGATGTTCAATATAAGAATATAAACATAAAGATGGGACTATAAGTTTGCCTAAAATTAAAAGCGAGTTATCCCAATGGTCCCTTTGAGTATCATTAATGATGGTGTTTATACATGGCAATTTGACTGATGTATAGGTAAAAGCTACAGAAGTATGAACTTGCTAAAAATTTTTCCTAATTTTCTAAATACAAAAGTAATCATATTGAGCCTAAAATCAAAATGAGCTATTTCCCTAGTCGCTTTTAGCCCTTAAATGCTAATGAAGACACATTTGAAGTTTCATTAATGTAAGGCTAGTGGTTACTTGAATATGAACCAGCTGAAATAACTTGATTTTCGAAATAAAAAGAGATCCTATTTGTGCTATAATTAAAACGAATTATCTCACTTGTCCGTTTAAGTCATTTTGTAGTGGAGACACATGTAAAGTTTAATTTATACAAGGCTTGTAGTTATTGAGCTATGTTTGAAATGATAACCACGTTTTCTAAATATAAAACATGAAATAAAAATAATCGAACAAATAAAAACATAAATAAAAATGACGATTTAGGTAGTGGTGGCGTCAAGTCTTTAGTATGACCCGGCTGGGTATCGAACCTTCGACCTTCCGCGTGCAAGGCGGGCGCTCTGCCACTAGATCACAGCTTTGGTAAACCTATTATGGTAGAGGAGGCAGTCGTGGTATTCATTTATAATTATAAGTAGTACTGTAATATTGAAATAATAATAACTTTTCTAACTTATAAAAGGATCTTAAATGATCCCTCAAGTCAGAACAAGGCTATCCCACGTGAGCCCTCTTGATGAAAGTAAAGATAAATTTAAATATTATGTGAATTTCATTTATATATGACTAGTCAGTCGGGACCCACGAGAAAAAAAACGTGGTTTCACCGAAGAACCTGCTCATTTTTGTACAGTAGTTTAGATTGTTTATAAACTACAACTTATTTTTTTTATGATTGTTGAAAAACTTATTTTATTACTGGGGTTAGGGTTAGGGTAGGAGTGTTTGACGAATTTGCACCGTTGAATTGCACCTCTCGTCCATTGATTGGCTGAAATTGTCACGTGATCTTTGAATTGATTGGTCGATATTTTTAGTAACACTCTTTATTCGGCACTGCCCTTAATGTTATTTGTTAATATGATATAATAGTGAATGGAAGGATATTTGTAGGAAATTATTTAGATTTAAAAGGTAAGACGTGTACAATGATACATGTTTATGAAATAGTTATAAATAATTTTAAAGTATTATATTAAACAATATGTAAATATTATTCTGTTGTGTTTTTTTTCGCCATTGTAGAGTTTATGTGGTCATTGTGGCACGTGCACGATTCTGGGAAGCATGTGCACTGAGTTTATGTTCTTACATGTTGTAGAGCAAACCCTCCTGAGCAACTTTTGTATAGAAATAATTGGGCTAACGTTAACCGTTAAGTCAGGAAAAAATCCCATACAATACCCTACCGAGATACCAAGATCCGAACCCGTGAACAATGGCGATTTTTTTAAGTTTGGTCTTGTTCGAAAGGTCTGGACATACTGGAAACACTGATGTCGCGTTTTGGAAGTAGAAATAAAATGAGTGCACGTGGCACGTACAGGAATGAAAAATTCAAGTGAACTTCCTAAATCTTTTTTAATTGTGTAGATCTCATGTAAATAATGCCATTTTGTTCTTACCGTTTTTAAAAATAACTTAAACTTTTTTTGTTATTTTCATTTTTTTTCTTATTTTTTTCCCTCATTTTTTCAACATAGGTCTCTTAGGAACGTGTGGCTCGAGTTCGTCTTAAGGTTGAGGGTTAGGGTTAGAGTTAGAGCTTATACGAAACATGAGCATTTTCTGACGAACATTTTCCACCCGCTTCCTCATACTGTAATGTGGGAAAGTGGGAAATAACTCTTGTTCAGTTGAAGGAATATGATCTATAGTCAATAATCATCAAAGGGAAACAACTTTAGTTTAGTTGAATTATTATGGCTTATAGTCTATAATGGTCAAAGGGAAGCAGCTCTAGTTTAGTTGAATTATTGTGGCTGATAGTCTATAATGGCCAAAGGGAAGCAACTCTAGTTCAGTTGAATTTTTTTGACTTACAGTTTATTATGGTCAAACGGAAACAACTCAAACTTAGTTGAAATAATGTTTCTATATTCAATAACGGTTAAAGAGAAACAACTCTAGTTCAGTTGAATTATTAAGGTTTGTAGTTTATAATTATCAAAGGGAAACAACTCTAGTTCAGTTGAATTATTAGAACTTAGCGTCTGTAATGGTCAGGTATGGGTTAGGATTAGAGCTATATACGAAACATGAGCATTTTCTGACGAGCATTGTCCGCCCGATTCCTCATACTGTAATGTGACGTCATCTGTCACTCAATCTGTTAGTGTTTTAAACGAATATATTTTACATCGATTGTGATACAAGTCCTTACAGCTTAAATCACGTATGTGTGTGTGCGCGCGCGTGGGTGTGTGTCTGTGTGTGTCTGTGTGTGTCTTTCTGTCAGCCTGCCTGCCTGCCTGCCTGCCTGCTGCCTGCCTGCCTGCCTGCCTGCCTGCCTGCCTGCCTGCCTGCCTGTCTGTCTGTCTGTCTGTCTGTCTGTCTGTCTGTCTGTCTGTGTCTCCATACATATTCGCGGTTGTGTCCAGGCCCGATTAGCCAAATCGGTTACGCGTCTGACTATCACTCCTGGGGTCGTGAGTTTGAATCCCCATCCGGCAACAGTTTCCGTGATGATTGATTTACGACATTGTGTCTCATTATCACCCGTCTCGCATCGCTGATTCAAGTGGAAAAGTCATCAGTTACTTGCGGAGATGGGGTGTCCTCGAGTACTGGTAAATTCAGGGAAACAGTGGTTAGGTCAACTGATCGTCTGTTAGCCCTCGATGGCATAAAAATGACGCTAAATATTTAATTAGTTGTGTTCGGGATTACAGTCAAACCTGTCTTAAGCAGCCAGTCAAGGGAAGGAGCAAAAGTGGCCTTTCTGATAAAGGTTGTTGCTTAAAATAGTAACATTTACTCTGAAAACAAAAACACGGAAAATAGCGAATGTGGCAGCTGAAGACAAGTGGCTGCTTAATAGGGGTGACCACTAATACAGGTTTGACTGTAGTTTACATCGATTGTGACACAAGTGCTAATTTCTTAAATCACGCTCGAATGCTTCCTGGGTAGAACGAGTACTTAGTATATGCGGCAAAAATAAAGTGTCTTGCTCAAGGACGCTACACAGAGCCGTGGCGTGAATCGAACCGACGGCCTCCAGATCCTGGGTCAGATGCTCTACCACTGGTGGACGTGCTCCATTGATGATATGGACAGAATGCGGTTTCTTGTATATATATACTAATATTTGTTTCCTGCAGTACCGGGGAGCAGCATATATACATGTTATTACATAAAGCACATAGTAAACATGAACGTTTATACAACTTAGACAAGTATCCTTTTTTCATTAACATATTTTTAAATTTAATTGACTTGGCAGTCAACGAAGATTTAAGAGATATCCTGCAAATCCCAATCGACTTTAGATTGAAACGTCATATTGATTCCGGTACAATATAATTAAAATATTAACACATTAATCTTTATAATGACAAGCAAAAAATGATATCTAATTTGCATTATGTCCCTCATTGATATATTACATAAACGAAAATACCACATGAATGTCATAAAATGCAAATCATTGCAGTGAAAATTGGCCCAAAGCATAATACTCGTGTTCTCTATTCGCGATAATAAATACATGTGAAATTAACACCGTTGTGATTTACATATTACGTAGTTTAATCACAGTACTTACAAAATAATATTGAAGTGGACTATTCTGACACGTTCTAATCATGTTTAACGGAAACATTATATGTTGTGTTTTTTTTCTCTCTCAAAGGTAAGAAAGTATGAATAAACAATTAAACGTCACAAGTATCGATAAAACGAGAAAAAGGTAAAAAATATAAAATATAGTTCTAATTTACTTAAGCAAATAAATATACCTCCCAACGGTCGTAAACTTCTATATGTCTGACAACATTTGAATGTAACAACTAAGTACCTGAATGGCATTACACTCTTATACTGTACGGGTGCCGTTTTATTACTGTGCCGAAACTTCGGAATCGCTTAGTAAACGAACTTTAAACGCTAACGATTAAACAAGCATTTTGGTTGCTGTTTTGATAATCTAAGCGTTTATCCAATCAGCAACCAGAACGGTTAGCAGGTGCACTTGAATTCACATTTCATAATTAAGGACGATGTGATCCGGTCATCGATATATGCTCGCCAAACTGACAAGTTTAAAGCGGGACGGTAAATAAGAACTTGAGTGATCATCGATATTATTACACATACTGCTGATAATAGGTACTACCAACAATATTTTAATGTTGTTGGGGGATTCATGGCATTAATTTGTTTGTTAATAGCGCATATTGACACAAGCGAATGTAAGTATATTCTATTAAGGCTTACATACCGGTTAAAACTTCTCTTTTACTATTACCAAATGAATTAGCACTATATGAGAGCAATGTTTTATCCTTATGTATTGACTTAATAACAATATCTACACTTAATTAAATTTATACGTAATTAACTCAAATTATCTAAACTAGCTCGGCCTGTTTTGGCGTTTATTATCTTATAATATATACGTCTGCAACGGTAAATAAATTCACCATATCTATCTTCAATTATGATTAATTGATTGATTGACTGATTTATATATTTATTTATCTTCATATTTATCTACAATTATGATTGATTGATTGATTTATTGATGCTTCATATTTATCTAATATTACAATTGATTGACTGAATGATTATTTAGCGTATTTTTATGCCTTTGAAGGTTAACAGACGATCAGTTAAACTAACCACTGTTATCTAGGATCCTGAAAGGTTAAACAGTACTCGAGCACATCCCATTTCCGCAAGTAAATGATAACTTTCCCACTTGAATCAGCGGTGAGAGACGAAGGATAATGAGACGCAATGTCGTATATCAATCACCACAAACGGATGACTTGCCGGGCGGGAATTTGAACACACGACCTATCTACAATTAAGATAGAAAGTTAATTAATCCTCTAGATCATTAAATATTGATAATTAATAAAATAAGAAAGTACAATCTCTTAATCCATGAAGTTAATTAGTTAAATACACAATTAGTATGATTAATATAATCAACTAGTATCATCATCAATAATTTCACCGAACGTATACTCATTAATCAGTTATACAGGCTTACAATAATTATCACTTTAATCTTAAATAATCACCTTTTCTTACTCGCCAAAATGACCAGTTCAAAGCGCGATGGTAAACAAAACCTTAAACACAAAAAATAAACTATTCTGTATTCTGCATACATTTCAATTCATTTAACAGATGTTGGTGTTCCTATAGCAATATTAACACAAACCCTAATTAAGAAGTGTGAATACACTCTCCAGCAATGTAATTATCGCTAATTATCCCATTGGCTGATTACATTCTGTGTCACCCCGAGGCCGAAGGACATTGACTTTTGATTTATCCATTACCGTAGATAAGGAAATATTTCGGTAGAGTTTACCTTGAAATGCTTTTGAAACTGTTATTTGATGAATTTGAAAAACGACGGGGGACTAATTTCTTACTTTATTATTAAACCGAAATTAGTGTACACTAGTATTTTATGTTTCTATTTTTGAAACCTAAAAGTTTATTCTCACAAGTCATGGGTATGACAACTCAGCGTAATCTTAATAAAATAATTTAAAAAAACCACAACGTCGTTTCAACCACGGTATCTGAACAAAAGCCCCTTGGACAAAAGCCCCTTGGTCAAAAATGTCCACATTGACAAAAGCCCCTTGGTACATTTTAGAAGTTAGACAAAAGCCCCTTGGTAGATTTTAGTAGGTGGACAAAAGCACCTTGGTTGATTGTGGAAGTTGGATAATAGCCCCTTGGTGAAATTTGAAAGGTGGACAAAAGCCACTTGGTAGATTTGAAAAAGTGGACAAAAGCCGCTTGGTTCTTTTGAAGCATCAGTTGGAAGTTGAAAAGTAATAAATGATTAAAGTAAGAAAAAAAAAATTGTTTTTCTTGAATGTGTTTATGATTGAAAACATAATAACATAGTCTGTATTCTGAATGTAACATCAGTAAAGTAAAACTCATTATATGCAATATCAATGTGCTTTTGTCTCCTTTTTCAAATCCACCAATGAGCTTTTGTCCACCTTCTGAATTTCATATGCTGGCATAAAGATCTGTAAACTTCATCGTCATTCAGTGCCTTTTTCTTAACCTTTGGATAATTTATCAGCAGATACAGCAGTCAGCTGTTATCAGTGTCAACCAAATAAAACTATTTTTAAACAACGAAACTATAAAAATAATGGAAATGCAATGACCTCGAATGGAGAGGTCCTATACACGTTTTAAATATATACTGACTGCACCACACAGTTTGGCTCTGTTTTATATCATTGACTAAACATTACTCGTACACAATTGTCCGTAAGGTTGTACCTGGCACTCATTAATCTTCTCCAATATGTTCGGACGTGTAAACGCCTTCTCCGCACAGATGATACGATACCGATTTGATAATATATTTATACAGGTTTATCAACGGATACATTTACGGATATACACGGAATATTTATGAGTTCCAGATAAATCCTAACACACAATACATACAGGTATCTAATTATTATCACATTATACACTGTTAGGGGTTACCTATATGAATACATTAGTGGGTACCTTCATCATGACTGGAATTAAGTTTTGTTAAGTTAAGACAGGGAGACAGTTATATCACGGGCCATTGACATTTATGCCCCTTTTTATCAAATCCATATAGAATATATTAAAAGAGGCTATACTTGTTTGATTCAACAACGTACTGTATGTTTAGTGGTTGGCCCGTTTTATAGTTGGCCATCACACTTTCTAGTTTAACTGTTCGACCACGGGAATGACTGAAGATCAAATAATGGCGAATTAATATTAAACGTGTGGAGGTGCTCAGTAATTCCCCCTTAGCTCATAATTGTACCCTTAAAGGAAATTTTATCAAGATTTTTTAAAATTTTCATATTGGCTATAAACATATATTTCCAATATATCATGCCTATATATGCTCACTGACCCCGTTTTGACAAAAGGATATCTATTTAAACATGTCAAAATAATATATTGAAAAGGGATTTTCTAACTTGGGTTATGCGCCTAGGATAGACTAAAGTAGATTTCCCGCTTAAAAATGCAACATATTTTGTGACGTATAAAATGAGTCACGTGATTTCATTTTGATTTCAATTGGATCCGTTTTAAAACGTACAAGTGGTAAAAAGGGTTTCATCTTAAAAAGTGTCCGAATGTCGGTGCGATGGTTGTCTAGCAATAGTTCAGTGCTGTCTATTTTTAGAATGTGGACTTCGTTTCAAGTTTACCGCTACCCTTTAAAAAGCGATTTGTTACATTTTGGTAGATTTGACATTCTTAGGTTTTCGGATTGTATTTATTAATGATCACAGTGTGGGAATGTACAGTATTGAAAACCGGAAGTTGCTGATCTGTACGGAGACGATATATCAGTTGCTGTATGAAAACAACAAACGTGGATTGTGTTAATTGCTCAATTTCATTTCATTAGACATTTCAAGAAGATAGACGAGATTTAAGATTAGTAGTTAGTATTCTCATATTGCAGTATCGTTTTCTTTTGCTGATTTGTCTCAGAATCGAAACATTTTCACAAAATCGATCAAAATGCGTTAGTGAGTTAGTTTCAATGAGGATATTACACAAAGATCGGGAGTACGTTAATTCAATAACTAATTCAAATTATGTGATGGTTCAAGGGAGGTAATACAGTCTCAACATTTTACTAAATCGCAACAAGTTGTCAGTAATGTTTGCATAACATATACAGGTTCACCTCAATTGAAGAATTTGTTTACATACACCTATCAATAAAGCATCATACATTGTTTCTAAACTGGTTTATATACGCTTGGATTGGTAATTTCATTTCATGACAAGTGAATGGTGCAGGATAAAGCCGCTCATCTGTGCATACACCCTGAACATCCAACTTACAATATATTATATTCCATTCTGATACAGAAACGTGTCTGTCTTAACTCATATATGCAACTACAATGTTTGCATTATTCATAAGATAAATCATGTACATGTAATAGCTGCCATATCTTTATATTTGATCTAAACTCTATTTGTTTTCGTTGTTTACTATTTGGAAATGTTACTTTCTACTTCCAATCAGCGTTTACGTAGAACTCTTGGATTATCACACAACTTGGTATGAATTCTAACGCTGTAGCTTATCCAAACCATCGACATTAAATAAAAGTACAACTAAGAATGGAATTTAACACTCAACCACAACCTCATTATATAATATTTGTTCAATGTTCATCATAATAATATTTTCAGCAGTGTTTGAATCACATTATTCATATTATTCTATACCTGTAGGTGTATAGCCAATCACTTACTCGAGATGTTACCACGTAACCGTACACTATGTAGAAGTTTATAGGATCCAATAATTTTTATATTGAGCAGTTAAAAATTCCAGATCATGGTGATTAAATAAAACGAAATAAATTTAGTAGAGATCTCAACGATAAAAACAAACAACCGACAAAATGTTCCGCTTTATGGAAGGGTATCACCGCTATAGCTCTTAATCTGAAATTTGTTGTTTGTTCTTTGTGCAATGGGTGTTTACAAATGTTTCTTTCTTCTTAGTTCTTTGCGGGAAATGAAACATTTCAACTTTGTAACTTTTCAATTTGTCTATCCTACTATATCCTATGATTGTAAAAGTTACATACTCCCTGTCATAATATAACGAGTTAGGCATAATCACGTGTTTCAAAAGGATTCGAATTGCAAACGTTAAACTATGCAGTAAGCATGTTGTACAATGTACTTTGGCATATGTAACGATGCGAAATTATGACGACAGGTGCCGCTATATGTATATGAACGAATAACGACTGGTCCCTAGTAGAATCGGTGTTGCTTTATTTTCATCGTTAGTCTTATGGAACATGTGGTCAGCTACCATCATTGAGAGGATCTCTCTGATCGACTGAATAAAGTATAATGATGTATTTTTATAGTAAACTAATTTGACATTTTCATTAAACCAGAAATAAGCTTTCTATAAAAGTATATACTATATTATACATCCTTTATTTTTTCAGCCAATCAGAGAGATCCTCTCAATAGTGGTAGCTGACCTAAAGTAGGCTGTATTTAGAGTTGCGAATTATTCTGAAGACTGTTTACAGCAAATATTTCCATTTGCAACTTCTTGGGTTGTTTACAAAGGACCTGTCTGTAATTTTGCAGCGCCACTGAACGTTATAATGGGAAGTTGTGATTTATTACAATGATGACGTTCAGCGGCAGCACAGTCAAAAATGTCTGATACACTGTCCAAAAACATTCCCTACCCTCATTACAAAGGGGATTGAACATTGGAATAAAAAGATATTCGTGACTGACTGCAGCCGAAACAGATATCGAAACATACATCAAATTCTAAAAATACATTTTACGCAGCAAGTAAAGTTAAATCTGACACAAAGAGACAAGACGTATGTAACCTTTACAATGATAGGATAGAGTAGGATACACAAATAGCAAAGTTACAAAGGTGAAATGTTTCATTTCCCACAAAGAACTAAGAAGAAAGAAACATTTACACCCATTGCACAAAGAATAAACGACAAATTTCAGCCTAAGAGTTATGGCGGTGATACCCCTTCCATACCGCATGACCACCGAGACGTCGACAAAATCTTGTCACTTAAACTTCCTTCGTTTGCCGCTCTGAACTCACGGTTTAATAATTTAAAATGATCTAGATCTTTTTTCTTTACCGTTTTGATAAATTCTTTCAGATTGAATAAAGGGCCATTTTATAGTGTTTTGTACAATATGGTTTTCACCACAATAGAAACTCGTCCAATATGTTTCTATATTGTACAAAACACTGTTAAAAATCTTTTACTCTTGTATTTATATTTGTAGTATGGAATACTCTGGATCAAACAGTGTAGCCATTTACACACACACAATACTAAGACCAGATTATGAGATAAGCAGATGGAACTCTTTCAATTTATAACAAGTGTCTTTGATAGTCATTGTTTTCATATTTGTATTTGCATTTTTGACAAATCCATAATAAATGGATACACCTAAATATAGATGCACATAATTATGTACAACACTAATGTAGGAAATCTCATATATCTACTGAAACAAAGGTAATCTATTTTGATAACATTTTCATATATATATATAGATTAGTTACAAATCATTTACTTCATTAGTATTAATAAACATCTTTGCTGTTCATTTTCAAGTTTTTCTTAAATATAATTCCGACTTTGATACAAGAGGGTAACAATAACCCTTACCCTAACAATAATTATTATAATAAAACAGCAAAAAAATAAATATCACATCTCTATTCAAAGGCATCAATGCTATTTGGGGATAGTGCTTATTAATGCAGCATCTTAGAACATTTTATCACATACACGAATATATGAACTTCGGTATTTTGCACACGCGCGCACGCACGCACAGTCGCGCCTAGCTACAATATTAAAACAAGGACACAAGATCATAGCATCACCCAACCAACTACTAACCAAAGTTAAAATTACCTCTCGCAAAACATGTGTCAAACTGGTGTCAACTATGACTTATATATTACAATGTTTTTACATGCAACACATCTGGACTGGAAAAAACAATTAACATGCATAAACTGATAGCTTCTTGTGAGTTTGATCCAGTTAAAGATTCATAACTACTCACACGCAATATAAAGGATAAACAAAGGATCAGGAAGATACAATGAAGTCATTGTAATTGAAATATTTCATGAAGGGAGGTAATAAGTTCACAACAGCCATTTTTACCGATTTTGGGATTTATTAAATGCAGGATAAAAATGTTAATTATATTTCTTGAAGATGTACCTCAGCAACAAGGACTTACCCAAAGTCCTACACAAATGTTAAAAAAGTATGGCTCGAAGCAGCTTTGCAAATAGATAAAGATGCATGTCATACGATGTCTACTTAATGCATGATAAGCACAAAAGGTCAAGTTTATCGATTTCATACATGTAATATGTGATGTATTTGGCAATATAACTGCATTTTCAGTAACCTTATATATAACGACATAGATAATTTAGGCAATGTAATTTGTTTTGTAACCGTGTAAAAAGTTCTATTATGTATTAGATGATTAAGATTTTCTTAAGTTATAGCGAATTTAACTAGAAAAATATGCAAAAATGAATAAGGTCTTGTTTATAACATTTGTAGTATGACAATGTGTTTAAATAAAATATCAAACAAAACAAAATAAAATGACCCATATCAAGCCAAAGCTTATATTTTACATGTAAGTCAAACATAGTTAGACATTTTAAATATTACATTAACATAAGTTCATATATTTACGTAATTACATGAAGGCTTGACATGCTATGAGTAACACATCTATAAATACATGTACATTGGTCAATGTATCTAAAGAATCTTCCTAAACGTTAACATGGAAATATAAGATATATTCAATATAAGAAAAGTTTATCATTCTTATCATATTTAAGTAAATATACGACTGTAGCAAAATGACAAAGGGCCGACAACTCACGAGGGTAGAATACAAGTATACTCAAAATAAAATTTACAATTCTAATTTTACATGAATAAAATTACAAATATACAATTATACAATTTAAAGCTAATTACTAAAAAAACAAACAACAACACAGCTGGTTAAAATGTCCTTTGATTGAAATAACACTTTCTTAGTCACAAGTACTTTCTCCTACACGTTCCGTATATCTATTTCGCGCTCCCAACAGCTTACATCATATGAATGTTAAAACTGTTATAAAAATACACTAATATTGTATATAAGATACTACTACCGCGTCCGGATTATCGTAGATTAAGCGTCAATCGTCCCTCGTAACGATGGCTATATAAACAGGTTTATCTTCCCTAGAACTCTGTACTGAGTTTTCTGGCTTTACGTCGTCTCGTACCGACTATCTTCAACCGTACTCGGTATGTCGGTACTACCACCAGCTGACTTCCTGTCACGTCTAGATACGTCGTTGACGTTGCGGACACATACCTCGCGTGCGTCTATAAACGGCCATCTACTATTATATAGCTGTAAACCCACCATTGATTTTTGTTCTTTGTTCTACAGTAAATAATACAAGTTTGAAGGCTCGTCATTCATAGAGAGACTCAAATTAAAGAAGAGAAACTTACATTTTACTGTTTGTCAAACTCTGCACTATCAAAATATGATGAATACGTAGGGGTCATGTGTCATATAAGATATTTTTTCTACTCAGTGTGTACACTGATGACAAAGCGAAAGTAGACTTCCGAAATCATGTATTCATACCCCATTTTCCAAGCATCATTTTTTTTTCTAAATTCACAATTCAAAGATGACAATGCTATCAAAATGTTCAAAATACATCAATAATGCCATTCAAATAAAAAAATGACCATTAAAATAAGGGAAATGCATTTTTGAAGAAGAAGAAACGACGATTATTTATAACCGCCATTATGCGACTACCCCACGAAAGCCCTTCCTTTTTGCAATGGTGGTACTATGCATGTAATAGAACAGTAACATTCTCAATCCTTCCCGTCACGACAACTCCAAAAGATTTTTCTGCTAGACTGGACAGTGTTTCCATAATACAGTCAGACGTATATAATAAAACACTCCACATACCTTAGTGAATTTCGTGCAAATTATGAAACAACCAACTTTCAATATATCGTACGATATGGTAGGATGCGGATTTTACGCTATTAGGCCCAATGTAGAATTAGTTTTATGATAATAAACCCGTTTAATTGTTTTAACTGTCTTAATACTTAATGGAATTTCATGAAAAAACCTGTCAAAAGATTTATTTTTTAATCAAAGAATGAATAACTAAAAAGATATCAAAAACGTTACTCCTTTCAAGCTATTGATACGTTTTAACAATTCCACGCTACCTGTTCTAAATATAGCCTATATCATTCCAATAGACACGTACTAGCTGACACTACTAAATTAGGCCACAACAACCTAACTATCTTGTAACAACACGTTCCCCATAAGGAGAAAATTGATTACACTTTTTATTACTAACAAAAGAAATACACAAAGTAGGTTCCCTCTGTTAATTAGCATTTAACTGGTCTACATTTACTAGTTACCTAAATAACTATATATCTATATACAATTTACACAGCTCCTAAACCATAGCATTCTCTGACCCTATTCACTACATCTAAATAATACTCGATTCAGTACAATTACAACAACATAATTCTTAAATAACGAACTGAACTTATGGGTATTAAATATTTTATCCCCCCTTTTTAAAAATGCATCGCCCCGCAAGTGCGTTTATTCTGGAGAATTCAATACTAAGAGGCCAGAAAAAGCCCAATACTTGTAAAAAATGTGAATTTTAATAAAATCTAAATATTTTGTCATGGGATGCTGAAAAATATGATTTAGAAATAGAATCAGGCTCTTACTAAAATCCATGCACAGGAAAAATGTTATCGGCAATATTTGTGCTTCGGGCTGCTTCTTTGATATGAAATAAATCCTACCTGTGAAATTAAAAAAAATCAACATGAAGACGATGAAAAAATAGGCTTAAATAAAACAATATTGTCAATGTAACAATTGTTCTTGCGAGTATGTTATTATATATTTTTAATAAAGAAAAGAAAAAGACACAGGCATTAGGACCATTTGGATATTGAAATTATTGTTTCATACATTAGGCCAATTTATTCATCATCTTAAAACCAGAGACATTAAAAGTTTTATAAAGTCATTGTTAAAACTCAGTTGAACTAGCATATTTAAAATGATATATATATTTTTTTTAGATTGAATGACAATTCAATGTTAATTGCATTAAGTGAGAGGTCGTGAGTTCGAATCCCCGCCCGGCAACAGTCTCCGTGATGATTGATATACGACATTGTGTCTCATTATCATTCGTCTCTCACCACTGATTCATGTGGGAAAATTATCAGATACTTGCGGAGATGAGGTGTGCTCGAGCAATGGTTAATCCCAGGAAACAGTGGTTAGGTTAACTGATCGTCTGTTAGCCCTCGATGGCATAAAAATGACGCTAAATATTTAATCAATCAGCATTAAATGAGTCAACCTCAACATCATAGACCAGTCAACTTGTTGCTTTAATACAGATTTTTTTACCAACAATTAAAGAGAGATAGAAAGAAATTTTGCTTTATAAATGACTTTTTATTAATATAAATATTGAGTTTTCAAACTTTTAAGTGGTGAGGGCATAACTGTATACAGTTTTAATTATTTTATTGTTTGCCTGTTTAATATCATAAACAAACCTGACCTACCAAACAGATGATTATAGCTTTATGGTAGTTGCAACTGAAGTTTAATATATAAATGTAGCTACGATCATAAATCCATATACAGTAAAACTTCGATGGCTCGAACTAAAAGGGACTGGGCAAAATAGTTCGAGTTAAGGGTTGTTCGAGCCAAGTATTGTTCATCATATCATACATGTACATGTATATTCATCGGAATAAGAGTTCGTTCGGGACCAGATAATTGTTCGAGCTATATATGATGTTCGAGCCATCCGTGTTCGAGCCATCGATGTTCTACTGTAATACAAAATAATTTATTTAATAAAAAAACCTTCAATCAAGTGCCTCTGGTTGATAGATAAACAGGAAGAAGGAAACAAATAACAGAGATAACAAGGGTTGCCTCCCTTTTACTTTTGAGACGGCCCCAATATAGAATCAATAGGCGTGAATTGTCACTTTCACCACCGCAAAAATTGAGCAAGTGGCGTTAAAAGAAAGTAATATTTTATATGTTTTTCGTCGTTACAAACGCTAGTTTGAATGTGGCAGGCTTACTAAAAGCTCTGATTTTATAGGATATGTATATAAAACGAAAAAAAAACAACAAACACATTCGTACAATAGCGTAAATGTGAATCCAAAATCCAAATTTTCACGGACGAAGAAACAGTTGAGCACAAATAGTGGCATTTGCGCGGGTTTAAATCTATATTTTTAATTAACAAAGGAACTATACTACACGTTTAAAGTATTCTAGCATTTTTATGAATAATATGAATATTTCCGAATCGAACGGCAAGCTAAAACCGTGGTATTGAAACCACAATTTCAATTTTACCCTGCATTTCACCCCCAAAAATGGCGACCAAAATCGAGTACAATAGCTCATTTTACATAAAAAGAGCTTATTACGTCAGATTATCAAACCTCAACTGCTGTTTTGTTATTGTTGTTTTGACCAGAGTCGTGGGGCAATAATGGATTAAAGAAAAAAAGGTAAGCATGCTTTCTGAGAGGCATTTTTATATGAGAAACGATAAATACAACTAGATGCAAATACAGTCAAACCTGTGTGAGCGGCCACCTCTTTTAAGCAGCCACTGGTCTTAAGCAGCCACATTTGTCATTTCAACTTTCGATGTTTTTAGAGCAAATTAACCTGTTTTCAGCAACAACCTGTATTAAAAGGCCACTTTTGTTTATACCCTTGACTGGCTGCTTAAGGCATGTTTGACTGAAAATGTGTAATTAGTGACCATTGGCAACGATAAATGCAATTAGGTCAATATCACAGTTGCTCAAAGATTAGATATTTCAAATCTGCGCTAGCCTAACATCCATCCCAATATTACAGGCGTGATGACCGGGTGTTGTAATAGAACATTGGGAATACATAAATATAGTCTTCGAATAGACGATGTTGAAAGATTGTATTGTATTGTACTGGATATTTGGAAACATCTTCTCTTGAAATCAAAGAATGTTTAATTATCGGATAAGTTTATAATCATTTATTAAGAATTAATACTTAGGAATACATTTAAATTGTATGAGTTTGATTTGATTTTTCTCTCCAGTTAATATGACTCAATTTGATATTTGCGACAATGTGTATAAAGGAATACATCTGCTTGTAATATTTGTTAGAAAATGTTTGCATGGTATAATGTGATAATGCTATAAAATGGAACATGTTATTGTCGTCTGCATTTTAGTCATCACGTACATCACCAGCACACTAGCAGATGGACACTGGGTACCACCAACAAGTGAGTACTTTTTAAAACTTATTTATTTTACATCGACTGTAAACAAATTCTTACATCCTAAGCAAATCACGATCGAAGTGGTCTTCTGCAGAACCAATATTAAGCATATTCAAATAAGTTAACTTGCTCAAGGATGCCACACATAGCCATGGCGTAGAACTGAACCCCGACCCTCTTTGGATCCGATGCTCTAACACTAGGCCATATAAATAACCAAATGATTATACATTTAAATTTGCAGTAGCACGTGCTGGTACTTATATGTTTGCAAACATTTAAAAGTTGCTAACGTTTAAAGTCAACATTGACAGTTTCAATTTCTTAATCAGTGTATGCGATCTTTATTTTGACAGTTGCCGTTTAATTATTAATGAATTGATGATTTACGAAAATAGTGTAACATTTTTTTTTGTTTTGAATCCTATTAAAGACGTACATGTATATAAAAAAAAATTCTTATTACAATGTTGTTGTTTTTTAACTGCTCCATAATTTTTCATTAATTCATTCATTCAATTCTTATGTAAACCTTTGCTTTCACTTTCAATTGAATAATTTTAACATGTAACGTATTTAGTTTTATTTGTACAAACTGGTCAGAACACCTTGTGAATGTTTCAATTTTGCATTTAATTGAATGTTATAAACGTTTGTTTAAAATGGCATTTCGTAGAAATATAGCTGTCAAAAACGAACTAATTAATCTTTTCACTGATACCTGATGAAAGAATTAAATGTAGATTTCAACTGATTTCTTATATCCGTGAGATGGATGGAGTAACAGATCACTAGCACTGATCGCAAACATTTTCTGCTTATTGGTTAATGCACATGCTTTTTTAGACAAAGATACGCAAAAGACCTCTGATGTTGTAGCAATGATATCATGATGCCATCTTTAAATTAACGGTTTGATCTTTTTTAGATATAAGCACAATGCATAATTATTCTAAAAAGTACCTTTTGTCCATTCATCAGACAGATTTACTTAAAAACTAAAGACTCTTTTTCAACTTAAAACTGATTTTCGTTCTTAGTCAAGTGACATGTGCACTTTTTTTTAGTGAATTGTTCACACTATAAATGCAATATATAAAAGTATCTCATTTTATTTATCATTTCGCTTCTAATTTGAAACAGTGTTTACAACGGTTTGTCCGATGTTTGTCCGAACGGTTTGTTCAAGTTTGAAAAGGCCTGACCGAACCTCTACTTCAGTTCAAATATTGGCTAGGTGTTCTGTTGTGTATATTTACACAATTAAGTAATTGTTTAAGTAGTTTTTGTGACCACCTGTGAATTTAAAAGAAAAAAGATTCGCCGTGATTTCTTGGATATGATTTGTAAATAGAGACACTACGATTTTTAATCTTTAGTAAATGTTTTGCACTGAACTGTATTTTTATATTCCTGCCTTAAATAGAGGATAAGATGCACCAGAATGGTCATACATGCTGATATTTTTATGATGAAAAACCGATTTGGTTATGTTAACTCATCAGAAAGGCATTTTTTTCAACAAAAAAAAAAAAATAAATAGAAATAAAGTGAAATAATAAAATTCATAAATTTACAAACTGATAATCTAAATGTGTCGATTATATGTTTTAATGTTTGTTAACTTACCCTTATATAGACGTCAGCATTTTTTTCTAAATTATGATATTCAATATAATGACAAGGAACGAAGCAAATATTTCAGTCCTTTCTTATAAACACATATATGTTATTAAAATTTAAAGTAGTTATTCTTGAAATTGAAAAGCATCATATATTACAAAATTACTGAAGTGCTCCAGATAAGTACTTTTGGGGGGAATTTAAGCAATAAATTTTCTGAATAAAGCATTTACATTTAAATAAAGGGGTAAAATAAGTATTGGTTATTCTCAATTACAGTGTTGATAAGTTTGCTTTAAATGGCAATTTGATAAAAATATTCATTTTTACCCTAAACATTTTGAAAATAAGCATTGCCTGCCAATTTAACGGGTAAAATACAAATTTGAAGAAAAAGCTTATCTGGAGCACTGTTGCTATTTCATAAAATTTAAATAAAACTAATTATTCCCTGGATGAGCTGGATCAAACATAACCATCCAAAAAATGAAACACTATTTGTCAATGTATAAGTTTGGTACTTTTATTTAAGTCACTCTACAATCATGCCTGCACAACAGGCTAGTGATTCAAGTAGAGAACAGTCATGCAGACGGAACTATGTACGTACGGACGAATCTGGGGGTGTACAATCTACTACCAACAGCGGACGGGGACACAAATTTTACTTGCAGTTTTGACGACTGTGGAATTGACTGGGTAAATAGGTTCAAAAAGTCAAAATTTCGTATAAAGTAACAATATAATGTTTGCATGTGACTATTCATGCGTGTCAACATGACACTAGATTTGATTTTGTTTATACTGTCGGCGTTTAAATGAAAAACTCCTACCAATTGCGTCTCCTTTCTATAACATAGTTTTTCTAAAGTACCTTGTTATATGCATATACAATTATGTAACCTGAAATAAGTAGAATTTAAAACAAAAAAAGATAGGTTGGAAAGGAAGACTTCTAGTACTTGAACATTATTTGATTTCTACTTCCGCATGTTTTCATATCAAAGTAATGTTTACTCCAGTTACTATCCTATATAGTTTAACTTTGTTCTTTGTTCTATATAAGATAATATGATTTCCGCGGTAACTAAAAGTCACATAGAAAGGATTATTTTAAAGTATTTTCCCATAGCAGGAATGAATCTGCTCACAAAAGTTGGTTGACCCGCTTGGCCTTTGTTTTAAAGACGATGCAGTAACACTCCTAAGCTTGCTGTTAAAAAAGAACACAACTTCAAGTGTGCTCATAAATACATCAATTTGTCAACATCATATACAAGTTATTAATCTTATCGCAGTATATGTTATGGTAGCTTATGCTCTACTCATGTGCAGCAAGAAATCACAACCACTATGAACAATTTTTTAAATATTTTCTCCATCCAAATATGGCAATTCTTAAATAACGGTGAAAAGCATTCCGCTAATGGGAATTTTAACGCTTACACTGAAGACTTCCGTATATCGCATATTAATTAAAAGTAATTTATTCCATATCAAACTAGTAGCTGAGCTTCTTGTGTGATGTCTGTATGTATCTCCACCCGCCACCAACTTTACTATCATATTTATTGTATACGCGTTTGTTTTCCATTAGTCTCTATAGTTATTAGTTAGTTACTAGATACACTGAGTCGATCACTCTTGGATCGAATGACTGAATAGCATTTAATTATTAATTAATTAACATACTTTCTTCAATATTTATCATATCTTATTAAAACATACCATTCGTTGCATTTTAGGGCATCAAATTTGTGTTTGTGCTACAGCGCAAAAGTAACATCCAGACCAGCCATGATGTGACGATGAAACTAATGTGCATAGCAGATCTTAAAAACATCCTGCCCACGGACGCAAATACTAAGTATGTACATAAATATTTTATAGGAATATAATTATGTACATTTTCTTTGAATATCAATGCTACGCTTGAATCTGTATATCGCGATTTCTGTACCGTCTGTACTTTTTTCATTTGTCGATTTGACCAGAAGTAAATACGTTATTACAAAAATGAAACTGAATGTATATTTTTCATAAATACAACATTTCAACATTAAGTGTCAGTCGAGCAATAAAAATTTTACGTCTTCTTATGCCACTAGCCTGGCCAGGTTAGCTCAGTCGGTAGCGCGTCTAATTATCAATCCAGGGTCGTGAGCTCGAATACCAGACCGTTAACAGTCTTCGGGATGATTGGTATACGATATTTTCTCATTGTCATTCATCTTTAACCGCTGATGAAATTTTGGCGTTGATCAGTTGCTTGCAGGGAAAGAGATGTGTTCGAGTACTAGTTAACCTTCCAGGATCCTAGGAAAGAGAGGTTAAGTTAACTGATCGCCTGTTAACCCCCAGTGGCATAAAATGATGCTAAATGTTCATTCAAACACCACTAAAATTTATACTATGCATTACATGTAATATATGTTCACAATGGTGTTAAGCCTCAATTAACAAAATGAAATAATTGAACTTGGAAGCTATATGTATTTAAATAGTTTTACTCCTAAAACTACTCTCTAAACGAACTATTCTCATGAAGAGAAACCCTGGATTTTATATCTCCCAAATCAGGTATATTATTCCCCAATGGAAAAGCAGGGCATTCGATACATGTCCCACTATTCACAGCAAACAATTGAACGCTTACTAAACTGTAACGTCATTCAAACTTACCCTGAAGCAACTTACCAATCAACATGCTCAAATGTGTTTTTCCAAACATTGCTATTAAACGGACCCAATCGGGAGAGCTGGATTCATTCTACAGACTAAAATATTCACCAAAGTTAATTATAATTGGTTAACTATTCGATTTTATAATTAGTTCGAATCAGGACGAAGAAATCCGGCGAGTACTTACCACTGCCAAGGTTGAAATGGTCTTCTATGACGGTAGTGAAGAAATGGCCAGTGGAAGTTACGTCAAGATTGGCACAGAGATAAATATGATCATACGTATCACAAATAATTTTGACGGTAAATATATGTAAAATTATGTCAATGGTATAAAACATATTTCCGTGGTCGACCGGTCTAAGACTCCGTTTTAAGTACACTTAACTCCCATCGCTGTGGTCTCGAGTCAGAGTCATGCTCAGTAAAAAAAAACTTTATGTAAACTTTATGTGTGAAAGTTATCTAGTTACTGACACTTATTCTGATGTCATTATCCACCTATAAACTAGATGGTACCAACAGGATACCATATAGTACCTGTAATGTGTAGAAAAGTGTATGAAAACACCTATTAACTCTTTACTCCATATGCATTTTAATTGAACTCTTCTATACTCAAAAGCCACACATAGTCAATTTCAATGAATAAATACGTTTTACCTATTTATTCTGATAGAGCAAAAAACAGTGCAGAACCTGTTCCGATTGCTCGTGACGAGCAATCAGAACTGGTTCTACAATGTTTTCAAAAGCCTTCTATGTTAGAGGTGTTCAAAAGTGTCCATATGAAGTAAAGGTTTAAAAGGTTATATCATTTAAGATAACGGTGTTTCGACTCGGTGTTTTATCTATTTTAACGGAACCGAGACAAATGTGAGGCCCTTATCTAGGTTTAGATCATCAAAACATTGATAATGCTTATTAATGAATATGTGATACTGAAAGTTTTTCATTCATGAATTTCCTTCACGCACTACTTGATAAGAATGTAAGTATGCACGTTTTTTTCAACTTGCTTCATGAACAAAAAGTCATCATTATCTATATACCAAAAATTTAATGTGACAAGGCTACTAAGATATTCTTAAAAGTACTGACAGTAAATAAATCATAATATAGTTCAATTAAGATCGAATGATATGCGGTATCATGGCGCGGAACAACATGGCGCGGAACATCATGGCGTGGCGGAGGAACATCATGGCGTGGAACATCATGGCGTAGGAAAATCATGGCGTGTAGCCCTATTCTGCAACATTACGCGGACACTTGTCAAACTGGCTAGCCCTGGAATAAACTTATAAAAGTAACACGTCCAACCAGGAGGCGACTTGAATCAAACAAATCATTGACCTGCTCCTTCTATAAATTGAGCTTCAATTAGTAGATTTCGTCTTCTTCGGTGATTTTCTTGTACCCTTGGGTAGACTGCAAAAATATATACCTATATGAATATATTTATATTCCTAATTTTTAATACTTTCACAGATTTCTTCGACATAAGTGTGAAGCGTTGTGCGGCATCCATGATAACTCTTATAGAGAACAGGTGTACGTTGGAGGAGGAGGTATTTGGCGATTTTAACAAGAGCAGCGTCGGTGTCCTAGAGAACACATTCCAAATGTTCCGACCTACAACCACCACTTCCGGGGCGGTCAATGTTCTATTTGCTTGTACTCTAGAAGTATGCAGAACACCTTGTACTCGAGTACGTACTTTTGGTATCATGCACTCGAGTTTATACTTTTTTGGTGTATATTATTATCAAAACAATGTAATCAGATACGTATTTTTGGTGTATATTGTTGTCTATACCGTGCACTCGAGTACGTATGCTCGTTTATATTGCACTTATAAAACAAAGAGAGTGGAGACATATTTTGTTTAAGATCGCCGTTGTCTCTGTGTCTACTGTTTACCAAGAACTTTTAAATCCCTTCCCACCTACTCCCCCCCCTCTCTCTCTCTCTCTTTCTCTCTCTCCCGGGCGGATGAACACACTGGACTAGAGTTTACTTGTGTGTTGCTTATATACTATAGCAGTTTATGTTGCTGCACTGTACGTAAAACAAAGCTCAAAAGTTATTTATTCTTCACAATGCCGGGCCCGATTAGCTCAGTCGGTTACACGTCTGACTATCAATTCAGGGGTCGTTAGTTCGAATCCCCGCCCGGCAACAGTCTCCGCGATGATTGATATACGACATTGTGTCTCATTATCATTAGTCTCTAACCGCTGATTCGAGTTGGAAAACTAGCAGTTACTTGCGGAAATTAGGTGTGCTCGAGTACTGGTTAATACCAGGATACAGCGGTTAGGTTAACTTATCGTCATTTAGCTCTCGATGGCATAAAAATGACCCTAAATATTCAATCAATCAATCAATCAATCAATCAATCAATCAATCAATCACAATAAATGAATAGCCATAAATCAAATTATAAATCAAACACCATATAAAATATAGTTATAATTGAAGCAACCGCCCAGAAATCCTAACTTTCTAAGTCAATTAAAATTGACAAACATGAGTAATTAAACGAAATTGTCGATATACTAGAATCAATATATTTACCAGACACAAGTATACTAAAGTTGGTTGAAATAAATGCAGTTGAAATGATGACCATTCTGAAACTCCACAATTAGTTCATTATCGGTGAACCCCCCGGAACAAATATCAGGCCTCCTCCATATCTTATAACAAACCAATATTATTCATTTTACGTACAAGCAATAAGTTCATCCATTTTAAATGCCGAACAGCTTAATTTCATAGCTTTGTGTGAAATAGATAGACCAGATAAATTATCATTTAGAAGTCAAAACGGAATTAATAAGGTATTTTTTTTAGAAAATGCAATGTAAGTAATATTATACAAATTCTGCTGACAAATGATATTGATTTCATAAAACAGAGCAGAATAGAACATAATTTTATTCAATATAACTTGAACATATACAATCAGTTCATCGTTATTTACACAAACAATACAATACATGCATGCACCAATACCAGAGTGAACATAATTATGTTACATACATATAAAGGTGATATAGTCGTCACACTAAATGCAATTATACTAATCAGACACGTTAATTACGCGTACCATAACAAATGATAACCGTCTCTTATACCAATAACGCAATTACTACCTGTGACACTATTTTGTGTTGTTATTTAACCCTACTTCGTCTCTGTCTCCACGTATATGACGTACACCTGACATATTTGCACTAAACTCGCTAATTAGCCCAAGTTTTGGTATTATTTGATAGTTAGTGTCTTACATATACATAGTGATTCTCTTAATTGGATATGATTTGACTTAATTAATAAATTAATTGGGAATTACGGCGTACGTACAAAAAAGGTCATACGAGTGACACAAACCGACAGGAATGTTTAAAAGCCTAAAACCCAACTAGACATCTTATTTCGCTGTACAGTACCGCGACTAGTTTATTTACTTATGTTATACATTTTATGTAAATGTGTAAATATTGTATTTTTGTGATAAGCATGTCAATTGCATTAAATTCAAATTATTTATTGGGGGAACTATTTATATAAGACTAGTTTGTTTATCTGAACGTACGAGTTTGTGGTATTACTATCTGGTTTAAACAATATTTTATTCAAGAACTGTACATAGAATATTACATAACATTAAAAAATAATAAAATGACAAACTATTCAAAGAATTGGGATTTAGTAAATTGCTTATTTTCTTGTATGAATCTATTCCCAGGTATGAATCTAGTTTCCAGTATTACTGTTTGACTTCATTACAAATGGTATATCTCTCACGATGAAATATTTACAATTGGGGCATGCTTTACTATCAGAAAAGCTTTTAAAGTAGCAAAGCTATCCAATTTTGTAGTCTGCCAACTCCTGATTCCCACTCAAAACAAAATATAACCTGCATACAGTAGGTCTACACATATGTCTACTTATATGCCTTTACCCTATGTACACAAGGATTATGACAGCATACAGAGCGTCCATGTAGGTCTACATATATGTCTACTTATATGTCTTTACCCTATGTACACAAGGATTATGACAGCATACAGAGCGTCCATGTAGGTCTACATATATGTCTACTTATATGCCTTTACCCTATATACACAAGGATTATGACAGCATACAGAGCGTCCATTTGCTAGCATGCATAAATAAACTAAACATTCATAAAACACATCTATCTTAAAAAAGTAACATTTATATTTATGAATTGTACGCATTATAATTTCTGTTATTTTTTTATATTTACATTTATCTTTGCGCTTACGTCAAAGTCGGTGCGTGTGTGTCCCCATCTCCTATGGAAGTTGGGCACAGCAATGGTAATTAGTGTTTCCAACAAAAAATGATAATTGCACGTTGCAGGAGTAATCACTATTCCGAACAGGAAGTAGAGATGAATCAGTCGAGTAGATTTGTGATACATTTATCAGTCTTTATCATGATGAAGTAGACTGTGCAAACGGTTTTGGTTCCCCGCTAGAAACCGTTACATAAACTTGAGGTGAAATATTTAGTTGCTAAGGTGAAGAGGAAGTTAAATCACGTCACAGTTTGGTAATGGCATCAAAGTGCTATGAAATATGGGACAGGCAGGGAATACCACGCTTTTACACTAAGGCAAATCATACCTGAATCAAGAGATGTAGGTTACTGTGATAAATTAATGATTTTTTATAAAAAAAATAGATCTACTCTATTTACAATCATATGACTGGTGAGTGGTATCAACACAGTTTGTTATATTTCGTTTATAGTACTACTGCAATGGAACGGAGCCGGTGGAGCTTACAGTTACAGAGCGTCGGAGACGAAGACAAACACAAGATAATACAGTCAAGTCAATGATGTTAGGGACAACATTCAGAGTCGGCACTACTGGTAAGAACAGTATCAAAACATCATGTGACTTTGTCGTAAATCATTTGACCTCGAATTCATTTGCATAGACCTATCAATTAGATTTAAAATGTCCTCAACTTTATTGGTTATTTCCTTGGATTAACAAATTCAATTTTACCGGTAAGTCGAATTTTAGTCAGTACATGCAATGGTTATATTAACGATACGGCAATAAAACTACTATATTGATTTATTCTGTTTAATTATTATTGTGGTTTATTGTAACACTTTTAAATAATTTTTCACCATAGTACTATTTTGGGATAATAATGCACTGAAGATATATGACAACGCAACACAAATACATATGAGAAAACGCAATAAAGGGTTTGGAGGGGACTTACTTAGAGATGAAAAAAGTGACACCAATACAATAGGTACCAACTTATTCAGTATCACCTCAAGTAAACAAGCATAGCATCTAAAGACAATAATTACTGTAGGATATGGATATATACACTCGTGCTAAATAAGTTGCGTTATCATATATTTTGATTGTCTTTTCAACTTGTATATATTACTATGATACTTCTTATTTCATTTGAAAATTATGTTGTCGTTATATAATTATTTGTTTGTATCCTAATCGACTTTTAAACCCTTTGAATCACTTCCATAAAACGTCATCATTATATATTATATGTTTCATTCGGTTAGAGAAGGGTTAAAATGTACTGACTGGTTCCTTGTTTTTGTTTCGAGGATTTAGGGCGGTCCGGTGTCAAGGTAAAATGTAATACATGTACGACGAGGTATATTGCCCGGTGCTTCAATGAAGCGTCATAATCTTCCTATATTAAAAAGGTGAGTTAATGGTTTGTCGAAACATTGTTAAAACTGACCTTACAAAAGCCATTTTACAATAGTTTCACATAGTGTCACATATTTCAGATGTTGTTGTAGAGAAGCCCGAGAAAGACGAATCGTGCATTAAACCTTACGTCATCATCAGCGTCGGTGCATTTCTCGGCTTTCTGCTCGTACTGTCGATGTCCACTATGGTGTTCTACATATATGAATGGAAATGTGGTGATTGCAGACCTGGGAAACAGCGTACCGAAAGTAAAGATGAGTTAAATCGGGAGATCAAGGATAAAGTAAAACATGTAGAAACAACTCGTGATAATGTAAGTATGGCTACTGAAAAGGAAAAACAGACAGCCGAAAATATTCAACCAAATGTACACACATGCCTAGGTACTGAAAAACAGACTGGCATTGATAAAGTTGAAAAGGTTACATCAGATATTTCTGAAACAAATATCATTCAGAACGCAGCTACAAATAACGAATCAAATGTTATTTTGAAAATGGAAAACGAGTTGAACAACACTCGACGTAGAAATTACCAAACATTGGATTTAAAGCATATTAAACGTAGTTCCCTTTGTTCTTTTCATAAATTAGAACTTCCTATTGAAAAAACATCTACGGATAAGAAAAATGACAACATCAAACCTATAGAAACAAGGTTTGGCTTCGCCAGTGTCGTTTCCGAGTTAGAGAAAAAACAAATTAATAGAAACGTAAAGAAAAATGAAGCTGTAACGACGAATTTGTAAAGACACCGAATACTGACAAAGAAATTAAACTTGTATCTATTTTGAAAAAAAGAGTTCCAGAAAGCGTTCCAGAAAGAACAAATATTTACAGCACAAAAACAACAACATGTATTGACACAATGACGGTGAAATATCACAACAGCCTGCGATTCCTTAGGAGACGTAGTAGTTTGCTGAAATCGGATAGTCAGGAAAATTTGCTGCCTATAGAATAGATTAATTGACGTAAAGATAGCGTGTCAACTTATATACAAATATACATAAATACGATTCGTAAATCTGCAATCAATGTCACATCCAGTACATGATTGTAATATAGATTTTGTCAACATTTTATTTGGAATTATGCTTGGTATATATAATAACATGTGTATGATTTATAGGACATTTTACTATACTAATTTGGTGTGCTTATCTGTATCATCACGAGCAAAAATGTCAGATCACTGTATCTATGTTTTTAATGTGAACCGATACATATACTCAACAAATATCACCAACATTAATAATAACTAGATAGTGTTTAATTTTAATCTAAAGTTTACTGTTCAACATAATGTTTGTTTTGAATTAAAAATTCACAGTGTTAATAGTAGCTATAAGATATTTGTACAAAATTGTTGACCAAAGACATACGCTGTTCGAAAGCTCAGCATAGCGAGGCGTTATGGATATCAACAAACAAATATAGACTGTAGAAATGGATCCAGCTTTCTCGCTAGGTTCTGTCACATACATGTTGCATAAGTAGGAGCAGACTGAATGCCTTTATCTAGCAAAAGTAGGAACATAATGAATGTTCAATTAATTGCACGATGCGAAAGTCGTAATAAATGCGATGTTCAAGTTCGAATTTCGAAAATATTTCGAACCATATTACTTTTATATTGTTACATGGTGAGTAAAGACTATTTCACATATTTTTATCTTGCATGGACAGAGTCGATCGCTATTGTAATAGAATTATCAACACGTATCGAACGACAAATGTTACATGTAGTTAAAAATAAATTTTGATACGGTTTTGCTTGTTGTTTTTTGTTGTTTTCCTGTGTGTGATTTTTTTTTCTTGTTTTCCTTTTCGTTGTTGCAGATTATTTTGTGAATATAAGTTCTAAACTCAATCTAACCAAATCTTTCCATTGTTATATTTCTTATTTTCCATTTAAAACAATACGAACTTATATTAACAAACACGATACAAAATATAACCCTAGTTCTTTAACTGTTTTACAGTGTTCTGGTATCTTTTCACGCTTATGGATGTTTCATTTGTCAAAATATAAAAAATGCACATTTTGTCCAGTGATTTGTTTATGTCGACATCTGGATATGATTCTCAAACTATATATTAAATTAAATGTTATTACAGCTCTGTTTGACTACAGGTTCTGGACCAGTGTTAAATACTAATATCAACATGAGTGTGCAATCGAGCTAAAATTTCAAAACTGCTTCATAGAAAACTATTTTTATATTTGAATATTATACATGTATATAAATAGACATCACCTCGAGTCCGATAGTTTAAGGATTACACATTTAATAACAAGTATCATAATACAGTCTTATAAATGATTATATTTTATGTCACATGTTTCTCTGCGTCTTTATATATTAATTTTTCTGTCGAAAGTTAAAGTGTTGACGTTATCGCTCCCCGTTCTAAAATTTTCAACAAATTCTCTACGAAGCTAACAGATTATTTTCGACTAAAATCGCAGGGATATAATGACCAACAAATATTCGCCGGCCATTACCGACTACGTTCAACATTTAGAACATTGGACGAAATGGCAAAACGTGTGCATATTAACGCAATACTTAACAGTGACCTGTAAAACCTAAAAAATAATAATGTAAATTGAAATATAATTTAAGTTTTGAATGGATGTTCGAGTCTAAAATTGTTGTGGAAAGAGGGCATGTTCAATAAAAAATACACTATAATTTCTCAATTCTGTAATTATATACATGTTTATTTACACCTGTTTAAGATATGAATTTGTTTTATATTAAACTAGTAATAAAAGTGTTTAAACCAATATATAACTTATAACATACATGTACATACAATTTATATATTAGTATATGAATATATGTATGTATTATTTTTAGATCTTTACACTTAAATGTGTTCTATAATATCTATAATAATTTCTATAATATTTTTGTTTGTTTGTGTTTTTGGTATTGATATTATTTAACGAAGCTTCCCCATTTTGAAAGGCTAGTAATATTAGCAACAGTAGTCAGCAATCACTGATAAATATATACGGCAGTAGTGTGTCTCTAAAAACCGACTAAGTGATATGTATGAATTTAAGATATAATGTGATTTTTCACCATACACAAATAAATGTAAGAATGCACTGTTTCGTTTTATGGTGTGACGAACGGGAAAGAGTGAGATCGGGTATATCCGTAAACCAAGTTTTCGTTATGCCACTGAAACCCCTTAATACCGGTATTCTATTAATTCTTCTGTTTGGCATATTACTTGTAAAACGAATTTTCCAGTTACCTTGTTTTTGCTACTGAGCACCCATGGTGGTGATCTCTCGCTATTTTTTCTATTTGGTATAGTCCTTCTTAAATGAATTAATTGTCTTTACATGTTATTGTGGTGAATGAGCATTTTGCTCAATTTTCTGTTGGACTATCGTATTTTATAAGTGAAACTTTTCTAGACTGCCGTAAGGCTCCCTTTAATACATTTTACTTGATTCCGACACCCATATACCATATTTCAGGACTTCATCGTCAGAAAATATGGATGAATACGGCAAAACCTGCGTGTATTACAATCACAAGACAGCACATTCCTATGGGCGTTAATTTGCATTTTGTCTTTGCATAATAACAACACAGAAATGGTTAATTTAGCTTAATATGTTTCAGACTACAGATACAATAGTTGTTTAATGCGTCCATGTTTTGTCAATACAGGTACTTCATCATTGATTTTCCGTGTAACACGTGCAAAACGATAAAAACGCAGTACCAGGCTTTAATATAATCAATAATGGTCCGAAAACGTCGTTAGATGTTTTAACATTCATATAATGACAAATTTGTCTAAACATTTTTAGGCTTTAAGATTTTACAAATGATAAATGTATGTATCGTTACTTGTTTGGCTCAGTATATTATTTTAAACAAGATAACAACAACTTGATCTTTCAGGATATACGAATACTTGACGCAGGTTGTGGTACTGAACGTCAAGCCAAAGCTATGATTAAATTTGGTTTCCGTCGCATTACATTGTTAGACCAAAGTCCTGCTATGTTTAATCTGGCTCGCACAAACCTATCGGAAGAAATACGGCATAAATATGTGGAAGAGATAGTTGAAGGAACCTTGCTCGTTATACCGTTTGCTGACAATAGTTTTGACGTAGTGATGTTCACTTTGGTATACTTAAATATACTTTTCAATTAAATAATGTTGAGTTATTAAAGGAAAATAATGACCCAGAGGTCAAAATATACCTGATAAGAATGTTTATGTGAATTATAGAAAATAATAAAAAAAATGTATTTGTTTTACCTTACGTTTCATCATGGGATTTGCTACGAAACTTGCTGATTTAAACTTTTACGTGTTGGATACTAAAGAAATCAGCATGACATATAGAATTAACGTTGTTAAAACAAACACACACTCATTATTTTGTTTAGGTTTTACACCATGTTGTCAATCCACAAGATGCTCAAGTATATCTAGCCATATATCTAAAAAAATCTTATCGAGTGTTACATCCGAAAGTATTGATGGCCATAACAATTGTGGCGCTCACAGCTATTCAAGAAGAAAAAAAGCATAGTACCACAAGTTAATACTTCGACTTAATTCTCGGTCTGCTGCTCGCTTTCCGACTATGTCCCAATGGGATGGCATATTTGTTGATACCTGATTTCGATGTGTTAGTAAAACTCGTGTATTAGGACTGGGTGCAAATGGTCTTTAATACACGGATGAAGAAGGGCCGTTGAATGAAGAATGGATAAATTACTTTCCCTACTTATGTTTTGCCACAAAAGATGAAATAAAAGAAATGGAAAACAAGATTATTGCAATGAAGGAAAATGGCTCTTTCAAACAATGGGTTTTAAAATGAGCATGGCATTTTCGGTATTCTTGTAAAGTTAATTCCCAAATTGCATTGAATTATATTAGACGAATAGCGTTTGTTTATATCATACTGACGTTTCAATTACAACTTAAGAATAAAGAGCTGTTCGAAATAATACTAAGTATCCTATATTGCCATTAAGTGTTAAAATTGATATCAATTCCAAAATAATAAATGAGGATTTTGTTCCTGTTTTTGACATTAACAAAGTATTTTTGAAATGAACAAAGCTGTATTTGATTCGAACAATGGTTAGGCATGTGGTAAAGATGAACTACTTCCAGAAGTTGTATAACATGATACATCTTTCTTGTTTGTATATGCACTTCATAATGTTTGTTTTAACATCGGAATTATTCCCTTATATATTTGTATTGTATATTTATCGTTAATCCATACTTAATTGCTACTAAAAATTTACGTGATCCTATGTCTTATGGGAATATAACAATAGCACCGTCAATGTATAAATTGTATTATTTTGTTTTGAATAAACGATTATCAAATTTCTTTGAATCTCATACTAAACTAGGGGATGAACAACTAGATATAGAAAAGCAAGAAATACAACTTATAATGTGTGATTATTAACTAAAAGAAATGAATGTAGACTGAAAAGAAAGTCTCTACATTTACAGCATTTGTTATTTTTATGAAAGCTTACGATAATTACTGTTGATAGAAATTTACTATTGGTAAAGTTAAGATATATATGAGTGATTGCTAAAAAAATTATTTAAATCTGTCAAATCTTTATATACGTCTTTGTCATCGTATGTTCATATAAATAGTTTGAGCACCATTTGGTGTTGCATCTCCATCCGTTACTTTACAATTGTTTTGTGATTTGTGGCGAAAACAAAGTTTATATAATAATAATATATTTCTGGCTGAAGACAAAATCAAGTTACAGCTAATGCTTAATAAGCTATCGGAATGATGTAACACACATTTTATGTCTATAAACCCATTGAAAACGAATTGTTTTCATTGTAGGCCTAGTTTTATGCCGCAAACTAATTTTAAATTTAACTGTAGAGACTTAAACATAGTTTTTAATGACACAAAAGTCATATATTTATCTTAGTTTAGCTCTAGATATTAGATATATAACCCATTGGGTGATATGCCCGGTTAAGTTTAGACTCACTTATGAGAACATTGTTAATACAAATCCGTTATACATCGTCTGCTGCAGTGGCAGGTAATATGGCATAGGAACCGGTTAACTGTTAACAGCTAAATGTTGTTTCTAATTATTGCAATCGGTTAAATGCAACATTTTCAATAAGAAATATTTACATTTTCTGTAAGAAAAACCTCGATGAGAAAATTGTTTATAAATAATATCTCAGCATTGATTATATTACGATAACATATCTGTATAATGTTATAATAAACATAACACGCTTGATAATAAAAAAAATCTGCTTGTACCAATAATTACAAAACCGAATAGTATATTATTGTCAACATGTAATATAGCAGGAATATCACAGGAGGCAATACGGTAATAACATATAAATTCTTCTATATGCTAAAAAACGGTTCGCTATGAAAGGTCGCTATTTTGTGAAAGAGTATGCTCATTTTGTAATAACGGTATTGAAAATGAGATTCATATCATCCTTAAATAAAAATTATACAATGGCACTATATTACAATTGATTGGTTGTGCTTCTATATATAATAGAAATTTGAATGATTATACATGGCAATAAAACTGAGTTTTCCTATTAAATAATTCAAAACCTGCTTTCGATATTACAACGGAGATCAATTTTTTTTACAGATAGACTGTATTACAGCGTATATAATTACAACATTAATTAATATTGTATGGTTATGTTATTGATATAATGTTCCAATTATACAGAAAGTGATTTGATTACATTTCAGCAATGGTTGTTAATAAGGTCATAGCAAATCTGATTTTGAGACGATAAATGGTTTCTTAAAAGATTTTAATAAGCACTTTTATAGACATCCTGGTGCAGTTTTCAAATTCTCAGCGTTTAACATGTCTTAGAACACTTTTAAAACAAAAGTATGTATATTTATAGGTATATATTGAACAAATGTGGCACAAAATATAATTAATGAGTGTATATACAAGTGGAATATAAATTATTTTCTTGAATAATTTGTAACTGTTTTTGCTGTTATTGTATAAACTGAATATATACTTATGTAAACTACAAATGAAGTCATGCGAGAAGTTTCCAATTATTCTCTTGCAATTATTCAAAGAGGGACATGGTGTGTGGTTTGTTGTTTAAGTATGTGGTTTTAATTTGGTTATACTAAGTTAAGACTTAAATTAAAGTTATATAATAAAAGTTATATATAATAAGTGTACACTTGATCAAAGTTTTTATTTAATCTAAAATATTCCAAAACAAGAGGTATTAGTCGCTTGATAGTGCATCAATAAACTATAGATTATTGATCTTAATTCGTTTGAACTTCTTAGGACAAATAGGATTTTATGTACAAAGGTATCAAAGGTCAAGGAATTATAGTTTCAGAGACAGAACCTTTTTCGATGATGGTTCTTTACAGTTTCTCAATATAAGCCTATGTCAAAGTTTGAACCCTCGTAAGTACAAACCATGCACATTAACTATTGAAGTGCATGTATGTTAAGGTGTGCATAATTTACCTATTACAAAATGCTGTTCTATTTGAATTGATATTTATCATCACAAATTGTAAATATTTAAGTGCATGTTCGTATGCGTATGAATGCAGTTTAGTTTATTAAATACTGGTCTTACATAAATGTCTAACCCAGTAGTTAATGTATAAAATGGAACATATATCTAACACAAAAAGGAAAAGTTATGTCACTTACACATGTGTTTTTATATATTTAAGACTGAATACGCCAATAAATTTTCAATTAAGTTTCCCGATATATGAGGTTTCTTGAACAATTTGGTATCAAATTTCTAAGAGTAAAACAGAATATCCCATTTATGTCCATCACTGGTATTTGTATTGATTGATTGATTGAATATTTAGCGTCATTCTTATGTCATTGAGGGATAACAGACGATCTGTTAACGTAACCACTTTCCCACTTGAATCAGTGGTGAGAGACGAATGATAATGAGACACAATGTCGTATATCAATCATCACGGAGACTGTTGCCAGGTATTTGTATTAACTGATGTACGACTCGTAATTTTTAGCTTGTTATACCTTTTAACCAAAAGTTAATGTCCTACTTATACCTCCAGATTGATCACAACACAGACAAATGGTTCTGAAACGAATGTGCAAGTCCAGGTTGAAAAATGAAATGTTGGAGTGTACCCGACAAAAAGGTTATGATAACGGACTTAAAACTCACCACAGAAATTTCCATTTCTACAAAATGAGTTTTTTTGTAGCAGTTATATTATAATGTATCTGTTTGTACCCAATGTATGAGCATGAAAAGCCTTTTGGCATATTGACAACTGTAGTCATTGCTGAGAGCGAATAATTACATACTGGGCACTAAATGATCACGCCACGCTTTACATATTTTGATAAAGCACGTTTATGTTGGTTTAAAGTAAAACGAACATCTATATACAACTGCATTGACTTTTTGACAGTGATCTATCTATCCATCTATCTAAACGCACTGAAAATATATTTAATTTTCTGTTTGCATTAGTGGCGTGTAAACTCTCATCATTGTGAAGGAGTTACCAGAACGATCGTACTTTCCGCTGACAGAAGTTAGCCCGTCTCAGAGGTAACTGTTTCATATTTCATTTCCACTACTCCATATATTTTTAGTAGAAAAAAATGTGATAACAGAAGCTTATATAAAAAAAGTTATATTTAGCATATATGTGTTTTTCAACATATACTAGTAGATGTAAGAATGCATTTATAATTATTGGAGAATGCAGAACAACAAATACTATTAGTAAATTATATTTTATGTTAAGTTTGGCATTGTTTGGCTACGGCTCAATATTTCGGGCTGCCGCCAACAACAAATAGGCAGCCATCAACAAAACAATCCCCTTCATGGGGCAAATAAATCACACAAATCACAACCCCTTCATGAGGCAATAGTTAATATAAAGCACAATCCCCTTCATGGGGCAAATATTTCATATATAAGTTAAAATTGTACATGTTCATTCAAGTTTCATTTCACATGAAACGATCAGCTAAACTGATTGAAACCAATCCTGAGAGACAGTGATTGGAAACACAAATTCTATTTATTATCAACTTTTTAATATTTCGCTGACCGCTTCGCAAAGTGTATGGAATCATATTGAGCCGTAACGTTGTAGGGTATGTAAACTCGTGTTCCAATTCCAAGTGGCAACTCTCCATAAAGTTTCCCACCAGACGTTGTGACGTCAGGTATGTTACAGTCCTGTTCAAAATCCAATGATACATATCAGGAGTATGGAAACCTGCAACATTCATAAACAAAAAGTATCACTTCTAAATTATACTAATTAACATAATCAAGACAACACGGCAAAGGTAAAATGATAAAGATATCAACAGCTTGATTTACGAGTTTCAAATTTTAAAAGCTTAAACTTATGTTGCTTCATTGCGTTTGTAAAACAGAGGACTTCATTGCAATACATTTATCCTGTTTACTCGTGTTAAATGTTTTGCAAATGGTTAAAGTGGCAATTAAGTGAAAAGTGTGTAACAAGGGCGTGGTGAGAGGGAAACAAATAGAATTAGTTCCTGCATGTACATCACTACATTACCTTATATCAATCTAACGTTTCTGTGGTGTGCCATGTTTGCTCCGGAAGATAAACTGCACTAAAATCATCAGTGATTGTTTTCTTAAATGGAGATAATCAAAATCAAAACCTATTGCGTGGGTCTATTAATTCCGACATTGTCTCGGTATAACCGACGTAAAATGCCTTACTGGACCCAATGACTGTCCAATAGTCATTAAACATGACTGCCAATTTCAAATTCTGTTCTACATGTAGACCATATCTCATTGCATAACTATGTTTAATTTCATAAATCAGATATAACAATTAGCCAGCACTAATTGACTTCAATAAATGTAATAAAAAAGAAAACTAATGAGACTAATGCATGTTTTGTCAAGTAATTAATCGTTTGGACCACTGTGTAAATATTTTTTTTAAAGTGAGTAAGGTTTTATGATGATTCATATAGTTTTGGGACCAACAATCTAAGAGTGGGTGTGTATGTGTGTGTGTGGGGGGGGGGGGGGGTGAGGGGGGAGGGGGCGGGGGTTATAGAATTAATGAGTTAAAATATTTGCAGCCCAAAACAAAGACAAAACAAATTATTGTAAACTTACTGGCTGGAGATGAAGCATTAAACAGAAGTATTACGCAATGATGCGATGCTCCGTGTACAGATATAAACACCAAAGCATGTTCATATGTTCAGAGCTTGCTGTGGGCACATGAGTTGAAATGCTCCCAGCTCAGGTATACTTGAGCATGTTCATATGTTCAGAGATTAATGGGGTCACAGGAGCACGATGGGATCACTTGAGGTGAAATGCTCCGAGTTCAGGACATATAAAGACTTGATGGTTATCAAGCAGTGTTTTATTTTTTATAGTGTTTTTCGATTATTTAGGATGGGAATTTCGAATAGTAAATGGCAGTCAAGTTGTTTAGGATGCTGGGAGATTGTAAATAAGGCGAATTACTTTGTTTTTAGTATAAGTCATAAAACCGTGTAGAAAAGTATGTAAAACAGTGAGAAACTTTCCTATTATGTTGTATATATTTTCCTCACAGTAGAACTAGATATCTAATATAGAAATAAACTTTATATTACATGCAGTGGGATGGCTGATTTTTATAATTTCCCTTAAGTTGTTAATCCCTCATCTTGTAGCAAACTGACAGCAAGTGTATATCTAAACGTTTATATTGGCAAGTCACCTTACAGACCACGCCCTTAAAATTGAAGGCTATTTCCCATTGCTCCCCACTTTGACAGTATAACTTCCAACCACATGGCTGCCGGATACCAATTTGTGTCTGCATTTCTAACCATTCCCTCTTCAGCATAGGTCCCATTTCCCAGTATGTAATATAGTATGTACATTTCTTGAATAAATATTAATTATACCAAGGTCAACATGCTGACTAGCAATCATACCCAAAAAGAAAAAAAGTTTAGCCACCATTTTCCTGCAAGAATAACTAAAATACACACGATTTCGATGTTATAAAGATTTAATTATACTTGTCCAATCTGTAGAGTAACTTAAAACAATAATATATTTTTATAAATCAAAATCTAAAAATTGTTTTCTCCCAGATTCAGTACATTTTATTTTTCATCTTTTTTTTTTATTTGTTAAATAGTGTGTATTTCTTTATTTTGCAAACTTAATATAGAATTATTTCATCCTGTTAATGTTCTTGATGTAATGAATGCATTTTATTGTAGTCTGTGCTGTGCCCCTTTAAGGAAAAAAACATTTCCCCCAATATGTCATGCCTTTTTACACTCATTACCCCCATATTGCCAAAAGGATATCTATCTTAATATGCCCGAAAAATATATTGAAAGAGATTTTTTTAACTTGGGCTTCACGACGAGATATATTGATACAGATATACCGCTTAAAATTGGAGACACATGATTCCATTTTTATTTCAATTTGATCTGTTATACAGGTTGACACGTTTTAAGAATTGTTTTATCTGAGAAAGATTCCACATGACGATGCAAAGGTCGTTAAGCAGTACTTAAGTGATGTCTTAGAATGGTAATTTCGTTTCAAGTTTACCACTCCTATCGAAATATTGATTTTGTCACGTTTTAATAGATTTGACATACAAACCTATTCAGATTTATTTATAAATGAAAGCGAAATGCGATTCATGTTTGAAAATTATTTTGGGTTTTTGATACATTTGAAAGCGTTTTCCCCCTGTTCTACTCCCTTTTATGTACCTTTAGGATTTTTGTTTTATTATTATTATTTTTTTGACGACTTAACGTTTTCTTGACTTTTGAGTATATTTTCCATCGATTGTGGAATGTGCAACCCTTATTCAGAGTCAACACTCGCCAATTGAAACATATCAGTATACTCCACCAATTTTAATATCCTTGCCGACTCAAACCGGAATTAATAGACCCACGCAGATAACGGGTTCAGCCATAGTCTCGGTTACAGATGTTGCAAAGAACACATTGCAGATGTCGCTGTCATCACATTTGATGGCACCGACATAAGCCACTGGCAACTTCCTCTTCTGTTTCACCATATTCGACTGGGGTGAACATGAAAATTATTATCAATGATTAGCACTAGGATCATTGAAGATATAATAGACAATAACAAATGTATTCAACCGCATCTCCATCCTTCTATCTTTAACAATGTATTTATTTTTGAGATCCAATATAATATAATTACCATAATATGTATATTCCAACAGTTACTCTTTATAGCATAATTAGACAATCAGATAAAGACTAAGCAACTTTATTAACATCATTTAGCACCCATTACAAATATGCCCCTTTGACACACAATATAGCCATCGGTATCATTTATCCAGGTATATAGTTATATATACACCGGTCGAAGGGGCGGGGGTAGTGTCGTTGTCACAACTGTATCGGTGTATAATCTCTACATTTATAAACTTCTTCTTAATACGAGCTAACAGTTAACAACATAACTACCGCATAACAGCCATTCTAATGGCTTATTTACTAGACCATTCTTCCATTAGAAGGTTATATACAAATTTTTACACTTCAAGGAAAATCTAACAAAAATCTCGGTATTCCACGAACAACCGAAGCCATCCAACTTCAAACATACTGAATAATATTTCGTCTACCAAACTGCATACCGCATATGTGTTAAGCATTAATATATCAACAAATAAATTTTTTCCTGCATGTACATTACCTTAATTTCAAATGTCAAAAGGGATGGTGCGCTGTTGTACTAACACTCACATGAGAATCACGCTGCAAAGCGCACCTTACTTTTAAAGTGTCTGCATCCCAATAATCATCACCTATCAGCTAGTGATAGCTGCTATTATTAACACTGTTTCTCTCTATGACGTATCGAAAAGGGAAATAGTGGGGTTTGGTAAACTAGACTCTCCAGTGATCTTGTTTTTACTACTAAAAAACCCTAATGCGGTGATCTCTGTTGTAACTTCTTTTATTTGGCATATTTCTTGTTAAATGAATTAATTGTGTTTACATGTTGTGATGGCTGTGCTTTTCACTCAATTTCCTGTTGGACTTATATCTTATATTTCATATGAAACATTATCAGAATTGTCGCATGACCCCTTTTAATACAATTCACTTGATACGGACATTCATACACCATATTTCAGGACAAATAAGGACTTCATCGTCAGACAACATGGATGTATACCACAATACCCGCGAGTACTACAATCAACAGACGGCACATTCCTTTCAAAGTTATCGCGAGCCTATAGGAAATGATATTACTACAGGAATGATAATGGTCTACTCTAAACAAACAAGAGAGGTAATATATGATAATTGCCTGAACGTAGTTGAAGTGTGTAAATAATACAACAAGACAGACTGAAACGTAAATTTGGAATTTTGTCCTCGTTTCATTAAGTTTAAATTTGCATTTTATCACAAGAATGGCATGAGTATGAATATACTGTTTATTAGGTATTATTTGTTGGAAAAATATAAAAGTCAATGTACCGAATATTTACTTAAAATACTATCATATTGATTCTATTTATAACTCATATCCAAGGAGTCATCGCGAGGAAGGTATACGACGGACGTAGTAGAGATATGCAAATGAACACCAGGTCAATATTTGAATAGAAACAGAGGTAGATCATTTAACTAGCGTTCCTGACTTTCCATACGTGTACTTAAAAGCAAAATACATGTAAATGATATCTAAAGCAGGCCCATGTAGGTACACACTTGGTAGTTAACATTGCTTTAAATGTATCTGGGTATTGGAAATAAACGCGAAGTCAATGGACGAATCTTCAAAAGGCAAATGCATCGTAAACGAATATAATTAACTTAGAAAATTATATAAGTTTCATTCTATATGGTTTGTCAATTCCAGAACATTTGCCTAGTACCTCAACTTTACAAAATACATCTGACCAATATCTGTAACAATGATAGTCTATCCGAGAAACTGATATCTCCCGAATCAGTTCCATTAACCCAAAATGAAAAAGCAGACGTAAATCAAACTTTCAGTTGAATCAACTGACCAATCAAAATGCTCAAATGCGGCTTTCCCAACTATGCTATTTAACGAACCCAATAGGGAGTTTTGGTTCCGTTGTACAGATTAGTAATCATGCACACATTATAAAATCACCAGAGCATTAAATATACATGGAGGTATATTGGTCAAGGGACATGTTCGCTGTTAGCCAACAATAGATATATTACGGTAATAGATGAGCATATGATTCAATTCAAATATGTGTGTTGTATTTACAACAATGCATCGTCTCGATCTTCCGCTGTAGTTGAGCATTTCATTTTTAGTAAAAAAGCCTCAAATTGCGCCGAAATTTGCGGATTAGGTCGTCTAATCAGACGTTCTATGACATAAAAAATGTTCTACTTGAGACAAATCTTGTGAAAGTGCAGGCCAATTAAGATCATTAGTGATTTGTTTGGTAAGAAAATTGCGACATAAACGTGTTGTATGGCATTTGCCATTGGCTTGAAAGAGCAACATGTTGTTCCTGTTGATGTTAAGAAATGGTAAAGCGACTAACGTTAACATTTCATGAGGATAACGTTGCCCCTAAGGTTCCCGCGCACACCAACTAATCATTTCAATTCCAGTATGATGTACCAAATCATATCATTCTTTACCGTAACGTTCCATCTCCAGCACACATACGTCTACATAACGTTCGCCGTCCTTGCAATATACTCCGGCACGTTATTTTACCTCGCCTCGAACAAAAGAACTATTCATGACTGTATTTTGTACAATTTATATGTCCTAATCATATTTTGCTCGTAAACCGCTCTTTTGTCTCGAACTGTTTAAGCGCTGATTTTGATGTTTGTACAGCGGGGCGTAACGCAGCAGTAACAGTAACAGCAAGGAAACGGTCACATAAGTGCGACGTCCTATTGAAGGTCATTAACAACAAAGGGTACGATAGCGATCTAAAAGACGGGTTACAGTCAACCTTGACCCTCTAAAGTGGGCGGCGACGTCAGCGTGACGTGCGTTTTCCTCCAGCATACCAATGGCTGTTGCATTATGTATCTGCGTATTTACAGCACAGAAATGTTTAAAGAAGCTTATGTTTCCAGATTACAGGTATTGTGCGTTAGGATTTACCTGTCACTCATGAATATTTCGTGTATACCCAAATAGTTATGTTTGGTGTTCGAATAAATAGTGATATTACTGATGATAAACGAAAACAAATACAATATTAAATCGGCATCAATTCGTACTCAGAGAAGATGAATATAAATGAGTGCCATGTAAAATCTTACGGACAATACACTAGCTGTGTAGTGCGTCTATTGTTTTGTCAATACAGGTATTTCATCATGGAGTTCCCGCGCAACTTGCACTAATCGATAAAATATCTCTACCACCAGTGCAGGATTTCTAAAAAAAACAATTATGGTCTGAAAACAAAGCTAGACGTTTAAACACTCATGTAATGAAATTATTGTTAAAATAGTTAAGGCTTTGAAAGTTTACACTTGATCAACGTATGACATTGTATCGTTATTTGTTTCTCTCAGTTTATTTTTTTTTAAAACAAGATAACAACAACTTGATCTTTCAGGAAATACGAATACTTGACGCAGGTTGTGGTACTGGAAGTCAGGCCAAAGCTCTGATTAAATTCGGTTTCCGTCGCATTACATTATTAGACCAAAGCTCCGCTATGCTAAAACTGGCCCACTCAAACCTATCAGAGGAAATACGGGATAACTATATTGAAGAGATAGTTGAAGAAACCCTGCCCGTTATTCCGTTTGCTGACAACAGTTTTGACGTTGTGATGTTTACTTTGGTACAACATTTAAGTATACGTTTCAATTAAATAATATTGCGAAAATTAAAGGAAAATAGCACTTCATAGTAATATACATGATAAACGTTAATGTGAATTATAGAAAATACAAAACTCGCATTTTTACCATACCGTTTCATTACTGGATTTGAAAAGGAAATACGTTTCTTATATTTATACATAACATGCTGATAAGTCTTTCACCCGTTTAGTTATACCTGACTATTTGAAGAAAAACAACAAGTGACATATAATTATAACGTTTATAAAACTCATTCTTTGTTTAAGGTTTTACACCATATTGGAAATCCACAAGATGGTCAAGCATATCCAACCATTGTAGCAACTCTAAAAGAAGCTCATCGAGTGTTACGTCCGAACGGAATTATGGTCATAACAACTGTGGCCCCCACAGCTATTCAAGAAGAAATAGCATGGTACTACAAGTTAATACCTCGACTTAATTCACTGACTGTTGATTTCTTTCCGACTATGTCCAAATGGGATGACATATTCGGTGATACGAGATTTCGATGTGTGAGTAAAACTCGTGTATTGGGAAAGGAAGCAAATGGTCCTTATTATACAGATGAAGAAGGGCCGTTGAAAGAAGAATGGAGAAATTCCTTTCCATACTTCGGTCTAGCTACAACAGATAAAATAAAAGAAATGGTAAACAAGGTCACTAAAATGAAAGAAAATGGATCTTTGAAACAGTGGGTATCGGATATGGATAAATCGAATGAGCACGGCATCTACGCTATCCTTGTATGCATTGCCGAGTAATACCAAAGTTAATTCCCAAACTTTATTTGATTATATTTAAGCGGACTGTTTTTGTTTATATCACACTGATGTTCTAATTATTACTTCAGAATAAAACTATACAACATAACTCTAAGTATCTTAGATAATAGTATTTTTTTAAACAAATAAAGCTGTCTTTGATTCGAAGAATGATAAGGCGAGTGGTAAAGATGGATGACCTGCATATTAAAAATAATGATACAGCTATTTCGTTATAATGTTTGTTTTAACACCGGAATTATTACCCCAAATCTGCTATCAATATCGGAATGGAGTCGCACACATCTTATGTTTATAAACCCAGTGAAAACAACTGTTGTTCAATATAGGCCTAGGCTTGTGGTGCAAACATTTACACATTTAATATCGTTTTTAAAGACAAAAACATTTATCTTAGTCTAACTGTAGAGGTAATTTACTGGGTAGTAATCCCTGTAAAGTTTACACAAAATTATTTAAGAAGTCAATGGTATTGTCTATTCTAGCTTTTGAAGAACTCATTCTTTTTCATGTATCTATGCAGATTAAAGTAACATTGTATAAAAAACATTGATTAGTACATTACATTATGCACATCTGCTGCAATGGCAGGTGATATGGCATGGTAAACGGTTTATGCAAAGTAGATAAATGTTGTATCTAGTTATTGGATTCGGTTAAATCATATGCATGTAATAAGATTCAACAACAATAGAAAGTGTGTAAAATTTTGTATGTTAGAGTAATAAATAATTTTCCAATATTGGTTGTAATGCTATAACAAAACTGTATAATATATTAATGAAACATAAAATGCAAAATGATATTAAAACCGCTCATATACATAGGTACACAATTGAATAGTAAAATATTGTCAGCTTAGAATAAAGTAAGAATAGTACAGGAGGCAATACGTTACATACATATAAATTCATATATTTGCTTAGAAACGATTTACCGTGGAAGGTCAATGGTTGGCGAAAGTGCATGCTCATTTCATAGTAGCGATATTAAACATCAGATTCATATTATCATTAAATGAACATTATATAATGGTTCATGTACAAGATAACAATTGATTGGTGGTGCTTCTTTATCTAATAGAAATTTGAATGATGAATATATGTTAGTTTTCCTGTTCAATAATTCAAATTTGATAAGCATATATGCTCAAAACTGCTTTCATAAAATTACAACAGAGATAAAGTTGTTTTATACAAGTAGACTTTATAAGACTGTATCAAATTAACAAGATATGTTGATGGGCAGTGCACATGTCTTTTCTAAGAGTGTCACAGATCTCACGTACAGTTTATACCTAATAGTTTAGGTGACTTATAGGTCCAATGGGCCGGGTGCTTGTTTTTTTTATATATAACTATTTGTAATATATATTGTATGCACATGTCACTATAATAAAATATTTACTTACTTACTTACTTACTTACATAATTATTGGATGACGAAAAGAAAAACTGAACATTAATACGAAGCATGCTATATAAATGTCTAACCCTGTATTTCATGTACAATATATATAATATGATTCATATATATAATAGAAAGTTATGCCACATGTATGTGTTTCTTTTTATATATTTAAGTCTAAACACCAATGAATTTTCAGTTAGAGCGGTATTTGTCGAGATATGAGATAACTAAAACATTTTGATATCAAATTTGAAAAGAGTTTCTCTCTGAAATGGTATTTGAAACAGCTTTTCATTGATGTACGACTCGTAGGTACCGAGATGTTATCTTGCTATAGTAATACCTTAAATCAAAACCAAGTTATCCTTGTTCCTCGCGATTGGTCATACCACAGACATATGGCTCTGTAACGACTGGTGAATAATATGACAAGATACAAATATAATTAGTTGTACAAAATATTTTTTACTTCTATCAATAAATGAAATCAAAAAAGTAACATTGACAGTTTTAACATTTTGCTGCTATTGTACAAGCTAGTTAATGGTCAATGCATGCAAATATATTATAAACTGAGATGAATATACATCAAGAATTTTAAAAGTTTATTGAAATAATGGTAAAATATTAAAATAAATCTGAAATATATTTTGAGAAAGATCAATATAGCAAGTATCTATTATCAAAAATACATGTTTATCGTTTTAATTGGGTTTATTTCAACACATTACATGAAGAAAACCTCCAAGTAGAACTATAGTTCTCCTACAAGTAACTATCTAACAGACTCATATGAAGTGCAACTACTGTGCTCTGCTCTACTGTTTCACCGTTAAATGACAAAACTAAAGACATCCGTTTCAGAGAGCTACGAACAGCAGAAACAATCAAAAAGAAAAAAAAAACATATCATGCAAAAAAAAGCAATTGGCAAACAAATAGCAAAATGAAATTAAGAAAACAAGAGACGAGCAACTAGCATTAAGCGAAAAGGAAATAGTAATTTGTAAACAATTAGGACGGCACAACTGAGGTTAGGTAATTTATGCGCACAAAAAACCAACAACGTACTGTTGCGCTATGAAAAATATACATGAGATCCATTTAAAACCTGATGGAAACTTAAAGCAATCAGAAATATCAATAAGCAAAAAGAAAAGAATTGTAAAATGTAAAATGTTAACACGATTAGCAAAAAGTAAAGAAGATGCTTAAAACAATATGTATATGTGTTCAAGTTATCATATTTGTGTGTGTATGTGTGTGTATGTGTGTTTGTATAGTTGTGCATATTGTAAGAGGATATTCTGACAGCTCTACCGTAGTGTTTATATTGTCTCGTTGATGTGAAGCATGAACATCCGGTTTAACAAGAAGGAGAATCTACGTCACGCGCACCTGCTTAAAACGGTGCCGGGACACTGTTTCAATAGTTGATTCAAGTAATTTGTCTTGTAGATTTTGGGTACTGTGTAGATTTAATAGTTCCCACCGACCGTCTGGGTAAAAGCGTAATCTATTTCACTTATTAACAATTCAGTGCAACCTACACAATTTAAGGTTACCTCAAAACCGTTGAGCGTCGTTTAGAATGAAGCGTAACTGTTTTGAGGTAATCTGGAATTGTGTAGATCGCAAATCGGTGAAATAGATTCATCTCATACCCAGACAGTTTGTGGGTACTATAAAATATGCACATGTACAAAAGATCGAAACGGAAAATAACTTAACTAGCTTATGAAACAACGTTCCGGCACCCTATTTACTTAGCCGTCCACCCCCTGTTTAATATAGTCTATATATAATAAAATAAACCCTTTAGTGGCTTTTGTTTGTCATTTGAATGCAACGTCTCTTGTTTGACATGGAAATACTAATATTATGCTATTATAAATAAAAATATATCTTAATGATTTATTTCAACATATTAGGATCCCATCGGTGTTATTTTGATTGTTTAAGTTAACTTATAATCATGTATTAAATAAAAAAAAAATGGATTCATTTACTTTCATTTCCATAACATATATATACATTTTTAAAACAAAATATTTGGAAAAGAAGTTAATTTGTAATTTATGTTACATTTATGATAAATAAACTATAATTATACTAAAACATCTAAGGCCAATTCCTTAGATTGATAAGATAAAGTTTGCAAGAACTTTAAATGCATTTTATCTTCCAAATAAATCACACAATCATGATTCTACAGAAATTATGGAGTTAATTCGGCCTATAATTTTTTTATTCAATACATATTTATAATGGACCCAAGTTATCTGTTTAATTGCTTCACAGTGCCTACCCAAGCAAGTTATTTTAATAAAAGATATGTTTTTTATCTTCAGCACACAATACTACAAGCATCAAATCACCAGGCAAATGCCATCTTCAAAGCAAATGGTAAACAATATTTGACAAATTCAGTTGCACATCCATGTATATAGATGCCTTACAAGATATCTCGAAAGTAATGAACGGCTGAAACCATTGACGAAACGCTAAATGATGGAGTTAAGTACTGTAAAATTGATACACCAACCTGTTTCTTATGTCGGAAGATGTTTCTAAACAATTGAAAAAATAGGTATTACCTTCTGGACATTAAAGAACCCTAATTTGGAACAATTATAGGAAATACAAGTTTTTACCATTTTAAACAATGTAATATGCGTTTCCAAAAGTCATTGAAAAAGAAAAAAATGATAGTTAATACTATACCAAGTTATTGTGGTGCAAAAAATTAATAGGAAAGAAACATAATACATGTTTGACTCTCAAAGTCGGAATGGTTTAGGTACATGTATATCCAGTGCAGATGGTTTCGCTACTATGACCTGCAATAAACATCTAGATGCCCTAAGTATGTTTAGCAAATAACTTTCTGCATTCTTGCACACATCTTGGCCAGATGTTCTATTTGAAATGTCACATATAGCAGCTGTTTTTGATTATGATGATGTTGATCTTTTTGAATAAAATCCGTTGAATTAGAGCAGCATGTTTTAATATTCTATAGTTATAAATGTATTATATTTTTCTACTTCTGAAATGTAATGTGATAGTGATGGTGTTGATGATGATGTTGTAAGTAGATATATTGATGGAGAGAGTTAAATTGGTCAATTTGATTGGGGTTTTGTTGATAGAGGTGATTGTAGTGAGATGAACAGTGGCAGTGTTGGTAAGTATTGTGGTAGAGAGGATAGTAGTGGGATTGCTGATAGAGGCGATGGAAATGAGATTGATAGTGGTGTTGGTGGTTAGTCTGGTTATAGAGGCGATGGTTGTGAAATGGATATTGGTAGTGTCCCCTCTGCCATGAATTACCCTATGTCACCATAGTGTTTGTTAGTCTGGTGATAGAAGAGATGGTAATGAGTTCAATAGTGGTTGTTGTGGTTAAACTGGTGATAGAGGAGATGGTTGTAAGATGAATTGTTGTAGTAACCCATCTGCCACAGAGGACCCTATGTCAGTAAACGACAACATCTTAGAGCACTCGGCTTCAGGGGACACTATGTCATAAGATGACAAAACAACAGATCACCCGGCCACGAATGACTCGCTGTCATTAGACGACAACATCTTAGAGCGATCGGGTTCAGTGAACCTTATGTCATTAGACGACAATACATTAGACGACTCGGCCCAAAAGACTCTCTGTCGTTGGACAACACCTTCGGCCACACGTCCATGAAGGATCCCTCTGTTGACCATTGTCATTAGACAACAACAACTTAGATCACTCGGTCACGAAGGAACCTTTATCATTTGAGAGGAAGACCTTAGAACACTCGACCATGAAGAACACTCTGTAACTCAGACGACAACATCATAAATAACTCGGCTACGGAGGAAACATCTGTCATTAGACAACACCTTAGACCACTCGCTCTCGAAGAACGCTCTGTCATTATAAGATAACTCATAGACCACTCGGCCACGAAGGACCCTCTGTCGTTGGACAACAACACCTTTGACTATTTGGTCAAGAATAACCCTCTTTCAAAATACAACGACATCTTAGAGATCTCGGCCATGAAGAAATCTCTGTCATTACACGACAACATCTTAGAGTACTCGGCCACGAAAGACACTCTGTCATTAAATAATAACACTTTAGAACACTCGACCATGAACATTTCAAACCACTATTACGTTTCCATAGGGCTCCAATTTTACATTTATGTCAAAAACACAGTGAACTCTGCAGCATGTGTCTTGGCTCAAATTCTTCCCTTGGTCAAGATATGAATTTATAAACGGAAAAAAGCAAACTTGACCAGGGTCATTTTACTTATTCAATGCTTTTTGTGAGAGCTTTCAATTTCCAGAGTAATAAAATGTCAACTACCTGCCCATGATGCGGTTCAAACCAATAATTATGAAATGATACAGAATTGTCCAGGAAGCTGTTACCAGCATCAAATTTTCAGTGGTGTTTCTTTCTAAAATACTTACCATTTAACTTATGCTATGAAAAAAAAACATCATTGCAGTAAAAAGCTCTGAAAAAAAAAGAAAAAAAAGAGAAATTAAGTTTTATTTTTACCTCCTTGATCTGGGAGATAATAGTGGTGTGAGTCCTGAAGAACTCTCTTTCAATAGACGATAACACCTTAAACCACTCGGCCTCGAAGGACCCTTTGTCACTGGACAACAACACTTTATGCCATTTGGCCAAGAATCACCATCTGTCAATAGGCGACAACATCTTAGAGCACTCGGACACGAAGGACACTCTGTCATTATACTAAAATACTTTAGAGCACGTGGCCACGAAGCACCCTCTGTTATTAGAGGGCATCACCTTAGACCACTTGACCATGAAGTTCCCTATGTCATTAGACGAAAGCACATTTGACCACTCGAGCACAACGAACATCTGTCATTAGAGGATCACACCTTATGCCATTTGGCCAGCAAGGACCATCTGTCTTTAGACAACATCTTAGACACTCGGCCACGAAGGACCATCTGTTATTAGACGACAACAGATTATACCACTCGGCCAAGAAGGACTCTCTGTCATTAGACGTCAACAGATTATACCAATCGGCTACGAAGGACCCTCTGTCATTAGGAGACAACACCTTAGACCACACGGTCACGAAGGACCCCCTTTCATTAGACAACAACACCTTAGACCACTTTGGCACAACGAACCTCTGTCATTTGACGACATCACATTAGACCACTCGACCACGAAGGACCCCCTATCATTTGACAACAACATCTTAGACCACCTTGGCACAAAGAAGCTCTGTCATTAGACGACAACACATTAGACCACTCGACCACAAAGGACACTCTGTCATTAGACAACATCTTAGACCACTATGGCACAATGCAGCTCTATCATTAGACGATAACATATAAGACCACTCTTCCACGAAGGACCCTCTGTCAGTAGACGGCAACACCATAGGCCACTCTGCCACGAATGACCCTCCGTCATAAGACAACAACACCTTAGACCAGTTGGCCAACAAGGACCGTCTGTCTTTAGACAACAATATCTTAGACCACTCTGTCACGAAGGACCTTTTATCACTGGACAACAAGACCTTAGACTATTCGACCAATAAAGACCCTCTGTCAATAGACAACAGCATCTTAGAATCGTGGCTATGAAGGACCCTTTTTCATTAAACGACAACATGTAAGATCCTCGGCCACGAAGGACATTCTGTCATTACCCAATAACACTAAAGAGTATTCGGCCACACAATCATCTGTCATTAGACAAAAACATATAAGACCACTTGGCCACCACGGACCTTCTGTCTTTAGACAAAAACATATTAGACCACTCGGCCACATTGGACCTTCGTTCATTAGACGACAACACCTTAGACCACACGGCCACGAAGGAACCTCGGTCATTAGACAACATCTTAGACCACTTGGCCACGAAGAACATTCCGTCATTAGACAAAAGCATCTAACACCACTTGACCACGAAGAACACACTGTCATTACACAACACCTTAGACCACTTGACCACGAAGGACCCTTCGTCATTAGACGACAGCATCTTAGACAACTCTGCCAGGAAGGACCCTCCGTCATTAGACAACAGCTTAGACCACTTAGACACAAAATACCCTCCGTCACTAGACGACAACACCTTAGACCACTCTACAACGAAGGACACTTTGTCATTAGACGACAACACCTTAGACCACTTGGCCACAAAGGACCCTCCGTCATTAGACGACATCATAGACCACTTGGCCACGAAAGACCTCCGTCATAAGACGACAACATCTTAGACCATGTGGCCAAGAAAAACCCTCTGTCATTGGCAACAACACCTTAGACCACTCGGCCACGAAGGACACCTTGTCATTAGACTACAACACCTTAGACCACTTGGCCACGAAGGACCCTCTGTCATTAGACGACAATACCTTAGACCACCTGGCCACGAAAAACCCTCCGTCATTGGCAACAACACCTTAGAAAACTTGCGAACGAAGAACCCTCAGTCATTAGACGACAACACTTTAGACTACTTAGCCACAAAGGACACTCCGTCATAAGACGACACCATAGGCCATTCGGCCACGAAGGACCCTCTGTCATTAGACAACACATTATACCACTCGACCACGAAGGACCCTACGTCATTAGTCGACAATATCTCAGACCACTTGGCTGTGAAGAACCCCTCGCCATTACACAACAACACCTTAGACCACTTGGCCACCAAGGACCGTCTGTCTTTAAACAACAACATCTTATACCACTCGACCACGAACGACCCTCTGTCATTAGTCGACAACACTTTAGACCACTCTGGCACAACGAACCTCTGTCATTGGACGATTAGTAATTAGAATTCCTCAAAGGACCCTCTGTCATTAGACGGCAACACCTAAGGCCACTCTGCCACGAATTACCCTCCGTCATGTCATTAGACGACAACATCTTAGACCACTCTGCCACGAAGGACAGTATGATATTAGACGACAATACCTTAGACAACTCTGCCACGAAGGACCCTCTGTCATTAGACGACAACACCTTAGACCAATCGACTACCAAGGAACATCTGTCATTAAACGACACCATCTTAGACCACTCGACCACGAAGACACCTCTGTCGTTAGACGACAACATCTTAGACCACTTGGCCACGAAGGACCCTCCGTCATTAGATGACAAGACATAAGACCAAATGGCCACGAAGGACCCTCCGTCATTAGACAACACCATCTTAGACCACTCTGCAACGAATGACCCTCTGTCATTAGACAACACCTTAGACCATTGGCTAAGAAGGACCTTCCGTTATTAGACGACAACACCTTAGACCACTTGGCCACGAAAACCCCTCCGTCATTGGAAACACTTTAGAAAACTTGCGAACGAAGAACCCTCCGTCATTAGACGACAACACCTTAGACCACTTGGCCACGAAGTTCCCTCCGCACCTAGTCGACAACACCTTAGACGTTTTGGCCACAAATGACCCTTCCGTCATTAGACGACAACACCTTAGATCACTTGGCAACGAAGGACCTTCCGTCATTAGATGACACTACCTTAGACCACAAGGCCACGAAGGAACCTCTGTCATAAGACAACACCTTTTACCACTCGGCCATGAAGGAACCTCTATCATTAACAGCTTAGACCACTCGGCCCCGAAGGATCCTGTATTATTAGACGACAACACCTTAGACAACTCGTCCAAGAAGGACACTCTGTTATTAGACGTCAACACTTTAGATCACTCGGCCACGAAGGATCCTCTGTCATTTGACGACAACCGCTTAGACTAATCGGTCACAAAGGACCTTCTGTCATTACACAACACCTTAGACCATACGGCCACGAAGGACCCTCTGTTATTAGACGTCAACACCTTATAAAACTGGGCCATGAAGGACCCTCTGTAATAAGACTACACCTTTACCACTCGGCCACGAAGGAACCTCTGCAATTACACGACAACAGCTTAGACCACTCGGCCATGAAGGACCCTCTGACATTAGACGACATCACTTTAGACCATTCGAACACAAAGGAACCTTTGCCATAAGACAACACCTTATACCACTCGGCCACGAAGGATCCTAAGTCATTAGACGACAACAGCTTAGACCACTCGGTCACAAAGGACCCTCTGTCATAAGACAACACCTTATACCACTTGGCCACGAAGGAACCTCTGCCATAACACGACAACAGCTTCGACCACTCGGCCACTAAGGACCATCTGTCATTACACGACATCACTTTAGACCACTCGACCACAAAGAATCCTCTGTCATAAGACAACACCTTATACCTCTCGGCCACGAAGGAACCTCTGTCATTAGACGACAGCAGCTTTGACAACTCGGCCACAAAAGACTCTCTGTCATAAGACAACACATTATACCACTCGGCCACGAAGGAAACTCTGTCATTACACGACAACAGCTTAGACCACTCGGCCACAAAGGACCCTCTGTCATTTGACGACAACAGCTTTGACCACTCGGCCACAAAGGACCCTCTGTAATTAGTCGACAACACCTTAGACCACTCGGCCACAAAGGACCCTCTGTCATTAGACGACAACAGCTTTGACCACTTGGCCACAAAGGACCCTCTGTCATAAGACAACACCTTATACCACTCGGCCACGAAGGACTCTCTGTCATTACATGACAACAGCTTTGACCACTCGGCCACAAAGGACCCTCTGTCATTTGACAACACCTTAGACCACTCGGCCACAAAGGACCCTCTGTCATAAGACAACAGCCTAGACCACTCAGCAACAAAGGACCCTCTGTCATTAAACAACACCCAATTCCACTGGGCCACGAAGGACCCTTTGTCATAAGACAAAACCTTTTACAACTCGGCCACGAAAGAATCTCTGTCATTAGACAACAACAGCTTAGACCACTCGGCAACGAAGGAACCTCTGATATAAGACATCACTTAAGACCACTCGACCACGAAGGAACCTCTGATATAAGACAACACCTTATACCACTCGGTCACGAAGGAACCTCTGTCTTTAGACGACAACAGCTTAGACCACTCGGCCACAAAGGACCCTCTGTCGTTAGACGACATCACTTTAGACCACTCGACCACGAAGGAACCTCTGTCATTGGACGACAACAGTTTAGACCACTCGGCCACAAAGGATCCTCTGTCATTAGAAGACAACACATTAGACCACTCGACCACGAAGGATCCTCTGTCATTAGACGACAACACCTTAGACCACTCGGCCACGAAGGACCCTCTGCCATTGGACAACAACAGCTTTGACCACTCGGCCACGAAGGACCCTCTTTTATTAGACAAAACATTAAACCTCTCTGCCACGAAGGACCCTCTGTTATTGGACGTCAAAACTTTAGACCACACGGCCACGAAGGGCCCATTGCCATTGGACAACAACAGCTTTGACCATTCGGCCACGAAGGACCCTCTGTTATTAGACAACACATTAGACCTCTCTGCCACAAAGAACCCTCCGTTTATAGACGTCAACACCATAGACCATTCTGCCATGAAGCTCTGTCATAAGACAACACCTTAGACCACTCGACCGCAAAGGAACCTCTGTCTTTGGACGACAACAGCTTAGATCACTTGGCCAAGAAGGACCCTCTGCATTCGACAACACCTAAGACCAGCCGACCACGAAGGACTCTCTGTCATTACACAACATCACCTTAGACCACCCGACTACGACAGAACTTCTGACATTTGACGAAAACAGCTTAGACAACTCGGCCATGAAGGAACCTCCGTCATTGGACGATAACACCTTAGACAACTCGACCACGAAGGAACCTATGTCATCGGACGACAACAGCTTAGACAAGGCGACCACGAAGGAACATCTGTCATTGGACGACAACAGCTTAGACCAGTTGGCCACGAAGGACCTCTGTCATTGGATGACAACAGCTTAGACCAGTCGGCCACGAAGGACCCTCTGTCATTGGATGACAACAGCTTAGACCATTCGAACACGAAGGAACCTCTGTCATTTTAGGACAACAGCTTAAACCACACGACCACGAAGGACACATTTTCATTGGACGACAATAGCTTACACCACTTGACCACAAAGGAACCTCTGTCATTGTACGACAACACCTTAGACAACTCGGCCACAAAGGACCCACTTTCATTGAACGACAACAGCTTTGACCACTCCGCCACGAAGGAACATCTGTCATTAGACGACAACAGCTTAGACCACTCGACCACGAAGGAACCTGTGTCATTGGACGACAACAGCTTAGACCACGCGACCACGAAGGAACCTGTGTCATTGGACGACAACAGCTTAGCCCACGCAACCACGAAGGAACATCTGTCATTGGACGACAACAGCTTAGACCACTCGACCACGAAGGACCCTTTGTCATTGGACGACAACAGCTTACACCACTAGACCACAAAGGAACCTTTGTCATTGGACGAAAATAGCTTAGTCCACCCGACCACAAAGGACTCTGTCATTAGTCGACAACACTTTAGACCACTCGACAACGAAGGACCCTCTGTCATTAGTCGACAACAGCTTAGACCACTCGACCACGAAGGACCCTCTGTCATTAGTTGACAACACCTTAGAATACTCGACCAGGAAGGACCCTCTGCATTAGACTACACCTTAAACCACCCGACCAGAAGGACTCTCTGTCATGAGACGACAACACCTTATAATACTCGACCACGAAGGGCCCTCTGCATTAGACTACACCTTAGACCACCCGACCAGAAGGACCCTCTGTCATTAGACGACAACACCTTATACCACCCGACCACGAAAGACCCTCTGTCATTAGTCGACAACACTTTAGACCACACGACAACGAAGGACTCTCTGTCATTAGTCAACAACACCTTATACCACTCCACCACGAAGAAACCTCTGCCATTAGTCGACAACACCTTAGACCACTCGACCACGAAGGACCCTCTGCATTAGACAACACCTTAGACCATCTGACCAGAAGGATCCTCTGTCATTAGACGACAACACCTTATACCACCCGACCACGAAGGAACCTCTGTCATTGTACGACAACACCTTATACCACTCCACCACGAAGGAACCTCTGCAATTAGACAACACCTTAGACCACCTGACCAAAAGGACCCTCTGTCATTAGACGACAACAGCTTAGACCATTCGGCCATGAAGGACCCTCTGTCATTTGACGACAACAGCTAAGACCACTCGGCCATGAAGGACCCTCTGTCATTTGACGTCAACAGCTTAGACCACTCGGCCATGAAGGACCCTCTGTCACTGGACGACAACAGCTTAGTCCACTCGGCCATGAAGGAACCTCCGTCATTGAATGATAACACCTTAGACCACTCGGCCATGAAGGACCCTCTGTCACTGGACGACAACAGCTTAGTCCACTCGGCCATGAAGGAACCTCCGTCATTGAATGATAACACCTTAGACCACTCGGCCATGAAGGACCCTCTGTCATTGGACGACAACGGCTTAGACCACTCTGTCATGATGGAACCTCTGTCATTGGACGATAACACCTTGGACCACTAGACCACGAAGGACCCTCTGTCATTGGACGACCGCACATCGGACCACTCGGTCACGAAGGATCCTTTCTCATTAGACCACAACACCTTAGACCACTCGGCCACGAGATTACCTCTGGACGTTGCGTCAGATACGGTACATAAGAAGATGTAACGTTATGTTACGTGTCGATTTTCGGCTTTTATTAACGGTTCAGTCACTGTTTTCGCCTATTCCCGTGTATAGAAATAACAAAACATTTTTATATTACAAGAAACCTTTATTGAATGGAGTGCTATGTCTCGTTCTTGTAATTCGTATTTTTATTTCTTATTTAATTTCATGCATTTTCATAGATTAAAATGTATAAAGCATTTCATATAACAACAACCCGTTTTAAACAGCAATTTATGTGTGATTAAATTTAAACGATGTTCTGATCGCCGTGTTTCACCGCAGTGTATGTAACATACCGCAACCATACAGGCGAATGCCTTCCGTTTTTTGGTAGGTTGCGTTAGCGTTACCTCATAACTCAGTGTACCAACATACCAAAAATATGAAAGATACGACGATGTAGCATGTATAGTGTTGGTCTATAAAATGAACAATAGCAGACGAACATACTTTTTACTAATATATTTAAATCAAGCCTATCGTGTATATTAAGGAAAAGTGATAGTGGAAGATCCTTTCTTAGTTACTTTATAAGGAAAATTAAAAATGATATATTAGTATATATAGTCTATAAAACTTGCTGTGTAAGGCAAAACCTTTACTGTACGTTAAGCGAGAATGTGTATTGGCCCTGTTATCGCTTGATAGCCACTTATAATTTATTATATTGTTCAAAATGTAAATGATAATTTTCATTGGATGGTGCCAACTAATCATAAAATGCAAACTCTGCTTGTATGATGGATCTACCAAATTAGATATAAGTAATTGTTGTAAACTGAAGATAAAATACTTACTATTGAAACTCTTTTCAATCATTAAAAATACGAGTTCATAACCTATATTATATGCATTTGGATAAACAAAGTATTTGCAATATGAGCAAGACTGAAGAAACTAAGATGGTTTGATTTATTAAGCGTCATAGTTATGCCATGGAGGACTATAAGACGACCAGTTTCACTCTTACCTGAATCCTGAAAGTTTACCCAGCACACCTATCTCTATGCGTAAAATTATCGCTCTTTACTTAAAAAGAACTAATTCACCAGTGATACATAAACTTTATAGTGATGATTTAATTGTATCACAAACACCGCCACCCTACATCATCATCATCATAATGATAATCATCATCACCATCTTCATCATCATCATCATCATCATAACTACTACCACCACCACCACCACCATCATCATCATCATCATTATCATCATCATTATCATCATCAACAACAACAAACTCCAATAGTAACAACAATATTGATCATTCATTTTAAAACTAGTTTTGCAAATCAGACATGAACATAGGTAAGTCAATGTTAAAAAAAAATGATGCCGGAAGGAAATGAAATTACTTGGAGAAGAAATCAAATCATGTGTGATAAACAACTGTGCATTATAAATTAGATAAATTATGCTAACTTGGTATCGAAAACCTCCTGATATACTTTACACAGGCCAACGATGGCGCATGCGTGAACGAACTCGGACATGTTTTTATCGTTGGAGAAAAAATATTATAAAAATATTATAATACTGGAAATAACAAGTGTTTTTGGTGTAAAATGGACTAAATTATTTGAAAATATGTGTTGAAACACTATTCCAATGAGGAATAAACGGAAAAAATCCAAAGAATCTCCTCAAAATAGTCAGACTGTTCAAAAGAGGAAAACAACAATGGCTCAAAATGGCGCGAAATTGCCACAAACACCGCAGCCTACATCACAAACTATCGGACATGGAGCAAATGGACAATACCAGGCAAGTCAACCATATATGACAACACCAATGTATCCGTGCAATTCGCCATTTATGAGCATGAATTCTGGGTCACCCATATTACAATCAGCGCCGCAAAACAATGATATTTTATCGGCAATAATGCAAAGGCTCTGTTCAATGGACCAGAAATTGGCCCAATTAGATACAATTCAGTCGACCATGAGCAATATAACGGAGAGCATTAGCAAAATGGATCAACGTGTAGAGAAATTAGAAAATAAAATCAACGATCTGGAACATAGTGCTTCATTCGACAACTCAATAGTGAGCGAAATTAATAAAAAACAAAAAGAAATTGAAGCTATGGTAACAAAAATGCAATCTTTTGAAAGAGATAAAAAAGTCAAGGAAACTGAGTTAAAAACAGAAATCATGGACATGAAATGCAGGAGCATGAGGGACAATTTACTTTTTTTTAACTTGAAAGAAGAAAGGGAAGAAAACTGTGTCACCAAGGTGCTTGACTTTATAGAAAAGGAGGTAAAAATCAGTAATGCTGCTACAGAAATAAAATTACAGCGTGCTCACAGGATCGGAGCATTCAGTCAAGCTAAGACCCGTCCAATTGTAGCCAAATTCGCTTGGTCAGCAGATAAAGAAAACGTAAAAAGGTCGGCTAGAAACCTAAAGGGAACCACATATGGCATCAGCGAGCAGTACCCAAAAGAGATTATGGACGTTCGCCGGAAACTCACGCCGATCATGAAACAGGCCAGACAGGAAGGAAAAGACGCGTATATCAGGATCGACAAACTATATATAGACAAGCAGTTGTACAGGGGAGATAACTAGGACAAATGTGAGAGTGAACTAAAGTGTTTAGCGTGGAATATCGAAGGGTTGACTATTGATAAAAGATCAAGCAAGGATTTTGTAAATTTAATTAATGATTATGATGTTATATGTTTTAGCGAAACATGGACCAACAAAACTTCAGATATCGACTTCAAAGGGTATAGTAATCCTATTCATTCGTTTAAACGATTTCAGCACCGGAGGGCAAAACGCTCTAGTGGTGGTATCATTATTTATATAAAGGACTCGATGAGAAAAGGTATTAGCCTTATAAAGAATGATTATGATTGTTTAGTTTGGTTGCACTTTGATAGATTATTTTTTAATATTGATGAAGATATTTATTTGGCAGTAACATATATAGCGCCAGAAAATTCTCCTGCTCATAACATGTATGATATAGATATTTTTAGAACAATTGAACAAGATGTAAATTATTTCCAAGATAAGGGGAAAATATTTATTGTAGGAGATATGAATAGTAGAGTAGCTTTAAAAACCGACTACATAGATAATGACAGAGACATTGAGCAATTTGATTTTCTCGAGGTAGACAATCCAATACCCCGTGCGACCTCAGACTTGGTATCAAACCGTTACGGTGAATATTTAATTGATCTATGCAAATCAACGAATTTACGTATTGTTAATGGCAGGTTACATCGGGATAAAGGTTTAGGTAAAATTTCTTGCGTAACACATAATGGACAGAGCCTAGTTGACTACCTGTTAACGGCCCACAATAACTTTGACATACTTTCAGATTTTTGTGTTCACAATTTTAACGAATTCTCCAATCATGCCCCAATCACATTTTCATTCGATATAACGCCTCAATATGAGTCACGTGATACAAGAGAATACATTTATTACAAGTGGAAACCCGAATTTAAAAACGATTTTATTAATGGCATTTCTCAAGGTATAAATGATTTAGAACAATCGCTATTAGATGGAATAGATAAGAACTGTAGTACTGATGAACTAGTATCGAGTCTCACTGACTTCATGGACAAAAATGCTAATAAATATTTCAGGCATACTGTTAAACCTTCGGGTAATTATTTTTTGTCAAATCAAAACAAAAATAAGTGGTTTAATGATGAATGTAAAACTCGTCAATCACTATACAAGGAATATATTTTATTGTATAATATAAATAAATCGGATGCGAACAGGCAATTGATGCTACAATCGAAAAAGAATTATAAATATTATTGCAGAAAATGTAAATATGCGTACAATCGGAACTTAGGATATAAGATGAACGAAATGAGACGTAAGCGGTCAAAAGAATTCTGGAACATGTTTAAAACACGTAAAAAACAGAGTATCAGTGATATACCATTGGGTAAATTCTATGACCACTTTAAAAACTTATCATCGGATGTCACTATAAATCCTGATAACGAATGCGAGGATTTCTTAGATAACTTCGATGGCTTTATAAATCCAAGTACTTTTTCTGAATTAGACAACCCCATTACTCGTGAAGAAATAATTTCTGCGGCTAAGAGACTTGGCACGAATAAATCAAGCTCACTGGATAATATGCTCTATGAGTACTTTAAAGAGACAATCGACCTAACAGCGAAGTCGCTGGAGATTTTATTTAATTATATTTTAAATACAAATAACTTTCCAAAAAATTGGTCAAAAGGAATCATTATCCCATTGCATAAAAAGGGGAGCATGAGCGATCCGAATAATTATCGTGGGATCACTTTGATAAGCTGTTTAGCCAAACTGTTTACCGTTATAATCAATGAACGGCTTAAAAAATGGGCAACACAGAACGACATTTTAACAGATGTGCAGTTTGGATTTAAAGCAAATTATAGTACAATAGATGCAATTTTTATACTTAACTCTTTTATCGAAAAGAATATCAATTCAAAGAAAAAATTGTATTGTTGCTTCGTAGATTTTAAAAAAGCCTTTGACTCGGTGTACCGAAACGGGCTTTGGTTAAATTAATCAAACTTGGTATAGATGGTAAATTGTTAAATCTACTCAGGTCTATGTATAATGACATCAAATTATGTGTTAAACACTTGAATAATTTGTCAGACTTTTTTGATTGCGAAGTAGGGCTTTTGCAAGGGGAGATAACCTCGCCGATATTTTTCTCGTTATTTTTAAATGACATTGAACTGTCTCTTCAAGGTAACACCGATATAGGAATAACACTTGATCAGCTATCTATTTATCTTTTGATGTTTGCTGATGATGCAGTGTTATGTTCAGAAACAAAAAAGGGATTACAAGCGTCACTTAATAATCTAGAAATATATTGCCACAAATGGAATTTAACAGTTAATACAGAAAAAACTAAGATCGTTGTATTTCGAAAGGGCGGGATGTTAAGTAAAAATGATAAATGGACATATTCCGGGTCAGAAATTGAAATAGTCAATAGTTTCAATTATCTAGGTATAGTATTGTCAAGCGGAGGGTCATTTATTAAAAACGCGAGCACTCTATCTGGTAAAGCCTTGCGGGCAATGAGTACCTTGCTTAGCGTAACAAAAACATATGAAATACCTATCAATATAATGTTTAACCTATTTGACTCATACGTTCTATCTGTCTTGAATTATGGTTGCGAAATATGGGGTTTTGATAAATCAGAGCAGCTGGAAAGGGTGCATAGAAAATTCTGTAAATGGACACTAAATGTAAAAATGTCTACAAATAGTTTATCCTTATACTCAGAAACGGGTAGATTCCCACTGTATATTGAAAGGTATATACGAATAATAAAATACTGGCTCAATTTACATAAAGAAAAAAGCCGAAATTGTGTTTTAAACACAATTAAAAATGTACAGAGACAAGAAATTGAAACAAACCACAATGCAAAAAACTGGTCTTCGAAAGTGCGAAATTTATTGTGCCAAAGCGGCTTTGCAGAAATATGGATGTATCCGGAATCAGTTATTGTAAACTTGTTCATACCTTTGTTAAGGAATAGATTAAGAGATATTCATATAAATCATTGGCAAGAAACTATTTTAATCCACACTTCGTTGTCTTTGTACAGAAATATCAAACATACTTACCAAATATCAGACTACTTGATAAAACTGAACAACAAAAAACATAGACACATTATTGCCAAAATAAGATTGTCATCTCATTGTTTGTACATAGAAACTGGACGTCACAGGAACATAGTTAGAAATGAAAGGAAATGTGTGCTTTGTAACAAAAACGATATAGAAGATGAATATCACTTTATTTTAATCTGTCCTTATTATAATGATATACGAAAGCAATATATTCCAAACTATTATATCAATAAACCTAGTATGTTCAAATTCATTAATCTTCTGCAGTCAAACAAAAAGTCTGTCTTAAACAAACTTGCATCATATTGTATCAACGCATTTAAAATGCGAGAACAGGTGCTTAATGCAAACACCTAATTAGCTAATATTTTTGATTATATTATAATAAGTCATATGTTAATAACAAGTCAACCAGCCATGTTATTCGCTCTCACTATAATTACTATTACCACCATAATTATTATTATTACTACCATATTTTCTAAAATGTTTGTATTTAATATTGATATGCATTTTGCATGTGCCTTATGTATTTGATTATGTATTTATATATGTTATTTATGGTGAAAAGCTTTTGTAATGCTTAAGCCAAAATAAAAGAATGTTCTGTTCTGTTAAAAAAAATGTTGGTGATTAAACCTTTGATTGAAAGATTATTTTTAGTGTGGTTAAATATTTGCACAGTGTTAACCCTTTTTATTAAACGTGATAAACAATATTCGATAATTTCAAATAAGATGTTTTTCTAACACCAGTATTATTGTCAATAATTACTACCAATATACTATTAAAATTGTTTTCATACTATATTTTCAAAAACACTGTCTACTGAGCTAATTTACAGAGGAAGAGCACATCGGACAATAACTCCCTTTACTAGAGAAATATGAATACGTTACTGAAACATAATGTGGACATTAGATATGGATATAATTTAGATATAATTCAATTATCAGTTGATAGGCATAATAATTCGACAACATAAGCTACTTTAATGGTTTCCTGAATTGATTCTATATTTGAAGTCGGTATCAGTTCACTGTGACTGGATGGGGTACCATGCCATGTGACATGAAACTCCAGTGTGACAGCGCTTAGAAAACTGTCTCAAACAAACACTCTGGCGATATAACTGAAAAAATAACAACAACTTATAACGTGTAATAGCAATCTCACCTTCAGTACTTGAGTACTTTGATTAATAAATGTGCACTTGTGTCCGGTTTTCCCTGACACCTACCGCTGTATCGGATCTATTAGGAGTTGCTAAATATTCTCTAGATCTTTCTTGACGTGTAATATACGTCCTCAAGTTGATGGTATTACTTATGGTTTCGTTCTTTCTCTTTCATTTATTCCTCTTTTTATGAAATTAAGCCTTTTCGGAGACTGAAGCAAACACCGTACGAAAAATTAACCCCGTTTGATAATTATATCGTTAAATACAGCCACATAAGATTGTTCAATATATTGATTAATTGGTTGACTGATTGATTGATTGATTGATTGATTGATTGATTGGTTGATTGATTGATTGATTGATTGATTGATTGATTGATTGATTGATTGCCTAATTGAATCATTGTATGGTATGGTATAATAGTATGTAGAAGACAGACTAGATTAAAACATTGATATGGCGAAAGTATAGACAACAGACGAAATAAACAATGGTCTCTAATTATTGCACCTTAAAAGCGCGTCGAAAATGACGTTTTTACGTTTTTACATTATGGTAATACATCGGAAAAATAACACCTAAATCATATGAAGACATAAGTTGTTTATATATAAACATGTTCTTCAGCAAACAGTCTCCGTAATGATTGAAATACGACATTGTGTATCATTATCATTCGTCTCTCACCACTAATTCAAGATGGAAAGTTATCAGTTATTTGCGGGGATGGGGTGTGCTCGAGTACTGGTTAATCCCAGGAAACAGTGGTTAGGTTAACTGATCGTCTGTTAGCCCTCGATAGCATAAAATGATGCTATATATTCAATCAATCAATCAATCAATCTTCAGCAAACAAAGTGAAACTTTTAAACCGGTATATAAATTCACAATTAACAACAGTGAGATTATAAGAAAATGCAATAAACTATGTTAAAATTTATTTTTGTCATATATTTTATAGATTTTACATCGCGGCTAGACATTAAAGATAGATTTTCATATAAATGATATAAAGAACGAGTTAATGAAAGGAACAAACAATCTCTATATCGAGTCTTTCGCTTCTTTGTTTAACACCTGTACTGATTTCCGATCTGAAATTGTTATGTCACGTAGAACTCTCGATAACAGTGTTATACGACAACACCTTAGACTATTTGGCGACGAAGGATCCTCTCTCATTAGACATCACCACCTCCGACCACTCGGCCACTCTGTCATTAGACGCAACCATATTGAACCCTCAGTCACTTTGCTATAGGAACCGTTGTCTTTTTACAACGATATCTTAGACCACCTTGCCAAGAAGAATTGCGCCCCTTATTCCATGAAACTGATGCCTGTATTATAGTGTATGGATAATATATGGACATTATGGATAATGAAAACATGATAAATTAATTATGGGAAAAGTTCCCTGACGTTATAATAAAAAAACATCTATTAGTAACGTTTTATTGGATCTAGATTGACTCAATTATTCAAATAATCGCTGTTATATTGCATAAACGTGATTGCACTTACTATTTCTGATTTACTGGTTACATTTAGCATACCAAATGCAACATTTAATTATCCTTAACATACTTGGTCGGGCAAAAGGACATTTTCAAATTAGACCCATATCGTATTATTTACGAAAACTACTGCAAATGAGCAATTATATGTTTTCCACGAAAAGTGAAATATAAAGCAACTGAGTATTTTACATATATTCTGTTATTTAGATAAATATTAACAATAAACTGTGTTGCCGGGGTTGGGGCGGAGTGCAGTTTGTGATTTGATTCGACACACAGGGCGTAATAATTACCGAAGCATAACGTATCGTAATCCAGAAAAATTTTTACAAATATTGTGATAAGCGTGCAAAAATGTATTTTCTATGATTTTCAAATTTGATATATGAGCATGTTAGAACTGTAGAAATATACATGATGATAAAAATAAAAAAAATTCACATATGCATGCATGGATATTGTATGGGATGTCCTCTAAAATACGGGATATTCTTGCATTTGACAAGTGAGCATTATCTACACCATAAGACATACACATACAATTTATTATAACATACATAATGCAATTTACATTCTTCATATATATTTGTTGATGAACGTATTACTAGAAATAAAGTTTAGGATTTAAACAGAATAGGTCTGGGAGAAGGGAAGAAAAGAAGGTGAAGAAGAAGGTTTTTTTAGAAGGAAAGGTAAATTACTCCACACTGTCACTTTATAGATCAAAAGATCAAATTTTTTTATTAGAACATTTGCAGTTTGTTCCATTTGTTTTCATGTTGTGTAATTTTGTCTTTTGTCAGTGCAATTAATCTTTCGAGGTTTTCATGGTATATTGTATTTTAAATATTTTATAAAATTGCAAAAAAATTGGTATTGTGTTTGCATATTTGTTTTTAGAAATGAAGTATTTTGCGTATATCAATATACAGTTTAATAAGTTAGTGTAGCTACTCTGGTCGACATATCCATAGGAGATCATTGTATAATTCAAATGTATGTGTATTTGTTTATCATTTAAAAACACTTGAATTTCTGTCCAAAAACTTCTCGAAATGTGACATTCCCAAAACAAGTGTTTATTAGATTCTGCATGCATATTGCAAAAATCACACACACTTGTGTTATTAATATGACATTTAAACAGAAATTTGTTGTTTGGGATTATTCTCATTAAGTATATAAATTATATTGAAACGCCCTTCATTTTGTGTTTATTAAAGAATTGATCGGTATATTATGTACAGTTTTCCAGTTTATGCTATTTATTTCGTGTTTCCCATTTAATATGTGGCTTTATGATGACACGATGATGACAATACGACAATATTATGTCAAAATGGTGACGATAAGACAGTATGACAGCACGAGCGTGATATAGCGATGACACGACTGTGAGGATACGACAGCATGGTGGCACAATGGTGATTGAGCGATGACATGACGGTGATGATACGACAACATGGTGGCACGATGGTGATTGATCGATGACATGACGGTGATAATACGACAGCATGGTGGCACGATGGTGATTGAGCGATGACATGACGGTGATGATACGACAGCATGGTGGCACGATGATGATTAAGCGATGACATGACGGTGATGATACGAAAGCATGGTGGCATGATGGTGATTGAACGATGACATGACGGTGATGATACAATAGCATTGTGGCACGATCGTGATATAGCGATGACACGACTGAGGATACGACAGCATGGGGGCATGATGGTGATTGAGCGATGACATGACGGTGATGATACGACAGCATGGTGGCACGATGGTATTTGAGCGATGACATGATGGTGATGATACGACAGCATGGTGGCACGATGGTGATTGAGCGATGACATGACGGCGATGATACGACAGCATGGTGGCACGATGTCGATTGAGCGATGACATAACGGCGATGATACGAAGGCATGGTGGCACGATGGTGATTGAGCGATGACATGACGGCGATGATACGACAGCATGGTGGCACAATGGTGATTTAGCGATGACATGACGGTGATGATACGACAGCATGGTGGTACGATGGTGATTCAGCAATGACATGACGGTGATGATACGACAGCATGGTGGCAAGATGGTGATTGAGCGATGACATGACGGTGATGATACGACAGCATGGTGGTACGATGGTGATTCAGCAATGACATGACGGTGATGATACGACAGCATGGTGGCACGATGGTGATTGAGCGATGACATGACGGTGATGATACGACAGCATGGTGGTACGATGGTGATTGAGCGATGACATGACGGTGATGACACGACAGAATGGTGGCACGATGGTATTTGAGCGATGACATAACGGTGACCCGATGGTGACGATACGACAGTAGATATCACGGGGGGATTTAAGAGATGAAACGATGGTGCCAATACGACAGCATGATGACACGATGGTGATTGAGCGACGACACGATGGCGAATACACAGCAGCATAGTGCCATGATAATGATTTAGCTATGACATGATGGTGACGGTACGCAAGTATGATGGCAACATGGTGATTAAACGTTAACACGATGGTGACAATACGACAGTAAATTGGCACAATGGTGATTAAGCGATGTCATGATGGTGTCAATACGACACTATCTTTGCACGATGGTGATTTAGCGAAGATACGATTGTGACAATACGACAGTACCATGGCAAGATGATGACAATACGAAAGCATTGAGACATGATAATGATTTAGCTATGGCACGATGCTGACTATACGACAGTTTGCTGACACGATAGTAATTGAGCGTCGATACAATGGTGACGATACGACAGTATAATGGCACGATGGTGAGGTTACGACAGCATGGTAGCATTATGGTGATTGAGCGATGACATGATGGTAACAATACGACAATATAATGGCACGATGGTGATTCAGCGATGACACGAAGATTAGCATACGAAAGCATGGTGGCACGGTGTTGCTTGAGCGATGAAATGACGTTGAAGTAATTTCAGTATGATGGCACGATGGTAACTGCGTGATGACATCGCTGACACGATGACAGCGATAAAAGCAATGACATCAATGACGCGATGGTGACAATACGAAAGAATGGTGGCACGATAGTGATTGAGCAACGACACGATGTTTACAATACAACAGAATGGTGGCACGATGATGATTTAGCGACTACACGATGGTGATAATAAAAGAGTATGATGGCACGATGGTGACAATCATAGACACATACACATATACTGCTACAGACATAGACACAGTCACATGCACTACCACTGCCACAGTCATAGTCATAGAATCATGCACTACCAATGCCACTGTCATAGTCACAGACACATACACATGTACTACTACTGCCACAGTCACAGTCACATACACATACACTGCCACAGAGACATAGTTACATGTACTACCACTGCCACAGTCATAGTCATAGACGCATGCACTATCGCTGCAACAGCTAAAGTCACAGACATATAAACTACCATTGCCACAGTTATTATCGAAGATACATCTAATACCACTGCCACAGTCATGGTCACACACACTAACACTACACATGCTACTGTCATAATCACAGACAATTGCACTATCACTACCAAAGTCATAGTTACAGACATATACACTTCCATTGCCTCAGTTATCACAGAAACATATATTACTTCTGCCACAATCATATTCACAGACACATACACTACCACTGCCACTGCCATAGCCATTATCACAGACACATGCACTACCACTGCCACATTCATAGTCACATACACATGCACTACCACTGCCACTGTCATAAATCACAGACATTTGCACTACCACTGCCACATTCATTTAAACAGACACATACACACCACTGCCACAGTCATAGTCACATACACTACCTCTGTCACTGTCATAGCCACACACACATGCACTACCACTGCTTCAGTCATTGTCACAGACACATGACCTACCACTGCCACAGTTATAGTCATAGACACAGGCACTACCAAATGCCACTGTCATTGTCACAGACACATGTACTACCACTGCCACTGCCATAGTCACATACATATGCACTACCACTGTCACAGTCACATACACATGCACTACCACTGCCATAGTCATATTAATAAACACATACACTGTCATTGCCACAGTCATATTCACATTCACATGCATTACCACTGCCACAGTCACATACACATGCACTACCACTGCCACAGTCATATTCAAATACACATACACTACCACTGCCACAGTCATATTCACAGACACATGCAATGCCACTGTCACAGACACAGGCACTACCACCGCCAGAGTCATAGTCACTTACACATACACTACAACTGCCACTGCCAAAGTCATAGTGACAGTCGCATGCACTACCAATGCCACAGTCATAGGCACAGATACATGGACTACCACTGCCATTGCCATAGTCACATACACATGCACTACCACTGCCACTGTCATATCCACATACACATGCACTACCACTGCCACTGTCATAGACACATACACATGCACTACCACTGCCACTGTCATAGACACATACACATGCACTACCACTGCCACAGTCATAGTCACAGATACATGCTCTACCACTGCCACTTTCATAGTCACAGATACATGCTGTACCACTGCCACTGTCATAGACACATACACATGCACTATCACTGCCACTGCCATAGTCACAGATACATGCACTACCACTGCCACTGTCATAGACACATACACATGCACTACCACTGCCACTGTCAAAGTCACATACACATGCACTACCACTGCCACAGTTATAGTCACATACACATTCGCTACAACTGCCACTGTCATAGTCACTTACACATGCACTACCACTGCCACTGTCATAGTCACATACACATGCACTACCACTGCCACAGTCATAGTCACTTACACTTGCACTACCACTGTCATAGTCTCATACACATGCACTACAACTGCCACTGTCATAGTCACTTACGCATGCACTACCACTGTCACTGTCATAGTCAAATACACATGCACTTCCACTGCCACATTCATAGTCACAGACACATGTACTACCACTGCAACTGTCACAGTCATAGACACATGCACTAGTACTGTCACAGTCATTGTCACTTACACGTGCACTACAACTGACACAGTCATAGCCACATACACATGCAATACCACAGTCATAGTCACATACACATGCACTACCACTGCGACAGTCATAGTCACAAACACATGCACTACCACTGCCACAGTCATAGTCACCTACACATGCACTACCACTGTCACTGTCATAGTCACATACACATGCACTACCACAGTATTAGTCACATACACATGCACTACCACTGCCAAAGTCATAGTCACAAACACATGCACTACCACTGCCACAGTCATAGTCACCTACGCATGCACTACCACTGTCATTGTCATAGTCACATACACATGCACTACCACTGCCACTGTCATAGTCACCTACACATGCACTACCACTGTCACTGTCATAGTCATAGTCACATACACATGCACTACTTCTGCCACAGTCACATACACATGCACTACCACTGCTACAGTCATAGTCACATACACATGCACTACCACTGCCACTGTCATAGTCACAAAGTCACATACACATGCACTAACACTACCACTGTCATAGTCACATGGTCACAGACACATGCACTACTACTGCCGCAGTCATAGTCACTTACATATGGACTACCACTGCCACTGTCATAGACATATACACATACATTGAAATGTGAAATAATATTTAAAGGTTAAGTATTATATAGTTATATACAATTATTTGTGAACAACCAGATTTCAGTCTACACACCAAATTACTGCGAGAGCTCCTATCTACAATACAAACTGTATAGTGCATGATTACATTATCATATGAACAAATTAGAAATTGTTGCGTATGCGCGTGAAAAGAAGTCATTAGCAATTATATAAATGACATTCAGTTAGGACTAGTAGCTGCTCACAGCAGACACGAATTTAATGGTTAAAGGATATAACTTGTTGTTAGAACCATTTAAACTAATGCAGAAGGTGATGAATGTAAAAACATCAAGTTTATAAAACAGTAAATCCGTGACAAAACACAGATATGGAATAATTAAGCTTGCAAATGTAATGTTTGGTATGATTCAGAAAGCACGCTTATGACACTATACCGACAAAGGTCACCGTTGTATGTTTCATGAAGCGCAACTATAGATAGTGAAATGAAGAACTGCCTCGGCTCGGAAAATTGGAATAATTTCGGATAAAACACCATTTTTTATTGCTGCTCATATTCAGAGACAGTACACGAAGACAGTACATGATGTTGATAGTTACGATAGTGTCTGCTCTCATCATTTTAAACAACTCGAATCACGTATGTAGTGCGGCATCAAAACCAGAGGAAGAATCCGAAACAGGTAAATATGACAATACCGTGATAACTTCTTGAGCAAATCTTTTAATAAATATGAGCAAGCAACAACACTTTTGCAAAATGAATACATTGATTGATTGATTGACTATTTAGCGTGATTTTATGCCATCGATGGCTAACAGACGATCAGTTAACCTAACCACTGTTTCCTGGCATTAACCAGTACTCAAGCACACCCATCTTCGCAAGTAACTGATAACTTTCCCAGTTGAATCAGTGGTTAGAGACGAATGATAATGAGACACAATGTGGTTTATCAATCATCACGGAGACTGTTGCCGGGCGGGGGATTCGAACTCACGACCCCTGGATTGATAGTCATACGCGTTTCAGACTGAGCTAATCGGACCCGACGCAAAATGAATACAACCAACAGGGGCAAAGCAAAAAGACGTGGAAAGTTAACATTGATTAATGACGTAATCAATAAAAAATTTTTTTAAATTTTAGCATTAATAGATGATATACTTTATGATTTTACTTTCTATTCAATACGTTTTATATAAAAACTATTTTTTACCAGGACCCAAATTATAAAAAAGATGTCACAAAATGTAATGATAATATTTGGCCAATTGTTTCCTTTACATCAGTTGGTAAAGCATATATATTTTTATTCTATTTTATTCTGACTTTTCTCTTCGTGCTTTGAACAGTCTGTCTTAACCTCATTAATAAACATTTCAAAAAGTATTTCATTAAAGCCTATGCTCATTTGCTTATAAAGAGCACTGCATATTTGTGATTTATCCTGCTCCGCTTTATATTTGCCATGCGCACAATAATGAGTAACTGTTTCAAACGGATGGAAATCGTTAAATACCGAATCGTATTCAAATAGTATCAGTGTGTTCAAAGCTCTGTTAGTTTAACCTTTTACTCCACAGACATGCGTTTTCCCGCACCAATCACAGAAGGCCGTTCAAAACAATGCAGGAAGAGTTCAGATTTTTTCGTAACGAGCAGTCTGAACACTGCCTGCACTGTTTTCCACTCTGTCAGTTAATATAAACATAATTTACCCATTACTGATACGTGGTGAATTAATGCTTTTAATTCGGAAGAGTCCAAGAAAATGCTTATGGAGCAAAGGGTTTATCAAGGAATTATATAAAGTCTGTACAAGTCCTTGGTTTTACACTCCATCAGGTGAAATGTTCCACATTGTTAAACTTAAAAGTTTTAATATCGAATACAAAAGGTTATACACATATACATAGCCATAAAGTATCACCTTGAATGTATTAAATCTTAAAATACAGTGATTAGAATATTCATCTTAACGTGGCGTTAAGCAAGCAGTGCTTGAACAACTAGGCCCATGTCTATTTTCTTTACTGTTATGATTATCTGTTATTTATATAAAATAAATTGCATCTGTTTGTTGTAATAGTTACTTTGACATTGAATATCGGCTTGTTAAAAGTCAACAAACAGTTTGTAAATTAGTTATTTGATAATTCGTATATTAACATGTATCCCTTGTATACCTATTACCGCGAATGCCCGTATAATAACAATCTCTGAAGAAATGTGCAAAACTCAAACTTCTGTTAGTGTCGGCATTTATTTGCATTTCGTATCAGCAACTGTAAATTACTCAGCATACTTAAGTAACTGTATTACTGTTTATTATTGACGCCATTTTTTATATAACTGAAAAAAATAGACTCGCTGTATTACATGTAGGTATGACCAGTATACTAAATCTCTGTTAAGCTTTACTTCTAACTACACAGTAGCGCACCGTTTTTTCCACGGTAGCAAGATTCTTACGCTTATTAATTTGTAATTTAGTGATTCGTAGTGAGTCATAGATTGTGATTTCCTGCATCAGATAAGAAGAGCAAACATTGTCATAACATAATACTGTAATAAGCCACCAATGATGTTAAAAAGTGACTACTAGTATTATAGGATTTCAACATATGCATATATTTATAAGCAATATCGGCAATACGATTCGACAACAATATCGGCAATACATCTCGAAAACAATATCCAAGCAATACGCCTCGACAACAATATCAGCAACACGTCTCAAAAACAATATCCAAGCAATAAACCTCGACAACAATATCAGCAAAACATCTTAAAAACAATATCCAAGCAATACGCCTCGACAACAATATCAGCAATACGTCTCGAAAGCAGTATCAAAGCAATACGCCTCGACAACAATATCGGCAATACGTCCCGAAAACAATATCAGCAATACGTCCCGACAACAATATCCAATCAATATGTCTCGACAACAATATCAGCAATACGTCTCGACAACAATATCAGCAATACGTCTCGACAACAATATTAGCAATACGTCTCGACAACAATATTCAAGCAATACGTCTCGACAACAATATTTAAGCAATACGTCACGACAACAAAATACGTCTCGACAACAATATCCAAGCAGTACGTCTAGACAATAATACTCAAGCAATACGTCTCGACAACAATATTCAACACCCAAAAAACGAAGGTGATGATCCACAGATCTGCCTTCAAAGCCATGGGAAACCGTCTTGTGGACGATGTAACCAGTCACAATGCCGAGCTTATCCGTCGTCTCATAGACCATTCTGCTATCACCCAGGCATGGTACTTCAATGGATCAGTGTATGGGAAAACAACAAATGACAAACGCTACAAATTTGACTTATTTGACAAAGTTGAGGATGTTATAAAAAAGTAACTTACATTAGAATTTAAAACTCAACAGACAAAAATGTGTTTTATCAGATATAATTCAATTATTAAATGATGCAATTTTGGATATTTTTTCCATAATATAGCCCTAAAACAGTGACCTACTCAGTGTTTGTGATATGGGATATATTTGTATAATTAATGCTATTAACTCCAAAAGATAATTTATTTAATTACTTACTGTGTTGTTGTTATATGGGTGTAAAAGAGATTTGTTTCTATTCAGTCATAATCAAATTCAGAAATAATTGTAATTCTTAAACAGATAATTGAAGGACTACTATTATTCAATTATTGAAGTTACTTGTAATGATTAACAGTTATACAAATAGCGGACTTGGTGGAACAGTGGCTGTGTGTAATGGTGCATGCCATGAAGTATTATTGAAAAAAAACAGGGTTAATATGCTATAAACTATAATGATCAACAAAGTGCTTCACGGTCTAAATATAGACCTGTGTGGACAGTTATAAGTGATTATACATACATGTATGTATGGATATTTTAACAGTTTAATGCTATTGTATATAACCTATGTATTTGCACTCAAAACAGTGTAGAGTTTGCCAATTTAAACTGTCAATGTGTTCATACTTGTTTGTCTGTCCTATAATGGACAAGTGTTTATTTATTATGGAGGTTTACATGTATGTGTTCAACTGTCCTACAGTGCATGTTTGTTTCAAATACAATTAATAATTACCTGAATGAATGTAACAAAGTATGCTTGCAATGCTGATACGCTTTAAATAGCTAGATGTTGTCCTGTATATGCACCAGCTAGACTGTCTGATTGTCAGTCTGTCAATTATGACCATGCACAAATTAAACAAACTACCTATCTAAAGGCTGGTCACTAAACATGGAAAACCTTAAATAGATTGATAATTGTAAAATTGATATTAGTATGTGTAAGTATGTCCTATATTGTGTGTCTGTTTATCTGTCTGTCCAATTATGATAAAGATTTATCCATACAGTGTGTGTCTTATGGCTGGCTGTCTGTCAGACAACATACAAACAAAATCAAACTTAAATTAACCAAAACTACTGGATGTGGACTAAGTTTTGTCACAATTATATACATGTACATGTCCGTCTGTCTTTTCTAGTAAACCAAAGAAAGTACCTTACAAAGTATTTTATCAGTTACGTAAAAATTAATTTTGGATTAAATAATTGGCTCATGGTTTAAATTATATGTGAGAAAAAAAAATGAAATTAACATTGATAAATATATAAAAATTATTATTATTATTTTTATAATTTTTTTATTATTATTTTAAAAATTGTTGTTGAAACTGTAAAACGAAAATCATTTATTGCAGTTACTTACCCAGAGACTTATAAGCAAAAACTAGTTTTATAATATAACCTCTTAATGTATTAGATATCATAATTTTTGTGCAGTATTTTTGAAATGAAAGTATAGCAGTCATATGAATTGTTGATCAATTCAATACATTTATTAAGATTTGGACTCCACTGTGTGCATTAATCTACTTTAACAGTAAATATGGAAGTTAAAATATTATCTGTTAACTGTCAGGGTTTGGGATCGATTGAAAAGCGTTTTGATGTGTTTCTCTTCATAAAGTTAAAACAATGTGATATATATTGTGTGCAGGATATACACTCAACTATTGCATCTGAAAAGTTTATTGAGTCACAATGGGGCAACCGTTGTTTATTTTCTTCATTATTTTCTAATTCTAGAGGTGTTGCAGTATTATTTAATAAAAATGTTGACTATGAAGTGCATAATTATATAAATGACCTGGAAGGTAATTACCTAATTATAGACTTAACTGTTGATAGTAATCGATTCACTTTAGTCTCTTTATATGGTCCAAATCAGGACCGCCCTAGTGTTTTTGATACTCTCTTATTAAAAGTTAATACCTTTGATAACAGCTCAATCATTTTTTGTGGGGATTTCAACTTAGTGCAATACCCTAAAGTCGATTACTTTAATTACAAGTGCATGAATAATGTTAAATCACATATATTAACAAGTTATTAGAAATTAAACACCAATACAACTTAATTGACCCATTTAGGGAATTAAACCCAAATATTAAAAGGTATACTTGGAGAAGAAAAAGCCCATTAAAACAAGCTAGACTGGATTTCTTTTTAATAACTGAAAATTTAATACCGTCTGTAAACAAATGTACTATTACCCCAAGCTATAGGTCAGACCACTCTATGGTTATTTTAAACATTACTATCACACCTTTTAAAAAAGGAAAGCCACTATGGAAACATAATAATAGTTTGCTTAAAGACATAGATTATTTAAAAACAATAAAAGATAAAATTAATGTAGTTAAATTACAATATGCACTACCAGTATATCAAATTGAAAATACAAAACATATTCCCAATGACCAACTTCAATTTTCAATAAGCGATCAACTTTTTTTTAGAAACACTATTAATGGAAATTAGAGGCAAATCAATTTCTTACTCATGTTTTAAAAAGAAAGAAAATGAAAAGTTAGAAAAACAATTAGATGAAGAAATCGATATATCAAAATCTAATTTAACGCAAAATAACATTGAACAGTTACATATGAAAAAAGAATCTCTTGAAAATATAAGGAAAACAAAAATGCAGGGAATACTTATTAGATCAAGAGCACAGCTTATCGAAGAGGATGAAAACCAAGTAAATATTTTGTAATTTAGAATCTCATAACTGTTTAAATAAAATTATTCCAAAAATTGAAAAAGAAGATGGGTCTTTTATAAATGATTAAGATCAAATTTTAGATGAAGCCAAACATTTTAACGAAACGTTATATTCAAATAGAGAAAATGAACTGTTAGATACAAATATAGAAATGGAACTTGAAGGTTGTTCTGTACCTAAACTTAATAATGAAGAATCTGCTTCTATGGAAGGGCTCTTAACGTATGAACAGGCAACCACTTCTTTAAAATCAATGTCGAATAACCGCAGTCCTGGTACCGATGGATTTAGTGCTGATTTCTTTAAGGTTTTCTGGCAATATATAGGACATGTTGTAGTTCGCTCTATCAATTATGGTTTTAATAACAATGAATTATCAATTACTCAAAAACAAGGTATTATAACATGTATCCCTAAAGAAAATAAATCACGGTATCAAGTAAAAAACTATAGGCCTATTTCATTACTAAATTGTACATATAAAATAGCATCTGGGGCTATAGCTACATGTAACAGAATTAAAACAACTTTAAATAAATAAATAAACAAAGACCAAACTGGATTTATAGCAGGTAGATATGTTGTAGAAAACACTAGAATACTCTATGATATCATGCACTATGCAGAAGAGCACAATTTAGCAGGATTACTTTTATTGTTAGATTTTGAAAAAGCGTTTGATTCATTATCATGGATTTTTATCCATAAAGTAATGCAATATTTTGGTTTTGGTATGTCAATTATAAAATGGGTCCAGGTTCTGCACAAAAATGCAACGTTAGCTGTTACTCAAGGAGGGAATATGTCGTCCTTTTTTAATATAGGTAGGGGCTGCAGACAAGGTGATCTTCTTTCACCAAACATATTTATTTTATGTTCAGAAAAACTAGCTATCAAAATAAGAAATAATAAAAATATAAAGGGAATTAAAGTTAATGGTATAGAGTTCAAAATATCTCAATATGCTGATGATACTTCTGCAATTTTAGATGGATCAGACTCTTCTCTTAAAGAAACATTGAAAGAACTTTCATGGTTTGCAACAATTTCTGGCCTACGTGTTAATTTTGAAAAAACACAGGTTGTTTGGATAGGGATAAAAAAATACAGTACCGATTCAATAAAATCAAAATGGAAACTACACTTGGGGAATAGTGGATTTAAACTTTTAGGTATAAAATTTAATGTAGGTCTTAACAAAATAAATAATATTAACTACAAAGATAAGATAAATAACATTAAAAAATAATAAAATTGTGGAAAAGAAGATATTTTACTCCTCTAGGAAAATTAATAGTCATAAAAACATTATTACTACCTATTTTAAATCACTTATTTATTTCTCTCCCAAATCCAGAAGATCACTTTATAAAGGAAATAAACACAATATTTTACGATTTTTTATGGGAAGGAACTGCTAAGATTAAACAAATTGTTATTGTTAAACAATATATAGGAGGAGATTTAAAAATGATAAACATTAAGGCATTTATTGGCTCACTAAAAGCAACATGGATTAGAAGACTGCTATGTAGCGGCGGAAATTGGACTAAAATAATAGGTAACGATATTTGTTTACCAAATGTATTAAACTATGGAAACGCTTTCACCAATAAAATTATTAATAAAATAAGCAATACCTTTTGGATTGATGTACTGAAAGCACACAGGGCTTTAATAGAACAAACTAAAATAAACTTGGTGGAAGAATTTCTTCAAACACCAATATTTCATAATGAAAATATACAAATAGGTGGAGAACCAATAAATAAAAAAAATTGGAATGTTAAGGGGCTGTACTTTATAAATGACATAGTTTCAAAGGGAGGAGAAATTTTAACAGAATTAGAATTTAAAAACATGTACAACATAAAAACAAATTTCATAGAGTTCCGTCGAGTAATCCAAGCAGTAAAACAATATGCCAAATATACTGAAATTAACATGGGAAACACAAAACTACAAAACCCACTATTACCCGTATATGTTAATATTTGTCTTAAGTCAAAAAAAGGTTGTAAGGACTTTAATAATCTGTTAAATAAAAACTATGAAAAACCAACCGCAATACAAAATGGGAAAAAATTTACAATATTTCAGAAAAATGTTGGAAAGATATATTCATGTCACCTTTCAAATGCAAATATAGTTCTACTCTCCAATGGTTTCAAACCAGAATTAATCATAGAATATTACCTACTAAAATACTTATGTACAATCAAAGCTATTCCTAGTCCCTTAAGTCCATACTGTGATCAGGAAGAAACAATAACCCACTTATTCTGGACATGTCAAACAACCCAGTCCTTTTTACAAAAGGTACAGTCCTGGTTAAGAAGAAATAATGTCACAATACCCTTTATAGAAGAATTATTTATTTTCAATATAGGAGAAAAATTCACAGCCGAAGAATTATTCATTATCTTAGATAATAAATTTTATATATTCTCAGCAAGAAAATTAAATTCTCCACTTTCAATTATCGCTCTCAAAAACAGACTTATGTGTTCTTTAAAAGCTATAAAATATAATGCTGTTAAAAACAATAAATTTGCATCTTTTGAAAAGAGTTGGCATAAATATAACATTATTCTCTGTATTTAAGTTACATACATGTATTGTAAGAACAGTTTCATTCATACATTGTATTGTAAAAACAACAAATTTGCATCTTTTGAAAATACAACTATATAACCTAGGAATAATAAAAAAATTGCCAGTTTCATTAATTTATTACAGAAAGATAATTATATTGTCTGACCAAACTTAATCCTGCCAGTTGATTACATAACATCTTAAACATTAAAAAAGAAAATGAAGTATCAACAATCAAAAATTCACAATGCACACAGTTTAGAGTCAAACACCTCTTTTGCAGCTGCAAATAGTCAAAAATAGTAAAAAATATCACAAGAATATGAATAAAGAAGGCGAGTGTAGTGAAAGTGATATTGTAATGTTATTATTTTTCGATTGTATATCTTAATATAAATATGTAACACAATCTGAATAAATGGGCTATTACAGCTAAAAAAAAAAGAAAAAAAAAACAGAAAAAAAAACAAGAAAAAAAAACATTAATTTATATAATATATGAAAAAGTTTGACAGAAAGGTTGTCGAAAGGAAGATTTATGAAAATTTCCAATCTTAACCATATTGCCCTACACCCCAACCCTGGCCCCTTATTGAAATTCAATCCTCTTTATTGAACACAATCAAATAAGAAAATAAGAAAAAAAAAAGAAGAAGAAAAAACAAAACAAAAAAAAACAATATTCAAGCAATTCGACACGACACCAATATTCAAGCAATACGTTTCGACAACAATATTCGAGCAATACGTTTCGACAACAATATTCAAGCAATACGTCTAGACAACACTATTCAAGCAATACGTCTCGACAACAATATTCAAGCAATTCGTCACAACAAAAATATTGAAGCAATATGTCTCGACAACAATATCAGCGATACGTCTCGACAACACTATCAAAGCAATACATCTCGACAACAATATCAGCAATACGTCTCGACAAAAATATTCAAGCAATACGTCTCGACAACAATATCAGCAGATCGGACCGACAACAATTTCAGCAATACGTCCCGACAACAATATCTAAGCAATACGTCTCGACGACAGTATTCGCAATACGTCTAGACAACAATATCAGCAATACGTCACGACAACAATATCAGCAAAACATCTCGACAACAATATCAGCAATACGTCTCGACAATAATATTCAAGCAATACGTCTCGACAACAATATTCAAGCAATACGTCTCGACAACAATATCAACAATACGTCCCGACAACAATATCCACGCAATACGTCTCGACAACAATATCAGCAATACGTCTCGACAATAATATCAGCAATACGTCTCGACAATAATATCAGCAATAATTCGACAACAATATTCATACAATATGTCTCGACAATAATATTAACAATAATTCGACAACAATATTCATACAACATGTCTCGACAACAATATAAGCAATACGTCTCGACAACAAAACCTAAGCAATACATCTCGGCAACAATATCTAAGCAAAAGGTCTGGAAAACAATATCCAAGCAATACATCTTGACAATGATATCCAAGCAATTCGTCTCGACAACAATATTCAAGCAATACGTCTCGACAACAATATCCAAGCAATACGTCTCGACAACGATATTCAAGCAATACGTCTGGACAACGATGTTCAAGCAATACGTCTCGACAACAATATCTAAACAATACGTCTGGATAACAATATTCAAGCAATTCGTTTTGTCTAGACAACAATATAAAAGCAATACGTCTAGACAACAATATCTAATCAATACGTCTCGACAACAATATTCAAGCAATACGTCACGACAACAAGATCTAAACAATACGTCTCGACAACATTATTCAAGCAATCCTTCTTGACAATAATAGTCAAGCAATTCGTCTCGACAACAATATTCAAGCATTACGTCTCGACAACAATATCCAAGCAATACGTCTCGACAACAATATTCAAGCAATACGTCACGACAACAATATTCAAAAAATACGTCTGGACAACACTATCCAAGCAATTCGTCTCGACAAAAATATCAGCAATATGTCTCAACAATAATATTCAAGCAATACTTCTCGACAACAAAATTCAAACAATACGTCCCGATAACAATATCGGCAATACGTCTCGACAACAATATCTAAGCAATACGTCTCGACAACAATATTCAAGCAATATGTCACGACAACAATATCCAAGCAATTTGTGTCGACAACAATATTCAAGCAATACGTCTCGACAACAATATTCAAGCAATGCGTCTTGACAACAATACTCAAGCAATACGTCTCGACAACACTATTCAAGAAATACGTCTCGACAACAATATCCAAACAGTACGTGTTGACAACAATATCCAAGCAATACGTCTGGATAACAATATTCAAGCAAAACGTCACGACAACATCAGTCAAGCAATACGTCTCTACAACAATATCCAAGCTTTTCGTCTCGACAACAATTTCAAGCAATACGTTTCGACAACAATATCAGCAATACGTCTTGGCAACAATATCTAAGCAATACGTCTGGACAACAATATCCAATTAATACGTCACGACAACAATATCCAAGCAATTCGTCTTGACAACAATATTCAAACAATACGTCTCGACAACAATATCCAAGCAATACGTCTCGACAACAATATCAACAATACGTCCCGACAACAATATCCACGCAATACGTCTCGACAACAATATCAGCAATACGTCTCGACAATAATATCAGCAATACGTCTCGACAATAATATCAGCAATAATTCGACAACAATATTCATACAATATGTCTCGACAATAATATTAGCAATAATTCGACAACAATATTCATACAACATGTCTCGACAACAATATAAGCAATACGTCTCGACAACAATACCTAAGCAATACATCTCGGCAACAATATCTAAGCAAAAGGTCTGGAAAACAATATCCAAGCAATACATCTTGACAATGATATCCAAGCAATTCGTCTCGACAACAATATTCAAGCAATACGTCTCGACAACAATATCCAAGCAATACGTCTCGACAACGATATTCAAGCAATACGTCTGGACAACGATGTTCAAGCAATACGTCTCGACAACAATATCTAAACAATACGTCTGGATAACAATATTCAAGCAATTCGTTTTGTCTAGACAACAATATAAAAGCAATACGTCTAGACAACAATATCGAATCAATACGTCTCGACAACAATATTCAAGCAATACGTCACGACAACAAGATCTAAACAATACGTCTCGACAACATTATTCAAGCAATCCTTCTCGACAATAATAGTCAAGCAATTCGTCTCGACAACAATATTCAATCATTACGTCTCGACAACAATATCCAAGCAATACGTCTCGACAACAATATTCAAGCAATACGTCACGACAACAATATTCAAAAAATACGTCTGGACAACACTATCCAAGCAATTCGTCTCGACAAAAATATCAGCAATATGTCTCGACAATAATATTCAAGCAATACTTCTCGACAACAAAATTCAAACAATACGTCCCGATAACAATATCGGCAATACGTCTCGACAACAATATCTAAGCAATACGTCTCGACAACAATATTCAAGCAATATGTCACGACAACAATATCCAAGCAATTTGTGTCGACAACAATATTCAAGCAATACGTCTCGACAACAATATTCAAGCAATGCGTCTTGACAACAATACTCAAGCAATACGTCTCGACAACACTATTCAAGAAATACGTCTCGACAACAATATCCAAACAGTACGTGTTGACAACAATATCCAAGCAATACGTCTGGATAACAATATTCAAGCAAAACGTCACGACAACATCAGTCAAGCAATACGTCTCTACAACAATATCCAAGCTTTTCGTCTCGACAACAACTTCAAGCAATACGTTTCGACAACAATATCAGCAATACGTCTTAGCAACAATATCTAAGCAATACGTCTGGACAACAATATCCAATTAATACGTCACGACAACAATATCCAAGCAATTCGTCTCGACAACAATATTCAAACAATACGTCTCGACAACAATATCCAAGCAATACGTCTCGACAACGATATTCAAGCATTACGTCTGGACAACAATATCTAAACAATACGTCTTGACAACAATAGTCAAGCAATTCGTTTCGACAACAATATCCAAGCAATACATCTCGACAACAATATTCAAGCAATACGTCTCGACAACAATATCCAATCAATATATCTCGACAACAATTTCAAAGCAATTCGTCTCAACAACAATATTCAAGCGATACACCTATACAACAATATCGACAATACGTCTTGATAACAATATCCAAGCAAAACGTTACGACAACAATATCCAAGCAATTCGTCTCGACAACAATATCCAAGCAATACGTCTCGACAACAATATTCAAGCATTTCGTCTCGACAACAATATCTAAGCAATACGTCTCAATAACAATATCCAAGCAATTCGTCTCGACAACAATATTCAAGCAATACGTCTCAAAAACAATATTCAAGCAATTTGTCTTAACAACAATACTCAAGCAATACGTCTCGACAACACTATGCAAGAAATTCGTCTCGACAACAATATCCAAGCAATACGTCTCGTTAACAATATCTAAGCAAAACGTCTCGACAACAATATTCAATCAATGCGTCACGACAACAATATTCAAGCAATGCGTCCCGATAACGCTATTCAAGAAATACGTCTCGACAACAATATTCAAGCAATACATCTCGACAACAGTACCCAAACAATACATCTCGACAACAGCCTCGACAACAATATTGAAGCAATACGTCTCGATAACAATATTGAAGCAATACGACTCGACAACAATAATCAAGCAATACGTCTCGACAACAATATTCAAGCAATACGTCTCGACAACACTATTGAAGAAATTTGTCTCGACAACAATATCAGCAATACGTCACGACAACAATATTCAAGCAATACGTCTCGACAACAATATCCAAGCAATACGTCTCTTTTCATTGTGCCTATTTGGCACATCAGTGTTTTAGCACTATGTTGGGACAAAATGAATGTTTAACAAAACTTAAAATGAACTTCGTATATGTATGTGAGTAAACTACATTAGTTTCAAATTTTTGACAAGTATGCTTTTAAACCTTTTCTTCATATGGACACCTTTGAACCCCTCTAATAACGAAGTCTTTTGAAAACAGTGCTCGTAACGAGCAATCAGAACAGGTTCTGTACTGTTTTCTGCTCTATCAGAGGTAAAATGTAGCTATTCATGGACATTGCCTATATGTTTGGAAGAGTCTAGTTAAAATGCATATGGAGTAGAGAGTTAAAATACAGACTTAAATAAATGTTACATAGATGTAGATTAAAGAAACTGTATTTTTTTTATTTCAGCAGGATGTTCGGGTGGTTGGCATCATAATCCAACCAATAACGCCTGTTATATCCTCAAAAAAGAATCCGACGTGGACTTCTTTAATGCAGCAATAAAATGCGCCGCGCTGAATGCTCGATTAACTGACATTTCGTCAACGTCAGAGCAACAATTTCTCAAAAGTAAGTCTTTTACTTTTACATACATCATAATGGAAATAAAACACTTTATGAGTTACTTTTGAGCTTGCTGTTCTATAGAAATCACAAATTTGTCATTTGTTTTTCTATGGAAATAGCAATGTTTGGTTGTCTCAAAGTTTACTTCTGGTCCCGGCTTAGGGGTTTGTGAAAACGAAATAAAACGATATTTAAATGCATTGTTGAATATGCAGATGTTACTGGAATACGGACATACAGACTGTCCATCCATTCGGATAGAATATAACTATAACATGATAAACAATATCAACGTAGCTAAATTTTCTTTCACCAACAAAAATACGATGACTATATTTCTTTTTTTCTTTCAAATGTTCAGCCTATGCCTTCATCAAGGATAATAACATGTCGAACCATTAATCATATTAAGTTATTTTTACAATCACAATCATTGTGAATAATTGTTGATACATTCCTAATGATAGCGTGAGCCGAAAATTTTACAAAAGAGTTAAATTTAGACATTGTCATTTATATGTTCTTCACTTTGAACTCACAGTGTGATATATAAACAGGAATACAATTTCCATGTGTTTTTGTCATGTTTTTTTACTATCATTACATCAGTGATTTCTAAGTTTAAATGTAGAAGCTACATTACAGACCTGACTGAAAACCAATTCTTACATCAAAATGTATGGGGCGGCGTTTGGACTGCTGGAACTGACATGGTTCAGGAGGGGGCTTGGAGATGGTATATGTATGATACAGTTATGTCCAAAACGTTACTGTGGAGCACGGGTAAGTAATACTTTTCCATCAGTGTTGTAATGTAGCTACATATATGCGTATATATGAGTATGCAATGGCATACGGTATGTTTCCATTTTGTATGCAATATTTTGTTTGGGTTTGCTTTTTATTTCGTTTTTGTTTGTTTTGTTCTGTTTCAGCACCCACTATCCATTTGTATCAATCAATGAAACTTTGTTCGGGCTGAATACAAGCGGTCAAGAGGAATAACTCTATTTGGTTGTATGTCATTAGTATCGCGTTCAACACGTTTCAGTGTCAGACGACACCGTCTATTTGCGCTAGTACATAGAAATACCATGCCCTAGATGGAATGTATAGAATGATACCCCCAGTCACATACTACTGCCACCAGGCCGATGAGATTTTTCAGCATCAATCGCTATTCGATACTATTATTAAAGTTGCCTCAATGCGACACGTGGATCAATCCACTGCAATATTTTAAACACAATATTAGCCTGTTATTACGTAGACAATTCGGTTATTTTTAAGCGAACTCATATCTTAGTAATTACTAACATTACATAATTTAAACTTCACATGTTTATTCACTACCATTAACAACCATTAACTACCATTAACAAGAAAAGGGATACCACCTCATTGTAGTTATTACAGTAACTTCTAGACTTACATAATTAGACAAGTGTCTTTAGTACCATTAATAACAAGTAGGATAACTACAGGTTGTTGTAATCTCAGTAACGACTACCCTTACATAATTAAACTTCACATGTATCTTCACTACCATTTATAACAAATTTGATTACTCCAAGTTGTAGTAATCTCAGTTACTTCTCGCCTTCAATAGTTTAGCTTCACCTGTATCTTCACTACCATTTATAACAAATTTAATTACTCCAGGTAGTAGTTATCTCAGTAACTACTTGTCTTACATAATTAAACTTCACATGTATCTTAACTACCATTTATAACAAATTTGATTTCTCCAGGTTGTAGTTATCTCAGTTACTACTCGCTTTCAATAGTTAAGCTTCACCTGTAGCTTCACTACCATTAATAACAAGTCCGACAACTCCAGAATGTGGTAAACTGGGTTACTACTCGCCTTGCATAATTAAAATTCACATGTATCTTCACTATTATTAATTACAAGTGGGGTAATTCAAGGTTGTATTAATATCAGTAACTAATAGCCTAATATAACTTAACTTCACATGTTTCTTCACTACCATTGATTATGAGTTGGATCACCCCATGTTATATGTAGCTCATTAAATACAAGACTTACATGATTAAACGTCTCGTGTTTCTTCCCTATCATTAATAACAAATGGGTTATCTCCAGGCAGTAGAAATCTCAGTAACTTCTCGCCTTACTTCAAATGTATCTTTTTTACCATTAATAACAAGTGAGATAACACCAGGTTGTAGTAGTCTCAGTAACTACTCGCCTTACATAATTAAACTTAACATGTGTCTTCCATACCATTAATTACAAGTTAGAAAACACCAGGTTATAGTAATCGCAGTAACTACTAGACTTACATAATTAAACTTTTCATGTGTCTTCCATACCATGAAATACAAGTGAGATAACATATGGTTATAGTAATCTCAATTACTACTGGCCTTACATTATTGAATTCCACTTGTATCTTCACTACCATTAATAACAAGTGGGTTAACACCAGACTGTAGTAATCCCAGTAACAACTCGCCTTACATAATTAAACTTTACATGTACTTTCACTACCATTAACTACAAGTACAACTCCAGGTTGTAGTAGTAACAGTAAGTAATAGCCTTACGTAACTTAACTTCACTTGTATCTTCACAACCATTAATTACAAGTTGGATCACCCCCTGTTATAGTAAGCTCATTAAATTTTAGATTAACATAATTAAACCTTACGTGTTTCTTCACTACCATTAATAACAAGAGGGATAACTCCAGGTTGTAGTAATCTCAGTAACTACTAGTAGAGCGTAATCTGGAAATGGTTTGCTCCCCCTATCCCCCTATTTTTTTTATTTTTTTTTTTTTTAAATCATACTTTTTACTTTTAAAGAAAACGTCATTAAAATAAACAGTTAATGCAGGAAACTGTCTTATTTCAAATGTACAGGATGTATGCAATAAAAGTAATTGTTTTCAGATAGAATATTTTTTGTCATGACTAAGAATGCTGTAGTTTACGTTACTGCTAAATCTGTTATTAATTTTGTTGAACAACAAGCATTAAAAGGATATGTCATTTATTATGGACAAACTTTTAATAACAAATGAAGCTACATCCAATACTGATGAAAATGCCATCAACTCTATTCAAGTTTCACATGCATATAACATGTATATAACGTTACAACAACAGAAAACTATGTTACATATCATTTTTATTAAACGAAGAAAACACACACTGAGTATTTGTGGTCAATTAACAATATTTATTTTACATTAAACATAGCTTATGACAACAAATCAAACCACATACATAATTAATGAAAACAATTTACATATTGGGACGAATGTGTATATATAATACGTTACCTTAAGCCCAAATTACGTTACATCCAATTTTAATGTAAACAAGACTAGATACATTGACTGAATAGTTTGCTCATTAATAATGCCATTTTTAACATGATAGAAAATGAACAACACATCTTACTTTTGCAAATTACATGATGAAATGATAATTCTACAATGAAGAACGTTACATAAAATTCAAATAAAATGTCTATATATATTGACTAGAAAATACACTGCTCATCAAGATATTACATGCATTAATGGTTTAATACAAAATCATTCAAACACAATAACATATAAAACAGGCTTACTGCTTCATGCAGATAACTGTGATTTGCGTTGCCTTGATTAAGAAATGAATCTATATTAAGGAAATAAGTATCATTATTCAAATAAAATTTACCAATATGTGAAAATTAAGGAAGAAAGAAGTTGTTTATTAAAAATAAACAACTTATTAAATCATGTTCATACTGAAACTCTTTAAGGTTTGTGTACTTTACATGACACAATACATGCAACGTTGTACCAGATGTTCCAAAAAAAAACCACATCGACATAATACTCTAGTCAGTATCCAAGTCATCTTCAAAGACAATGTCAATCATATTATCAAGTTCTAATTCGTCGTCTTCTTCAGACTCAGAGTCACTGGATTTACTGTCGTCTTGATTAGTGCACAATATGTCAACAAGTTCTTGTGGAACAATGTTACCACTTGTCCAGTCGTATTCTATGCCACTGGTGCCTATTTTCCAATCACTACTTTCTACATCTTGAAGTTTGGGATAATTCTCATGGGAGTGAAGCCAGACGTATACCTGATAGTTAACCCGACGAACGTGCATTTCAAGGGATGCTCTACATAGAGGGAGTAAACTCATGTCGATGCTGTTATACGAGTCTAGAATATTGCCTCGTCCCTGGTTCTTTTGCAGAACGTGTCAAATCTTAATTTGTGTACATGTGTATACTTTGGTTTACCATACATACAGCAAACATACTTTTCAATGCCCTCAAGCAATTCATTAGTGCATTCGTGTTCTTCATCTAGTTTAGACAGTGTAGAAATATATTCGGGGTACTTTTCTACGATTTTTAGGGGAGCTGTTTTCCCTCTATTTACGAACGCACTCGTTGTGTCACACCCCGTGAAACTGTGAATTGCTGATATTATTGAACATATGTTTTCTCCTTTATATTCAGCAATCTCATTAACATTGAGAAGTCGTCGCTTGTTTCCTAAACCAGTATCAAATAAAACAGTCATGCTTATTTCTCTGGAGTACTTTGTAATCAACACCAAGACCTCTGTATCTGGAGATCTTACTATGACCTTGACTGTTGCCGGCTCTTTATCTCTTATGTGTAGACAGTGAAGCATGATTCGAGTGTCTGCCTCTTCTTGAGATGAGAACAAAGCTTCTTCGGGATGCACTTCAACCGTGGCACCGTCATGACAAGAGAGGCTGTTACACATTTCTCCAAGGACATAGTAGATATGTCGACCTTGAAGCTTTTTGGCTTATTTTTCAGTTTTCCATTGGTCGAAGAGCAGACGTAGCAGTTGGGTTTTATTGTCATTGTTGGCCATAAAAGCCTTCCATTCCTTAGGAAGTCTTGTTTTTGGACCAGATAACAAGAAAGTTGGGGTAGATCCCCTTCTGTTGCGCTCAAATGATTTTAATAATGTGGGGTAATAAGAATCGGTGACAAAATCAACCCGACTATGTTTTGGAAGCAGATTGAAGACAGTCTAAGCCAACTCTCCGAATGTATCAGGCACTGAAGGTAGGCTTTGCAGTGTCGCATTTCAATCAAACACATTTACAATATCCTTTCGCGGGTGGGTTGTTGTTGGTTCGATGGCTGATTCGAGCAAATGCATCAATTTCGTCTTGTCAGTTTTCACAGGCATTCCGTCAGCTGTCGCTAAGGACCAAGGAACTGGGCCAAGAGGAAAGGATATTGTTAACTCAAGATCGATGTCATGCTGCACAGAGCGTTTTTGTGATCTCTGTTGTTGCGAAGGTTTTAAGTTTTTTATGTTTTATTGGGCTGAAAAAGTCAACAATTTTATTCAAGATTCTATCATTAATAAATTCTTCCATTGCTTCTTGGCCCGTACCTGAAGCATTCAACAGTTCTGCAGCGACGTCTGGCTTAGCTGGTACACCTGATGATAGGCAATACAGCTCATCGGTATTGTGTTCAATGTTGAATGGGTTGGTAAAACCACATATTGCCTCCAGAACTTTGTTTTCATCTGCCTCGCTATTTCGTATTTTTGCAGGCTAGAGTTCTTTATGGACCGATGCCTCTTCGGAAGCCATGTCTGTTACCTGCCTCGACATATTTGGCTCTGCAATGACGAGTTGTACACCAGCGACAGTAAGGGGAGTAATTGCGACTGAAACCAATAATACCCCCTTGGCATTTCGCATGTTTGTTGATTGTTTATTCGATGGTTTTATCAACAGGGTTTCTGGAGTTAGGCACAGAGGACCTCGAAACACTAAATCCGTTGCGTTTTAGCAGCTCCATGGCCCTTGGATGTGTAGTATCCAGATTCGTTAGAGTCATCAGATACACTGGAACATATCTGGCATAGTTGTGGTGGTCATAGGCAAAGAACAGAGGACACAGTCTGTAGAGTGCGGATATATGTAGCTCTAAGTTGTTTTCCTTAGTGGCCTTGATAAGTGTCAGTATCATATGGATGATGTCACTGTAACGTAACCAAAACTGGTTTTGCCACTGTCACCATTTCTGATGGATTCTTTGAATTCAATGTAGCGCTCAAAGTAGTCATTACATTGCTGCGATGCCAATACTTGTGCTAATTTGTCCTCAGTAAGATCTTGAGCAAGGTCATATAGCATGGTGAGTGAATCTTCAGAAATATTTTCAGTGCGAGGTTAATGTTTTCAAAACGTTTCATAAGCAAGCGTTCAAGACCCTCGGTAACCAGTTTATGAACTCTCAAAGCACGATTGTAATGCTTTCCAGACATAACCTTCTCCAGTGATCCACTTGCACAGATTCCAGCTTAAATTACTATTTCAGAAAATCCAGTACATTTCATCATCTTTCCAACTGTACTAAATATAGAGCAAATGGTGTGAAATACACCCATTCGAACTATTACTTTACTGAATCGGTCTGTGTTTTGCCATACGAGAGAATATGCCTTTTTCGCAACAGCCAGATCAAAGGTAACAATGGCATACTCCTGTCCTTCTTCTTGACTGGTGGCAAGGGAAGTTTCTAGTATGTGCTGCACTGTTGAACATTCATTGATCGAAACATTGATTGGCGCCATGTACTCCACAATGGATTTGTCACTTTCTTTGATGCCAGCTGTCTTTGATAACCACCCAGACCAGGAAGGAACAGTTTGGATTTCAAATGAACTACCAACATCTCGACGTAGAAACCACATGAAGATAAACAGGTCATTTGCTCTGAAATTGTAGTCAGCGTCATGTCTGCTTATTTCCAATTTCGGTTCAACCTTAAGTTTGGCATAACATGGCCTTATGTCAAATGGTTTTGGTTTAACAACCCTGTCGCCTGTTTTTGACAGCTGACACTCGACGATCACAACAGCAGACTGGTCTATAACTTATTAAATAACTATACCATGTGTGGAGTGTGTTGTTACTGAGCATGAAGGCGTTTCTTCGTTTAGATCAAAGTTGTCTCAGCACAGATGTAATACTGCGTTATTATCAGTTGATAAATTTTGCGATAGTACTGACTCAGACGCTGTTACTGCATTACACATTGCGGTTTCTAGTTCCATAGTTCTGATGTATGACTGAGCATGACCGTAGCGGTTGAGCATGGTTATTAGTTCAGCATTACCTATCAATTGCCACACAGTCATAGGTAAGAGTATATGCTTTGGCATTACCCACTCTCCGTTTGTGACAGCGTGGAATATGTTTTTTGAAAATGAAGTGGCATACCGTTTAGTTTTGGTACTCATACATTTCTCAGATTTACCAGATATCAAGTGCACCATGAAAGTGATTAATACAGAAACAAGACTTAACTACTGGAAGAGTGTCTCTGATTTGATGTACTGGGAGCATATTCGTCTGTGTCACAGGTAGCTGTTGGTGATTATCTCTTTGATACTCTACTAATATTTTTGAAGAGTTGATAACAACTTCTATGTTTTCCATGTCTGTCTGGATCAAGCTTTTGTAAATTTGAAGAAATATGTTCTAGTCTACTTTTTTGAGAAACATAAGTTAGTCTTTTCTTAGCCACTTCTTGAAGTTTTGCAAAACCACTTTCTGTTAGACCACCAATCTGTTCGCCAACAGTGCTTTCAAATTGTACAATACACAATTTACCACTGCTGTATGTAGACGAACTCGGTTTTAATTTTCGTTGGTGTTTCAGTTGCAGTGGTTTTTCCATCGTTGGATATCATTATCTGAAAATACAAATGAAATACATTTAAATTATACTACAAGAATGTACTTATTTATTTACTTATTTATTTATTTATTTATTTATTTATTTATTTATTTATTTATTTATTTATTTATTAATGTGTGTTAAATCTCTTCGCACTATTTATTGATTTTGGGTATAAACTGCTTTAATATGTGTTTTTAAACTTTCTGTTGACCAGAAACGTATTTATATATATATTTTGTAAACGTCTTTCACTTTGTTTTGACATTTTGTTGACTCATTTAATGTTCAACTATCCAGTTTTATAATTTCAATTAAGGTAACGTAATTCCGGTAACGAAGGTTATTTCAGTTTTTTGTATTACATATTATATCAGACTTTTCATGCAGTAAAACTGCAGTATGTTTTTCATTAAATATTTAAAACAGTAATACATATACATCAACATGAAATGTAATAATGCAGGATATCGTTGAAGGTAACGTAAATGACACAGACGTAAGCATCACAATTACAAAAAAGTGACATTTCTACTTTATTTGGCATCCAGTAAATAACACAATCCAGTATATCTCTTGGGATTATGTTACATTAATCGAATTTACTCTTGTGTATAATATTTTGATTTTAGAAAGAGTTATTTATGTAACGTAGTTCGAGTAACGTAATATACACCGACTGTGTTTCTGTCAAAATATCAGAAATTGATACAAAAACATAACTGCTATAAGTAAGTGAGTTTTTAGGATGAATACATATACTCTTATTGCATTTGTATTTATACCAAGAATATGGTATGAAAGAATAAGGGTAACGTATTTTAAATGTACGTTACGCACATTACGTAAATATGTCTCAATTTCTGGCATTGTTCCTGAAGTTTAAAAAAGTCATACCCTACAAAATTGCCCCTGGGGAGGGGGGTGGGGATTCGGGAGCAGGGTCTATTGGCCAATCAAGGTATATAGCCTTACATAAATAAACTTCACATGTATATTCACTACCATTAATATCAAGTGCGATAACTCCCGGTTGTAGTAATCCCAGTAACTACTCACCTTACATAATTAAATTGCACATGCATCTTGACTACCATTAATAACAAATTTGATTACGTGTTTCTTCCCTACCATTAAAAACAAATGGGTTAACTCCATGTATCTTTCTTGCCATTTATAACAAAAAAGAAAACACATGGTTGTAGTAATCTCAGATACTACTAGCCTTACATTATTGAATTCCACTTGTATCTTCACTACCATTAATAACAAATTAATTACAAGTTGGATCACCCCCTGTTATAGAAAGCTCATCAATTACTAGACTTACATAATTAAACTTCACGTGTTTTTTCACTACCATTAATAACCAGAGGGATAACTTCCGGTTGTAGTAATCTCAGTAACTACTCGCCTTACATAATTAAACTTCACATGTGTCTTCCCTACCATTAATAACAAGTGGGATAACACCAGGTTGTAGTAATATCAGTAACTGCTCGCCTTACACAACTAAACCTCACTTTTATTTTCACTTCAATTAATAACAAGAGGGATAACTCAAGGTTGTAGTAATCTCAGTAACTATTAGCCTTACATAACTAAATTTCACTTGTATCTTCACTACCCTTATTAAAACGTGAGATAACTCCAGGTTGTAGTAATCTTAGTAACAAGTAGCCTTACACAATTAAATTCCAAATGTATCTCCACTATTATTAATAACAAGTGTGATGACTCAAGGTTGTAGTAATCTCTGTAACTACTCTCCTTACATAATTAAGCTTAACATGTGTTTTCACTACCAATAATAACAAGTGGGATAACTCAAGGTTGTATTAATCTCAGTAACTACTGGTCTTACATAATAAGATTCCACATGTATCTTCACTACCATTAATAACAAGTGGGATAACTCCAGGTTGTAATAATGTCAGTAACTACTAGCCTCAAATAATTAAACTTCACATATAACTTCACCAGGTTGTTTTAGGCATAATTAATGTCCTTTTTATATTTAAAACTTTCAATCAAACAAGTCGGTAATCTTATCAGTGATTGAAATTTTCCTTAGATACGCTCACGATGTCTTAGTACATTCTATTAACTTTAACTTTCAATATCACAATTTCAGTGTGCGGTGCGAATTTCGTTTCCGCAATATGGCAATTTGTATAGTCTAGATAGCACTACAGCGTATTATACTTACTGCCTAAAACTCATTAATTACTAATCATACATACATTAATTAAAGTAACTGTTTTCACTACGACTACCATATGGGTTGCAAATATGATGGGTCTGCTTTTAGTCAAATTATTGCATTTCTTTATACTTTATACATTTTTAAAAGCTCATATCTTTATCGCAGTCATCCGATAGCTATAATTCTGAAACAAACTTTACAGTCAAAAGTTGGCTATTGTTATTTGTTAGTAAGTATACAATTCATGGTTCAGTGAGATGATTTTGAAAATATAATTAAAGTAAAATCTGAAAATACACGTGTCACGAAAAAGTAAGAAATTTTAAATTTCCTGAAAAAAGAGTTTTTGTCTTTTGTCAAATCGCTAATGTATTTTAAAGCAACTTGTTTTCTTAACTATTGATTTCTTGGGATTTTATAACTAAAATCTATTCTGCGTACTTTTGAACAATAGATGTGATGTAGAGGAAGAAAATATCCTTCATTATTATAATAGCTCTTGAATTAATATATAGCTGAGGAGATAGGTCAGAGATGATTGTAGCACATCTGTTTGATTCATATTTACATATTTTTTATACATAAATAAACAAGTCAATTACATGTAGTTCGAAAGGTTATTTGTTTAAAAAGTATGATTTATTGCGCAGGTCAGCAGACGTCACGAGAAGAATGTCGAGGCACACAAATAACCCACGTGTGTACTTAGTCTTCCGAACAGTGATGGAGGTTTATCGGAAACTCGAACCGAGTAAACAGAGACACTACCAAACAAAATATAAACAACATGTCTTAATTTTAAAACGATAACTTATAAATACACATACCTGTCCTATATCACCTTAACATAAATCATTTAAAATATATTTCTTTAAGCATATCTGTTTATTCATTATTTAGGAAAAAATGTGTAGAAATATGTTTACTACTGTTAGTCTGTGCAAAGCCGAAAGGTTGAGGCACTACGTTAAAAAATTAAATATATTAATCATTATGTATCAAACATATTAACAATATGGTTCATAACATTATTTACAAATTTATATTAATACCATTTAAATTATTTCCAGCCAACCTATATATTGTATCAGAAATTCATCCTCTTTGTAATCCCCTTTATAACCACTATTCCGAGAAATAGAAATCTATGATGTAACGCAAAACAAACATGTATGTTAAGTCTGTATTTCTTGAACAATTGCCATTACCTAATGCATTTTTTGTATGTGTTCGCAACAAGTTTCCACTATTAACTGTATGCATAAACTACATTTAAGCTATTTTGTAAGCATTTTTACGTATATTTTTAAAGTGTTTATATAGATTGTTTTAATAATCTAACGCACACTTATAGTGTTAATTAGATTTGATATTATAAACAAATCTATTACCTTTCGGAAACTTGTGAGACACAGTATTGTATGTTCGATATTTTAGGTCAACCAGACAACTCCAACAATGAAGACTGTGCCACTATAGGAGTACATCCGAATGTTATTGGAAAGCTAAATGACGCAAAGTGTAATGGGAATTACGTATATGGCTACATATGTAAACGGATGCCAGGTATACAATTTTATGTATATTATGATATGTAAAGAAATATTACGTGTATTGCGTTTTAAATGTATGGTACAATTTCTGAATGCATTAATTAGATTAACAATACTTCTATTGAGATATTTTTGAAATATAAGGCATCCTTCTCACATTTACAACTGTACTAACAACTGTTATGAAATATCTTACATTTCCGACACTAATTTTGATGTGTTATGTGGTATTTCCATATATTTGATATAGATAGATATTATATAAAAAATGGTTAAAAACATTTTATCAACATGATATGCCCATATATATTCTTACTGACTCGTATTGCCAAAATGATATCTGCCTCAACATGCCATATTAATATATTGAAAAGGGATTTCGTAACTTGGACTACGAGCCTAGTTTAGATTTAAAAAGATTTCCAGCTTAAAATTGCAACATAAGTACATGTATATTGTGACTTTTTAATGAGTCCCGTGAATTCATTTTAAGGTTTTACACGTTGTTAAGTTAAATCTTAATATATCAGTTACCATTTAAAACAACAAATTTGCCCTTATTATTAAAATATTGTTTTAAATGTTTCCAACAAGTTGGTTATTTTTTCAAAATTTTAAATTAATTAAAGTTTGGTACTTTTTAAGATTGAAGACAATTACATAATTTCTCTATATCTTTTATATAAAATGAAGAAAAAAATTGAGAGGCATTATATCTACAACACCATCTTTCAAACACATTATTATTAAGTTTTACTTATAAATATAACAAGGTATTTTATTAAGCCTTCAATTAGTGTTAATTTCATCAAAATAATATTTGATGTCTTTGGTCCTTTTTACACTTTTTAGAAACACTAGCATGTTTTAATTACCAATTATGCTGATATATCGGCATTCATCGGTATATTTCGGAAGTGAATGTGACTTTGTCAATTAAAACAGATTTTCTCATATCGTTTTAATGATTGAAATATCGATTTTGTCACGTTTTGGTGGCTTTGATACAGTTAACCATTCGGATTTTATTAATTTATGATAATATGATGAGTTTTGAACGGTATCTCATTTAGGCCATCGCGGCATATTCTTCAAATTAAGTCAAGTCGAAACAACGAAACTACGATGTTAAAAATTTGTTTCGATTATTTTATCATCGTAGTTTCGACTTTTCACCATCGTTGTTTCAACTTTTCACCATCGTTGTTGCGACTTTTTATCATCGTAGTTTCGACTTTTCACCATCGTTGTTTCAACTTTTCACCGTCGTTGTTTCGACTTTTCACCACCGTAGTTTCGTTGTTTTGACTTTATTTGATTTAATGAATATGACGCGATGACCCTATGGGAATCCGTAGTTTTTATCCTTTTTAAAAATTGTTTTATAAATTTATTGTGTTTATTTCATGAAATATTCACTTTAACATATACGTATTAAAGGGGATGTTGGGTGCAATGACACGTGGCTTCTAGACACAAGAACTAAATCCTGTTATAAATTCGAAGAAAGTCTATCCAGTTTTAATGGTGCCGAAACACACTGTCGTCTCGACGATGGCGCCCATCTGGCCAGTATACTGTCCGTACAGGATCATCAGTTTATAAAGGGTTTGTTAATAACCGATTTCCTTATTCTATAGCCTACTCCAGTGCATGCGTGATGTTGTTGTTATATGCTGTTTAACGTCGCTTTCAACAATTTTTATATCTTATCGCAACAGTATCTACTTGATACAGTATTCTAAACGATGTCAAACTGAAGTATCATACCGCAGACACATACAAATCATACTAACACCGAGCCTGCTAGACTTAGAACTATCCTCTAAATGCTAAGAGTCAAGCGGGAGGAAGTTTCTAGTACCATTTTTCAAGTAGTTTGGTATGACACGGCCAAAGATCGAACCCACGTCCTTCCGCATGCGAGGCGATCTCTTTCACTAGATCACGGTGCACAATATTAATTTCCTATGCATCGTCAGGTGGTTGAAAAGACGGCTAACGGTTAGTTGAAAAGAAAGTTAGTAATTGTGAAAACACATCATATAAAATATGCTGAGAGTATGTTTGTATTGTACAGCCATATCGCAATATAACGTTAATTTATCAACAATGCTGATAATATTTTAGACATATTTTCAATATCTTAAAATAATAATAGGATTATTATTTGTTTCTATTCAATCTTTTACAAAATATTCCATTGTTCTTTTGTATTGTACTTTCAGTTGTAATCTCAATAAATACTTGTGTGATTAAATAAACGTTACTGTTATTAAACCATAATTTATCATATTCGCATAGTATCAACTGTTGTCTTTTCGACCCATGTGTATAATTACCATTTCTAGCAATCGCACACACTGTGATATCTCAAATAATGTTTTGGGTAGGAGCATTTGATTCCCATAATGAAAGTGATTGGAGCTGGACAGACGGATCGCCCTGGTGGCAAGGAATCGCCTGGGATCCTGGTATATTATTTTTTTACACTCTTTAAGAATATAATGTTAATTCAATAAAAATATTCAATAATAATGTTGCACATGGGAATAATTATGTATTTCTGAAACTATTTAAACAGTCCGGTGAAATTGCCACGTCGCCTCCATGTCTATCGGATATACAGTGTATACATATTTTGTACTTCGACTAAATATGTCCAATTGATATATATGCTCATGACTCTCACATTAATATTAAGTGTTAAAATAAAAATAATGTGTAACATATCCTCATCACATACATTATCCCAAATTTATTTTTTTAATGTTTCAATGTGATCATCATAACCAACTGAAAAGGCGGCAATGTTCGATATATTTCATGTATGCACATAATTGAGATATTTCCCTTCTGGGAACAAAACCGAAACTGACTCAAATTGTTTAAAAAATCTCCCATACTAATTTAACCATCTACATCAACATTAATCACATCTTTTAAGTATCGTTTAAAAGCCTCCTAATTCTTTACCAGTGTCACTCTTTAATTACATATCAACGGAATATTTGACATCGGATTCCATATATAGGCGTTTCTTTATAAAGCTACGTTCAATCTCACAGCGTGTACATTTAATTACTGGTATCAGGGATTATATTGTTCTTGCTGGTATATGCTTTTAATTACACATTTATTTTACTGAAAAACAAGCCACATGTATCTGAATGCGCTATGTTTAAACGTATGTGCATGTTTCTGCTTAATTTATATATAGAGTTATAGAGATTCCAAATTTAGCCTATTAAACAAATTTTATTAAAATAATAATACTTCATGAGTGGCTTTGAAACATAAAGTGTTTGGAATTAATTAGATACATATGACATGAAAGCCGTATATGTACATATGTAATGTGAGAGTGAACCCCAAGTGCAGGGACCAGTTTTTAATTTAAAAGTGTTGTTCAGTTACGGATATAAACTGTTAGTCTAAAATTGTGTAGGACAACATATTAAAATGTTGTAATAATCTAACCGGTTTTTGATAGCTGGGAGGTGGGGTAGGGGTTAGAGTGGTTACCGTTCACGCCAGATGTTACGATCCTTAACACGACCCGATGTTTCTAACAAAACAATACTCAGTACAGATTTTATCACAGAAGCGAAATCGAGAACGGTTTATATACGCTTTGACCTTTAATTGCAGTCGCGCTAAAATAATTGAGTACAGGCTTATCTCACATGTCTGCACATTCTGACAATGAGTAAATGCGTTTGAAGGTATGGTAATTGTTGTGTTTTTGGAGTAACGTTGTTACCTATCATCTGTATTGGTTATTACGGATACATAACGGTGGTAGTTTTTGAAAATAATTTTGTATACTGGAGTGCACTGATATATTGGTTGGGAAAGTGGCATTAGTTATGACACGTTTAGTTGAGTGTATGGACATTTGAAAGTTATATCTTAAACATTGTGTTATCACTACAAATACTCGCATATCCCAGTATTCTAAATATTAATAATAATCTTCTCAATATCTTGTTGGTTGTATTGTATATTATTCACGTCAATCTATTTTAGATCAACTCTGACAAAATTGCAACAGAATGTTTCTTAGCTGTTTTTATATCTATAAATATCGCTGCAAAACATATCAAAAGTTTACCGCAATGGGGCCTTGGAACAAGTTTATTTTTGCACGTTCAAACATCCCACCTAACTGAAAAATGTTTAAGCTTTGAAAAAGTCACCGTTACCACTAGTTGTGTTTGTTTGAACGTTTTGCCTCTAATAATGTTATCTCCTTTGATACATATTTACATATTTAAGCTTTTTTATCAGAACAATAACATTTTATAGATTATTTGGAACCTTAATGTATTGAAATTGTGCCTATTGAGCATGTGAAATTGTTCCACCCACCTATTTTAACGAGTCAATCTATAAATATTTTAGGTTTAATTAGATAAACAGTATGTTTCTATTCTGCTCTGTTTATTTAGATATATTACAGGAAAATGAAATCAAAAGTTTAGCGGTCGAACAGAAGGAAAGCTTATTTTTATGAATTCAAAAATCCCACCTAACTGAAAAATGTTAAACTTGGAAAAGGTCATCACTGGTTATAGTTATGTATAGTTTACTATTTTACACCTTATACTGGTATTCTTTATGATGCATTCACAAAAATAACACATTTTAGAAAATTTTAATCCTCAGTGTATTGAAAATGTGCCGTTTAAGCATGTAAAATTACTCCACTCATCTATTTAAATGGGTCAATCTATAGTTATTTTAGGTTAAAATGGATAAAATTGCAACAGGATGTTTTTTAACTGCTCTGTTTATTTAAACATATTGCAGAAAATGATATCAAAAGTTTACCGCATTCGAACGATATAAAAGCTTATTTTTATGCGTTCAAACATACAACCTAATTGGAAAATGTTAAGCTTTGAAAAGGTCATCACTGACACTAATTACTATAGTTCACTGTTTTACACCTAATACTGTTATTTTTATGATGCATATGTTGTAACAATAAGTTACTTATCACAAAAAGTCACATTTTAAAAAGTTTGAAACCTCAATGTATTGACAATGTCAAGTTTGAGCATGTGACATTACCCACCGACCTATTTTAACGGGTTAATATATAACTAGTTTAGGTCAAATTAGATATATTGCAACATAATGTTTTTAAAAAAAATTTGGTATTAATATTTAGTTATGCAGAAAAACAAATCAAAGTTTGCAACAATCGAAAATAAGGAGGAGTTTTTATTTTTATTCGTCAAACATACCACCTAACTGAAAAAATGTTAAGCTTGGAAAACATCATCACTGACTCTAGTTGTGTATACATTTAGTTCACTGTGTTACTTCTAATTCGTTTCTTTTATAATACACATATTGTAACAATAAGTTTCTTTTACACAAATAATATAATTTAGATTATTTGGAGCCTAAATGTATTTTAAATGTGCCGTTTTAGCATGTGAAATTATCAACTGTTTTAAGGGGTCATTCTATAACTAGTTTAGGTCAAATAGGATATATTGCAACATAATGTTTTTAAAATGTTCTTTGTATTAATTTATATTGCAGGAAAACATATCAAACGTTTGCAGCAATCGATAAAAAAAGGAACCGTTTTTATTTCTATTTGTTCAAGCATACCACCTAACTGAAAAAATGTAACGCATTGAAAAGGTCAACCCTGATCCTAGTTGTGTATAGTTCACTGTTTTACTTATAATGGGTTTTGTATGATGCATATGTTGTAACAAAAAGTTTCTTTTACAAAAATAACGTATCTTAAATTATATGGAGCCTTAATGCATTGTAAAGATGCCGTTTGAGCATGTAAAATAACCCCACCCACCTATTTCTTTGAATAAATCTATAATTATTTTAGGTTAAATCGGACATAGTTGCAACATAATGGTTTTGATGCTCAATTTTCGTTTTGATAAGTATTTCTGCAAAACATAAAAATACAAAGGGAAAGCTTTGTTTTAGTTTAACCCATTACCTAATGACAAGTATTTATTCTCTGAGTATGGATATCACAAGTGTATACTTTATTATTTTACACTTTTTGGTTTTACCTGAAATACTTTATGATACATTCTAATAATGTGTTCATCAATAAAATGACTAATTGATGTTATAAGGAACCATTATACATGTATAATAATAAAACATTGTACTTAGTGCATGTGGGATTAAACCCTCCAAGTTCTTACAAGCAAAATCTCTTGAAATCTTGATATCAAAACTGATCAACACAAATACTCTCCATTCTAGGACTTCATGCAATTACTGTAGCAGTTACTGTAGCAGTTTTATAAACATAGTACTTAGCACATGTACACCAGCAAGAACGTGTATGTCTTTTCACCTACATCCATTAATTGATGACTCAACAGCTGTTGATTTTTTAAAAATATATGTATTCCCGGTTGGTGGTAGTCTTTTTATTAAATATCCCTAGGATATTAGAGAGTATATTAAATAAACGCTGCCTGTTTGTTGTGTTTTCAACAAAAAGTGATTGATTTATATCACAGCCTATGGATGTCTCCCATAAAGTTTACAGTGTTTGTTAAAGTTATTCTATGTGGCGGCAACAAAAATTCGCCCCATTATTTGGCTCAGTGTTATTTTGGTGCCTTGGAATCACGGAGTTGATACAGCGAATTCCGGAAACAAATAGTGTTTGCAGTATATTGTTCTTGCTGGAATATGAAAGTTAGACTTTACCAACTCCTCATTAACTTTGCATGTTTATTTTTGTATCGAATATAATTGTATGTTTTTTATTCTTGATTGGAAATCCATCATAGTTTCAGTCTTATTTATTGACTTAAATTTCATAACCAATTTGTTATGTTTAACTGATATAAACTGGTTTTCTTTCCCAGCTACACTAATGGCAATGTTCCAAAGATATGGGACATCACAAATTAGGTTTGTAGCGAGATCTTTGATTCTGTATGTTTAACTCATGATATATTTGAGATACCAGTAAACTCTTGCATATCATTTAGTTAATATTTGTTGCAGTAAAAAGGAGCTATCTAAATATCTGCAGCTTTTTGTTATCAATCAGAGGTTTCAAAGTCATATTCTGCTCTTTCAACAGCAAAATCATCTTTCATTTTATTAGTAATGTTATCTATCTCCACCTCATCAGTATTAGATGTTATAAATAGGTGAGTGCTACTTCTAGATCATAATTGTTTTTCTATTTTAGTTATATCATTATGTAAACTCTGAAAATATGATTGTTTGTAAGTATGATCTTTGCTATTGCTAATTCTCAGTATTTCATAATCATCAATATTTGAATGTTAAGAACCTATTAAAGACTGACGAATTAGAGAACAACATTGTCACGGATTTCTGTATATTTTTGTAAGTACAATGTACATTAGTTGGTTGGAGATGTTATGCATACATTAATGACTGTAGCTTCAGTACTTAATTATGCATAAGTTCCTTCACATATCAAAAATGGGTATTTGGTCCGGTTGTTACCGTGTACGGTATGTAATATGTCATTGTGTTGTGCTATCACTGCACTAGGAAAACATAAGATTTACTTTTGTCATCATGCTGCCTCCCGTAATTGTCCGTTTGTTTTCTCCATCTTGTCCGTTGCAATTACATCATGCAATGCTGTATTCAGATTGAACGGTTGTGATATTAACATGTTGGCCGTTAAGCGACAATAACGAAAGTACAACGTTTCACTGGATCTTATTAATGTCTATAAAGAATTTCAAAACGATAAATGTATTATTTGTTGTTTTGTCATGTTGTTTTAGCCCGACCAAAATGACAAAAGGAGTTGGCACAAATTAGTAACCATATATTTTACCACACATATACATGAATATATATATGTATATACCATGCATCATTCTACCTTAATTGAATAAGTGACAATGCCAATATGTCGGCTATGTTGATCTTTTTGAGAATAATGTGTTTCATGTAGCCATACTCCATGTGCTTTCAATTTGTAAATGGACCTAAAGAAACACCAACTTAAAGTATTTAGATCATTGGCATAACTAATGATCGTCTTTCTCGCTCTCAACGACAAGAAACACAGGCCATTGTGTAATTAATCGTTTGCCCACTCATTTAGATATAGGAAATGGACTATTTTTGCTTTGTATATTGAACCCTCTGATACATGTTTTAGCGTATGTGTCGGGTGCATGTTTAACATATTTATTATTTACAATAAATTGGTCACTAGTACAATAGTGACATATTACAAATAGTATTTATTTTTATAACTAAAGTGATTTAGTCGAGAAATAAAATTGCTATTTTGTTACTTATTTTATGCGGACATAGCGTATTGTTGCCATTGTTATTGTTACAACTACTGTTGCTACTTCTGCTGATTATAATGACATATTTGTTGTTATTTTACTATTCGTTTATTTGTCATCATATATTTTTTAATATTTATTGATTAAAAAATTAAACTTCTTAGTATGAAAATTCGAAAAATCACTGTATAATATTGGTGGGTGGGGTAATCTATTATACCCAATGTCAATAAAATAGCTTTATGTCCATATTTTGTAGACGTAGTATTTTTTTTAAGAATGAGTATCATTAACACTATTTTCAACAGTATCAAATTTAAATATTGTATTCGCTCACCAAATATTGCACATTAATAAACTTATATAATATTATTTGATCAAATTATCGTCAGATACTTTCCCCACTTTTTTCAAATTTATTTATACATCTCCGACTTTGGTAAACTTTCTATATGTTCGTTCACACATCATTCAACTAAATCCACGAAGAGAAATTTTGTTGCAATTTTGTTCGGGTGATATGGTTTTCTTACTCAACTATATGTATACATATATTTTGGTCTAACGCCCCAACAACACTGAGTGTCTTTTATGATAGTAATACCGTGTAACTGAGACATTTGTGCAAAACTAGGTGAACCAAACAACAGCAACGAAAATGAACACTGTGGTGGGTTATACACGGCCAAGAAGCGAACAAAAACTGGACTATTAAATGATATACAATGCAAGCATGCCCTGCCTTATGTATGCAAGCAAAAAGGTAAGACACTGTATTGTAGTATCAATCAGTTATAAGTTAATCTTCAACATATAAATGTAATAGTAAGCAACTTGTAATTTTGTGAACAACATTTATAGTAAGTATACGAAATACACCAACAAGAGACGCATAAACACGCGTATCTATCCCAACTATATAAAGTACAGAAAGAAAATATTGACATTAAATGAAGATCTTTTGAGTATGGGCTGTATCTCAGCATTTTTTTTTATTTTAATAAACAGGACATGAAATAACATAAAAAAGTTAATCATTTCATCATCATCACCATCATCATTATCGTAGTCGTCGCCGTCATCGTCCTCGTCATCATCATTATCATCATTAACGCAGCAACATCATCAGCAACAACAGCATAATCAGTTAAATCCACATCAGTATCAACAGCTGCATCAGCACATTACTAAACTCAATCAACAGTCTTATCAGCATCACTAACACCACAACTGTCATCATAGCTATCATCTCAATATCACACTATTACAATCACCATCTCGGGCAAAATCGAAAATGTTTCTGACTAGCAATCGATAGTTCGAATCCCCGAATGTATATTTTCTTCGGAAGCACTATTTCTAAAATTATTGGCAACGTTTTAATCTAAGAAGTTTTTTAGTTTTTTTTCTCATTATTTTGTCACCATGTCAAACTAGAGAGGGAAAAAATGGACAAAATATCTTTTTATCGAATAACATTTTGGCTGATGAGGTCTATTTGTTGAAAAGTTTTTAATTTCTAAATGGAAGTATTTTATGGATAATAGTGTTGTGTTTTTTTTAAGAAAAAAAACCAAACGGAATTCATCATAGTGTTATTGTCTTCTGTTAGTTGGTATATGGCAAGACAATAGTAACGATATTCAAAAAAATGCATTGCCCTGTTCTGGAAAGCCAGAAACGCGGTTCTAGTGTACAAACGCCACATTATATAATACGACAATTGTCTACACGTGTGACACAGGCTATATAATTGTATCTAGGTGCACGAGACAAACATGTTCTAGTGATTGGCCGGAACGTTACCTACCTACCTACTTACCTACGAGCCTACCTACCAACCAAACAAGTCCCTACCCACCCACAGAACACCCCTGTACATACATACATACATACATACATACATACATACATACATACATACATACATACATACATACATACATACTGTGAGGCTCAAACATGTTTAAAGAGAGCGTGGACCCAACCTCCCTCTTCCCTTTCGTCGCTGATTAAAACCAAAATGGAAAGTGAAAGCATCCCAGGCAGACAATTTTGTTAAAATTAAGACAGCATGTTCATGTGTGAAAAATATGGTGTAAAATAAGAAATACTCAGACAAATATAGTTTAATAAGAAAGAAGTAATACCATTCGCAAATGTACTCGACAGATGATATTACAGTGGCCAGAGCAGCGGGAGATTACTAAAGGTGAACCTAATAGCATTTTTTTGTAGCCATTAAACATCTAAACATAACTGTATTAAACATGCTAACTTAAAATAGAGTTGCTATATATTTCAATTTTAAGCTAAAGTTGTGTGTCCTCTGAGCAAAGATGACAAGGGGTTGACATGGAACGAGACACCTGGTGGGAATACTCAAACAAATCAGTGTTTAGAAGGATATTCAGGTAAAGCATAAAACAGTTTTTACGATAATGATTCGAAAGAGGCAGTAATAAATAACACATTAACATCTTATACCTTACTGTCATTTTTAAAATATCGTATTTTAACATATTTTGATTGATTTATGTTTAATATATAATGATTAATTATACATCTGAGAAAAAATACTTTTATACCGAAAGCATGTTATTATACTGAGGACATAATTCTATGATTCCAGGAATTGCAACACGAAAGTGCAACGATAATGGTAGCTGGCAATTAATTCGTTACAATTGTGTTCGAGAGGGAATAAGTAGTCTACAACAACAGGTGGATCACTTGTAATATTTATAACAAGATTATGTTAGGAAAATGTAAATCTAATGTTAGAAGAAGTTATGAAACATTCCCATTTCTGTTTATATATAAATATATATAAATATATTTAGAAATAAGATATGTTTAAACCAACAAGAGTTTGTTTATTAGTTCTGATTTATTTCTGTTACATGTATTAAGATAGCACATATATTTACTTCATATCTAGCATAAAAATATGACTAATGGGCAATGTATTATTCAAACGAAAAAGCCACCATAACAACACAAACTCAACCAATATCTAAGATAACCTTTACAAATACCGCATAAAACATATATAAGACGTTACGGCAGAGGTCACCATCAGAAGCAAAACCCAATGCTTATCGTGCTAAAACATTATAAGTATACATATGACCAACAGACGACAACTTTGTTCAGGTAAATACATATGGAAAAGAAACAAGTGATGCAATACGCACATGCAATTGATGACTTTTGGGTAAAACCGGGGATAAGGATATAGGAGACATTACCATCAATACCAGTTCTCCTGGTCGTAACGCATTCTAACGGGAACCCATGATGGCATGATGGGAAATTGTAAAATAGCCGACCACAAAACATGCAGCACGCTGTAAAATAAAATTACCAAAGCTCTTAAGAAGAACATCTTAATATATTAAACACATATAGACAGGTTGTAAACTTACTTATTTTACTTCGATTGTGAAACAAGTTATTACAACTTATAAAAATCACGCTCCAAATCTTACGGGTAGAACCAGTACTTATTACAAGCATATGAGGAATAAGTGTTTTGCTCAAAAACAACACACATATATCCGTGGCGGAAGATGGAACCCACGACGCTCTGATCGTGGGGCTGATGATCTACCTAATATTTACCAACTGGTAACGACACATTACCACCATTACAATACCGGCAAATAATATTACTAACGTGTTTTAGATAAGTTTTACATTTGCACATGAGAAAGGAGTTACGCAAATCTCATGTAGTTTGAAGTAAAACTAATGTTGACATTTTTTAGGGTTTTTTGTTTTTGTTATATTAACTGGTTTTAGCTTGAGTGCGACGAAAGCTCAGCACCCTTATAAATCGGTCTCTAGTCAATTTCCAAATAGTCTTGTAATAAGAGGCTTTTAGATCAAATCTTGATAAACCCACGACCTCAGGTGCGAGTGGCCAAATACTTTATCGACTGTACTAGTCCCATTCTAATATGTTGTTTTATACAGTTTTGTTTCATAAATATATGTTACACTTCATAACATGTATTTATGCTGAATTATCAACCGGGTATCCATTGTCACCATTTAATTGGGATTGTGTGTCCGTGCACGCACGCAACGCACGAATATTGCAAAACATGTAGCAGCCCGCGGTGGCAACACGCAATATTGACTGTATTGAAGTCAAAACGCTATAAATGACCTTTTGTTTAAGTTTGACATTTTATTAAAAATGAAATGAATTTGTTAGGGGTAAACAATCGTTATTTGACTTTTTTAATCTCGGATATACAAGTGAAATACAAATTGTAACGTTTCTTTTAAAGTATAGTGTATATCAAACTAGAGTACAACATATTGAGTGCTAACGTCTACTGGTTTTTAAAGAAAATGTGAAAAAGACATTCCAAGTTAAAATACTTTAATATTTTCTTAGTAAGTACTTGAAATCAATTAGTCCATATGTTTTATTTTCTTTCAGTAAAAAATATAAAAGCATTGAAATCACGCAAATCAACAAATGATGTTTCCATGTATATATAATTATCCACAGACATTCTTGTATTGTAGATAACTGCTTTCACCAATGAATCATCGCCGGACGATATAAAAAAAGCTGTGGCCGAGGTTGCCAACGTTACCAGTGGCCTTGTTGGTGCAACACCGGAGGAGAAATTAACGGATTTAGAAATAATACTGGTTGTTAACTCCCTTGAAAAAATTGCTGATATTGTTCAAGATGGAGCAAAGGCAGTTATCGTGAAAGATGTAAGTGAAATTGTAGAACTTGAATAATGGTTCCATATGTTTACCTTTTTACTTATGAAATTCAACGTTATAATTGTGAAAAAGATACACGTGTATATGTTGTTTATTTTGTATAGAACGATGACAATAAAATAACAGTGAAACATGAACAGATTCAAATAAGCCGCATGTTTTACACATAAAACGAACGCTTATTGACGGCTTTACTGCAATTGTGCATAAAAAGATAATATGTCCAACAAAATATATAGTTATCAACTATACAACTTTAACAGCACATGACACTAAATGTAGCAATCATATAAACATGCAAAGATTGTGTCAATAAGTTTCACAGCCTTGGAATGATTGGACGTTTAAATATAAAATCATGGCTAACACACATGCATACATTTGTTAGGTCATGCGTGTGAACGAAGCTTTATTGGTAAAATGTATGTAAGAGAACCTGTGTTAATCTTTAAATATACAGCGATGGGTGCGTCATCTTTTGCGTTTGTATTTTTATTTGAATTAAGAAAGGTATGAACAACTTTAATCAATTAAGCAAAGACTTGTTTATTTCCAGGATTTTCTTGAGATTTGCAGTAACCTTATTGATCCAAATAACAAAGAAGCGTGGATAACAATGGATGAGGAGGTAAACACAGTGTCGATTGTTTTGTATTTCATATGAAGACTTTTGCTTACATGGTGTCAAAATGTTTATTATATTTATTTCATTAAGCATAATGGATTGTCATCATTATATTTGGATACATTATGAATTATGAGTTCGCATTTTATTAAAATGTTAGAAATACCTATATAAACAAATAGCATATACCCTTATAGAATCCGCAATTCCTACTGGTCTAAAAGGGTCGCATGAAAAGTCCGCTCAAAGTGATTTTGACCGCTGTTGAGGTCGATATAGGCATGCAATTTCTTACAAGAGTGTAAATTTCACGACGCTCAAAAATAGCACAATTTATATCATCTTATTTTCGTGTATGCAGTGTGCACAAAATAATGCTATGTATTGACGTATAACCTTTATTTACTTGAAAGTTATCAAATTAACAGTAATTGAATATTGGTCAAAACTTTAATACGTCCAGTAATAAAGTATTGCGCAATGTTTACAATGAACTCCGTAAACTTCTCGAACAAAGCCTCGTAAACGAGATCGGGAACGAATCTTCTAGATTTTATCCGATGACTGATTGGAAACCCAAAAGAGGTTAGTTGAAAATGGCAAATGTAAACAAATACAAAAACGTGTTTTCAGAAAAACCGATGTTGTAATAAAGAGGTTATGCAATTAGACACTTTAGACGCATATATTTCTAAGTTATACGTGTATCTTTATGCTGGGTGTTTGTATTAAGGACAGGGAATTGACGGTCATATGCCAATATAATCCATTTAATTTAAACGTTTATCTAGATAACCTCATAAATTTAATAAAAATATTTTGGATTAAACACTGTTTCTTTACAAACTATTGTAATATTGTGACAATTCGATATTAGACACTGTTTTTGTGACATTAGTATTTTGTGTTTTTTTCAATTAAGATTTCCTTAAAAACTTAAGATCAACGTTTAAATTCGCCTTATTTTATAACTACTACACATATGATATAATAATTATAGATTTTGCTTCGGTGAATATGTAGTTCTATTGACCTGCATTCCATTAAAATGGTATATATTTTTATACACACGTTTGAAGCTGCTCTGATGATTCATGCAAAAAAGTGCTATAGAAAGTATGGGTAACATATTCAAAAACAATATAACACCTAAACAAAGTGTTTAATTTACATTGAAAAGTATAAACGCATATTTTGATAATGATATTTGTTTCAAAATTTTGTATTTTTTTGTAAAAGTTCATATTGATTTATTTAGGATATAACCCTTATAATAACGTATTTGTATGATAATTGTTCGGCGCAAATGCTTTAAGTTTAATCTACACTCGTCCCGGTTAAATATATGATGAAGGAGGTGCGGGGGGGGGGGGGGGGGGGAGCTAGGTTGAATGCAGTCGTTTACCAGATTTAAGCTTCTTAGTGGCGCTACATGTATTTGCTACTGATCCCTTCAAGGTCGTGACCCATGTTTTCACTTCTTCTGTATGCATCTGATGTATTAAATTATATTTATTCATTGTATTGATTTTGAGAGTGTTGTTGTGGCTGCAGTTTTGTTTCAATATTACGGCTTTCGTTGGTCATACATGTTCTTATATCTTATATTTAGAACAAAGATGGCGCCGAACAGCTTATTTCGTCAGTTGACAAGCTAGCAGTTGCCTTGGTACCGATAATAAAAGAATCAAATAGCACGTTAGAAGTTGTAAAGCCGAACATAGGTAGGCCATTGTTTAATATGTTGCTGTTAGACACCGGCGTATACTCGTATATTGGTGTTTCAAGCTATTTAATGATATGGATTGGCATTCATAATAATTTATTTTACTATGTAGTTCATCTAAATATATCGCGAAACCAAACTATAAAACTGAACTTTTATCATGTTCACAAGATAATGTCAAATCGTTGCATTGAACGTGGAATCAGTCATTTCAATATATGTAAACATTTTGGAAGTAAAATTGTAAGTAATGTAATTCAGATCGTGTTTTACTTAGTGATTAATTGATACTTGTGGAGCGAAATACAACTTGTTAGAATATTAACACACCATTGATTCTATTGCAGTTCTTGAAATAAAGAAATACCAAAATGAAGATATTATTTTCCCTGCAAAACGCTCAAATGATATCGGAACCGGTATTTGGGCAGATAAAATCAAAAGTTATATACGAGCGTCCGCCAGCTCTCTACCAGGTACTTGAATGTACATCTTGTTACTATACATCACATAATACACAGATGTAAATTCTAGATAACCCGTAGATAACAGTTCTGATAATTTCATGGAAGTTTATTGTTACACGTAACCGCTTCTGCAGGTAACATAATCACACAGTCTTTATAAGCCTTTAAACAGTATACGATATTACGTGATTTCAACGTTTTAGCAATTACTAACCTTTTCCTCCCTAGTAATATATGATCCGTAAAAGAAAGTGAGCATACTGCAAAGTCAAATTAAGTAACCTTTCAGACAACTGGGCGATATGCAATAAAGTAAGAAATGAAACAAGTGACTGTATTTGTAAAACCAAAGATACGCATTATAAAATGTTTTATGATAAACTATTAACCAAAAAAAAGTCATCAAAGCAGTAGTGATCAAAACATTCTAGTTAAGAAACCAAAATCAGCATATACCGCCTCTTCGATTTAATAACTTTCTTATAACATGTGGACTTGAAAAAAAGCTCTATAGGTAAGTAAACAATACAGCTTCGTATGATGGTATATAAACTCAGAAAGCAGTTCGCATACCTTTGTGAAAAACGTGTGCCAAAAGGCAAATATATATTTTACAAAATATATGACCTGCCCGAGTAAGTTAGATCTCTTTCTACGGAACAAATGTTGCTTAATTTATATTACTAAGTTTAAACATAAAATCGATTTTTCATGTACCAACAATTATTTTTTAAAATATAAAGTTTAAAATCTGGCTAACGGTACTTAATTCTCGCCAGGTGTTATCACTTTTATTTTCCCTGGCAATCTCTAAAATACACATGCAAAGATGCAGCCAAATAAAGAAATAAAATATACATCCCCCCATGGAAAGTCTGTTGGTTCGGACATAATAAATAATCATATAGCTCGTGAATTAGCTAAAGAGGTGGCAAATCGCTTACGTACCGTGTTTAATCAATCTTTGCGAGGGTCTAGTTTGAAATATATGGGAAAAATTATTATGGCTAATTATGTAAATCAATATCAATATCCTTATACGCAGCAACGAAGGTGTTTCAAAAAGTATTTTTTATTTTGTAATTAGCATACTTAAACTAGAATACAATCTAGTTTATAATTAAGCAACATAAATACTTATATAATTACTTCTGTGAAATCCTTGATTCTGGAAAAATGTTCGAATTGTTTTTTTTATGACACAAGCAAAGACATCTTTTCAATTGATTTGAGCACTACCTACCTAAAAAAAAAACGTGTTTTGTTGCCAAGATGATGTGCTCATTTAGATTAGACGATTATTAAAGCAGGTGTACCACAAGGCGCTATATTGGGAGGTATGACTAATTCTCTCGTATAAAATGATATAACTGAATTCACTTCGAGCGTTCGTCTTTTTTCAGACGACATAGATAATGTCCCCACAGATGATAACCATATTCAATCACTCATATACGATAAATTTTAGTTTCATGCAATATTATGACTATCTTTGTCATTCAACCATTAGTACATATGAATAATTACTTTATCACCGATCTAATAAAAAATCACATAACATATGGCATAGCCATTTTGAAAATCAACTCGACAGAATGTCTTTTGTAGCCATTTTTAAGTGCTTCTTAAATGAATATTACTTTCTGTCGAGAGTAACAGTAATATTGCCATCGTCTCTTTCGACATTAGTTCACTTAGATAAATGTCAACTTCAACAGAATGTAATATTCATGCACTGTTCCAAATCCCCAGTTAATATACATATACGTAATGACTTCGCTTTGCAATACATTAAACCCAGTATATAAGTAACATATATGTGTGTTAGCGTTGAACTAAAAAAACATCGTATAGAAACGACATTTTTACTCTTTGAATATATTTTAACACAAACGTGCATTTTTATATTTTATAATTTATTCAGTCACGGCTGTAGTATCAACGGGAATATTGTTCAAGAATATGACGAACGTTTTACCTGTCAGACGCGACAATAACGGGTGAGTTGATTCCTTAAAGTAATGTAAAATCAATGTAAGCATACTGATTCCTGTATATATATCATTAAATTTCATAGATGTGTCAAATATTTGTTCTATCACAAAGTGACGGATGCAGCAATTTACAAATGAAAATAATTATAATTAATTTTTCTAAAAGCTGTCGCATTGTAAAATATTATAAATAAACATATTAAACATTCTGGAAGAGATTAAGAAATAGTAAATAGTTTTACTTATTAAGTAGTTGTAATGTCAAAATATCGCTATTAATCAACCTAGCATTCGAACATAAGAATATAAACGTGTAAACATCGGTTTTTCAATTGTTTCCACATGATACTATAATATATAGATATTTCTTTATTTAAGTCTCATCATGGTTAATACACATCAAATAAAACATTATATTTAACAATTAGCCATGTCATTGTATAAAGAATTATAGATACTATATTTGCATGTAAAACATAATCAATACATATCTTAAACCAATTTATCACAGTTAATAATACTTGCTGTTTCATGTTTACTGATAACTTTACAGAATAGCAAACAGACTTGCAAAATATCACATATAACACACCACGTTTTAACATATATATACACCGTGAAAAATGAGAGGCCGGTGCTAATCTTAACATATTGTAGATATATTTAAAGAAATATTTTATATTATAATGTTCCTGCTACTAATGAATTTAATATTTATTAATCCAGAGATTAAAAAAATAACTAACACTGACATTTTTTGCAAAAATGTATTTGTATAATGGTTTTACATATACATAACAACGAGTTGTAATGTTTAAGTTGCATAAATGAAATTGTTCCGTTCTGTTTTATAATCAACATTTAATAAAAATCACTGACGTTGTTTAATATTATGTTTTTTGAACTTGATGAAGGCTGTATAGCTGAAATGAATTGTTCAGCATAAACAACCCTTTTATATGGAACCTGTCTACTTGTTTTTGATTCATTTATTCCGGGACGTATGCCATACAATGTTAACATCGATCGTGCGTACTCTATGAACTTACAAGTATGTGAATGAGCAGGTATCATTTATTAACAGATCAAAGAACGACAATTCTGAAATTAACGGTCCAGTTTTGGCACTAACCATATCTTCAGCACCGGCGTCATTTGACACTCCAGTCAAGATTGTGTTTGAGCATACCTTGGTAAGATATTAAACTACAGGAACCTGTTACTGATAGTATCTACTGAAAGTCGATCAGGGGAGGTGGTCGTATGTGTGATTCTCCGCCACGGCTACATGTAGTCTCACTGAGCAAGACACTTTATCTGCATAACTATGCTTAATACTGATTCTACATAGGATGATTTTGAGCGTGAATTATCTAAGTTGTAAGAAGTTGTTTCACAATCGACGTATATTAATAAGTTAAAATAGATTAATAATGTATATCTTATGAGATCAAATGCATATGTGATAGCAAACGCAAATGCAATGGTTGCCAGTAATGGAAATGAAACACACACACACACACACACACACACACACACACAGTAGAAATATGTTAACGTTGTGACAGTCAATACTTATTTTTGAAATTTAAACATTCTTTATTTTGGATACACAACTGCCATAATTTAGATATAATTTTTTTACTTAACTTTGATAAAAGTTTTATGTGTGTTTTTTTTTTAAACTACTATGCAATTCGAAACTGTTTTTTCAAAAATAATGTTATTTGTTTCAGGCTGGATATACCAACCCTTCCTGTAGTTTCTGGGTGTTTAGCCGGTAAGATGTTATGCATTTATATAATGTAAAACGGTAATAATTTTGTTTACAGTTGTTTGGATTAATATCACAATACAGGTTGGTTTTATATAATGTATAGCAGTAATTGATTTTGATTACAGTTGTATGTGATTAATATCACAATACAGGTTTTATATGATGTATAACAGTAATAGATTTTGATTACAGTTGTATGTGATAAATACCACAATACAGGTTTTATACAATGAATTCTATCAGCAAGATAGCTGTATTTTTGTTTAACTGTCATGGTTTTATATACTCCTCAATATGTTTAGTTAATTTTGTATTTACTTAAAGACCGCGGCGTGGTCAAGTGGTAGAGCGTCCACCTCGTATGCGGAAGGTCGTCGGTTCAATCCCCGGCCGGTCATAACAAAGACTTTAAAAATTGTACTAGAAGCTTCCTCGCTTGACGCTCAGTATTTAGAGGAGAGTTCTAGGTCTGGTCGGCCCGGAGTCAGTATAATGTGACTAGGTGGGATTTCGTACCATGTGTCTGCGGCATGATACTCCAGTGTGACAGCGCTTAGAATACTGTCTCAAGTAGACATCGTCGCGATATGACTGAAAAACTGTTGAAAGCGACGCTAAACACCATACAACAACAATAAGTATTTACTTTACCATTTCAGTGAATCACAAACACATGGTTACTGGGCACAAGACGGCTGCTGGCTTGTATCAACCGACGAAGCATTTACAGAGTGCGAGTGCAATCATCTGACAAACTTTGCTATTCTCATGAGCCCTTTCAAAGAGGTTTGGTTTGATTTATTTTATGTTGTTAAAGAAGCTTAAACGGTCGTCTAAGGCGATTATGGTTTGCTAAGTAGATAGGCACACTCGCCGTATTCTGGTCTGTACATTCATGTCTGGTTGTTCACAAATAATTATCTCCATACATTTATATACATATATTTTGATTTACATCTGAATAGATTCCAAAAATCGGAAAATTTCATTGTTGTGATTTCTATTATCTCCCTTTATGAAATAATTACACATGATTTTACTAGATATTCATGATCCAACAGGTTTCTAAATTTGTCCTTTATATAGTATGTTAGTAGTTACAAAATCCTCAACTGGAACCGACTCATATAAAGCTATCTGTTCATGTATGTAAATTGTCTTAAACACTCAAGGATTTCAGGCTTTTCAGCATAGGTGGTACTTGATATTCAGTATATATTACGTTCGTGTTTACAAACATTCCAGTATTGTGTGTATTGGCATGGCTGTAGTGGTAGTGTCATCCAGTATTGTGTGTATTGGCATGGCTGTAGTGGTAGTGTCATTCCAGTATTGTGTGTATTGGCATGGCTGTAGTGGTAGTGTCATCCAGTATTGTGTGTATTGGCATGGCTGTAGTGGTAGTGTCATTCCAGTATTGTGTGTATTGGCATGGCTGTAGTGGTAGTGTCATCCAGTATTGTGTGTATTGGCATGGCTGTAGTGGTAGTGCCATCCAGTATTGTGTGTATCTTCACGGCTGTTATGATAGTGTCCTTCCAGTGCCATTCCAGTATTGTCTGTGTTTGCACGACTGGAGTGGTAATGTAATTCCAGTATTGTTTGTGATTGTACGGCCATTGTTGTCGTTTCATTCCAGTTATGTGTACAGATATGAATACATTATTTTTTCAATATTCTGTATATTGCAGGGATCCAGTTCTACAGGTTTGCAGGTTATATCCATCGTGGGAATTGGAATCTCTCTGCTCTGTTTATTCATCACTTTCATTATACATATATGGCTATGGAGGTGAGTTACTATATTTTCTCCATATATAATTGAATATATAATAAAGTAGTTAGTAGTAAATACGAGTTGAATGAGCCGTTAACGTTACTTCGGCTGGAGTTCAAATGATATATACAACGTTGCACAATTGCTTTAACTAAGTCATCGTGTTTTTGAAACAATAAACTTCAATTTCTTTAAAATAAAGCTAGTAATAATTATCTTATTTTGTAATAACACAATGGAAGTAATTGACTGTGGCATAGTTCATAGAAAGGAACCAGCTCTTCCGATTGGTTCTAATAAAAAGGAGAGCATGTTGAATGGTCAGTTAAATGACGTCATAGTTTTTAAGCATTCAATTGCTGTGAATTGTGGAAAAAGCATAGAATTCCCTGCTTGTTGCATTGTTAGTTAATAGACCTGATTAGGGAGATATCAGATTATATATATATATAGATTAGTTTTGGCGTATGTATTACAGTTTGCCAGTGTATGTGACGAGTAAGGGTAATATTAACAGATATATATCTGATAGATAGTCTGACCTTGTTAATTGTGCAAAACATTTGTTCGTTTTCTACTGAACTTATTGTAGTAAAACTGTTATATAATACACATAATTTATTAATTTGACCAGGTTTCTCCGATGTGACAGAGTTACAATTTTGATGAACCTATGTGTGGCTCTTATTGCGTCGTATATCGTTTTCGTTGCTGGTATAGATAGGACAGAGAGCAAGGTTGGACTTAAGTTGACCTCGGCCGGAGTAAACTTCTTGCCGGTGATACCTGTCATGTTAATAAGAAATTAACATATACAATTTTAAATGTTTTTTTCCATTTATTTTAAAGCGCATTTTCGCCTTTAATACACAAATGCAAACATAAGTACGCATGTCTGGCGAATGTACTAATTTGTTACACGAGGGGTGTTAAGAAAAATATTGCGTATTTGCCCTCTTACCATTACTAACTATCTAAATCCCTAATGTCGTTTGAAACCCTCAAAGTGCTCTCCTCGGTTAGAGATATATAACTTTAGTCTGCGGATCCAATATTGGAAAGCGTCACGGTAAGCTGATTGGGGTATACTACGAAGGCACTGGTTAACGTCAGAACCAAGAGCCTGCCGTGACCCATATCTACGACCAGAGAGGAAGTTTTCAATTTGGGAAAGAGACATAAGTCACATGGGGCAAGGCTTGGGGAGTAAGGGGAGTGTAGTAGTACGGTAACTTTCTCAGACATACAAAATCCGTTACAAGGACAGAGGTATGGTCATGGAGGAGGCGGACTTGTTTAAATCCAGTGACTCAGCGACGTTTTTCGTCGTACTTTTTCAGTGTTTTTAGTACAACATCACGATACCTTCCAGTCACATGTTTACCCTTTTTTACCGGTATCGCTTAACCTTCAGAGGAGAACAATGCATAAAGACTTTCTATATACTCAAGATCCGTTTGGCAATGACTGTATTCTGCCATGTTTGGTGGAAAATATTTTGTTCCCAACCTTGCTAACCTTCCGCACTTGTTTGCAATAGTAAACTTAGGTTTTTTCATCAGTGATAAAATTTGCAAATCGCCTTTGTTATATTAAGAAAACATTTTAAGCACGTTGTTATAGTTTCAACAAGAGCCTTCTTTATGTCGTCAGTGAACAATGGGGCACCCACCAAGCAGAAATGTTCATGATTTTTCTCAGAACGAAATATACTGAAGATAGTGAAACGCCTGCAATGCGTGCTTTATCATGCACATTAAATCGAACAATTTATCTAATTTAAGACACGATTTTCTTACATGTTGCTGTCTTTAGCCGACCAGATGTTGCTGCATATTTAACAGACTCTACGCCAGAATCAAATTTCATATTGTTTCTATGTACGAACTGTCTCATAAAACACTTTCGTCAACCCAACCTATAAACTCATGTGATATTATCAAACATATATTAATTATATATACATTATTACAACCATTTTTACAACAGTAGTAATCGGCTGCCTTTAAGTGTAGAATCCCGTGTTTCAGCAGATACATGCATATACCATTGTGTGGGCATTGAATAGAGCTATACATACGTATAAAAGTCCATGTAAAATTTCACGTGAATTTTGCGCGACTTATAAATACACAGTACATTTCAAGCCTCGTTTAAAAGTTTCATTGATTAAAATTAAATATGTTTGAGCAATCCTAGGTTAATGTAAGAGTGTTTACCTTTAGATAACTAAATGAGTAACTAAATGAGTATGGTAAACTAATGTTACTTTTAAAAGTCCCACAAGAAACACAGAATTATATATATTGTTTATATGAATAAAACAATATCTTGACAACTAAAATATAATAGTGATATGTTTCTTTATGTTCCTGATACATGCAGCACACATACTATAAATATATTTCACATTTTTACCCGAGGGGATCTTTTCTGTTAGGATTGGCTGCTGTTGAATATTACTGGATATCAGACGGATACGAATATATCGGAAACGAGTAATCGCCCTGCCGCAAGTATTGCTAAAACACTTTCTGGACTGAACTTGTTCCGAATCAAGACCTCAGCAGTTACGTGTATGAGTAATGTTGAAATCATTAAAACGTTTTAAATATAATGTATAAATTTCATGCCAGGAATTTAAAAATATGCTTTTTAAAACCATACGTTTTCCGTCTTATTTGACGATGCTATTGATAGCTTTGCCTTTAAAAATAGTATGCGTCTTTACAGGCGCTCTGTACGATCGTGGCTGCGCTGTTACAGTACCTTTACTTGGTCGTGTTCTTTGTGATGCTCACTGAAGGCATCATTGTCGGGATAGCAGTGCTGTTCGTGTTTGTTAAGAAGACGAGGATCAAACTTCTAATCACACTGCCTTGGGGTAAGTACTAATGGTGCTTATATACTGGTGTAAGTATTAATATGTTGTTCTGTCTTGGTGTAAGTATTAATGGTGCTAATATATTGGTGTAAGTATTAATGGTGCTAATAAACTGGTGTAAGTATTAATGTGTCATTCTGTCGTGGTGTAAGTATTAATGGTGCTAATATATTGGTGTAAGTATTAATGGTGCTAATAAACTGGTGTAAGTATTAATATGTTATTCTGTCTTGGTGTAAGTATTAATGGTGCTAATATATTGGTGTAAGTATTAATGGTGCTAATAAACTGATGTAAGTATTAATGTGTTATTCTATCTTGGTGTAAGTATTAATGGTGCTAATATACGGGTGTTAGTGTAAATGTGTTATTCTGTCTTTGGGTAAGTATTAATGGTGCTTATTTACTTTTCCTCTCGCCGTGTTGTCGCACCATTAAACAGATATTTCTCCTATCGTCGTGTTGTCGTAACCTTAAACAGACATTGTTCCTATCGTCGTGTTGTCGTATACTTTAACAGATACTTCACCTATCGCCGTATTGTCGTACCCTTAAAAGAATACTTTTCCTATCGTCGTTTTGTCGCACCCTTAAACCGATAATTTTCCTATCGTGGTGTTGCCACACCCTTAAACAGATACTTTTCCTATTGACGTGTTGTCGCTACCTTAAACAGATACTTTTCCTATTGTCGTGTTGCCTACCCTTAAACAGGTATTTTTCCTCTCGTCGTGTTGTCGCACCCTTAAACAGATACGTTTCCTATCATCGTGTTGTCGTACACTGAAACAGATACTTTTCCTCTCGTCGTGTTTTCGCACCCTTAAACAGATACTTTTCCTCTCGCCGTGTTGTTCTACCCTTAAAAGAATACTTTTCCTATCGTCGTTTTGTCGCAGACTTAAACAGGTATTTTTTCTCTCGCTGTGTTGTCGTACCCTTAAACAGATACTTATCCTATCGTCGTGTTGCTGCACCCTTAAACAGATACTTTTCCTATCGTGGTGTTTCCGCACCCTTAAACAGATACTTTTCCTATCGACGTGTTGCCGCACCCTTAAACAGATACTTTTCCTATCGTCGTGTTGTCGTACACTTAAACAAATACTTTTCCTCTCGGCGTGTTGTCGCACTCCTAAACGGATACTTCGCCTATCGTAGTGTTGTCGTGCACTTAAACGGATACTTCTCCTATCGACGTGTTGCCGTGCACTTAAACGGATACTTCTCCTATCGACGTGTTGCCGCACCCTTAAACATATACTTTTCCTATCGTAGTGTTGTCGTACACTTAAACAGATACTTCACCTATCCTCGTGTTGTTGTACCCTTAAACAGATACTTCTCCTATCGTCGTGTTGTCGTACCCTTAAACAGATACTTTTCCTATAGTCGTGTTGTCGTACCCTTAAACAGATACTTCTCCTATCGTCGTGTTGCCGTACACTTAAACAGATAATTCTCCTATCGTCGTGTTGTCGTACCGTTTAACAGATACTTCTCCTATCGTCGTGTTGTCGTACACTTAAACAAATACTTTTCCTATCATCGTGTTGTCGCACCTGTAAACAGATACGTCTCCTATCGTAGTGTTGTCGTTCCCTTAAACAGATACTTCTCATATCGTCGTGTTGTCGTACACTTAAACAGATACTTCTCATATTGTTGTGTTGTCGCACTTTTAAACGGATACTTCTTCTATCGTAGTGTTGTCGTATCCTTAAACAGATACAATTTCCTATCGTTGTGTTGTCGCATGCTTAAACAGATAAATTGCCTATCGTCGTGTTGTCGCATGCTTAAACAGATACTATCATATCGTCGTGATGTCATTCCCTTAAACAGAATTATTTCTTATTGTCGTGTTACAGCACCTTTCGCACGCTTTATCAGATATTTCTCCTATCGTCGTGTTGTCGTACACTAAAACAGACTGCTGTCCTTGCCACAGCATCGTCTTATGGTGCCCTTTTACAGATACCTTCCTTACTGCCGTGTTGTCGTACACTCCGACATATATCTGACCTTGTCTTGTCTTTTGATTCAGAAGTGTTGATGTTCTAACTTCAGCACTGTCATTGAGTTTATATATTAGAATCACTGCCTTCTTATTTGAATTTAATTATTTGGGCACATGTGTGATCAACACCATGCCGCAATAGTTTTATTTACATCGTTTTATTTTATATCGAGACGATGGCATAACATAAAGATTAATTATTCCAGTCGTCGAATAAGATAAAGCTTTCCTTAACGGGTTTTGCTACAAGTACTTTCCTTGTTTATATCTATATATATCGTCGAGTGTGGTCTAAATTCTCAATAGCACTTACCTTTCATCTATATGGTTATAGGTTTCATCCCAGCTTGGCCGTAACACTTAAGAATAAAAATTATTAAACAAATAAGCATATAGTAAGAGCATATCTGTAATATTTCAGTAATACCAGGTGCCATTGTCGGTATATCATTAGGAGTGACCGAAGGTGAAGGTTATGGAAACGACAAATAGTAAGAAACTTAGCTAACCTTTCTTACCTATCTTATTTGAATAGTTTGAAAAATAAATAGTATGCGGCTAAGCTGTTTTAAATAAACCATGACATTGAATTTAAACAGATGTACAATGCAAGTTTTATGTTCTATACTTAAACATATATAATAAATGCAGACGCTCGTTTGTTAACATCAATTACCCATTCAAGTATTATATTATAATGAATACATTTAAGGCATACAAAAAGAGTGTTGATTTTTAAATTATCATCAATTTCATTCTAGTTGTTGGTTGTCCATTGACAATGGGTTGATATGGGCTTTTGTTGGACCCGCGCTTCTTGTCATATTGGTAAGAGAACAACTTTTGTATGATAAAACGCTTTGATAAATATGTGTATGTCCGTTTGCCCCGCTAGGTAATGCCAATAAACGACTTGGCATCACAGCTTAACATCACAAGGGTGGCTCGCCAGGTAAAGCTACTAAATATAACCATAAAAGTCGTCCGGCATTTATCATGAATACAATGTGGACCACAGCTGATGTTATGCAAAAGTTCCCAGCCCGGTATAACAATAAACTTATTCCATAGGTTATACCGATAGACCAGGCACAACAACTTAGACACAACAAGAGTGTCTCATCAGATAATACAAGTTTACTTGGTACCACAGCTAGTACACATTGGTGTACTGTCAGGTAATATTGATAAACATAGAATCACAAATGAGACGCAACAACAAAGTTGTCTTATCAGGTAATACTTTCCACAGCTGGTATACAAGGCTGTCCTGCCAGGTAAACACTGGCTCCACTGAGAAATCACAATAATTGTCCACCAGATAATACCAATAAACCTGGTACCATAACTCATATAGCGCCACATGAGTTTCCGATCAGGATATTACAATTAACTTGGCAACACAACTGAGACACAACATGGGTGCCACGTATAATATCAATTAATCTGGCACAACAGCTGAAACACCAAAGGTTTGTAGCGTATGATAATATCAATTAATCTGGCACAAAAACTGAGACACAACATGGTTGTCGCGTATGATAATATTAATTAACCTGGCACAACAGCTGAGACACCACGATGGTGTCCCACCAGATGATATCAGATAGTTCTCCAATCGTCGTCTACGCACGCTGGTACACACAAATACACACACACACACACACACACACACACACACACACACATGTGTAGATCACACACATGTGTAGAAAACGTCAAGAGAAGATGAGATCATATGTTCGGAATACCAATAAAGTAAAAAAGTAAAGATTTGCACGAAAATAACATTTACTGGAATTATATTAAATGTGGGCTCATTTCAGGTATTTCATCTTTAAAAAAAACAAAGAAGTATAAGGGAGATACGTGCACGTTTCGTAACTGGCATAAGGTCTTTGACAGATAGTTCTTAAAACTAAAAAAACTTGTGCATATTATAATTAGATACTGTTAGATAGAGTTTGTAACTTTTAGACTAACTTTTTACTTCTTCGCTATTTAAATGTATAACCTGTAGTTATTCAAGCAATTGTCTCATCGTATTTCTTACAGTTAAACCTTATATGCCTTGTTGCTATTATACGAGTCATGTGTGGAACACAAACAATGGAACAGAAGGAAAAACTGGATAAATTAAAGTAAGATGTTTGTATTTGATAATCGGTTTGTTCCTAGTCTACTTGTTTAGAATAAAGTAAAACATAACATATGTTATTGATAATCTAGTTGATCATAATCTACTGGGATAGGAAAAAGTAAAATATTAGCTATTGATAATCTGGTTTATGCTAATATACTGGGATCTAATAATGTAAAGTATATGTAATTGATACATGATTAGTTTTACACTACTGGAGTAAAATAAAGTAATATATTCTTGAATGATAATTTGTGTAAATATCTAAATGAAGAATCTCAATATGTAATACAGATTACATCAATCAAGAATCACAATGTGTAATTATAGAATGTGTCAATCAATAAATCTCTTTATGTAATACAGAATGTGTAAATCAAGAATTATAACAATGTGTAATATAGAATGTGAAAATCAATAATCTAAATGTAAAGATATAGAATGTGTAAATCAATATTCTTAATGTGTAATATCGCATTTGTAAATAAAAAATCTCAATGTTCAATTATATAATGCATAAATCAAGAATATCATTGTGTAATATTTAATATGTAAGTCACGAATCTCAATGTGTAATAAAGAATGTGTAAATCAAGAATTTCAATGTTTAAAATTGAATGTGTAAATCAGGAATTTCAACTTGATAAAGATCCAATTTAAATTGCGGGTTGTTGCACACAAGTTTACGGACTGGAAGACGGACCAAGTAACGATGATCGAACTCTGGACACAGGTTTATCAGAAGAGCTTACCTTGAATTTCGTTCAGGTGAACTACTATGGCTTTAAGACCTCTATCACAATCTAAAGTTAAAACAATAGAAGTTCTGTTTAAGTTTAGCGAGGATCAAATGGAAAAATGCGGATGCTAGAGCACACACAATGTCAAGAATCGCAATTTGATATTTAACTAATTATCCGATTTGACCAGTTCAAAATATTGTGGTTATATGACTATTATGTGTGTTTGGTGAAGATCCAGGTAAATTACGGTTGACTGATTTAACAAAACAAAGAGCTCACTGACGGGACGACGGACGACAAATACAGAGCAATAAACAGTTTAACTTGAATTTTGTGAGCTAAATACACAGTTATTATCATCATGTACATATTTTCTCATGTGTCTGGTAAAGACAATCATTATCAAATTTTGGTAATGTAAATTAAATAAAATGTTGTGATTCGTTCACTATAGTAAACATATCTAAAACGGGATATTCTTTCTTTCTAGAGCAAGCGTTCGTTCGTTATGTGTGTTGATACCTCTGATGGGAATCTCTTGGCTAATTGGAATATTTTACATTGATGACGCATTCTCATGGATACAGTATCTATTTGCAATATGTAACGGCTTACAGGTACGGAAATCGTTTTTTGATGATTGTAATTTCTGATTAAAAAATGTAAAATATGATCATATAACTGCATACTACCATGAGTGATTATCTAGTTTTCAAAGCTGCCATATGATTTAACTATGTTATCAACAACATTTCCCTTACATTAATATTTAGTATTAATTGACGTGTAAATATGCTACCAATTTAGTCTACTACTGTCCTATATCACCTTGCCAGTAACGATAACTAAATAAGGGAATAGCCGTATCTAATGTTTGGAGAACTTGTGGCCAGACTCTTTTGCTTATAATGGTATTTGAATTATATATATCATATATAATGTCCTATGTGTTTATATGGTAATAAAATATGTTTGAACTAATAATGATAACTCATTTTTTTGGTTTAGAATTGTTACTATAAACATATCTGTAACAGTTATTTATATATTTTACCTTGTTCCATTGTCTTTTCCAGGGTTTCTTTATATTCCTCTTCCATTGCGCATTGAGCCATAAGGTTCGTACTTCTTCATTTGTATCAGAGCCATATAAACAGAGATAGGTTACTGCAGGTGCTTGTCTATATTTTGATTTGGAAATTTGCCGATTTCCAAATCTTTGAAACACAACAGCAACTGAACCAACCAGCATAGTTTTGGTATCATAAAAAAGGGCTTAACTGTAACTTTTGTTGGTACACTTTTCATTTTTGCATTTTCAGAAATGAAGAATTTGTATGCTTACAAATATTTTTTGTGATCATTTTCTCATTTTAGCCCGTTTTTAAAGTAAGATCTTGAAATATCGATATGAAATGTTCGCCACCCATGGATAACTTACTTTTTTCATCTTCCTAAATAAAAATTCTATCTCTATGATGTGTTGTTAAAATGTTGTTTTTTTTTGTTATAGGAAGTACACTGCCTTTTTTGTTAAAATATAAATATTTCCTAAAAATTCCAACATTTTTCGTTTTAATTCCGTAATTATTTAAATTGAAAAGAAAAAGACATTAAATAGTTAATAATTGGAAATAGTCAACATTTTTATCAGCTTTACTTTGGGACCAAAATTATTAAATTAACATAAGCGTTCAAAGATATATTAAAGAAATATTAAAGGTGATATCCGATATAAGTGATACCTTAAATACCTCTTGCATCCACTTTTAATTATTAATAATGTACTTTTTAAGATTATGTTCACATATATATAGAAAAACTAGATCTATTAAATTATTATAAATCTAAGTGTATATAAGATCTCTCATAGACGATTAAGTTTTATCAATTGCCGCTCCATTATTGTATGGAAAGTCTTGCAAGATTAAATTGTCCATTTAAAGATTGAAAGCATACTTTTAAGTTTTCATTTGGTGGTGAAAAAATGGGTTATTTCAATGTATGTAATGTCTGTCTGGGTAGTTATATAAAACTTGCTTATCATAAACATATGGTATAGTTTATTACATTCCTGGATCGGAACGTCGTATAAGAAATGTTTTGCAGAGTGTTAATCAATTGGAATTGCTTAATATATAGGATGTTCATTGTGAATATGTGGGGAAAAGAACTCGTGTTCTGGGTTTTTTTTTACACTGTAAATTACATTAGCCTTTCAACCACTGTCGGTATTTCTTTATATTTCAGGTTGGAACTGCATTGCAGGAATGGAAACGAAGGAGATCCTCATTGGCATTGACGTCAACAGTAATACTTTGTATTTATTTAAATATATTTATTATGAACATCATTAATTTTGCTGTTGCTTATACCATTATCATATTATCAGCGTTCTTCGTCCATTTATTGTGTTTCTTCAATTTTGTTTTATTTTAAGTAGAACATATTAATGGGCGGTCGGACAATTTAGATAATCGGACAAATCGTACCAGGCAAAAAGTTACAAGCCTTAAACCAAGGAAGAACATCTTTCATGACGACTTCCATCACCCAGTATACATGATTATATGACCTACATGTAAAACCAATATGTATTTCAAAACCTGGAATATGTACTTGGTCATTTCATCAATTTGCATTTGACCCGATAAAATGCAAAACTATTTTTAATTATTAGTGACCACTCTATCCCGTGGTGTTATATAAACATTATAATAGTGAACATTCCGGAGCTCAGTAAGTTCTCCTTTGTCACAGTCGACAGCCATGCATTATTTAGCTGAAACAATGAGAATATTAAACCGATTCAAATACGGTAAAATGTTAATGAAAACTTTATATCTTTAATTGTCATGTTAATATACACTGGCCGAAGCTCTTCGTTTGTCCGAAAACTTTTCATATTTTTATCAAATAGAAGTTTATTTTTTATATGGCTGTATTCAAACTAACGAAGTCTTTTTTCAATTGTCCTTGGCAGAATTTTAAATCATGTCATTGAGTCGTTTAAATTCCTCTTTTTCTTGTTTATCGGAATATGTTGTTATTTCAATTGAATTTAAATTTAAAACGGCATTTTATGTAATAGTGGCTACTTTAAAACTTAGGAGACCATGCATAATCCTTTAAAATTTGCCAAAGATACTGAACAATCGAAGATGACATACTTTGAATTCATTTTATTTAAATATTGTAGGGTAGGTCCAAATTAAACCGGGTTTTGTAGATATGACGGTAGATTTGAAAAGAATATATCATCACACAATTTACGGTGCAGGAGTGTAATAAACCCATGACATATTTTTGATATTAGCTTAGTGTAATATCACTTCCGATTCATCGCTCGGTGTTTTCTGTTTTCTCCCGTACGTAAATTGCCGAAGTACTTTCCTGGTAAATGTTAACTTTTGCTGAAATATATAAAACGAATTTTAAATTCGTGCTCATTAATTATTGAAATTATTAAACTTGATGGGGAAAATGATAATTATGCTCGGCAGAGCCTCGAATTATATATTGTTCACTAATGTGAGAGCCTTTATATATTATAGGGACAAAGGCCATCATGTAACATCTCATTCTTCTCATAAAACACAACATATCATATAGAGGGATACAGGCTCTAATGTAACATATTATTCCTCTCATAACATTCAATATATCCTATAGAGGGATACATTTTCTCATGTAACATCTTACTCCTCTCATAACATTCAATATATCCTATAGAGGGATACATTCTCTCATGTAATATCTCACTCCTCTCAAAACATTCAGCCCATTCAGTACAGGGATACAGGCTCTCATGTAACATCTTAACCCTCTGATAACATTCAGTCTATTCAGTGCATGGATTCAGGCTCTCAGGTAACATCTTAACACTCTCATAGCATTCAGTCCATCCAGAAGAAGGAAACATGCTCTAGTAACACATCGCATCCCTCTTATAACATTCAGTCCATCTAGTAGAGGAATACAAGCTCTCGTGACACATCGCATCCCTCTCATAACATTCAGTCCATACAGTAAAGGAATACAAGCTTTCATGTAACATCTCATCCCTTTCATGCCATTCTATATATCTGTTAGAGGGATACAGACTCTCATAACATTCTATCTATCTGGTAGAGATACAGTCTCTCATGTAACATCTCATTCTTCTCATAACATTATATCTATCTGTTAGAGGGATACAGCCTCGAACCGAGGTTTGTCTCGATTTAAGGGCATTCTACGATATATTATCCCTCTCATAACATTCTATCTATCTGTTAGAGGGATGCAGTCTCTCAAGTAACATCTCATCCCTCTCATAACATTTTATCTATCTGTTAGAGTGATACAGTCTCTTGTGTAATATATCATCCCTCTCATAACATTCTATATATCTGGTAGAGTGATACATACTCTCGTGTTACATCTCATCCCTCTCATAACATTCTATATATCTGGTAGAGTGATACAGTCTCTCAAGTAATATCTCATCCCTCTCATAACATTTATCTATCATCCCACTCGTAATATTCTTTATATTTGGAAGAGTGATACAGGCTCTCGTGTGACAATTCATTCCTCTCGTAACATTCTATATATCTGGTAGAGTGATACAGGCTCTCGTGTGACATCCCATCCCTCTCGTAACATTCTATATATCTGGTAGAGTGATACAGGCTCTCGTGTGACATCTCATCCCTCTCGTAACATTCTATATATCTGGTAGAGTGATACAGGCTCTCGTGTGACATCTCATCCCTCTCGTAACATTCTATATATCTGGTAGAGTGATACAGGCTCTCGTGTGACATCTCATCCCTCTCATAGTATTCGTTCTCTCGAATAGAGGATACAGGTCCTCAAGGGCTTTAATTACGGATCTGTTAATATATTTCATGAACTGAAACTCAGAGAAGACTTTTAGTACAATACGCAAATAAATAATCGCCCTTGAATGTAATGACATGCTTATAAACTATATAGCTTTCATAACAATACATGTAAGTCATTTCGTTTTCCACAGAAATACAGTCATTATATCTGTCGACCTTATTATCACTCATTTTGTAAGTTTTACGCACAGAATATACATATATCACAGTTTACTTCTAGACTTTTTACAAAAAATTAAAATGAATAAAGGAAACGTGTCAAGTGTTTCTATATTTTTCCCCTAGTCTCGGTATGAAAACTAAAGAGCCGGTAAAGAATTTTAAGCGATTTTTCATGCGTTGATGTAAGCAATGAGACGTCGACGCATTGTCTTGGCCTAGTTCTCCGACCCAATTCGTCCCAGGTTTGTTCTATTGGGTTCATATCTGGAGAGGGGGCAGGCCACAGCAATGTATGCACGTTATTTACTGTTTGTCATTTTGATAGTTTATCCAACCGGAAATTAGCTTATTATCAAAATATTTTTTTTCCTGGCCGTTCAGCTAATTAGCAGCTTTGTCTCCTTGGTGGAAATTGACAATTACCGTCGTGTTTTCAACTTCCTGAATTCAATATTTACATTTTCTTGTTTCTTTTATTAATAAATGAGTCAAACTCTTAACAAATACTGCCATACCTGATCGCATACAAGTTAGTTAATTCATTATTTTAAAACTAAATGCTTGATTGAAATACGATAGTCTTATTCATTGTTTTTTTTATTATATAAGAACAAGCCAATTTCTTTATGTTATTTTTTGTTTCCTTTGTTAATATGTCAAATTCATAAATTCTTATCTAAAATTAAATAATAATATTTGTATAATTTTTCAGGGGAACACATTTATAGATGGCAATGAATCATCAAAGATAAAAAAGCATCCTAAAGGTAATAAAATGTATTTTGTCTGGTTCTGCTCGCTGTTTTTCTTAAATTCATTTTTTTTAAGTATTTAGGTATATGTTGTTAAAACAGAAGCCAGGCTGCAACTTACCTCACTCTCACATCGAGGTCATATCATAAAACGAGGCAGTGAAAATAAAAATATCCCCGCCAGACTATTTTCTTATAAATAAAAAAGGTAAAATGTGGTAACACGTGTATATCGTAAAAGACAGAAATGCTCGGGACAATATATAAATAAAGCATTACAACAAGTGACAACGCAAATGTAAACGATGGCTTTGCAGACGACCGAGCAGCAAGATAGAACCAATTAAAGACACAAGTCGAAAAGAAGTATATATATCAGGCGCTTACGTCCGTATAGATCTTTATGAAAAACCTACTTTTGATAGTTACAAATTTTTCGGTCGTTGCACAATTAAAAAGCAAATCTTGATGGTTTACTGCAAAGAAATGACCCAGGATCCTACGATTACTGTTTATAAAAGTCAGATAATGATACTGAATGGTAAAGCATACCTCTTCGGAGGGCATGGCATTACTACTTTGATCAGAAATTTGACAAAGAGGTTAACCCGGTCTGCCAAGACACCTCAAACAATGCTTTATGCGCTTGAATTGTGTTGTTGATTATAAAATTAGGAATCGCATATTTAATTGCATTATTTAGTTGACAGTGAATTTAAATTTGTTTCTACTTTTTTGTTATAACTAACAAACATATTGTTATATTTCCATCTAAAAATAGTGTCTCTTTGTTACAGAAAACCCAAATGAAGCCACACGGAGTGATAGTCGTAGCGGTATCCTGTACAACAGGTATCGCTATAACAGTTTTATATTTAATTAATTGGTTGCACATCAGTTCAATTTATTAACCAGCCTTAATGTATTGCAATTATCAATTTACATTTTAAATGGGTAATAAATGTGTAATCACTTATTATGATTTTATTGTGTTTAACTTTGAATAATGACATCGAAACATCTTTAGACACTGTTTTATGATATGCTTGATATCCATTGCTTTGGTTTATCGTTAGAATTTAAAATGTTATACCTAAAATATTAGCCAGTATTGAGTGATACTCGTCACATTTTAGCATTGATTGTTTTGCATAATAATTATATTAACACCCAAATAATTTTTAACATACCATTTTGTAGATACTTCTAAAATGAATGTTTTTCTTGGCGTTCATTGTCTCCCCAATATATCAAATATTTTTTCAACCGCTTTCAACCATTTAAGTTTTGACGACGTGCAAAGGTTTCATTCACATACTTTCAAGACTAACAGTTCATTAAATTGACCAAAAAGCACTAAATGTACAAACATGATTCGTGGATAGCTCTCACGGTAGAGAGCACTGGAGAAGATATTAGATCTTTTTTATGGCTTACTTCTACTTATGTATTTATACAGATTTTGATTTCCTGTAAGGCACCCTGTACAAAATGAAGCAAGTCAGTACAATGCAACATGGCACCGGGTACCATCAAAATAGAATACAATCTGTATTCGGCGGTTTTATTTGCGATTAAGTGTAGTCTTGTCACCAAACATGTGTGATATTAAACATTTAAGTAGGTTCGGCACCATGGGTAATACGGCATCATCTTCTTTAGTTTAAATCTGCAATTTTAAACCACTATAGTAATAAGATATCTTCTTTAATATTATGATTAATCGCGTGTGTAAGAGTTTAAGTTTTCTTATATCTTGTTTCAGTGGTGTCAAAGCTGTTACACACTGCATTTATCTTTATACTGGTTGTCGTTTCTAGTTTGTAATCATATTTCAGTGACGTTAACGTTGTTACACACTAGTGTTATCTTTACACTGGTCACCGTTTCTAATTTGTTGTCATATATCTAAGTGACGTTAACTTTGTTACAAAACCAGTTTTATCTTTACACTGGTTACCATATTCTAGTCCAGTCAAAGATGACAAACAACGGATCTTTAAACTGCTTGTTAAATTTGAATATATAAAACATGGTACGTCATATATGTATACTGGATATGATAATTGAGATTTGATTAAGATGATATGCAGCAGATATATATTTTTACTGGTAAAATAATGCAGGCTTGTCAAAGATAATACACAAGTATATATATATATTTTGGTTATCACATTTGACTTTTTTATTGTGATCATATTTTATTACATGACCATTGTTACAAGTTCTGTCGGCATATACTAATGTTGTCACAATACGTGGACTGTTTAACATTTCCGGTATGATTGAGGTAGGTTAATACTATAATGCGAAGATTATAATTGTAATAGTTATATTCACATACGTATCTTTTAATGTTGACCTGTTCACGGAGTAAATAAAATATTTCTGGTATTGTTATAAGAATTTCAATATTTGATAGATATTTAACGTATTTTACAGAACAAGCGTCGATTTACAAGACAATCAAATTGAACTCATGTCATGAGGGAATCACGTCAACGTCAACCATCACACGAGCACGTGGTTTGTTTTGTGGGTCATGAACTTCCACGTTGGACATTTTTGTTATAGCTATGTAGTATTAAATTACATACACAGAAATGACCATCTATTTTAAAAACCGTCATTGCTTTAATTAATTTGATTAAAAGATAAATTATGGTTGTCGTAATAACATATTTGTGTGCATTATTTTTAATTCAAGCTTTATCAATTGTTTAATCGCATTTAAGACTGTGTATCTATTTTTGTATTCTATTAGTCCCCTACCGTTTTCATCGCATGGGGCTATAGGTTTACCCTCCGTCTGGCGTCCGTCCGGAAAGTTAATTCAAAATGTATCCAAGCTATAGTAGTTTCTATGGCAACAAAACTCTCTCCGTTGTCCAGATATATTACTAAAAAAGTATCAAAGCTATGTTTGTGAAACTATACATGTGGATAGAGGTGAATAAAGAGATACTGCAGGTTTTGGTTTTCTTTTTTTTCATTCGGACAAAAGTTGCATGTGGATAGAGATAAATAAAGACATCATGAAGAGTCTGTAATTATTTCTTCAGCGGACAATCAATTGTGGTTGCTATGGCAACAATGTTGGTAAAATAATAGATTCAACTTGGATCCTATAACACAAAAAATATCAAACCTACGTTTGTGAAACTTTGCATGTGGATAGATATAGCAATAACCACACAGAACATCATGTACATCATTTAATTAATATGTTAGTCTATTCACATGCCAAGTTCCACAAATCTAGCTTACATACATTTGCATTTATGACAGCACCCAAATTTCCTGGACGGACAGACAGTCAATTTAACCAGTTTTGTTACCATACCAACCATATTTTTTCATGGCATTGCAATCTTATGTCACCATTCACAGAAACAAGTCCTTCGAAACACAAACAAAGTCCTAACAAAAACGCCGGTAGTGGACTTATGTATTGCTTGTAATACTCAACTGTTTTGCTATCAAACTTAATGTTATTGTGTTGCATTTTATTTTATTTAAACCCTATTGCTTTGCTAACGTAATTTTTATTATTTTTTTATTCAACGTGCTTTTTTATAAACTGCATAATCTGTCTAGTTACACAATCAAGTTTACATGTATGTATAACGTATGTAACTGTACATTATTCTTATTTGTATTATGTATATCTTTCTTAATAAAATAAATACGTTGCATTGCACGAATATGTTGTTTTTTTTGTTGTTTTTTAAATAGTGTTTAACGCCCCTTTCAACACATTTCAGGTTATATATGGCATATCTAGTTTTATTGATGGAGAAAGACCTCAGTATGAATCTAGTAGAACCATCGTCTGTCCGCAAATAACCCGCAAACTTCCAAACATAAAGATTTTGGAGCAAGCGGAACTCGAACCTGCGATATAAACGGCGAGGGATAAGTAATCTTAAGACGATGACGTCATTTAATTTTACATTTTATACATATTCAGGGTTAACATTTAAATAAACGAGACATAACAGTTACTTCAAAACTTTCGTCCACATTTTAAAAATGCTTAAATACATGTAGCAATCGAAAAGTGAATATTTTATCAACTAAACCGCAATGTCGATAGAGTGTTTTACAAATAAAGACTAAAATATTGATTTCCTTTATTTACATATTTTCAGCTGTTCAAGTTAAAACGGTCTATGGTGGCTTATTTGGTTTTAATAGTGAAGAGAAATCATCCAAGTACAAACTATTTTATAAAAAACTAAGTAATGCTAATGTATATAGCCCTATTGCAAACTTAACACTGCTAATATTAATTAAATTAAATGAAACATTGATAATATGAAACATGAGAAATAGTTACACGACACAACTCCTAGATTGGCCTTAAGAATCATATTTCGATTTTTGAAGCATTATATCATGAAAAGTGTCATAGATTATGTTAACAATGAATACTTGGCATCATCAAGAAACACTTTTGTTGTTGTTTTTCTCTCTTCTGTCCTTTTTCACTTTCATTATCAGCTGTGCTAAAATATCAGTCTAGTGAAATATTTGTGCTGTGCTAGTTATGTATCTCCGACTTTAATCAACAGTACTTCATGGTTTACACATAAGATATTTTAATGTTAATAGTGCAGGAAACAAACAAAAGCAAGAGCAAGAGCAAATACCCCAATGGTTAAAAATGCAGCTGCATTTTTTATAGTATTCTACAATAAACACATATCCTCAGATATAACATGAATAGGTAGTACTATTTAATATATGAGTGGTCAAAGTAGCAACAGTGAACATGTTTGTATTTGTATTAGCAAGAATGCAGATTACGAGTTTTCGGCATTATACCTGGAGCATTGCGAACTGTTCATCTAGAAATATTATAAAAATATATTAACTAAATAATGACACGGCTACATTAATGCTTTAAAAACATATGCAGGAGTTTACTGGCATCTCTAAAATACCAAGTGTAAATCCAGTGAATCACACGGAATCAGATATCTCAATAATATAACGTAATTATTTTATTTTGATAAGAAGCCCTCGCATATACACTCTATACTGTCGCATGTGCTATTACGTAAAGAATCACGTTTTCGCTGTCAATATTGAGAGGCTACCAAAGGTTTTTTGTTTAGAACAGTTATTAAATAGGTAACTTTATTTTTAATTTTAATTTTAGATAAAGATTCGTCGCTTCCGTGTAAAAACTTAGCTTGTGGGTTCAAGTTCATTAATACACTTAGGGGAATAAAAGAGATGTTATAAAAAATCTAAACACAAGTGACTATTTAATTTCTAAACGTATCCGCTAAAGCTCCATTCTATATTTATTTCTAAAATGAAATGATCATATACTATCGCTTGCCGAATTTCCTAACAAGTGGATCCCCATTTTCTGGCAAATGTGTTTTTCGGAAAGAGACGAACATTAATTTGTAAACAAACCCGTTCTTAGTTACTTAGAACAATGTAATATTAATTATGATCAAAATAAAAAACGACCTTTCGGACGTTAATGAGCCTTTAAACTAACAGGAAAATTAGAAACATTTACATTCAATCGATTTGAAATGAAATAACATTAAAGTTCATATTGAAAAAAAAGTTTTTCCAGAACTTCACTGTGTTGTGTTTATTGCTTCATTATTTACACATTTCATTGATAACAACATTCAGGCAATTATTCCATTGGTCCTGCCAAATGATAATATTAATCACCTCACGTGTTTGGTAAGAGAACACCATTATCATTCCTGTAATAATATCATTTCCTACAGACACGCGATAACTATGAAAGGAATGTACTGTTTGATTGTAGTACTCGCTGATTTTGTGGAATCCGTTCATTTTCTCTGATGAAGATGTCCTTATTTGTCCTGAAATGTGGAATATGATGTAAAGGAGCGAATTGTTTTAAAGTGAGCTACTCTTGATCACAACAACATAAAAACTAATATATAGAAAAGTAACAAATATAATACATGGAGAAGAAGTAACAAAAATAGTAGAAAATAAGGTCATTGGGGAGTCTGGTTTATAAAATACATATATTTGCAGGCAAATGGTCATTTTGTTTTCTTATTTTAGCAGCCATTTAATATAATGTATACGGAAGAAGTAATAACATTGGAGGTCACTGCCTGAAGTGGCCATTAGCAAATACAAGAATACTGAGGAGCTTAGGTTATGGGTGTATCTAACCTTTTCAGAAATATTATCACGCTGTGGTAAATAATTTATCAAAAATTAGTAGTGTTACTATTTCTGATCCTTCAGAATTTAAGTGTTGCTTTGAACGTGTTATGTGGTCACCCCTTCTTTTACTCAATTGTAACCTTACGACTTATACCAGATACTAACTTCCAACTATAAAGTTACTAGTTAACATTATCAGTAAACCTAACTACTCTTTCCTTGGATCCTGAAAGGTTAACCAGTACTCGAGTATACCCCATCTCCGCAAGTAACTGATAACTTTCCAACTTGAATCAGTGTTGAAAGAAGAATGGGTATTCAGCTTGTTTTCTATGATGACTGTGTATGTGTAGAACACATGTAGAAGTAAGTAAAGCAAGCACCAGCAGATATATATATAGAGCATCTAAAACAGCCTAACAATAGATACAATACATATGCAATAATTATTATAGATGAATATAATACTATAAAAATTCAGTTTTTAAATGTCTGTTGTCATCGATTGTAGTCCATGTTCCGCTCCGTCTAAATTCAGTTTATTGCTTTTATTAATGTTTTTTTTTCGGACATGTAATTCTGAATAATTCCAAGCACATAAAGGTATTTAAAGGATTTTCATTTGACAGCGTCAATTTTTCAAAGACTTTTATTTTTCGATAAAACCCGTTGCGCAGGCCTACTTTTTACGTTTTTCACGTAAAGATTGACAAATCGACATTTTGATGGTCGGTATTATACGAACGAAAATGACGTACACTACGGTTCCACGCTTATTTTATAATAAAAAAAAATAAAAAAGTTGGTAGCTATTTTCTTCCGTTTATTGTTTTATTTCTTTGGTTCCGCGATTTTAACCGGGTTCCACAATCAGGCCAAACGTTGTTTTGAGAAACAATGAAATGGGTCTTAAAATGTTCATATTTGAGATGTAACGATACAATATCTTGTACAATTGAATCCAACCCTGGTTTACCGATCGTGAATGCATGTCGTTGACAAAAATTCCTATACAAATTTATTCGACGGGAAAACAAGAAACAAAAACGTGCAGTTGAAGTTCAGAAGCAAACGATCGTGAGACAATGTAAATACACAAGCATTGCACGTAAAAAACATTTGAAATGTTTCAAATTCGAATTCTTCATCAATTCATAAGTGATGCATTCCTACGCATTTACTTTGCAGCGGTTAGTTTAAATTTCCATTCATTTGAGGAGTCTGGCAAATTAAATACATATATCATCATCCGGACTGGAAATATAACTTTTTGTCCAAAAACTTCTCGAAATGTACCATTCCCAAAACAAGAGTTTATTAGATTCTGCATGCGTATTGCAGAACTCACACACACTTGTGTTATTAATATTACCTTTAAAACAGAACTTTGTTGTTTGGGATTATTCTCATCAAGTGTCCTTAGTTATTAAAGATTTGATAGGTATATTATGTACAGTTTTCCAGTTTATGTTTATTTAATTATTGTTCCCATTTAATATGTGGTGTTATAACTAACGTGTTTTTTATACAACTTAATTGTTTATTATATAAGTATTTGTTTGGACTTTCTAAAGTTTTAATTGTTTTATTAGTTTAGTTTGTTGTGTATTTGATAATATATTGTCATTCTTGAGTTTAACCTTCCAAGAACGCGGTATACTTTGAATAAGTTTATGACATTTTAAAAAATCTATTTTGTCAATAGCATGTATACATGTTTTTTTATAAACATTGAAAGATATGACATAATTTATGTCTGCTATCAAAGAGTTGGTCAATATCTTTTATTCCTTTATTATACTATGGTTTGTAGAAGAGTGTTTTGTTATTGTTTTTAATAAAGGAGTTGTTCCATATTATCTGCTTTTTTTTCATTTTCAGTATGTTCACTAAAGTTTATATTTGACCATAATAATACAATGTAGGATAAAAATTTACAAGTTATTGGAGTTGTATTGTTTAGGTCTTTCCCATTGATGTTACATTCAAATCTAAATCGTCCTCCTAATGTATGTAATTGTTTTATGCATATGTATTTCCAGTCCCCTTTATTTTGATCATTTGTAATACATTTGAACCACACGGCTTTAATCGATTTTACAAATAATTGCAGATCTATCATTTTTAAACCCCCATTTTCGTAGTTTTATAGAAGTGTTTTCTATAAATTTTATCCTGTTTATTATCCGATAAAAAGGTATACATGCTCTTATTTATTAAATCAAAATATTCGATTGGTTGGAAAGATTGTTATCTCATTAAAGCAATATACAAGCATTTTTTTTTATTTTTAACTATTGTGTTCTATCTAAAAGGTCATATTATGCTTATGGACATTCAACTTAATATGAAAAATATGCATCCGTTTTAAAGCAAGTTAATTAAAGATCGCCCCAGTTACACTTAGTGAACTGCTGGATCTGCCTATGTGATATGTATATTCTACAACGTAATGCTAATACATATTCGAAAGGGAACTATCAGATGACTCTTTATTTTACTTGTTTACCCTTTACTTTACCTGTTTGACTTTTAAATTCATGAAAAAATCGAAATTTATATAGCCACACAACCAAGAACAATATTCAGAACTATTTTGTGTTACATGTGGGTATAAAAAAAATAAAATTAGGATATGCTTTTGGAATAGTATTACTCGACAATGCATACAAGTATGGTGTGTAAGCCATGCTCATTTGATTTATCTATATCCCATACCCACTGTTCCAGAGTTCCATCCTTCTTCATTGCACTGACTTTGTGTTCCATTTCTATAATTTCATCTTTTGTGGCACCGATAAAGTAGGGAATTGAGTTTCTCCATTCTTCTTTTAGCGGTCCTTCTACATCGGTGTAATAAGGACCATTCGCTTCCGGACCCAATACGCGTATTTTACTAACACATCTAAATCCTGTCTCTACGAACATGCTATCCCATTGTGACATGCTTTGAACGAGTGTGGCAGCAATGGCATTAAGGCGAGGTATTAACTTGTAAAGCCATGGAATTTTGTCGCGAAGTGCAGAAGACATCACGGTTGTAATTATGATCATCCCGTTGCGGCGTAATACTCGATGAGCTTCCTGTAACGTTTCTACGATGGATGAGACTATTTCGTTACTTGCAGATTTTTTAAGATGATGTAAAACCTGAAAATACATAAATTTATGTGTTATTAATTCATGCATGTCATGTCGTGTATTATTTTAAATTGTGTATGTTGTTCTAGACCACCTGGATAAACCATTATCCCTGGTCTACTGTGCACTGCGACACCCGTATTTGTCATTTGATCATATCTTGGATGGGTATCAACTATAATAAGTGCCGGCTCTGATTACAAATGTATTTGATAACTTGTAAAGTGGGGCAAATTTGAGACATACTTTTGAAAATTTTGCATTTTGTGACAAAAGCAACAAGCTTGACATATGGATAGAACATATCTTATTAAATATTTTGGCTATGGACCCTCTCAGATTTTTAAAAATGGCCGTCACGTCTGAAACACACTGAATGTAAAATATATATTTTTTGTTTTAACAAAATGTATTACCAAAGGTCAAGGATTGTCACACCAACGATTTTCACAAAAGCAACAAACTTGGTATATGGATATAACATATCTTACTGAACAGCGTTGGCTATGGACCCATGTCAGATATTTTAAATGACTGCCATTTTTTAATTGGCCGCTAAATACGATGTTGTATGTTGTATGTGTTTAGCGTCGCTTTCAATAATTTTTCAGTCATATCGCGACGGTGTCTACTTGAGACAGTATTCTAAACGCTGTCGCACTGAAGTATCATGCCGCAGACACATGGTATGATACCCCACTCAGTCACATTATACTGACACCGGGCCGACCAGACCTAGAACTCTCCTCTAAATGCTGAGCGTCAAGCGAGAAATCTTCTAGTACCATTTTTAAAGTCTTTGGTTTGACCCGGCAGCGGATTGAACCCACGACCTTCCGCATGCGAGACGGACGCTCTACCACTAGACCACACCGCGGTCCACCAAATATGAAAAAAATAAACTGACTGTAAGATAAACTTCGTTTTAAAGAAATGTATTATCGCAGATCATGAAAGATCACACACTGAAAAAAAAATGTCTTACAGACGATTATTTGCCATGGATCCATATCAGATTCGTCATAATGACCTCCATTGTCAATATGGCCGCAAAATAAAAAAAAATGATTGAAAATTTATTTTTTTGAATTGATAAGTAGAACATATCTTACTGAACATTTTTTGCTAATCAATGTATGTTAGATTTTTCAACATAGTCGCCATTTCAAAATGGCCGCCATATATATAAAAAAAACACAAGTAAAATAAGGTGTTTATTTATAATCATGTGGTTTTGTACTTTGCTATGAACGATTATATTAGAGGTCTCTATAGTCGTTGACTAGGATGCATGGGCATTTGGACTTTGTATCCCATGTTGAATAAATTACAGAAACACGGTCTAGATCGTGTTGCTGCATATAACGTTGCGGCTAAACGTTGCGGCTAAATTAAATGCATTTAATATTTTATTTGTGTATTGGTAAGGTAGTTAAAAATGTAGTTATACAAATAAATATGATAAGCACTTTTTATTGCCACGACACTACGATGGTGATGGTACGGTGGCACGATGATGATGAAGCAATAGCACGATGACGAAGACGCGAAGTAATATCTCGTCTTCGTCATCGTGCTGGCGTGGTATCGTTCAATCACTATCGTGTCATCGTGTCATCACGTCTTCGTCATCGTGCCATCGCTCCAACAACATCGTGTCATCGCTCCATAACAATCTTGCTATCGTACTGTCGTGCAATCATCATCGTGTTATCGCGTGTGCCTGTTGACAAAGGACTGCGATATGTCTCATGTTCATTGTATAACGTTTTGGAAGTACTTGACATCATTATCTCCGATTTTGAGACCGTCCAACACAGAAGTATTTTCTATAAGGCACTCATTGGTTCCAATGGGAATTTATTTATGATATGTTGTCACCATGAAAATCCTTATCAATCTGTGAAGTCAAACTACCGGGCGTAACTTGAATGGCCCAAAGAAACTGATTTGTTTAGTCTGAACTCTTGCTTGCAACGGGACTTATTAATTCAAATTTTAGTTATACTAACCAGCACTGTAACTACATACTTTTGCGTATCAACATGATCACATATTTATATGTCAATGAAATCAGTATAAGCAGTGTCATGATAGACTGTGGAGAGCACTGGCAGTCACTTGATGTCCAGAACATCGTAGTCATGCAATTGCGAGTAAACTTATTTAACATACATTGAATAAACGTAGAGATTATGAAGACTTTTCCCTAAACGTCTGGCATACAAATAATACATTCTTATACAACATATGCAGGTCTCTTGAGCATAGTTAGCATTCTGGCACCAATCAATGTTAACTGGAACACATAACAATCTCATTCTATAACACCAATGCCTAAGTCAGGTATAGTATCGAAAAGACGCTACGACTATGGAAAAGTTTCATACATGTTCAGAATGAACACTTGCAATTGACTAACATTACTATGACACAACTAATGCAGGTCTCTAGATCATGTCAAAAACTTTGGCAACCAATAATTTCGGAAATACATAAGCACATATCTGTGCATGCCAACACATTGAACATACATATATACAACAAGAAAACGTAGCAATACGCAAAAAAATCATATCAGTTCGTGATGAAAAATTAGCTTGCATCACTCTTGTCCTTTATAAATGTGACGCTCTCAGAAATGAATCTGCACTGATGATACATTTTACTGAACATGGCACTAGTAATCCACTGCTGGTTATTATTGAGGTCTGACCAGTGTTTATATTTCTTTTGTAAATTCACATAAAAATAAAGTCTACTTTGGTTATTTATTTGTGATTATCCTTTGGACTTGGGTATCGGGTTTGTTCAATCGGGTGTATTTTTGACAACTCAATATACAAAAATAGAAAGAAATATTTATTTACACTTAAATAACAAGAGATATTTATCATCATTAAATAATAAATACGGTGGTCTGGATGTGTACATATATATTAATATTGTATCAAGTCAAACAATTCTGTACACAATATAGTATCATATTTGTCATAAGTTGATTATTTATTGCAATAAAAACAAAAAATTCAAATATATTACTTAACAAAAAAAAATGGCCTCAGTTATTTTGCTGGGAATAGTCTTGTATATCAGTATGCCAAGTTTGGTGCTTTTGTCAAAATTTTAAAGCAAGCTCAATTTTCTTATAAATCTAGTAATTGAAACTCATATTCAAATGTCTTACCAAACTGAGCATAACCACGTCAAAACTGTTGTCATCAAACGGAATTACGGGCAGGGATTTTTCAACTATCTCCTCTATATAGTTATTCCGTATTTCTTCAGATAGTTTTTTGCGCGCTAGATCTAACATAACGGGACTTTCGTCTAACAATGTTATACTTCGAAAACCAAATTTGATAAGAGATTTGGCTTGACTTCCAGGACCGCAACCCGTATCGAGTATTCGTATTTTCTGCAAGAAGATGTGTTTTACTCATGCTATATATAATTTAAGTAAAAGAAATTGCTACTTTTAAATATGTTGGTAACTTATTCCATCTTGTTTAAATGTGCATGTTAAATGTGGATCGTGATGCGTTTTAATTTATCGCCTCACAACTACATTATACACCGATTGTAGATTTTGAATACTAAAGATAATAAAACTAATGCAATATTTTAAAATTACTACTTGTATGAAATTAAATATTTTATATAACTGAGTTAATACAGTAATTTTCTTGGTAATAGCCAGTGATTAGTTTTAATTACCTCACGTGCTTGGTTGGAGAATACCGTTATTATTCCTGCAATAATATCAGTTCCAATAGGTTCGCGGTAACTGTCATAGGAATTTGATGTCTGGTTGTAGAACTCTCGGGTTTCTTGATAATCACTCATGCTGTCTGATGTCACTTTTCCTGAAATATACACGTTCATCAGTTTGCAAACATGTTCACGACCAACTAGTGGTTCATATTGTTTACCCACTTATTTTGTAGGTAAGACGCCGGATTTCTGAGGGGGGAATCTTGATGACGAGCGAGGCTTCTTTTATTGACATCTTGTTTAACGGTGTAACGATGCGAAAAGAGTAAATTTGGATAAACAGGGTTTAATCTCCCCGGTCAGTGGCGATTTACCAATGGCCGCTTAAAGGCGGTACTCTGGTCATTGTCACATTGCTTGACTCTATATTGTATCATTAATATCTTAATATGATGTTAAGTAAGTTATTATAACTCCAAGAATTAAAACGCAAACAGAGTCGACATCAATGATCTAGTTCAGTGGTCAGAAGACAATATCCTACAAAGTTGATCAGTGTCATAGCTATCAACATCAAAGTGATGAGCATACTGTTGTGAAGGGTTCGGAAGCATTTAACCGTTACTGCACTGGCAATTTCGGCACGCAAATCATGTTTTTTGCTTGCTGCTACGGAGGGCAGTATAAGTATTAAGATAGGTTTTGATTTCATGTTAGGTACCCTGGTCAAAATGAAAGAAGTCAACAAACACAACGCAATATGGCGCAGGGTACCATGCAAATCGGATACATTCTGTATTCTACGCTTTATTTACAATACGATATACTACTAGTGCTCATCATCTTTTACGAATTCCTTTCTTAAAGGCCGGTTTGTCTCAGTTTATAAAATCTTAATTCCTAATTTTAACTTGTTTTTTTATATCAATAAGCCATCATACTGTATCTAAACATTACAGCGATATCAGTTATGGAACGGTCGTGAGAGTGGGAGGACGTTTATCTTATAGAAAAACAAGTGTCGGAGATGACCAAGACTACAAAAGATATGCGGACTTGTCTAATTTAATACACAGGTTATCATTGTTCTCCACGTGTAAGCATCTTCCATGTAAATAGATAAAGGTTAACTTGGTATAACCTGAGGTTGTTCTGTTCGTTTGATTTGTAGGTGCCGACCGTACTTTGCTGCTTATTTCATAAAATTGTTTAATATGCTATGACTGTTTGAAATTAATCCCTTTCCATTATGGACTCGTCTTGCTATTTTCCCGTCAAACTGCCAATCTATCTATAAATATTAATGAAGGGTGAGTCCATTTTCATATAGGGGTCGGATACCCTTACTCCAATTTTATTTACTTGATAACGAATTCTTTGGTATTGTTTAATATTTTTGCGGTAAAATGTTGAAAAAGATACTCTGATATTTAGTATAAAGGTTATAGTTAAAATGATCGTCATAATAACAAGGATTTACCTCCGATGAAACACTTTAATAAATATGATTACCTGTATACTTGATAGTACTTACTAGAACGTAGAATGCAGTAAATAGTGTTTATTACAATTGTACCCCCCCCCCCCCCCCCCCCCACACACACACACACCTGCGTAGCTACACGTAAGAGTACTGCATATCAAGGCCTGCACTTTTTCCAGAAAGATTAAAGTAATTGATATAATAATTATGTTTTATTTAGAAAAAAATACCCCTGATAATGCGCCATTGGTCTTTTTACATTTTAAAATATATGGCGGATTACCCCAAAGCACCCATCAAAATTTCTAGGCCTGCATGTTTACTGTTATCAAGCTAGGTCCAAGCTATGTCATAGCTATGTCCAAGCTATGTCCAAGCTAGGCCCCTGACGTACACACATCACCTACTCACATCTGCAGTAGAGTGTAACACTCTCCGTCTTGGCTTGTAGTACTGGGAGTGAAACTCGGTTGAGGTTCAGTATGGCATCTGGGGCATATTATGAACAAAGCTGAAACAGGACGATGGACCTTGCCTGCGTTTCATAAAATCACTTACGATAACAATTGCCTAGGTCAATGTGGCAATATCTGTGTTGCATGTAGAAAGTTTGATATTTACTGATATGATTTATGATCTCAAATATAAATATTCAAATGCATACCTGCATGTGCATGAATGCAGTTATGTCCATTAAAAACTGTTTTCTCCTCATTTTTCATGATATAAAGTTAACATTCAGCAATTTCGGAGAGCCGAGCTCTCGAATTTTTTAAGTGTGTCATACATGTAGAGGTAATTGTATGATGGAGAACAAGTTAATAACATGAAAGTTATGTCACTTATCACTATGAGTCTTTTTTCTTTACTACTGAACATAAAAAATAATTTCTAATCAAATTCCAACAGTATTTTCTAAGGTTTTCATAAATATTTTTTATCGTATTTCAAATACTAAAAGGGACAATGTTTCTGTCTAAAAACTGACAGAGGTATTCCATTTATGCACAAAATTGTGCTATTGGAAACAGTTGTGCGATTTAATTTACTACCGACTAACACTTGAAATGTAAGCTTGCTATTAAAGTTGTAGCAAACTTCTATCAACCTAATTATGTATGTGTTAAAGAGATGATAATGTTACCTAAATCCTTAAAACCATCATATTCCTCATCACGTTCAATGAAGAGTTATTTTACCAAATATATATTTTTCTGATACTACTGTAGATGCAGTTTCATTACCTACGACGTTATAGCTACCAAGTCCGAGTGTGACTTAAATATATTAATTTCTTTTCTTCAGTGCTGTATTATATATTGCTAGTAAAACATTGTGTTTATCATCATTCCAAGGACAGTTTTAATGATTGATTTGACACACCCATCTTCAATTGGATATATATTTTCTTTGTTAGGTTTGTAGAAATGACATTTTATGTGTACGTGAGGGGGTGGGGTATGTCTAATTTGGCAACTTATTTCGCCATTTAATATATGCTTAAAATATACTGATTAATCATATTTTACAATCTCAAAACAAGTCATACTCAATGTTTAATATAAGAGTTCTCATTAGATTTGTCAAAAAGCATGTACATGTAGTTTTATACCAAATATCGTATTGCTACCAACATTATCAAACAGAGATTTCGAGGACCAGGACGTTCAATGTGCTAGGCATTTAATGGTGACGCTTAACTGTTATTCTGATACGCTGTTGAAATGCCAATGGACAAACCTTATGTCGTATTTATTGTCTTAATAATCGCGACATGTGTAGAAGCATAATTTCTAAAAACATTGCTACATACAGCACATCTATTAAAAAGCAGGCAGCTGCATTTTGTACAAAGTAATGAAGAAAGGCTACCCATATATCAATGAAACTTCACGTGTATCTTCATTATCAACAAAGAAGACTCAAGGTACAAGTGAAAATCTTCTATATAATAATTTTAATGACGCCAAAGAACTGAAGTCAGAACATGCAAAATGAGCAATGTAAATAAAGTAATAGTATTTAAAAGGTTTGAGTTCAGGTAAATCTCAAGTTTGGTGAAATTGAAGCTGATTTCATTACAAAACCAAAGAATGCATGTTTTACGAATTATGAATCACAAAATCAATGAGTTATCTGACCAGTAAATAAACGTGACCTAAATTAAATCATTTTGTAAGTAATTTATGTATCAACCACCACATAGTACAGATAAACACATGAACCTTATAATGCGTATGCGTGTGCGCGTCCTGTGATTTTTTTATGAAATGGGTGACGCATGCGAGATTGTTCTAGAAGGTGTCTTAATTAAATGGAAACTATAAAGAACAGGATAATCAACTTTATTTTCATTTGGCATAGAACATTTGATAAAGGAAGAGAGTCAAATTTGTTCAAATCAAGGGTCCAGTTGATTTATTGGGGTTGTGAATGCATATCTTGCGACGGCGTATCAAGGTAAGCAAAACAATAAACTAGCGCAATATATTAACACTTTTTAGTTTATATTAGAATGTTATAGGATAATTTAAAAACTTAAGACACTCATTGTATGTTTTGTGAAATTTGTTAACATACGCTTTGTATTAACAACATTAATTTGATTCATGTATATTATATCTGTGTTTGATAAATTGATATCAATTATATTAGAACAAAATCAAGACGAGACTCTGCCGAGTCCTTTGTAATTTTGGTGCAGATCCTGATGGGAGATCTCATTCTTATTGTGTGGATTATGTTGGTAGAATATACAATGTACCATATTAAAATGGAGTTATTTTTACGTATATGTCAATAAAAATGATTATTTGTAAACAAGTTTATGTCATTATGTATATGTGAAACTGATTTTTTGTATTTCAGTGAAAACCACTGATCTTTCTAATTTCATTGTTTCAAACAGTAAAATTATCAAAACTAATTCTCTTAGAAACTTTATACATATTTCATAAAAAAGCGTTTTATGAGATAACATCTGTAAGATAACAATGGTTATACATTATATTGGATTGTTCCTCTCCTAAAACAGTATAAATATATAAAATGGATGAAAACTATTTTTTTATTCAATAGTTTTACTATTAATAATTTCATTACACAACTTCAAAAAGTAAAATTTTCAAAAATAATTCACTGAGAATCTCTATATGTCATTGTAAAGCAACATCATGATAACAACGATTGGAATTTTCCTTATCGCAAGCAGATTTCGATGAAGAATACTTGCATTTTGTACACTATGTATGACTGAAAATTGTGCAACATAAAGGTTAAATAGAGACTACCATGTTAGTTTCTAATATTATCAACTTTATCAGGTGAGGCTTAGAAAAAAAACAAAAAGGGGCTCTGCAGAGTCTTTGCTTGTATCGTGTCGAACATGAAGAAGTTGATAATATTAGACACTAACATGGTATTCTCTTTATCATGTTATTCATCATATTTCTAATTCATTTTTTTTTCTGAAATTGAAAATCAACATCAAACTTTTGTTTCATCCTGTAGAAATTCCGTCACAATGTATAATTATAACTAAAGACGTCTTGTGCCTAATACACTTACATTGACGTGATAAACCCATGATTATCAGGTAAGCAGATTATCATCAGAAATGAATGTATTGACGTGATAAATTAAGAAGGCCATACTAATGTCTGATATTATCAACTTTATTAGGTGAGACTCGAGTCCTTTGTAATTTTGGTGCAATCTGATGAAGTTGATAATATTAAACATTAACATGGTGTTCTTAATTTATCATGTCAATGCATTCATTTCTGATGGTAAACTCCCTGCCTGAAAAAACCTATGTTTATCATGCAGGGAGTTTACCATCAGAAATGAATTCATTGACATGATAAATTAAGAATACCATGTCAATGTCTGATATTATCAACGTTATAAGGTGAGCCCATTTTTTGTATGATGAACCTGATAAAGATGATAATATTAGACACTAACATGGTATTCTCTTTACCATGTCAGATTTCTTCGCCTTTTTTTTTGAAATGGAAAATTGGCATCGAACATTTGTTACAGCCTGTGGAGATAATCGCCATTAGGCCGTGCAGTTATATGTTAATTAGCCTTATTACGCAGGACTCGACAAGAGATGCTAGAAGAGATGCAAACTATTTATGGCCTGAATTAAAATTTATTTGTAAGCTAACTGTTTGCTTTAGTAATCATAAATGCAGTCTAGTTTCACTAAATAAAAACCTAAATGGTTTAGTTAACTATGCATAATAACGTCATGTGCCAGACAACCTTGCATTGACAAGAAAACCTATGTTTATTAGGCAGGCAGTTTATCAACAGAAATTAATGTATTTACATGACAAAAGAAAAGTAAACATTATTTTTAGTTTGAAGCAATTTAATTTATTGACCAGATGAACAATATCACTCAGCCAAATTAGTACACTTCTAAATACTTTCAAGCGAAGCGGTAGTGTTATGGATAGAGTGTTGGCCGTTCACGCCAGAGCTTGCGGGTTCGATCCCCAGCTTGACCCATTGCCTCTCATAAAACAACACTAAGTACTGGTTCTACACAGGAAGCGGTCTCAAGAGCGCTTTATATAAGTTCTGAGCTTTCATCACAATCAATCTAAAACAAATAAGTATGAACTAAATACTGTTGACTGAATATGCAGTATACTATTCTGTTTGTCACTGTATGTCCAGCTATATAATATGTTTAGGAACATTAAACATTGTAATGGTTCCCAGCTGTAACACATAACTATATGTATTGAAATTAAGATCTAATACTGTTTATTGCAACTTGGTGGGGTCATCATACAGTATTAGGTTGTGTTATTTAACAAACATATATATGCCAAACTAAATGATGCATTATGTACTAAGCTGCAAACTGTGACTCTGGTTAATTTTACCTTACTTCTGATAACAATATAACATTAAATGATTTCACTATTCAACTGCTGAAAATGATTTACTGGTTATCTATCATGACTACCACTCTCACTGTTAAAAAAATACAATGTCTTGATTTCATTCCATCTGTTATAAATGAAAGAGTCTGTTTAATGTGAATATTAAACTTGAGATTATGTTCTCCTGTGTTGTTGTTTTTAAGTGTGACAACATCTCCTCTGTCCAAATTGGCCACTCGGTATACCCATGTCCATTATCACCCTTTGAAAATCGTGAAAAATACCATTTAAACAGTTTTTGACATAATTTTTATGATCACTATGTTTTTGTCATAATAGAAGTAAACACATTTTTGACATACTATATTTATAACCACTTAGTTGTAAAATATGGTATAAAAGTTGAAAATGGGCATTAAAATACCGCAATGGTATTGCTCGTTGGTTGAGCTCCCATTTCATCATCTGTTGGTATATTTACTTGTTTTTCTAGGAGTGTGTTCATTTGCTTTAGAACCAATTTGTTCGATCAAAACCAAGTTAAATCTTAGTGGGGAAACAGCAAAATATATAAACATTAACACAAAGCAATGTTATTGAAAATTGTATGTGCCATTTATCATCAATACTGTCATTTATTAATTATTAAGACATCTCTTTATAATTCATTGACCAATATGCACATAAAGAAACTTCAATATACTAGACACACTCATGAATCCTACCAATTGAGTTGGAAGGAAACTGTGACTGTGTCTCTGTTAATAAAAAGAAGAAAAAAAACATATTTGTTAGTTTCCCTTCCCAGCATTATTGCAATGCAGTGTTGGTTTTCACATTGAAATATTTCTGGTTCTATTGACATCTGCCTGCACTTCAACAAACACACACGTCCGGTATACCATTATCTGGTTAAGAGAGGTAGATTCATGGTTGTCTCTGCTGGCTTCAGGATATTATAGACAGGGTCTGGATATTCTGACAACTACAAAATCATGCCATATCTCCACCTGCATCGACATATAACTCTTCTGTCGCCTTTATCTATATGAAAATATACAGCACATAATTAATTGAATTGGGTTAGTACTGATTTTATTTACTGGTGAGTGCGTTTCAAGAAAAATTCAAGAAACTGTAACAGGAAGAGAAAAATATGCAGACAGCCCGGGTCTCGAACCCGGGACTCTTCGGTTAATGTGAGAATGCTCTACCGACTGAGCTAACTGGACCGCTTACATACATTTCTCTTCTTGTAGGTTGCGTACACGCTGACATATTCCCTCACAAATTTTTAATTGGTCAGTCAATTATCATAGATGCCAAAGAATCATGTAAATGTATCTCACAGGCCCACGTTGGGCACCAATGTGACAGGACGGGAAATAAACTGGTATGCTATTAATGGGTCATAAACATGTTTGCAAACTGGTGAACACTATATACTGATAACACATGGTTTTAATGTGTATATTTCAGGAAAAGTGACATCAGACAGCATGAGTGATTATCACCAAACCCGAGAGTACTACAACCAGACATCAAGTTCCTATGACAGTTACCGCGAACCTATTGGAACTGATATTATTGCAGGAATGATAACGGTATACTCCAACCAAACACGTGAGGTAATTAAAACTAATCACAGGCCATTACCAAGGAAATAACTGTATTAACTCAGTTATATAAAATATTTAAATTCATACCAGTAGTAATTTTAAAATATTGCTTTAGTTTTATTATCTTTAGTATTCAAAAAGTACAATCGGTGTATAATGTAGTTGTGAGTCGATAAATTAAACGCATCACGATCCACTTTTAACATGCACATTTAAACAAGATGGACTAAGTTACCAACATATTTAAAAGTAACAATTTCTTTGGCTTAAATTATATATAGCATGAGTACGATAAATCTTCTTGCAGGATATACGAATACTTGATACGGGTTGCGGTCCTGGAAGTCAAGCCAAATCTCTTATCAAATTTGGTTTTCGACGTATAACATTGTTAGACGAAAGTGCTTCTATGTTAGATCTGGCGCGCAAACACCTGTCTGAAGAAATACGGGATAAGTATATAGAAGAGATAGTTGAAGAATCCCTGCCCGTAATTCCTTTTGCTGACAACAGTTTTGACGTGGTTTTGTTCAGTCTGGTAAGATATTTTAGTATGAGTTTCCAGTGGATGTTATCAAATAATCAAAGCCTTGTACTTTATTCAATTTCATATCCAACCAATATATGATAAAATGACAAATACGGGTGCCAGAGATGCACAGTAGGCCAAAAATAATGGTTTGTCTATGTGATCTAGAGCAACATAAACATTGTAAAAGTACACATGACGTGAAATAATAACGCATTTAATTTTTTTTAGGTTTTACACCATATAAAAAATTCAACAAATAATGGAATATTTCCGGCTATCGTAGAAACACTACAGGAGGCTCATCGAGTATTACGACCAAACGGGATGATCGTTATAACAACTGTGATGCCATCCGCGTTTTTTGAAGAAATTGCTTGGCATTACAAGTTAATACCTCGTCTTAATGCCATTTCTGCTGCAAACTTTCCGAGTATGTCCCAATGGGATAGCATATTCGACGAGACCAGATTTAGATGTGTGAGTAAAGTACGTGTATTGGGTCCGGAAGCCCATGGTCCGTATTACAAAGATGTAGAAGGCCCGCTCAAAGAAAAATGGAGAAATTCATTTCCCTACTTTTTCGGTGCTACAAAAGATGAAATTAAAGAAATGGAAAACAAGGTCGGCGCAATGAAGAAAAGCGGTACACTGGAGCAGTGGGTAAATGATGCAGACAAAATAAATGAGCATGGCATACACGCCATACTTGTATGCATTGCCAACTAATACCTCAGTAAAAGCATATCCTTATTGTAACAAAATGATCAACGATTGTAACAAAATAACCACTTGTAATATCGGACTTTTGCTTACTTTTAGACAAATCCAATACTTGGAAAGTTGCTGGACAACTTGGATCTTGTTGACAGCTGCATTATTACGCAGGAGGCATATTCCAAATGCTGACTTTCCATTTTTCATATATGTTTGACCTTTATCAAAACATAGTTACAAGTTACATCAATAATGAATAAACCATTTGCGGTAGGAATGTGATGATGGTGGAATAGATGAATATTGAGTAGAGTACATATTTACACTCTTCATATGTTTGGCAAATATTTGTCTTCTTTTGCATTTTGAGCTCGACTATTCGTAGAATAAACAGGAGGGCTATTGTACTCGCCCGGGCGTGGGTGTCGGCTTTGGTTTTTCAGGTTAAAGTTTTTTTATCAGGTAAGATATATTTGCAACCACTCATTTGATATGAATGAAACTTCACATGTATGTCCAGCATCATAACTGGAACACGCAGGGTGAGACCATTAACTCTGGTTGCATTTTGGCAGAGTTATTGCCCTTTTTTAACTTAATTTTTCAGGTTAAAATTTTTTATCAGGCATCATTGGATATGAATGAAACTTGACATGTATGTTCAACATCCTCAATGGAACACACAGACTGGACCCATAACTGGATTGTATTTTGGCAGAGTTACGGCCCCTTTTTCATAATTTTTCAGGTTAGTTTGTTATCGATATCTATGCAACCACTCATTCAATATGAATGAAACTTCATATGTGTGTCCAGCCGATCAACGGAACGCACAGATATAGATTCTATAACTCTTGGTTGCATTTTGGCAGAATTATGGCTCTTTTAGACTTTTAATCTGGTTACAGTTTTTTAGCACAGGTAAATATTTCATCAATCTATCATAGGATATGAATGAAACTTCAAATGTGTGTTCAGTATCATCAACGTAATGCACAGATATGAAACCGTTAACTCTGGGTCGCATTTTTACAGAGTTATGGCCCTTTCTGACTTAGATATTTTGTAGCAGGTTAAAAGTTTATAGTACAAGGCGTTGAGCTTAGATGTTTGACAAATAACAGACAGGCAATAAATAAAAATAAGATACAGTATACATTCGTCAATAAATTCAGTCTGAGAATCGGACGCGGGACTCAAAATCTTACAGTTTGTAAAACCCTTTAAACAGTCATACAATAATGGGTAATAAATTTGATTTTTTAGCATTTTCTGTTCAGTTACCATTAAAACTGTTTGTTTTTGCAAATATAAATATAGTACCTTGCTTGTATAATAGATGCTACTTAAATATTTGACAATTTGAGTCCGAGTCTAAATTTTATACTCAAAATATTCATGAATGTAGGCCCTTGTGGTTATTGAGAGAAAGCTACTAATGAACAAGCAGGCAATGGATAGTTTGCTGTTGCCTAGATACATCTGGCCTTCGAAAATGAAAATACATGTTTATAAAACAAAAGCATTGAGATTAAACAGACCCATGCGACTTTGATATTCCAAAACTTCAACAATTTGCTCAGATGAGCTAATGCAAGAGATCCTCATGGCCTTGATTCACTTATGCAAGAATAACTTGGACCTAAATCCCAAAACTACTGACAAAACAGTTACTTACACGTTGCATACAACCAACCTGTCAACTAAAGCATGCCTTTTTTCAAGTGCACAAAACTATCCCAAAGAATTACAATGTCATAACCAGTAAGTTCTACCCTTTTAATTCAATAACAAAAACTGGTGTAATAGTAATATTTAGCAAAAGTTGCGACTATTAAGATCATGTCTGGTGTAAAAAAAAACGTTGTTTATCATAAAAATACATGCATTTAAACTCACTATTATAGTCGATATTTGAATTAGACACAACCCGTGGAATAACGTAAATGATTTAAGTATAATACGATCGTAGTTGTATCCATGTATCTATATAAAATTCCAATCATCATTGATGAAACCAGAGTATGAGGTTTTGAAAGCTGAAAGTTAAATTTACATGGACCGACTTCTTATATTCCTGCATGGCGCATAGGTTACAGTTATACATTATGACTATGGCGATCCGATTTGGAATCACGTGACAAGAATTATATATATATTTAATTTCCTTAGCAAAACTATTTGTTTCCTACAGTCCACCATAAACGGCTTCATATCCCATAAAACACATGTTCCAACAAAATGGAGAAGAAAATATTTGTCCATATATGCATTTATATCTTTGCACATATCTAGCAACCGCTCCAATACTGAAGGATGACGGAACTGTCCAAGTATATATGATTGAATCGGGCATTTTATGATAATTTTCATCAGAGGAACGGCTTATTAGCATATTAGAATTTTGATCAGTAAATGTACAATATAGATTTAAAACACGATTTATTCACCTCTAAGAGAGGTATCGGTCATTATACATGTATCGAGATTATGAGATTTTACGAAAATGATTGTCATTCATAAACAAGTTGTTACTTTTTAGCTCGCCGGGACGAATATCCAGGAGAGCTATTGCCATGACCCCGGCGTCGTCGTCGGCGTTGTCTGTAGACATCCAGGTTAAACTTTTGCGTTTAGTTGCGTTTAAGTTTTGGTGTTTGCCTCCAATCTCAATCTTTGCATGGGTGGTGAGTTTTATCCCACCGGCGAGCTTTCTTGTCTTCTGACAACTCTTGTTTTATAAAAGAAATATCTTCCAATACTGCTTATGTCGCTTTAATTGAAAGTACTCATACTTTTATTTTATGTATATTTATCATTTCACATATAAGGGACAAAGATTTGGAGCTCTTTCATCTAAACAAGAACCAGAATGGCCCTAAATCGCGCAGGAGAGCAATGCCAAAGAACTTGTCGAAAATATTATGGTTACATAACAACTGTGTAAGTTTAATAAAGATCAAATATAAACTGTAAGTGCTAGAGTGCACACAACATCAAATATACACAAATTTGGGCCATAGCTCTTACAATATTTGTCCGATGGGCCAGTTCAAGAACTCTTTCAATATGTTATGGTTACATAATAATTGTATAAGTCTGTCGAAGATTAAATGAAAACTGCAAGTGCTAGATGCAAACAAGGTCAAATAACATAAGTTTTGACAATTCAAGAGCAGTAACTCCAACACTAATTATCCGATATGGCCAGTTCAAAAACTTGTCCTAGATATTATCTACTGTGTTAGTTTAATGAGGTCAAATAAAAACTGCATTTTTGATGATTCTAATGCCATAACTGTCACAATAGTTATCTAATGTGTCCAGTTCAAGAACTTATCCAAGATAATATTATTATGGTTATATAACTACTATGTAAGTTCGGTGGACATTAGGTGAAAGTTGTGAGTACTAGAATGCACACAAGGTCAAATAATGCAATATTTGATGATTCATGGGCCATAACTCTGACATTTATTACCCGATTTGGCCAGATCAACAAATTGCCCAAGATATTATGGTTATATAACAACTGTGTAAGTTTGGTGAGAATCAAACGAAAAATGCTGGTGCTATAGTGCAATTTTTGACATTTGAAGGGCCATTACTCCGACATTAATATTCCAATTTGCCCAGTTCAAGAACTTATCCGAGATATTATGGTTATATAACTACTGTGTAAGTTTGAGAAGGATCAAATAAAAAATAGATGTGCTAGAGTGCAACCAAAGTCAAACAGAGCATTTTTTAAGATATTATGGTTATATAACTACTGTGCAAGTTTGGTGAGGATCAAATGAAAATGTGGGTGCTAGTGTGCACACAAGGTCAAATAGTGCATTCTTAATGTTTCAAGGGCAATAACTCCGACATTAATATTCCGATTTGGCCTGTTCAAGAACTTGTCCGAGATATTATGGTTATAAAACTACTGTGTAAGTTTGGTAAGAATCAAATGAAAAATATGAGTGCTAGATTGCACACACGGTCAAATAGTGCATTTTTTAATAATTCAAGGGTCACAACACGGACACTAAAAATCCAATTTGGCCAGTTCAAGATATTATCGTTATACAACTACTGTATAAGTTTGGTGAGAATCAAATGAAAAATGTGGGTGCTAGAGTGCACATGCGGTCAAATAGTGCATTTTTAATATTTCAAGTGCTATAACTTGTACATTAATAATCTGATTTGGCCAGTTCAAGAACGTGTCCGAGATATTATGGTTATATAACAGCTGTGCAAGTTTGATGAGGATCGAATGAATAAGAGTTGTTCCCATTAATAAATACAAGTGCTGGGACTACAGACAACATAAACATTGACTATGGATTAATTTAATATAAAATGTTTGTGTTTTTTTTTCAATCCAATATTCTGTTGTTTTCTGGTAAATTAATGACAAGACAACACAATTTTATAATCAGTTACTTCTTATATCAATAAATAAAAACACAAAATAAACTTTTTTAACAATTTAATTGTTACTGTTACACGATTATCGATGTTTAATGAATTGTATAGGTGCATTCGATCAAAAGTTTTCTCAGCAAAATCAAAATTTATTTTTAATTAACCTTAGAAATATTTATAGTTCAATAGTTATCATACTACAACTGGCCCATTACAATCTTGTAATTATGTTAAATTGGAACTTTTTGTAACAGAATAAAAAATGAGAACTCGTGTCCCTTTATCTAAGAGCTACAAATCAATTTGTATTACAGATAATATATTTTTCCTTCATTCTTTAACAAGTTGAAATCAGTTATTCTGTTACAATTAAATAAGCAGACCTAAAAAATATACAACAAATTGCTGAAAACTGTATTTCAATTTCCAGAAAAAAAAGTTAAAGAGTTAAAATTGATTTTTCTCTCTCCAAATTGGTTAAATTGGTTAAATTTACATTGACAATTCTTTTATACATGAATCCGTTCAATATAGATTAAATAGATTTTAATCAATCCAAGACAGTAGAGCTACATGTAATAGTCTTTTCTCAGTTGGAGGAGCAAATGCTGTCAGGTGGATTTGAAATCATTTCAGACAATTTTTCACAAAACGATGCTAAAAGAGTATCAGTATTTTTATTCTTGATTATTTGATTGATAATAAACCATGATACAAAGCAGATGCAGCTTGAGTTTTAAAACCTTCAATCAACATCTTGTTTTTGGGAACTGAACTCTCAACTAATTGTTTATTCTTGAATAGTCTTGTGATAAACAAGTTTCCAAAACCATCTTTGCTGATTTTAAGCATTTAGTCATTTACACATTATTATTCTTCTAACAACAAAAAAAGACATCTTTATTTGTTTCTCGTCAAGGTCATTCAATATCAATCTTCAGAAGCAGTGACCTGGGCTGATTTTTTGGTTGACAAGGCAATATCCTTGACCTTCTTGATATTTTCTTCCATATTTGGAGCATCTTCGTCTTCATCTTTGCCAGACTGTTGTTTTTGAAGTTGCACAATAACCATATCTGAAGAAAACCAGAAAACCAATCATTGTTAATCGATAATATGAATGACATTTTCTTGTTAACCCCACATGGTATCCTTTGTTATATAGTATTATAAATAATATGGTTATTCATGTCACATAGCGTAGTGAAATAAAATGGCTTTGTCACAATGTTGCATGGAGACATCTTACCCAGAGAAAAAGAATAAGGCTGTGTTTAAGTTTTTTTACATATATCTTGACCCAAGGGTTGGATTTCCTTATTTTATCGCATACAAAAAAAAAAACACAATACATTTAATTTACTATCAGAGGCACTTACATTGAAATAGATGTTATGAAATTTTAACATTGTCAGCATGACATTATTTTACAAATGTGAAGCAAGCTGCATTGTTAGTATAGGTAAGATTATGGTGTATCCTTTCTGGCCAAGATTACATGTACTTATTCCAGTAGGAAAGACATTCTTATCCATACTAGTTAGTCGCACATGTGTTTAAATATGATTTTTTTTCTATTAACAATTAAGTTAGTCTACATTCTGTCATATTGATCAATTTAAATGTACCGAAATTGTAATATATATATTCGTTTCTTGTCAGTTTTGATATCTCAATGTTGTTTATAATCATTTAGTTACTAGCATTATAGTTTGGTATGGTCTAATAATAGTAGCTGACAAAGTTTGTGCTTCTGGTACTTTAAAAATGAAGACAAGACGAGTAGCATTATGATTAATGAAAAAATGACAAATGATGAATATGTAAGTGCCTGGGATAGTTTAACCCTTTACTTCATATACGCCTTTGGACACCTCTAAAATAGAAGGCTTTTGAATCATCGAGTGAATTATGTTTATAAGAGTGGAAAACAGTGTAGGAAGTGTTCAGATTGCTCGTTACGAGCAATATGAACTCTTCTTGCACTGTTTTCAAAGGCCTTCTGTGAGTGGTGCGGGAAAACGCGTACATGTATCTATGGAGTAAAGGGATATGCACTTTAACAGTTGCATATAAAATCTATTGATAGAGGATATTGATAGAGAATTAATCTGGGAAGGAGCCCTGTTCTTCCGCAAGTAACTGGTCAACTTTCTCATTTGAAATTTTGGACTGCACTGGGCACAGACCCGAAAGTTAAATGGTGATCTTTATTTAGACTCTGCCTTAGATTTGGGTGTTTGGTATTTTTAACACTCATTGTTGAAGAAAGTTCATGTATGTCATTGGGATGGTATGAGAGATATGTTAGTATACTAAAGCTATAGTACATTGTACAATAATTTTGAAGAATGAATGACTAAATGAACTACGGATTAAATGTGACTACTAGAATAACTATGGCAAATATAAAATACCAGGGAAATATTCCATGAACAGTTTTGTAGTCATCCATATGCAGGTTGGTTGGTTGTTTGGTGCTTACAGTAAGTCAATTTCAACAATTTTTCAGCTATATCGACATAGTGTCTACTTGAGACAGTATTCTGAGCACTGTCACACTAAAGTATCATGCCGCAGACACATGGTATGATACCCCACCCAGTCATATTATACTGACATGGGGCCGACCAGACCTAGAACTTTCCTCTGAATGCTGAGCGTCAAGCGATGAAGCTTCGAATACCATTTTAAAGTCTTTGGTATGACCCGGTCGGGGATCGAAACCACGACCTTTACCACTAGACCACGCTGCGGTCTCTTAAACTTTATAAACATACCCTGATTTGCTATCAATTACATGATTAATTTATTAAGAACAATAACCTAGTATGTTCATTCAGTGATTGTATATAAATATTGCGCATTCTTTAACACTAGTTTGCTTATGACTAAAATCAACCTTTGAATGTAAAGTAAAAGGTGTATAAAATCTAGATGCTGTATGTCAGTTTATTTCATAATGTATATAATACATGAACATTGATTAACAAAGATATTTCTAACCTACTCACACTGTTTGTATGTTATATAAATCTATATTTATACCGGCAGATTGTTAAATTTGATAAAACTGTTCCTTTGAAAATAAAATATGTTTATTTTTCTGGATTGTAAACTTGTTTGACTTTCACTAATATACTGAAAGTTCTCACGGTTAAAACAAAACTAGAATCAAAATTGTCATACTTTTTTAAATCCCAAAGTAACAAAAAATATCATCAAAATGGTCACCCCCAGTTCAAGCCAATGCCTCTCAAAAAACAACACGCATTACTGGTTATATCCTGGAAGCGGACTCAAGAGCGGTTCATAATAACCTCTGAGTTTTATTCGCAATCAAGCTAAAATAAATCAGTATTAACTAAGATGGCTATGAAACCTTTATGCTCTAATTGAGTAAGAAATTCTAACAAAAAAAGGTGAATACATAATTATTATCTAATGCATTGATAATATAAAACTGTAACCACTCTTCATTTTGGTGACCGATGCAGACCAGAGTTTTATTGTAACAAGAGTTGTCAGATAACAACAAAGCTCGCCGATGGGATAAAACTCATCACCCATGCAAATATTGAGATTAGAGGCAAACACCAAAACTTAAATGCAACTAAACACAAAAGTTTAACCTGGGTGTCTACAGACGAAAGTCCATAACTTGGCCAACATGCAACTCTGAGTTATGGTTCTTGTCTGCGTGTGTTCCATTGATGATGGTGAACACACATGTGAAGTTCCATTCATATCCAATGAATGGCTGCATAGATATCCTACCAGATTAAAAAATTTAACCCGAAAAATTAAGTCCAAAAAGTGCCATAACTCTGCCAAAATGCAATCCAGAGTTATGATTCTTGTCTCTGTGTGTTCCATTGATGATGGTGAATACACATGCAAAGTTTCATTCATATCCAATGTTTGGTTGCATAGATACATGTATCTTAAACTTAAACGCAACTAAACGAAAAAGTTTAACCTAGGTGTCTAAGTCCAAAAAGGGCCATAACTCTGCCAAAATGCAATCCAGGGTTATTGTTCTTGTCTCTGTGTGTTCCATTGATGATGATGATGATGATGAACACACATGCGAAGTTTCATTCATATCCAATGAGTGGTTGCATAGATGTCTTAAACTTAAACGCAATAGTTTAACCTGGGTGTCTACAGACGACGTCGACGCCGCCGACGCCGGGGTCATGGCAATAGCTCTCCTTGGACATTCGTCCCGGCGAGCTAATAAAGCATGAGATTTTAATAGTTGAATCTGTTATCTTTATATCATCCAGCCACACTGGGTAAAACAGTACTTAAGAATGAGCATGACTAATAACTATAGGACCTTATAAATATTAAAAGAATGCAAGTAAACTAGATTTCTATGTCTCCTTCCTTTTTCTCTATGTTTACAAGGTGTACTGGTTTAAAGAGAACAATATTCAATTGACCTGATGCAAGGGAGACTATCACTCCAGTCACTGGTCTCATGGTATTGTTTGTCCAAGTAAATGCAATGTAATACAATGTAGTGTTTTCTTAGAGACAATTTGCTTGTCTAAGGAAAATGCATATCGATTTGTTTGATTGATAGCCTGGGTCAGGTAAATTCAATTTTTTAATAAAATATATCAAATCAATACCTTGCAGTAGAATTAACTCCTGGAACTTTTCTGTCTCGAGATGATCTTTGAGGTAAAGTATAACCTGTGGTACAGATTTGCCAGGTACATGAATGATATTCTGGGTGAACTTCTAGAAAAGTATCACAGACGCTAGGTGTAGCGTCATGTCGGGCTCCGTCACTATACCCAGCTGCTCACATAACGCCATCCTATGAATGAATGTTAATTGTTTAAAAATAAAAAAAAAATTTGTTTCTTTATTAATTTTGAACCAGTTCATATGGCAGCTTGTTTTATTTGTGAATGAAAAACTCATAATGAGTCAATAAGAACTATGGCAGAGCATAAAACCCAGGACTTCGGACCTTCTCCACGGCTATCTGTGGTGTCTTTGAGAAAGACACTTTTTCCACATATGCTTAGTACTGGTTCTACCAAAGAAAACTTTGAGCGTGAATTGTTTAAGTTGTAATAACTTGTTTAACAATCGAAGTAAAACAAATAAGTTTAAACTATTTAAAAAGTAAAACCATCAGTCTTCCTTAAGTGGTTGGCACATTTTCTCACAAAGAATTTGGTCTGATCTGGTTCTGAAGACACAACTTCAGCGGTGAAACTCAGAGGGAGGTAAGAGGGCCCATTCGACCACTCAGTGATGAAAAATCTTAATATTCAACGCCAATTCCAACAGATTTCAGGTAATATGGCAAGTTCAATTTTATTGGTGGAGGAAAACCTCAGAATGAATCTGAGTAGAACCACCGTCCTTCGGCAAGTAACTAGCAAACTTTCTCACATAAAGTTTTTGGAGCGAGCGGGACTCGAACCTACAATCTTAGCGGTGAGAGGTAAGTGATCTTGAGACGGCGCCTGAGACCACTCAGTCACGGAGGACCTTTCTTAATAAATTTAATACAAACTTTACCGTTGATAAATTGTGGCCAGTTTTACTGGTTGAGGATTATATAAGATGTATATCTATGAAGTGAGAACACGTATACAATGTACATATACTTTTATACATCAATCTAAAAACGGATGGCCAATGTGTTGATAAAGTAATTGCAAACCTTTTTAATCAAAATCTTTGGGTCCTGGGCAAACAGAGGCGGGAATACGACACCAAAAGAAATATCGAAATGTGGGAATTAAATAGATGACAAAACAAGGTGGAGAAAACTGAATTAAATTTGATTTGTATTTCTGAGATAAATTGAAGTTATGGTATTTGAAAGCGAGATTTCATGAGGTTTTGTGTGAATACGCGAGCGTTCATAACATCTCGATCAGTTGCTTTTCTTATTCTATATAAGTTATTGGGGTATCAAATAAAGCACAATTCATAAGCAAAACAAACTAAAACAAATAAACTCAACGAAAGTCTTGACACCAATCTAACGATATGAACCGTTAATATAATCAATCAATGATTATAATGTTATTTTCTTTATCCAAAATAGTTTTACACCATTCCATTAGCGGATTTACTCTTTTAAAAAACCTGGCGCACGCCACCCCCATCCCGCTAAACTCTCATATTTTATTAAAATCCACTATAGTTCTACTGAAAAACATGTGTCCCAGATCAGATTGTGTGTTCTCGTCTAAAGTCCGCCCTCTCTAAACTGTAATCCTGGACCCGTACCTGCATTCTATATTATAAAGAAGAGCTTGTAACTAATTATTTTCTGAAAAAATAACAGAGACCAGATTACTTTTTCACTAATTTCAGTTTTATTCTTGGCTTTACCTCTGTCTAATCGTACCATTAGTTAGTATTCTCTTTCTACTCTCGCCTCTGCAAAGTCATCAAGTACATATATATGTATAATATCACTTGTTTCTTTTTATAACATTTTGTGATTCATGCTATACAAATATACATGCGCATGCTGCCATTTTTGTAAAAGAATAACGTAATGAGGTTACATCAATTTACACTCACTATTCTTATGATATATAATGTCGGGAGAATATAATTTTTGGATGCAACTCTTTACAAGGTTGAAGTGCACCAGTATCATCTTCTACTGACCGTTATAAGAGTAACATTACATAATTATTCCATATATTGTGTTAATTCTGCGTTAATGGCTATGTCCGTTGAATGTTCCATATCCTGTTGGTTACAGACGGACGGACGGACGGACGGATGGACAGAGAAATTTAGGATTTTGCAGCAGTCTCACTGCTTTAAACAAACCCAGATTTACACAATGAAATAATGCGACCCTTATGTATGAAATACGGTCAAATTATATACAAATTTCTTTTATGTTTAACTTTGGCATCAGTTCTATTCTACTAGCAGTAAGAGAATGAATTAACAACACAGTCGTTATAAAATACATTAATACTCATACAGGTATAGGACATTTATTTTTTCGTCAGATTTATATCATATTATGCTTAAGATTTGGTTGTCGTTCATTATGGACCGACACGTTATCTGATATCAAGCATTGTTTCTAGATGAATGGGTATATCATTAATCTAGTCTCATTAAATGGTTGTAATAGTGGCGAGACCCTTTAAAATATTGATTGATACTGATAAAATAATTAATAATAATTACAGACGGTGAATATGACCAAGACATTTGAATTTAATTCGTGTCGCTATCATTCAGCAATCATTTTAAACCGCAGTTTCAATAGTGGAGTTAGACGCGAGCAAGACCCGAGTTACTGGGTGGAAACGTATACATGCGAAATCGGAACTTGCACGGAGTGAGCAATATGGGTTATAGAGGAATTAAAAAGTTTCCTTCTGTTTTCTGATATTTCGCCATGTTTTTTCACTGCTGAAGAATAGATAAAATATATATTTAATCTGAAAAATGTACAGTGAGAAATATATGGGTTATATATTGATATCGTCTGTATCGGTCACTTCATGTTTTTAAATGATTTACCTACTTATTGACAGTATAATAAATTGTTGTTGAAACAAATCTTTCTGTTTAAGCAGTGAATTGTCATAAGATAACAGTAAACTAAGTTTCGTATGTTGTGAATGCCTAATGATGATTTAAAATAATGTGTAACGTACGTATCATCCAAATGATAACCATAGAACCCTGCTTGAAAGCACTGCATTACTCAACCCACAAATACATGACGAAGCTATAACAATATTTTTTCAGTTGCAATATGGATTGATACCAATTTAGGAATCAATAAGTGTATCGTTGACCATAATTTATTAGTACTATGCAATATTATTTTCGATAGTCACGTATGTATCAAGGAACTGGCGTCAAGTCTTTGACATCGGCTAAAAGTTGTACATAACATGGTAAATAATTTATCATGGTGTACTATTAACATATGTAGTTATCTTCTGAAATTTTAGTTTTTTCTCTTTTACTATACGTTGAATGGTTATGATAGTAGATTACCAGATACTTATAACAGACGCTTTAACGTTAGGTATGGGAGTAATATATCCTACACAGACATTACCGTTCGCTGGGGAGCTCCTAGATGGCTTCGGATATTGGTAGGAGGTAGGAAGGGGAAGCCGTGCAGGACAACATTCTGTCTCTCTCGTATACCCTCACAAAAGATCGCTAATGAAAACAGTAGCAAGCGACGACATTCGAGTGAACATCTTCTGACACATTTACTTACAAAAACTACGTAATAACGGATATTCCAAAATCGAAGCAATGTGAAGAAAGACAGTGTAATTTGTGTGAATGCAGCGCTAGTTGCTGCTATATCATTTGTCTAAGGAAATGTCAATGTGCAGACAATATTTAGTTTAAACAAGTGGTTGCCACTAACGTGGTCATATCCCCCGCCACCTCGTTAACCCTTAGAGGCATTTCCGGGGAAGCGGACATAAATTATGCAAAATAAAAAAGTCGCCGAGCACAGAAATCACATGTAAATGCCGCAAACTGAAATACGTAGCCGACTGTAATATGACACATTGTCTTATCCCAGTGAACACTGGTGTGATGTTCTAAATCGAACCGTAAATATGTAAGCTATAACCCCAAAACAAAAGACTCATTTGCATGACACATCGTCTTGGGCTGGTTAGCATTTGTGCCAATTTATTTAAAAATTCAATTACAACTAAAGAAGATACATTCCGGACAGCAGTGGACGGACGGAGCTGTACCTTGACCTTTGAAGAACAGACCCAAGTCATTCGCATGACACATCATCTTGTCCTATTAAACATTTTTGCCGAGTTATTTAAAAATACAATAACAACTAAAGAAGATAAGGTCCGGACAACAGTGGACGGACGGAGCTGTGACCTTGACCTTTGACGAACAGACCCAAGTCATTCGCATGACACATCGTCTTGTCCTAGTGAACATTTGTGCCAAGTTATTTAAAAATGCAATCACAACTAGAGAAGATACGGTTCGGACAGGACGAAACACAGTGTTTACATTGGATTTTCAAACATTTGACCTTAAGCTATGACCTTGACCTTTGACGAAAAGACCCAAGTCATTTGCATGACACATAGTCTTGTCCTAGTGAACATTTGTGCCAAGTTATTTAAAATTTCAATCACAACCTCTACGAGCGGTGGCGGAGGATCACTATATTTTATTCTTAATAAACATGATAGTCATACATTCGATATACACATTCAATCCCATAAGAAAGCTTATAATAGATTATATGTATGTTTCCTACTAATAAACTACAGGCAACATTTCTGTTGTACACAGAATATTTATTAAAGTGAAGAATTTGTCTTTTTTTGTTTGTTTTTTGTTGTTGTTTGAAGCATTGAATTGTCATATTTTGAATACACAGGAAATGTTACTTACTCAAAAATAATGTGAATTACCCACAAGTATTGCCTGTCCCATTTGTCGCGTAGAAATTCCACCACAGTGTTTATATGCAAATCGCTATGACGCTAAATGGTGTGCGTCACATGACAACTGTCAAACACTATTTTGGAGGCAAGATTTTGTGTAAAAACTAAATTGTTTAAGTGTTTATTGTGCGGTTTTGTGGATATTTTTACGTTGTGGATGCAAATAAAGTATTTTTAACATTCGGTAAGTGTTTTTGCTTATTATATAGATATTTGAATAAAAAATGAGTGTTTTGGCTTCCGCACTGAAATCGGTACGGAAGATCGACCCATGAAAAAGGTAATGGACTAGAGCGGACGATAAAATAAAAAATATCAAATCGTTCGGCAACGTGCAGTGATAAGCACTAATCATTAATCTGCGTAAGATCGGGTGGAATGAAAATGTTGATGTATTATATTACATAGTATTTTCTCAAATTATTATATCGAGCTAAACAAAGCTATCTTCACCATAACTGCCACGTACTTAGCTGCGCGCCTGTCGTAATTATTGTTTTTATATCTTCTTGGACCATCTCATAAACAGTACGATAATATGGAACATATATTTTAATAATATGTATTAGAATAGCAATTAATTGTTTTTGTCCCATTCATGAAGGTTAAGAAGACATATACGACATATATTTTTATTCACTACTTGCCGGGACAGATTAGCTCTGTGGGTAGCGCGTCTGACTATCATTTCATGGGTCGTGAGTTCGAATCTCCGCCCTGTCACATTTTCCGTGATGTTTGATATATGACATTGTGTCTTGTTATCTTTCTTTTCTCATCGATGAGAACTGGTACTCGAGTTCTAGTTAACTTTCCAGGATCCTTGGTAAGAATGATACGGTAATCTGATATTTTGTTAGTCATCGATGGCAGAAAATGGTGCTAAATATCCAGTCATATATTCAATCATATTCACTGCTTGAGGTAATTAAGGTAATCCTTTATAATTACTCAGTTTAATACATACAAATACGAATAACATTAATTAACCTATAATTGCTCATGTCTTTAAAATATAGTTTATTATTAGATACCAGACCGTCATTATATAACTCAAAACTGTTGAAATGGCAGTAAACCCAACAAACTCATAGGGGTGAGGGTTTGAGGTGGGTAACAAAGTTGAAATGGGGAAGAGTATTTGATTTAATACAAAACAAATTTTAAAAAAAATATAATAAGAAAATGGGCAGCAGGGTGGGGGTCTTGGTTGGGCTTGAGCAGGTAGCCAAGTAGATATGGGACAATAAACCTGGCAAATGATATATTTACCAATCTGGATACATTTGCATGTACAACACTTCATATAAATAACCAATAACAGTTTTGGGCGCATAAAACTTTTAACCATATAATGACAGTATCAACCAAGTACATTAAATAGATCAAGGTCAGTGATGTAAACTTTATTTTAATTGATGGTAATCAATTTACAGAATTAATAGTATAACTGAAAAATAAAATTGATTTAAAAAACAACAACAAACAAAAAAAAAAACAAAAAAAATCGAGCTAAACAAAAAAACTTTAACCTAAGGTTTTAAAGCCCAAAGTATGGAAATTAGGAAAGTTAGGTATATACATTGTTATAGATTGTTTCTATAACATAATATGAATGTGTTTGTGAAGTTAAGTCACCAAAACATGAGTAGTTTATTCAGAAACAGAGTAAAGGCTGAGTTAACATAAAACTTTAACCAGACCCGAGCTATACAAAAAAACTTTAACCTAAGGTTTTAGAGTCCAAAGTATGGAAATTTAAGTAAGTTTAGCTATATTCATTGTTTCTATAATATAATATGAATGTGTTTATGAAGTTTAGTCACCAAAACATGAATAGTTTGTTCAGAAACAGAGAAAAGGCTGAGCTAAACATAAAACTTTAACCGGCGGACGACGACGACGCCGACGCCAGGGTCATGACAATAGGCTATTGAATAGCTCTTCATTTTATTTTTCAAAAAGACGAGCTTAAAAATATAAGTACGTTATTTTAGTCATATAATGTTATGATTATTTTGCTCATTCACAGACATTTGGACTAAAAAAGGGTTTTTACAATAAAAAATTCACAGTTGTATGTAACTGGACTATTTGTGGATCTATACAGGCACGTACTTAATTTAAAGTTGTGATTTGTTGCTTAATATTGACTGAAGAAAAATGATTTGAATGAGCAAAATAGTCAAAACATAATATGACTAAAATAACATATTTATATTTTTTATATAAATGTATACACATTTTATAAAATTCAACAAGAAATACTCTGATTACAACAAGTTTGTATGCTAACATGAATGAAGACTGTATGACTACGAACTTTTATCTAGACTAATTCAATACTGGTTCTTGGTAACTAAAATGCTCACTATCTGGGAGATAGCCCCCTCCGAATAGGTGTCTTGTCTATTTGAGTCATATTCATTATTTTTTAAATGATCGGTCTCTGTGTTGTTCCTGGGTGCCAAAGGGACATGTTGCAGAATAGTAGTATACCGCTTTAATTTGTACATGATGCAAGAGTCAACAAATTGAATATTACAAAGTGTTTGTTGAAATGCTGCAGTTCTTCATTTGTCATTATTTCATTTAGATTATTTTAATGTTTTTGTACATGGAGAATGAGCCTGGAATCCCCTTTCTTTATTGCATCAAATAATCTGTAGTACATTTTTTATAGAAATTTAAAGATTTCATTATTCAACTGCTGTTAATGAAAATGATTTACTGGTTATCTATCATGACTACAACTCTCAATGTCTTGATTTCATATCATCTGTTATAAATGATCTGGAAAGAGTCTGTTTACTGTGAATATTAAACTTCAAAATATGTACTCCTGTGTTGTTATTTTTAAGTAAAGTGCAACAACATCGTCTCTGTCCAAATTGGCCACTCAGTATACCAATGTCCATAATCACCCTTTGAAAATCCTGAAAAATACCATTCAAAAAGTTTTTAGGACCCCGCCATTTTCAATAGGGGACATAATTTTTATTATAGTATCACCGCTGTCCGTACGTACGTGTACGAAAATGGTTTCCGACTTATATCTTTAGTTTTAATGAACATATTTAAACCAAATTTGGTGTGTGACTTCACATGCAGGTAATACAAGTCAACTTTGTATTTCGTTCCGGTCTGATGATTGTTGATGGAGTTATGCTCCTTTTTGGACTTAGAATATTGACACATTTCAAGAAATTGGTTTCCGCTTGATATTTCTTGAAGGATTGGATGGATTTGATTCATATTTGGTAGAAAGATAAATGGTGATAAACTACAGCTCAAGTTCGATTTCCGTCAAAATCTCTGCATATTAATTAGGTGTTTTGGGATCTGATTGGCTTAGTTTCCGACCTCTAAAGTCTTTATTTATGGAACGGTTTGGACGAAAATTTATAGTTGGATAACAACAAGACCCAGGCCAAGTTCGACAATGGATGTAATTGTCGCATATTAATTAGGTGATCTAGACTCTGATTGACTGACGGTTTCCGACCTCTAAAATCTTTATTGACGGACCGATTTTGATGAAACTTGATATTTTGCTATATATCAACAAGCCCCAGGTCAAGTTCGACAATGGACGGAATCAACACATATTAATTAGGTGACTCTGATTGGCTGACGGTTTCTGACCTCTTGCAATAGTCAAAATTGCTGAAATTTGCGATAGCTGCCATCTACAATGTAGTTACAAAGCGGGCGCATCTTGTCCCATGGACGCATTTCTAGTAATAATTTTTGTAATCACTATGTTTTTGTCATAACAGAGACATAGACGCATCTATGTCTTTGGTCATAATAGAAGTAAACACTTTTTGACATACCATATTTATAACCACTTAGTTGTAAAATATGGTATAAAATTGAAAATGTGCATAAAAATACTGCAATAGTATTGCTCGTTGGCTGAGCTTCCATTTCATGAAAAATACTTGTCCCTTCCCAGCATTAATGCAATGAAGTTTGTTTTTTTTTGTTTTGTTTTTTTGTTTTTTTACTAAATCTTTGAAAACATTTTACTTTGATAAAAAAGTAATTTTAGTCAGATGAGTATGTTAAATGTTTTATTTATTTGGACATTAGTGAAAATAAAATGGATGATTAATATAGTTTTTGTGCTATAAAAGAACCATTTGTTGATATTTTGTTAAAAAATCTGATTATCAAAATTTGGAGTGAATTTTTTGGTTTGCATTTTATTTAATAAAAAGCCGTCCAATCTAACAATAACACTCAACTCACTTTTAATTTATACCAAAATAACTTTACTTAACCAATATATCCCTTATGAATACTTATTCTAATTACCTGGTACACTCAGTATTAATCTTTTTAATATATCAGTACTAGAAGTCAACATTATCTAATTATTTTAAAATGGCTGTTTAAGAACCAAAACAATATATTTTAGATATTGATAAACTTTGGTTTCTCAGAGTTAACTTTTAATTATACCAATTGAATAAATTAGCACAATGTTGGTAGTGGGGTTGGTATGGGATATGGTGGATACAGAGTGTACAGCGGAGAGTTAAGATGGTAAAGTGGATAAAGAGGGTACAGCAGCTGCTGGTAGTGTAGTTGGTATGGTGGGTGTAGAGGGTTTAACTGCTGGTAGTGTAGTTGGTAAGGTGGGTGTAGAGGGTTTAACTGCTGGTAGTGTAGTTGGTATGGTGGGTGTAGAGGGTTTAACTGCTGGTAGTGTAGTTGGTATGGTGGGTGTAGAGGGTTTAACTGCTGGTAGTGTAGTTGGTATGGTGGGTGTAGAGGGTTTAACTGCTGGTAGTGTAGTTGGTAAGATGAATCAGGAGGGTACATCAGGGTGTTGTTTTAGGTATGGTGGGTGTAGAGGGTACAGCTGGTACTGTAGTTGGTATGGTGGGTGTAGAGGGCACAGCTGGTACTGTAGTTGATATTGTGGGTGTAGAAGGTACAGCTGGTAGTATAAGGGGTATAATGGGTGTAGAGGGTACAGCTGGTACTATAGTTGGTAGTGTGGGTGTAGAGGGTACATCTGGTCGTGTAGTGGGTATGGTGGATGTAGAGGGTACATGTGGTGGCATAGTTGGTATGGATGTACAACTGTAACATAGTTGGTATGGTGGGTGTTGAGGGTACAGCTGGTAGTGTAGTTGGTATAGTGGGTGTAGAGTGTACAGCTGGTAATTTAGTTGGTATGGTGTGTGTAGAGGGTATGGCTGGTAGTGTAGTTGGTATAGTGGGTGTGTATGGTACAACTGGTAGCATAGTTGGTATGGTGGGTGTTGATGGTACAGCTGGTAGTGTAGTTGGTATGGTGGGTGTAGAGGGTATGGCTGGTAGTGTAGTTGGTATAGTGGTTGTGTATAGTACAACTGGTAGCATTATTGGTATGGTGGGTGTTGAGGGTGCAGCTGGTAGTGTAGTTGGTATGGTAGGTGAAGAGGATATGACATGTAACATAACTGGTATGGTGGGTGTTGAGGGTACAGCTGGTAGCGTAGTTGGTATGATGGGTGTAGACGGTATGGCTCGTAGCAAAGTTGGTATAGTGGATGTTGAGGGTATGACATGTGACAGAGTTGGTATGGTGGGTGTTGAGGGTACAGCTGGTAATGTAGTTGGTATTGTGGGTGTTGAGGGTACAGCTGGTAGTGTAGATGGTATGGTAGGTGAAGAGAGTACAGCTGGTATTGTAGATGGTATCATGGGTGTAGGCAGTACAGCTGGTAGTGTAGTCGATATGGTGGTTGTAGAGGGTAAAGCTAGTGGCGTTGTTGGTATAGTGGGTGTAGAGGTAACAGTAGGTAGAATAGTCGATATGGTGGGTGTAGAGGGTACAGCTGGTAGTGTTGATGGTATCATGGGTATAGACAGTACAGCTGGTAGTGTAGTCGATATGGTGGTTGTAGAGGGTACAGCTGGTGGCGTTGTTGGTATAGTGGGTGTAGAGGTAACAGTAGGTAGCGTTGTTTGTGTTGTGAGTGTAGATGGTACAGCTGCTAGTGCAGTTGGTATTGTGAATGAAGCGGGTACAGATGTAGTTTAGTTGATATTGTGGATGAAGCAGGTACAGCTGGTAGTGTAGTTGGTATGGTGGGTGTAGAGGGTCTGGCTCGTAACATAGATGGTATTGTGGGTGTAGAGTATACGACTGGTAGCATAGTTGATATTGTGGATGTAGCGGGTACAGCTGGTAATGTTGTTAGTATAGTGGGTGTAGAGTGTTTATCTGGTAGCGTAGTTATTATGGTGGGTGTAGAGGGTATGGCTGATAGCATAGTTTTTATAGTGAGTGTAGATGGTACAACTGGTAATGTAGTTGGTATTGTAGGTGAAGAGGGTACATCTGGTTGTGTAGATGAAATCCTGGGCATAAACAGTACAGCTGGTAGTATAGTTGGTATTGTGGGGGTTGAGGGTACAGCTGGTAGTGTAGTTGGTATTGTGGGTGAAGAGGGTACATCAGGTTGTGTCGATGATATCATGGGCATAAACAGTACAGCTGGTAGTATAGTTGGTATGGTGGGTGTAGAGGGTACAGCTGGTAGTACAGTTAGTATGGTGAGTATAGAGGGTAGACTGGTAGCATAGTTGGTATGGTGGATGAAGAAGGTACAGCTGGTAATGTAGTTGGTATTGTGAGTATGGAGGGTATAGCTCGTAGTGTAGTTAGTATTCTGGGTGTGGAGGATACAGCTGGTAGTGTACATGGTAATGTGAGTATAAAGGGTACAGCTTGTAGTGCAGTTGGTATTGTGAGTATGGAGGGTACAGCTGGTAGTGTATTTGGTATTATGAGTATGGAGGGTATAGCTGGTAGTGTAGTTTGTATTCTGCTTGTGGAGGGTACAGCTGCTGTAGTGTAGATGGTAATGTGACTATAAAGGGTACAGCTGGTAGTGTAGTTGGTATTATGAGTGTGGAAGGTATAGCTGGTAGTGTAGTTTGTATTCAGCATGTGGAGGGTACATCTGGTAGTGTAGTTGTCAATGTGAGTACAAAGGATACAGCTTGTAGTGTAGTTGGTATTGTGAGTATGGAGGGTACAGCTTGTAGTGCAGTTGGTAATACAGCTGGTAGTGTAGTTGTTATGGTGGGTACTGATATTAAAGCTAGTAGTGTAGTTGGTATGGAGGTTGTAAAGGGTACATCTGGTAGTCTAATTGGTATTATGGGTGTAAAGGGAACAATGAGTGATTATGATGGTCGATATGGTATAGTGGATGTAGTAAGTACAACGAGTAGTTATATTGGTATGGTGAATGCAGAGTGGATTTTGAGTAGTGGCGTTGGTATAATGAATGTAATGGTTGCAACGGGTACCGATGTTGATATTAAGGGGGTAGTGAGTAGTGGATTTAGTAAAGAATTATAGAGGATGTAGAAAGAACAGTGAAGAGTTGAAATGATATGGTGGATGTAGTGTCCATGAAACAGATGGTAATAATGTTGTTATGGTGAACACGGTGGGTAAAGTTGGTAGTGATGTTGATATAATGTGGATTGTGAGTAATGAAGTTGGTATGGTGGATGTTTAGGGCACAGTGGGTTGTGCTGTTGGTATTGTTGATGTAGACGGTACAGTATGTAGTTGAGTCTGAATGGTGGGTGTAGAGGGTACAGTAAGTAATGGGGTTCTGGTTGGTATTATAGATAATGGTTGGTAGAGAGAAGACAGTACCTATATAATGGAGTAATGTAGAGGGAGCATTGGAGTTCATATAGTGAGTGTATATGTTACAGTGGATAATGGTACTGGATTGGTGGGTGTAATGGTTCAGTATTTAATTAGGTCAGTATGATGGATGTAGTTGGTGCAATGGGTAATGGGGTTGGTATAATGGATGTTGAAGGTACAGTTACTGTGGATAGTTGAGTTGGTATGGTGATGGAGTCGATAAATGTTATGAATGTAAAGGATCAGTTTCTTATGGATTTGGTTTGGCGGATGTTGAGGATGTAGACTAGATGTAGAGTGTAGAGTTGATGATGTTGGTAAGGTGGTTGTATAGGGTACAGTGGGTATAATGATGTTAGTTTGGTGGATGTAGTTGAAAATGGTGCTATAAAATTATTGTATTTATAGGCTAAAACATAAATAATACAGCTTAATATACTTTTGTATATGTTTTTCTTTATTTCCAATACTTCTTATATGTTTGTGTTAACTTTTAATAGAATTACAATTAGTTTTGGATTAATAACAACATAATTTTAAACAGTTTTATATTAGTTTACAATATTTTTAAACTTAGAATTTAATTATTTATCTCATAAAACTTGGTGTTACTTGAGTTACAATAGTTTTGCACCAAATATAAATTCAGTTTTATTGAGTTTTCAGCGCAACACTACTGTAACTCAAACTTTTACAAATAAATCAAGTTATATTAAAGTTTAATTGATAACACTTGTTAATATTGTAAGTAATGCAGTTTTCATTTGAATTTTGAAAAATATTAGCAAAAATGTCTAAGGAAGAAAATAAAAAACAGTTTTTTTCCTCCTCCTGAACAATTTGCAAAAACATAGTTACAATAGTTTTGCGCCAAGCCCTCGAAATATAATATATATATCTGGAACTGAATCGTTGGAATTCTTGCTTGAGGAGTTGGACAAGTTAAGAGTTCAGATGACTCATTTGATCAATACTCTAGCTAAAAGATAAACGTCAGAATATGAAAGTTTGTTTCTATCTGTATCTGTATAGTTCTGTATCTGTATAATACGTAGAAGATCCCAATACTGGTATATGACTACGGGTAGTGCGCGCGCTTAGTAACAGTTCAGGAGGCTAGTCTAAAAGGCCTCAACTGTCTTGACGCTGGTAGTGCTCTCTTCTAGTTGGGTCCACTTAACCACAGTTCTCACAAAGAAAGAGTTCTTGAATGGTTCGGTATTGGCACTTTGTATAACGAAACAGTTTGAATGGTTGTTAATTTGGTTTTCTAGAATGTTTTTTGTTTCACAGTTTGCAAATGTAACTGGTTTGATCTTACGCTTAAGTTTCTGCCTGATTAGTAAATCATAGGTGTCCACTGCCAGCACCATATCCCCCACGATCTTGAACTGGTAGGTCAGCCTGTTGAACTCGCGGCGCTGTTGGAGAGTTGGTAGTTCGACTTTTGCAGCGTGCTGGTTACGCAGCCCTCATCCCGTGACTTGTATTCCTTTTTAATGAAGCGTGCTGCTCGTCGCTGTATCTTCTCGATGGCATTGATGTATTTAGAGAGGTAGGGGTCCCAGGTAGAGGATCCGTACTCCAATGCTGAGCAGACGAGGGATATGTAGGCTAACTTCCTGCATTCTTGGGGACATTTCCCGAGGTTACGGCGTAGGAAGCCTAGGATGGAGTTTGCGTTCTTGAAGATGTTCGGTGTGCGGGCTCTCCAGTGAAGGTCTTCGGCTAAGGATTATAGGGTACTTTTGTAGGAAGGTGTTTTTTAGTTGATAGAAGTGGGAGGACTTGTTTCGGATACTAAGGATGTAGCATTTCTTCGCGTTAAAACGCATACCCCACGTGGTGGCCCATTTTTCGAGTTCCAGAATGTCATTTTGGAGTAAGGCGTGATCCTTGGCTGATCAGATGTTTCGGTAAAAGAGATAATCGTCGGCAAAGAGAAGTACTTGGGAGGTTACCCACTTCGGGAGGTCATTAATGTGACACAGGAAGAGAAGTGGGCCCAACACTGTGCCTTGTGGAACACCGGACTCTACCCTGGCGCTCCTGGAATGCTCACCATCGCAGACAACGTCCTTCAACCGTTCTGTGAAGAAAGCTTTCATATAGGTTGTTCATGTTGATAACTTTTATGTGGAGATGTGGAGAGGATTTCTGGACCACCACGTAACCAGTTTACAAAATTCCCTGTAAATGGCAATTTACACCAGGGTCATCGAATATTCAGTCAATTATCACAGGGAAGACAGTGTCTCCCATGTTATTCAGCATTTTTTGTTAATGCAATATTAAAACCGTTTGATAGGTACTGTTGGAAAAGTAATGATATGGACTCTGTATTGTATGCAGGAGATTATTTATACAGATACACAAAAGAAATATCAAACACACCGCATTCTTTTCTAAATCCCAATGAATTACCTTCTTACTTAACATATCAGAAATCTAACTAAGTTTTCCAATTTTCCGAACCTACATTTTTTCGAATTAACACAAGCAGCGAGCCTTCCCTCAGGCCTATGATTTCGATTTGAAATTCAGATGGCCGTCGTTTCTAAAAATTGTCCAAAACTTATAAAATTTTCTTCCCGGGACTCTTCGGTTAACTGGAGTATGCTCTACCGACTGAGCATACCATACCGCTTACATACATTTCTCTTCTTGTAGGTTACGTACACACTGACATATTCCTTGACAAATTTTGAATTTCACAGGACGGGAAATAAATTGGTATGCTATTAATGGGTCATAAACATGTTTGCAAACTGGTGAACACTATATACTGATACCACATGGTTTAAATGTGTATATTTCAGTAAAAGTGACATCAAACAGCATGAGTGATTATCACCAAACCCGAGAGTACTACAACCAGACATCAAGTTCCTATGACAGTTACCGCGAACCTATTGGAACTGATATTATTGCAGGAATGATAACGGTATACTCCAACCAAGCACGTGAGGTAATTAAAACTAATAACAGGCCATTACCAAGAAAATTACTGTATCAACTCAGTTATATAAAATATTTAAATTCATACAAGTAGTAATTTTAAAATATTGCATTAGTTTTATTATCTTTAGTATTCAAAATGTACAATCGGTGTATAATGAAGTTGTGAGTCGATAAATTAAACGTATCACGATCCACTTTTAACATGCATATTTAAACAAGATGGTATAAGTTACCAAAAGCAACAATTTCTTTGGCTTAAATTATATATAGCATGAGTACAACAAATCTTCTTGCAGGAAATACGAATACTTGATACGGGTTGCGGTCCTGGAAGTCAAGCCAAATCTCTTATCAAATTTGGTTTTCGACGTATAACATTGTTTGACGAAAGTGCTTCTATGTTAGATCTGGCGCGCAAACACCTGTCTGAAGAAATACGGGATAAGTATATAGAAGAGATAGTTGAAGAATCCCTGCCCGTAATTCCATTTGCTGACAACAGTTTTGACGTGGTGATGTTCAGTCTGGTAAGATATTTTAGTATGAGTTTCCAGTGGATGTTATCAAATAATCAAAGCCTTGTACTTTATTCAATTTCATATCCAACCGATATATGATAAAATGACAAATACGGGTGTCAGAGATGCACAGTAGGCCAAAAATAATGGTTTGTCTATGTGATCTAGAGCAACATAAACATTGTAAAAGTACACATGACGTGAAATAATAACGCATTTAATTTTTTTTTAGGTTTTACACCATATAAAAAATTCAACAAATAATGGAATATTTCCGGCTATCGTAGAAACACTACAGGAGGCTCATCGAGTATTACGACCAAACGGGATGATCGTTATAACAACTGTGATGCCATCCGCATTTTTTGAAGAAATTGCTTGGCATTTCAAGTTAATACCTCGTCTTAATGCCATTACTGCTGCAAACTTTCCGAGTATGTCCCAATGGGATAGCATATTCGACGAGACCAGATTTAGATGTGTGAGTAAAGTACGTGTATTGGGTCCGGAAGCCCATGGTCCGTATTACAAAGATGTAGAAGGCCCGCTCAAAGAAAAATGGAGAAATTCATTTCCCTACTTTTTCGGTGCTACAAAAGATGAAATTAAAGAAATGGAAAACAAGGTCGGCGCAATGAAGAAAAGCGGTACACTGGAGCAGTGGGTAAATGATGCAGACAAAATAAATGAGCATGGCATACACGCCATACTTGTATGCATTGCCAACTAATACCTCAGTAAAAGCATATCCTTATTGTAACAAAATGATCAACGATTGTAAAAAATAACCACTTGTAATATCGGACTTTTGCTTACTTTTAGACAAATCCAATACTTGGAAAGTTGCTGGACAACTTGGATCTTGTTGACAGCTGCATTATTACGCAGGAGGCATATTCCTAATTGCTGACTTTCCATTTTTCATATATGTTTGACCTTTATCAAAACATAGTTACAAGTTACATCAATAATGCATAAACCATTTGCGGTAGGAATGTGATGATGGTGGAATAGATGAATATCGAGTAGAGTACATATTTACACTCTTCACGTGTTTGGCAAATATTTGTCTTCTTTTGCCTTTTGAGCTCGACTATTCGTAGAATAAACAGGAGAGCTATTGTACTCGCCCGGGCGCGGGTGTCGGCTTTGGTTTTTCAGGTTAAAGTTTTTTTATCAGGTAAGATATATTTGCAACCACTCATTTGATATGAATGAAACTTCACATGTATGTCCAGCATCATAACTGGAACACGCAGGGTGAGACCATTAACTCTGGTTGCATTTTGGCAGAGTTATTGCCCTTTTTTAACTTAATTTTTCAGGTTAAAATTTTTTATCAGGTATTCATTGGATATGAATGAAACTTGACATGTATGTTCAACATCCTCAATGGAACACACAGACTGGACCCATAACTGGATTGTATTTTGGCAGAGTTACGGCCCCTTTTTAATAATTTTTCAGGTTAGTTTGTTATCGATATCTATGCAACCACTCATTCAATATGAATGCAACTTCATATGTGTGTCCAGCCGATCAACGGAACGCACAGATATAGATACTATAACTCTTGGTTGCATTTTGGCAGAATTATGGCCCTTTTAGACTTTTAATCTGGTTACAGTTTTTTAGCACAGGTAAATATTTCATCAATCTATCATTGGATATGAATGAAACTTAAAATGTGTGTTCAGTATCATCAACGTAATGCACAGATATGAAACCGTTAACTCTGGGTCGCATTTTTACAGAGTTATGGCCCTTTCTGACTTAGATATTTTGTAGCAGGTTAAAAGTTTATAGTACAAGGCGTTGAGCTTAGATGTTTGACAAATAACAGACAGGCAATAAATAAAAATAAAATATTAATACAGTATACATTCGTCAATAAATTCAGTCTGAGAATCGGACGCGGGACTCAAAATCTTACAGTTTGTAAAACCCTTTAAACAGTCATACAATAATGGGTAATAAATTTGATTTTTTAGCATTTTCTGTTCAGTTACCATTAAAACTGTTTGTTTTTGCAAATATAAATATAGTACATTGCTTGTATAATAGATGCTACTTAAATATTTGACAATTTGAGTCCGAGTCTAAATTTTATACTCAAAATATTCATGAATGTAGGCCCTTGTGGTTATTGAGAGAAAGCTACCAATGAACAAGCAGGCAGTGGATAGTTTGCTGTTGCCTAGATACATCTGGCCTTCGAAAATGAAAATACATGTTTATAAAACAAAAGCATTGAGATTAAACAGACCCATGCGACTTTGATATTCCAAAACTTCAACAATTTGCTCAGATGAGCTAATGCAAGAGATCCTCATGGCCTTGATTCACTTATGCAAGAATAACTTGGACCTAAATCCCAAAACTACTGACAAAACAGTTACTTACACGTTGCATACAACCAACCTGTCAACTAAAGCATGCCTTTTTTCATGTGCACAAAACTATCCCAAAGAATTACAATGTCATAACCAGTAAGTTCTACCTTTTTAATTCAATAACAAAAACTGGTGTAATAGTAATATTTAGCAAAAGTTGCGACTATTAAGATCATGTCTGGTGTAAAAAAAACGTTGTTTATCATAAAAATACATGCATTTAAACTCACTATTATAGTCGATATTTGAATTAGACACAACCCGTGGAATAACGTAAATGATTTAAGTATAATACGATCGTAGTTGTATCCATGTATCTATATAAAATTCCAATCATCATTGATGAAACCAGAGTATGAGGTTTTGAAAGCTGAAAGTTAAATTTACATGGACCGACTTCTTATATTCCTGCATGGCGCATAGGTTACAGTTATACATTATGACTATGGCGATCCGATTTGGAATCACGTGACAAGAATTATATATATATTTAATTTCCTTAGCAACACTATTTGTTTCCTACAGTCCACCATAAACGGCTTCATATCCCATAAAACACATGTTCCAACAAAATGGAGAAGAAAATATTTGTCCATATATGCATTTATATATTTGCACATATCTAGCAACCGCTCCAATACTGAAGGATGACGGAACTGTCCAAGTATATATGATTGAATCGGGCATTTTATGATAATTTTCATCAGAGGAACGGCTTATTAGCATATAAGAATTTTGATCAGTAAATGTACAATATAGATTTAAAACACGATTTATTCACCTCTAAGAGAGGTATCGGTCATTATACATGTATCGAGATTATGAGATTTTACGAAAATGATTGTCATTCATAAACAAGATGTTACTTTTTAGCTCGCCGGGACGAATGTCCAGGAGAGCTATTGCCATGACCCCGGCGTCGTCGTCGGCGTTGTCTGTAGACATCCAGGTTAAACTTTTGCGTTTAGTTGCGTTTAAGTTTTGGTGTTTGCCTCCAATCTCAATCTTTGCATGGGTGGTGAGTTTTATCCCATAGGCGAGCTTTCCTGTCTTCTGACAACTTGTTTTATAAAAGAAATATCTTCCAATACTGCTTATGTCGCTTTAATTGAAAGTACTCATACTTTTATTTTATGTATATTTATCATTTCACATATAAGGGACAAAGATTTGGAGCTCTTTCATCTAAACAAGAGCCAGAATGGCCCTAAATCGCGCAGGAGAACAATGCCAAAGAACTTGTCGAAAATATTATGGTTACATAACAACTGTGTAAGTTTAATAAAGATCAAATATAAACTGTAAGTGCTAGAGTGCACACAACATCAAATATACACAAATTTGGGCCATAGCTCTTACAATATTTGTCCGATGGGCCAGTTCAAGAACTCGTTCAATATATTATGGTTACATAATAATTGTGTAAGTCTGTCGGAAGATTAAATGAAAACTGCAAGTGCTAGATGCAAACAATGTCAAATAACATAAACTTTGACAATTCAAGAGCAGTAACTCTAACACTAACTATCCGATATGACCAGTTCAAAAACTTGTCCTACATATTACAGTTATATATCTACTGTGTTAGTTTAATGAGGTCAAATAAAAACTGCATTTTTGATGATTCTAATGCCATTACTGTCAAAATAGTTATCTAATGTGTCCAGTTCAAGAACTTATCCAAGATAATATTATTATGGTTATATAACTACTATGCAAGTTTGGTGGACATTAGGTGAAAGTTGTGAGTACAAGAATGCACACAAGGTTAAATAATGCAATATTTGGTGATTCATTGGCCATAACTCTGACATTATTTACCTGATTTGGCCAGATCAAGAAATTGCCCAAGATATTATGGTTATATAACAACTGTGTAAGTTTGGTGAGAATCAAACGAAAAATGCTTGTACTAGAGTGCAATTTTTGACATTTCAAGGGCCATTTCTCTGACATTAATATTCCGATTTGCCCAGTTCAAGAATTTATCCGAAATACTAAGGTTATATAACTACTGTGTAAGTTTGAGATGGATCAAATAAAAAATAGATGTGCTAGAGTACACCCAAAATCAAATAGTGCATTTTTTTAATGTTAAAAGGACCATAACTCCGACATTAATAATCCAATTTACCAGTTCAAGAATTGGTCCAAGATATTATGGTTAAATAGCTACTGTGCAAGTTTGGTGAGGATCAAATGAAAATGTAGGTGCTAGTGTGCACACAAGGTCAAATAGTGCATTTTTTATGTTTCAAGGGCAATAACTCCAACATTAATAATCCGATTTGGCCTGTTCAAGAACTTGTGCGAGATATTATGGTTATAAAACTACTATGTAAGTTTGGTAAGAATCAAATGAAAATATGAGTGCTAGATTGCACACACGGTCAAATAGTGCATTTTTTAATAATTCAAGGGCCACAACACTGACACTCAAAATCCAATTTAGCGAGATGAAGATTTTATCGTAATACAACTACTGTATAAGTTTGGTGAGAATCAAATGAAATATGTGCTTGCTTGATTGCCCATGCAGTCAAATAGTGCATTTTTAATATTTCAAGTGCCATAACTTGGACATTAATAATCTGATTTGGCCAGTTCAAGAACATGTCCGAGATATTATGGTTATATAACAGCTGTGCAAGTTTGGTCAGGATCGAATGAATAAGAGTTGTTCCCATTAATAAATACAAGTGTTGGGACAACAGACAACATAAACATTGACTATGGATTAATTTAATATAAAATGTTTGTGTTTTTTTTCAATCCAATATTCTGTGGTTTTCTGGTAAATTAATGACAAGACAACACAATTTTATAATCAGTTACTTCTTATATCAATAAATAAAAACAAAAAATAAACTGTTTTAATAATTAAATTGTTACTGTTAACAGAATAAAAAATGAGAACTTGTGTCTCTTTATCTAAGAGCTATAAATCAATTTGTATTACAGAAAATATATTTTTCCTTCGTTCTTTAACAAGTTGATCGATTGATTGATTGAATTTTTAGCGTCATTTTTATGCCATCAAGGGCTAACAGACGATCAGTTAACCTTACCACTGTTTCCTGGGATTAACCAGTACTCGTGCACACCCTATCTTCGCAAGTAACTGATAACTTTCCCACTTGAATCATTGGTGAGAGACGAATGATAATGAGACACAATGTCGTATATCAATCATCATGGAGACTGTTGCCGGGCAGGGGATTCGATCTCACGACCCCTGGATTTAACAAGTTGAAATCAGTTATTCTGTTACAATTAAATCAGCAGACCTAAAAAATATACAAATAATTGCTGAAAACTGTATTTCAATTTCCAGAAAAAAAAGTTAAAGAGTAGGGTTTCGTGTCATTGCCAGTGTCCATACATTTACAGCGAAATGTAAATCAATCCATCAATTAAGTTGATGTTATCAATACTTTCCAGATTTTAATATAGACACAAATTTCGGTTTGTTAAAGAAGAAAAGACGAAACTTAATAAACACAATACCAACCTCTTAAAAGAATGACGCATTAAAATTGATTTTTCTCTCTCCAAATTGGTTAAATTTACATTGACAATTCTTTTATACATGAATCCATTCAATATAGATTAAATAGATTTTAATCAATCCAAGACAGTAGAGCTATATGTAATAGTCTTTTCTCAGTTGGAGGAGCAAATGCTGTCAGGTGGATTTGAAATCATTTCAGACAATGTTTCACAAAACGATGCTAAAAGAGTATCAGTATTTTTATTCTTGATTATTTGATTGATAATAAACCATGATACAAAGCAGATGCAGCTTGGGTTTTAAAACCTTCAATCAACATCTTTTTTTTGGGAACTGAACCCTCAACTAATTGTTTATTCTTGAATAGTCTTGTGATAAACAAGTTTCCAAAAACCATCTTTGCTGATTTTAAGCATTTAGTCATTTACACATTATTATTATCCAAACAATAAAAAAAGACATATTAATTTGTTTCGTGTCAAGGTCATTCAATATCAATCTTCAGAAGCAGTGACCTGGGCTGACTTTTTGGTTGACAAGGCAATATCCTTGACCTTCTTGATATTTTCTTCCATATTTGGAGCATCTTCATCTTCTTCTTTGCCAGACTGTTGTTTTTGAAGCTGCACAATTACCATATCTGAAGAAAACCAGAAAACCAATCATTGTTAATCCATAATATGAATTAAATTTTCTTGTTAACCCCACAAGGTATCCTTTGTTATATAGTATTATAAATAATATGGTTATCCATGTCACATAGCGTAGTGAAATAAAATGGCTTTATCACAACGTTGCATTGGGACGTCTCACCCAGAGAAAAAGAATAAGGCTGTGTTTAATTTTTTTTACATATATCTTGACCCAAGGGTTGGATTTCCTTATTTTATCGCCTACAAAAAAAAACACAATACATTTAATTTGCTATAAGAGGCACTTACATTGAAATAGATGTTATGAAATTTTAACAATGTGAAGCAAGCTATAGGTAAGATTATGTTGTATCCATTTTGGCCAAGATTTCTTATTCTAGTAGGAAATACATTCTTATCCATACCAGTTATTCGCACATGTGTTTAAATATGATTTTTTTGTTTCTATTAACAATTAGGTTAGTCTACATTCTGTCATATTGATCAATTTAAATGTACCGAAATTGTAATATATAATCGTTTTTTGGCAGTTTTGATACCTCAATATTGTATTATAATCATTTTGTCACTAGTAGTATAATTTGGTGTGATCTAATAACAGTAGCTGACAAAAGTTGTGCTTCTGGTACTTTAAAAATGAAGGCAAGACGAGTAGCAGTATGAATAATGAAAAAATGACAAATGATGAATATGTAAGTGCCTGGGATGGTATAATATAATATAATAGGATATATGGGTTGGTGTTCGGGGTAGGGGTGCGGTAGGGGGATATGTTAAAGGATTGAAACCCATTTTCAACACTTTAACTGTTGCATATAGCATCTAGCTTTAGTGATAGAGGAATACCTAAGAATTAATCTGGGAAGGAGCTCTGTTCTTCCGCAAGTAACTGGTAAATTTTCTCATTTGAAATTTTTGGACTGCACTGGGCACAGACCCGCAAGTTAAATGGTGATCTTTATTTAGACTCTGCCTTAGACTTGGGTGTTTGGTATTTTTAACACTCATTGTTGAAGAAAGTTCATGTATGTCATTGGGATGGTATGAGATATGTTAGTATACTAAAGCTATAGTACATTGTACAATAATTTTAAGAATGAATGACTAAATGAACTAGGGATTAATTGTGACTACTAGAATAACTATGGCAAATATAAAATACCAGGGAAATATTCCATGAACAGTTTTGTAGTCATCCATATGCAGGTTGGTTGGTTGTATGGTGTTTAACGTCGATTTCAACAATTTTTCAGTTATATCGAGACGGTGTCTACTTGAGACAGTATTCTGAGCACTGTCACACTGGAGTATCATGCCGCAGACACATGGTATGCTATTGATTTGCTATCAATAACATGATTAATTTATTAAGAACAATAACCTAGTATGTTCATTCAGTGAATGTATATTAATATTGCGCATTCTTTAACACCAGTTTGCTAATGACTAAGATCAACCTTTCAAATGTAAAGTAAAAGGTGTCTAAAAATCTAGATGATGTATGTCAGATTATTTCAAAATGTATATAATACATGACCATTGATTAACAAAGATATTTCTAACCTACTCACACTGTTTGTATGTTATATAAATCTATATTTATACCGGCAGATTGTACAATTTGATAAAACTGTTCCTTTGAAAATAATTTTTTTTTTTTCTGGATTGTAAACCTGTTTGACTATCACTAATATAATAAAAGTTCTCACGGTTAAAACAAAACTAGAATCAAAATTGTCCTACTTTTTTAAATCTAACAGTAACAAAAAATATCATCAAAATGGTCACTTTCCTTAGGAAGGCATTTTACACAGTGCAACAGATAATGTACATTTTGTAAAGAATTTTGTGAGCCTTTCGTATCGTGCATAGATATACATGGTAATGTGTTGAATGGAGGCTGCTGGGTAATAAACTATTTGGATCTGAACCTTTTAGATTGCCCAGCGCCGTAAACTTGCCGTCCTGCAGCTGTTGTATCAGTGACATGTACACGTCACTTATACAGTCACCTGTATGTATGTTCTTGCACTCCGTTCTAAGTAACTGGTTGGCTAAATGAATGACAAGTATGTTTACAAACACTACCTGTAGTGTCACAGTTTTATAAACAGTGCACATGTATTAATAATTAATAGAATGACATGTAAATATTTCAGATGGGGTGGGGGAGGCATAGTGGACAGAGTGTTGGCTGCTCACTCCAGAGGTTGCAGGGTAGACTCCCAGTTCAAGCCAATGCCTCTCAAAAAACAACACTCATTACTGGTTATATCTAGGAAGCAAACTCAAGAGTGGTTCATAACAACCTCTGAGTTTTATTCGCAATCAAGCAAAAATAAATCATAAGAAGGCATATGAAACCTTTATGCTCTTATTGAGTAAGAAATACTATTAAACAAAAAATGGTGAATACATAATTAAAATCTAATGCATTGATAATATAAAACTGTAATCTTTATTTTGGTGACCGATGCAGACCAGAGTTTTATTGTAACAAGAGTTGTCAGATGACAACAAAGCTCGTCGATGGGATAAAACTCACCACCCATGCAAATATTGAGATTGGAGGCAAACACCAAAACTTAAATGCAACTCAACACAAAAGTTTAACCTTGGTGTCTACAGACAAAAAGTTAAGTCCAAAAGGGCCATAACTTTGCCAACATGCAACTCTGAGTTATGGTTCTTTCCTGCATGTGCAAAGTTTCATTCATATCCAATGAGTGGTTGCATATATATATCTTACCCGATAAAAAACTTCAACCTGAAAAGTCCAAAAAGTGCCATAACTCTGCCAAAATGCAATCCAGAGTTATGGTTCTTGTCTCTGTGTGGTTCAATGATGATGGTTAACACACATGCAAAGTTTCATTCATATCCAATGTCTGGTTGCATAGATACATGTAGCTTAATCTTAAACGCAGCTAAACGCAAAAGTTTAACCTGGGTGTCTAAGTCCAAAAAGGGCCATAACTTTGCCAAAATGCAATCCAGAGTTATTGTTCTTGTCTCTGTGTGTTCCATTGATGATGAAGAAACCACACATGCGAAGATTCGTTCATATCCAATGAGTGGTTGCATAGATATCTTAAACTTAAACGCAAAAGTTTAAGCTGGGTGTCTACAGGTGACGCCGACAATGCCGGGGTCATGGCAATAGCTCTCCTTGGACATTCGTCCTGGCGAGCTAATAACTCATGAGATCTTATTAGCTGAATCTGTTATCTTTATAATTATCATCCAGCCACACTTGGTAAAAAGGTACTTAAGAATGAGCATGATTAGTAACTATAGGACCTTATAAACATTAAAAGAAAGGCAAGTAAACTAGATTTCTAAGTCTCCTTTCTTTAACTCTATGTGTACAATGTCTACTGGTTTAAAGAGAACAATATTCAACTGACCTGATGCAAGAGAGACTATCACTCCAACCACTGGTCACATGGCATTGTTTGTCCAAGTAAATGCAATATAATACAATGTAGTGTTTACTTAGAGACAATTTGCTTGCCTAAGGAAAATGCATATCAATTTGTTTGATTGATAGCCCAGGTCAGGTAAGTTCAATTTTCAATAAAATATATCAAATCAATACCTTGCAGTAAAATTAACTCCTGGAACTTTTCTGTCTCGAGATGATCTTTGAGGTAAAGTATAACCTGTGGTACAGATTTGCCAGGTACATGAATGATATTCAGGGTGAACTTCTGGAAAAGTATCACAGACGCCAAGTGTAGCGTCATGGCGGGTTCCGTCTCTGTACCCAGCTGCTCACATAACGCCATCCTGTGACTGAATGTTAATTGTCTAAAAATAATAAAAATTGTTTCTTTATTAATTTTGAATCGATTTTATTATTTGAACAGGGTTTAACTCAATTTTTAACACATTTCATGTTAATAGTTTACATGGCATCTAGTTTTATTGGTGGATGAAAATCACATGATTCCAAGTAGAATAATGATTCTTCCTTAAGTAAATGGCAAAACTTCTCACAAAGTATTTGAACTCAGTGCTGCTAGAGGTCATAACCTCAGCGATGAGATTGAAGTGACCTTGAGAAGTGACCTTTCAACCACTTAGCCACAGATAAAAACACTTCTTTGTTAATTATAAAGAGTTTCATACAAACTTTAGAGGGGATAAAATAAGGCCAGTTTTTATACTATTTTTACAAGTCTGATGCTCTACCACTGAATCACGTATAAAATTTACATCTACATGTATGAAGTGTGAACTCATACAATCATCATACTGAGGGACAAGATAACCAATACAGAAAGTTAATTCCCCTGGATTTACCCTCCGCATTACTGTTAAATGAGAAGAAAATGAGGTTGATAGTACTTTTCCGAGGTTGACAATAATACAATATTATTGTCACCTCATCACAATGTAATAATGTATATATATATATTATGTCCCCAACATCATAATGATGAAATTTTAAAAATATGGAACCCTGCTGGGAGGTTGCTCTGCTCTTCTGATCTATTTATTGGGGAATTACAGAATACCAGCATGTGCTATCTATGCTATTCTTAAAGGTAAACAGTTATTTTCTATATCAATATACAGTACGGTATATTGATTATTAAAAGTTAAAAAGCAAATCAAAATACAGTTTATCAGTTTCAAACAGTCAAGGAAGAATTTTTTATTCTTACTTTTCTTTTTTCTTATCTGGCTTCCTCAACAGTATACCTAGATTGGCTGGTCCACATATCACCTCCAGGTGAGTGAAAAAATCATCTACTGCCTGAAATAAATGTTCAGTATTTATTATCATTTAAATTTGAATATTAAACACAATTTGAATAAATCTCATGATTTTATTTCTAAAGACATCGTAGACAGAAACTCCCCTTTTCAACACAGTATATATGTCATACACTCTTATCGTGGCAGAATATCTCAAAAGTCTCGAATATTCATGAATTTAAGTTGACTCACAATCCTCAACATGTATTTAGGCCTGGTTAGCTCAGTCAGAAGCACATCTATCTATCAATCTAGGAGTCCTTAGTTTGAATACTGCCTGGGCACGTTCTCCATGATAAATGATAAACGATATTGCGACTAATTGTCATTCGTCTCTTACTGCTGATTCAAGTGGGAAAGTTACCAGTTACTTGCAAAGATGGGTCTGCTTGAGTATACATGTAGGTTAACCTTTCAGGATTTCAGGAAATAGTGGTTACGTAAGCTGATAGTCTGTTAGCCCTCACAGATGGGTGTGTTTGGAGAATTTGTAAACCCCAGATGGCATAAAAATGATGCTTAATATTCCAACAAACTTACAATAAATCTATAATATATTGGTCCAACTAGGCTTTACCCATGAAGTTTAGAGAGGAGCGACAGATAATTCGGTCATACAAAACATTTACATTAAAACAAAAATACCCCAGTTTAACTTCCACATAATCAATTAATGATGTCACTTTGCCATGTCTAATGAAGAAAAGCTGTCCGATAAAGCATTATTTATCACGCTCTATTAGTCCTACATGTATTTCTAGAAATAACATGACTGATATTAAATCAGGATAAATACCTTTTCATTGAGAGAGTTGTTAAGTTTTAACATTGGACCTTGCACATCGCTGGGTAACTTTGAGATGATTTTAGATCGACTCTGAAATAATCATGCAAATATATTAAGCAATAGAAAAGTGTTCCTTTATTCAAACATACAATATTTCATATTATAGAAAATAACTGAATTTGACTCAAATGACCTTTTAGTAAACACAAGCCAATAATGTGATAAAAAGGATTTGACTAAAATTTCATCTTTATAATTTGTAATGTGCAGAAAGTTATTGAAAATCAACAATTTATTGATTACAGTATTAAATGTTACATTTTTTTAATATTAACAGTGACCCCAGAGAAATCATAATGTATTTTAATGGGTTTAATATTTATTATGTCCTGTCTACAGATATTTTAATGATGTGTTCAAGTTCACAATTTACTATAAATCCCGGCCAAGTTAGCTCAGATTGTAGCACATCTGACTATCAATCTAGGAATATCATGACCTCTGCGATCCTGCCAGTCTCCGTGACGATTGATATACAACATTGTGTCTCATTGTCATTTATCTCTCACTGCTGACTCAAGTGGTAAAAATTATCAGTTAGTTGCAGAGATAGGCATGTTCAATTACTGGTTAAACTTCGAGGATCCGAGGAAAGACTGATCATTTGTTAACACTTAATGGCATAAAAATTTTGCTAAATTTTCAAACAATCAATCTACTTACAACCATCATGGAACAAAGAGAACTGAACCTAATACAGGACTTGAAATTTCTAATAAAAGCTACTTGTCCTCCCTTTCCAATATTTTTAATTGAATGCTTAAAATATAAGAAATAATAAGGTCAGTTTCTTAAATCTACCTCGTCCTGACCAAATGTTCACTCGTCATGGCAAGCGGACAAGTGAAATTTTCCAGCCCTGTAATATCAAATAAACAATTACTGGATGGGCTAAATCTCATCTGCATGTCTTCATTTATACCTACAGTACATTTATTTGCTATAAAAGCTTTTAATATTAGAATTTAGCCAATTCTGAAGTGTATGAAAAAGTTCCAAAACCAGACTTACATCAGATGTTAATAGCTTTTCATCAGAGACTGACATCATGTGATCTGTCGCTATGGCATTCAGCACAAGATTAGTGATTTCTGTACACACAGTCCGCAATAAATGCCGCGCCAGATTTGTCTGCGTCTCTTCTGCAAGTGAAGAAGACATATTTGGAATAGCTATTTTGGGTTCATTTCCATTGTCAGAATAAAAAAAACCTGAAATCTGTTTTATTTTATAAAAAAAGATAATAAGTACATGTAAAACTTGTATACATCAAGAATAGGCTACACATTTAAGTGCAAGATTTTAACTCATGACAGGTTATATATGGCATATCCAGGTTTAGTGTTGGAATACCTCAGAATGAATCTGAGAAGAACCATTGTCCTTCTGCAAGTAACTGGCAAACTTTCTCTCACGACACTTTTTGACAGAGCTGGGCACATACCCACAGCCTCAGCTATGATTGGTAATTTTTCTTTAAATGACAGTGTCTTAGATCACTCGGCCACGGAGGACCCTGGAACTACGCAACCAGTAGAATTGTGAAATAATTACCTGAGAACAGTTTCAACCCCTTCTCAAAGAGCCTGGCATTTGTCCACAATCCTAACACCTTCTCCTGCAACTCTCCATGTGTTTTCTTCCTCGCCGAGCCTGTTGCCCCTCCTGATGACTGTAAAAATATTGACTTGGCTACATCTTGGTATTGCTTTGTTAATGGTCTGAAAGTTAAGATTAACAATTTCAGTAACAGCAATATATCGTAAAGAGCACAGGCAAATGGATGTTACTCTTGTCAGTAATTTACAATGGGGACTTATCTTGCCAGCCGTGCCTGGTTAGCTCAGTCGGTAGTCTGACTACCAATCCAGGGGTCGTGAGTTTGAATCCCCACCTAGACACAGTCTCAGTGATGACTGCTATATATATATATGACATTGCATCTCATTATCATATGTGTCTCACCACAAATTCAAGATGGAAAGTTATCAGTTACTAATAAAGACGGGTTTACTCTTGGTTAACCTTCAAGGATCCTAGATTAACTGATCATCTGTTAGCCCTCAGTGGCATAAATATTATGCTTAATATTCAAACAAATGAAGCTTCTCTTTCCAAGGCCTAACCAGTCCAGTACGAGTACATACATGTATATTTAGTAGAGATAACAATAGTTGCATTAGTTTGCCAACATCTAGTTTTTCCCAATGTTCATAGCGCTCATTAAATAGCTAAATGTTTATATCTTGTTTTATTTAGCCAAATGTTAGTGCACATTTATACAGTTTACATATAAAAGCAATCATTTAACTACATGAGGAATTTTCTACAATAATAGTTATTATGATGACCTATATTACCTGATCAGCTGTTGCGCAATCTCAGTGACCAGCTCGTCAGGACAATCTTCCAAGGAAGTGTCTTGTCTCAACACTTCTTCAATCTCTTCCACTGACATAAAAGTGATCTCCGCAGACCTTGACTTTGGAGCAGACTGAACAGTTTCCTCATCCGAGTCATTGTCTCGTCCTTTATTGTAGCCCTTTTTCTTTACAGATTTTGTTTTGATTTCTCTGCCCTGGGTACCTCCGCCACTTTTTGTACTACCACTACCCGCTGTAAATATGAAACATTGTATTTTACAGCAATTTATTTTGATTGATCAAATGAAATGATGATGTTAATTACCCTTATCAAAATCAGCATCATATTAGAACTGACGTGTGTGTAATTTTAAGGCAATCAATTTACCAATTTATTGATAATGGACGAATACCTCAGCAGTGAGAGGCAAGATATTTTGTAACAGTATCTCAAATTTTTTGATTTACAGTAGAACTTATTTAAAACAAACAAAGTTGGACTAGAATGCTTGTAAAGAGGAAAAGATGTTATAAAATAATGTCAACATGTGATTAATTTAGACAATAGTTCAATTAAGCAGCACAGAATTCCAAACAAAGAGTTATTGTTATTTCTATAAAATAGCATTCAGAGAGTGTTGGCATTTTAAACAGCAACTTGTATCATATAATTAAAACATCAGTATGACATAGGGAAAGAATATGATTTAATGACTTTTTAAAAACATTGTGAGTTGTACATGGGTAGAACTACCAAAATATTAAAAGTATGAATAGGTTCCTATCCAAGTGTTTTTTTCTTTCTATACCACTTTTTGGCATCATCCTTCATGTATTTCAATGATTTCTAAAGGTTATAAAATGCAATTAGTTGGATAGTGTCGTAAAAGATTCAATTTTTATATGACAAAAAACATTCATTTTTCCTGTACCGGTACTTTTTTTATATCAAGATTTTTTGTAACACCAATAATTTCCCTATAATATCTTTAACAAGACCGCTTTTCAAGTTTTCCACAAAAATTATAGTAGCTCTACCAATGTTTCTACCTTTGTAGCACAGGAGCAGGCCTTCTAAAATTCCAAAATGCAAATCGGTGTAGGTTTTTTACTACCTACTATCGCACTTATTTTTAAAAAATCACTATATGCCTTTACATATATGCATACCCCGTAATAGGAGTACATGTGAGTGATCTTAGTCATTGATCTATCAGTATTCTGTTATCAGTTTCACCTACATGACTGTCATGGTGGGTAGTTGCGCAAGTTTGGAACAATTCCACAAATCTCCATCACTACATAAAGGTCTCACTTAAGAACAAGTTGCAATATTCTTATGCTCAAGAAATTAGAGCTGTGTAAAGTGGTTGGGCAATTATTTTTGTAAAAATGCATAAAATATCATATTTCTTTTGTGCATATGGGAACATTGTAACATTTTCATGATTTCTGCCAAGTTTCGATGATATTGGGAACTGTTTGAGGATGCTGTAACAGTTTAAAGATTCATAGTTATACGCTGCAACAAATGGACAGAATTATCAAAAATGAAAGGGTGCCATCACACCATCGAAATTGTGAAAAAGCCACCTGGTCAACCCCTGTATTTTTTTCTGCATATTTGGACCAATAGGAACTATCTATTGGAACAAGGCACTTTTAGACACATTGGTAATGTATCCAGTATTCCAGAAGTGTATGTCTCTATATGTAGAACAATACACAATTAATTGTTGTGAGACGATCAGGTTAAAGCCCTTCACTACAAGTGTTGCAATGACTTACTATACAATTGTATGTTTAGTCTACAACACTAGGAGCCGGGCCTGATTAGCTCAGTCGGACTCAGACTATCAATCCAGGGGTCGTGAGTTCGAATCCCCTGCCCGGCAACATTCTATGTGATGATTGATATACGACATTGTGTCTCATTATCATTCGTCTCTCACCACTGATTCAAGTGGGAAAGTTATCAGTTACTTGCGGAGATGGGATGTGCTCGAGTACTGGTTAATCCCAGGAAACAGTGGTTAGGTTAACTGATCGTCTGTTAGCCCTTGATGGCATAAAAATGACGCTAAATATGCAATCAATCAATCAATACAACACTAGGTTAGTGCCACTCCAAGTTTATAAAAACAAAAATGGTTAAGCAGTCTCAACTTGTTACATTTTTTTAACCTCACCTAATAAACTCTGAAGTGAAAAGCACTATCAACCTTATAAAGTCAAACCTGTCTTAAGCAGCCAGTCAAGAGAAGAAGCAAAAGTGACCTTTTGAGACATGTGGTAGCTTAATACAGGTTAATTTACTCTGAAAGCATAAATATAGGAAAAAAAATAAGGTTTCTTAAGACAGACGGCTGCTAGAGGTGACTGCTTACACAGGTTTGACTGCATTCTCTATTACTATATCTCAACAATATAATAATTGACCCACTTGCAGCTTTTTTTCTCCTCTGGTCCTTTTTGACTTCCTTGGTCAATCCACTTTCAGACACCTGTTGCTTGTTGTCACCACCTCCAGCACCTGGTCTGAAGGCAGGATGAGTGAAAGCATCCTTAAAATAAAAACATTGTATACTTACAAATAATTACTCATATATTCATCATTTTGCTAAAGCTAAAAATATATAATTATCAATATTTTAACAGTGTTAAATGCCATGTTCAACATATGACAGGGTTTATAGGGAATATCCAGTTATGTTTGTGGAGGAAGACCTCAGAATAAATCAGAGTAATACCATCGTCCTTAAGAAAGTAACATTCCAATTTTCTCACATAAAGGTTTTGGGCCAACCTGGGCTTAAACTTATGACCTCAGTGGTGATGCACCTTAAGCTACTTAAAAATAAAGTGGTTTATCTTATTTTTTTATCAATTTGAAGGAAAAGATTACGTATAAGTATATATTCTATATTCTTAATAAATCAATCGTATGCAAAAATGTCAATTGATTTTTTTAACAATATATTTTCTTTAATACCTTTTCTGCTTTTTTAGCCATGAGGTCTGGAAATGGTTTGGAGCACTGCGAAATAAGTTTCTCACTAGCAATGATTGTGTCACAACACAATATGGCACCTGGATGATTTTTCAGACATCCAGTCAACAGATGATTGGCATCATTAGGACCAAATATTGACGGCAGCAACGGCTGAAACAATATAATATAGCGTTACAAAGTTTAATGTGATCACCATTTTCAGCACATTAAAGGTTATATACAGCAAATATATTATTGGTAGAGGAAGACTCTTGCACATACATCTGAGTAGAACAACAGTCCTTCCCTAAGTAACTGGCAAACTTTCTCACATATGTTTTTGACAGAACCCACATTCTTTGCAAACCCTTTTACGTGTTTTATAGCAATTTTTCAGATTATACAAGTTACACACTCGGTATAATAAGTACTAAGCATATAGTGTCGTGTTCAAGACATACTTCATGTTCCTGACAGGTTATAAATGCCTGCAACTCATAATCAGGTCTAGGAAATACACAAAACAACAAATTATTTCCAGTTAACTTATTCCCACCTATGTTAAATCGCACTCATGCCTTATTGAGTGTATATTCAGACTATGATTTTTTTAAATCACTTAGACACATTACATCATTTTTCATTGGTTGATTGCAGTCACTAACCTAATTGTAACTAAAATGAAAAACAGAAGTGAAGTATTTCATCATGTTTTCTGTTATGACAGACTCATATGATCACCTTTTTGAAAGCCATATTTTGACTGGCTAATTGATAGCAAGGTGCTTGCGTTGATTTTTTTTTCATTTCTCGTTAAAATCAGAAATAGCACATTTTACATATTAATAAGCTTTTTTTAAAAAAAAAATTAATGGGGTTTAATGCCATTTTCAACACATTTCAGGTTATATATGGTATATCCAGTTTTACTGGTGGAGGAAAACCTCAGACTGAGTGAGACTGAGTAGAATCACAATCATTTGGCAAGTAACTCGAAACTTTCTCACATACTATTTAAATATAGGTTAAAATAATACAAAATAATTTATGACTAATGGTGAGGATATCAATAGAACTAACCATTTTAGCAGCTCTCTAAGTAAGAAAACAATTTACCATTATATCCACCCAGGATCCTGCAGACAGAGCCTCATCCACGCTGGCTTCTATAAGATCCTGAATACTGCGTCCAGCGCAGCATGTGCTCAGGTAAATAATCGGTTCCGACTTGTATCTCTTCTTAATGAAGCCCTTTGGATCAGTTATACCAAGTCTTAACAAGGAGTCATACTCTGAAATAGGAATGGGATAGTACCATTTTACAATTTCAACATGTTCTTGTTACTACATTGATCGTTTCAAAGTCTGAAAAAATGTAAATCAAAACACAACTCATTTAATAACTGAAATATCCCAATATCAATAAATAAGTATTAATTAATTAATCAAGAGAAATGCATCTATTAAAATGTATCACCTATATAACCTATATTTAATGTTAATTGATGATTTGTCTTTGCAGCTAAGCCTCGCTTAAACAATTGCACAAAGTTTGAACTAAAACAGTATGCACAATCTTTACTGAACATTCTTTAATATATAATCAATGGCCTCAAAGGCCTGAGGGAAGGCTCGCTGCTTGTGTTCATTCAAAAATGTAAGTTCGGGAGATTGGAAAACTTAGTTAGATTTCTGATATGTTAAGTAAGAAGGCAATTCATTGGGATTTAGAAAAGAATGTGGTGTGTTTCTTTTGTGTATCTGTATATACTGTCTGTATATCTGTATAATAATCTCCTGCATACAATACAGAGTCCATATCAATACTTTTCCAACAGTACCTACCAAACGACTTTAATAATGCATTTGCAAAAAATGCTAAACAACATGGTATACACTGTCTTCCCTGTGAAATTTGACTGCATATTTGATGACCCTGGTGAAAATTGCCATTTACAGGGAATTTTGTAAACTGGTAACGTGGTGGCCAAGGATTTCTTTCCACATAAAAGATATCAACATGAACAACCTATATGAAAGTTTGACAAACAAATTTTCATATTCTGCGTTTTGAAACTTGTAAACTACTTTATCGGTCAGATGAATATGGCAATTCCTGTCATATGTTATCTTTATAACAGACTGCTAGGGCTGCACGACAGCTAAAGAAGTAAGAGCTTTGCTCACCTTCCAAAAAGCGATGTCCTACAGATACATGGCAACAATATATGTTCGTACTCCTTGTGTACTTTAATAGTGTTTTATCTCTTGATGAAACACCCTAAACCACACATACACCCTGTTTGATGCCAGTTTTATGATTTCTCCTCTCCTTAACTTAAAAACTGTCTGAAATAAACTTCATTATTTGACAGTTAATACTTAATCCATTACAATTCTGAACATTCACCCACCTAGATATCCATTCTGCCTGTAGAAGGAGTCGACCCACTCATTTTGTGACTTGGTATAAATGTCTGGTACAAAGGTGGCCTTCTCCTGTCTACCTCCAGCTATCACGCCAGCGATACGTTTGGTGTTCACCAGCTCTTCCAGTATGGCTACAATAGTCAATATATACATTACAAACACTATACCCCATATTCACAAAACATCTCAACTTGAGTTAGCCTGATCAAATAAGGCGTGAATTGACAGCTTTTTTATTATTTGGATATCCAATATGCTGAGAAAACAAAATAAAAAACTTTAAAAGACTCTTCAGAGACGTGCAATATGTCACACTAAACTTGAGTATGCATAATTGACCTGATGCGAGAACGACTACGGCTCCACACACTCATCACGTGGCATTGTTTGTCCAAGTAAATACAAATCTAATGTTGACTTAGATACCATCAACTTGTCTAAGAAAAATGGCAATGCATGAACCATTATTGATCATTGATTTGAAAATCAACTTGTTTGATCGACAGCCTTCTTCTGACTGGTCGATTACTGAGTGACATAGAACATGTTCAGGAATAACAATGTTGACTGAAAATTAAATTATAGCTTAAAAAAAGTGCACACTCAAGTTGAGATGTTTTGTAAATACTGGGCCATGGCCACAGAGTCACAAAATTTCTTAACTAGAGTATTAGCTTGAGCTGAAACGTTAAAATGACACATTTTCACACTAGCAATGTTCTAACAATATAAAGTTTATGAATATCAACATGAAAATTGAGTCATATTGAAATAATAATGTTAACTGAATATTAAATTTTAACTGGAGTGTATTCAAAACTACTCAAAGAGTAATATATGATTGATCGATTGAATATTTAGAGTCATTTTTTTGCCACCGAGGGCTAACAGAGGATCATTAACCTAAGCACTGTTTCCAGGGATCCTTAATGGTTAACCAGTACTCGAGCACACCCCATCTACACAAGTAACTGATAACTTTCCTACTTGAATCAGTGGTGAGAGACAAATGATAATGAGACACAATGTCATATATCAATCATCACGGAGACTGTGTCCGTACAGGGCTTCGAACTCATGACCCCTGGATTGATAGTCAGATGCGTAATCAATTGAGCTAACGGGCCTGGCAGAGAGCAATATATTAAAGTATCTTTCATGGTTTGGAGGTGTGGAAAGAAAATTCCATAAAAGATACTTTTCTGGTATACAACCCTTTGTGATTTTATAAAGATTTTTTTATTCCTGTATACATCATAGCATGAGGTCTTTGTCATAGCATGAGTGTTTTATGAATGACATTACGTCATAGCACAAAGAGGGTAGGATAAATGCATCAATTGGGTGTAGGATGAAAAATCTGTCCACAGTAAAAATACAAAGCAATCCATGTCCAATATGCAAGAAAGTCATTTGTGAATTTGAGAAATAGAGGTTGGTTTTATTTACCAATACAAATTACATGAATAATGTAGTACCGATATACATTATTTTAAATACTTACAGAAAAACAATCTTTCTTGCAACTTGTATTGCTGTATGAGTGATCCTATTAATAAAGGCCTGAAATAAAGTTTTATTAAATAAAAGCATTTACTGTTAAAACCTACATCAACATACAGACGTCTCATCTTAAAACTAAAAGACTCAATCATTTATTCTTAACTCGCAAATCCTCTCATAGACCAGTGTCAGTTGCATCACTGACAACCATCTGATCAAGATTTTGGACTGATTCCCATACTTTTTTCACAACTTTGTTTACAATATGAAACAAATCAGTCAACATTCCAAATGCAGGGTTGCCTGAAGTTACAAGTTAGCAGTGTTTAATTATAAACAAGTAAGGACATCCTTAAAAAAATATTTGTTTGCCGTGCTCCGACCCAGTATTTTTCATGTGGGTAGGTAGCGACCTAATTTTTTTTGCCAAATTTTGATTTTGCAAAGTCATTTTAAAGAAAAATGGACAGAAATCATGAAAAAAAAAATTTTTACTTTTTATGGATGGCCTCATAATATCATTTTAAAGATCGCCTAATAATATCAAACTAAGATTTAGTAAATTCACCAGATTTGTCCATGATTGTGTGCAGTATGATTTAAATTAATGATGTACACTTACCTAGTGACTGCACTGAATGCTCCCCTAATGTGTGCTCTCATGCGAGCAATGAAGGCATCAGTAAATATGACGTCTTTGTCGTAAATATCAACCTGTCCCTTCACGATACTGCCCAGTCTTGCATGTAAACTCTGAAGAAATAATTATTAGTTTAGTTTATACTAATTTATTTTAGCTCGATACCAATGAAAGCTCAGAGCTTATATGAACCACTCTCGAGTTCGCTTCCTGGGTAGAACCAGTACTGAGTGTTGTTTTATGAGAGGCATCAGGTCGAGCTGGGAATTGAACCCGCAACCTCCGAGTGGCCAACATTCTGTCCATTAGACTATCGCCCCGCTTGACTTATTATTACACAGCTGAAGTTAAAAGTCATTAAATTTTTATTTTATTTCATTTTGGCTGTGATTTACATGAGTATATGTTCAAGCTTTAATTTTAAAATCGCTTCACTAGAAAACTTGGGATTACTTTATGTATTTAAAATATCCCAAAGGCAAAGCTCATGTGTATATAAACATTCTTTTTTAATACTCTTTTTGAAAAAAAATGTGTTAATTGAATAGGAAATAGAGTATGAGAGCATGCTTAAGTTGATATATGACCTGAATTTATTTTTAACAAATTATCAGTAAAAATTTTCTCCACTTTCCATTAAACAAACTGTCATGTGTCCCCACCCCACTCGCCCCGAGGTATTTTATACATTTTGATATAATCATGTGTGGCAGACATTAGAAATCTGAATTTACCTCTTGCAGAAAGTCAGCTGGCAGGTCGTACAACTTTGTCAATTCTGGTATGGTCACATGACCTTTCTCCTGTAGCGTGTCATTGACTTCCTCTGCCAGTCGGTCCAGGTAGCTTCTGTAAACAGATTTAATGTTATTGAATTTAATTGCCAATTTTTAATGTGTAGGTAATTATGAATTATTTAAAAATTTAACATTGAATATATTTATATCAGAAAAAGCTCTACAACAATTATGCTAGACTGACAATTTTTTATGTTGTAAGTTATTAGAGCATATTTTTCAACTTTTATTAAGGTATTAGTATTCAGTACCATGTGGTTCTATTGTATTAGTATTACAGTACCATGTGGTTCTATTGTATTAGTATTACAGTACCATGTGGTTCTATTGTATTAGTATTACAGTACCATGTGGTTCTATTGCATTATTTTATTTTCACAAACAGTACAATGTATTTGCCTTTATTACAGAATTTAACACTTCATTTGTCAAGGACATTATTGCATCTAGGAAATTGATAGACAAAAATCTGTGAATAATCAGCATACTAGGTAATATATGTGATTATAGCAGGATATGACTGCCTAATTCTGTAAAGAAGTTGGGTAAATCTGTGTAGACATTTGGTTAATTCCGTACATAATTGATTAACGATTTTATTCCTCAATGAGTACAAAAATACCACACTGTGTGGTTTGATACAATACTTGAATGTTATAAGTTTTATCTGAGCTCTGACCTTTTTAGATTATTCATCAACTTATAGTGTCATTTATCCAACTAGGTACAGACTAAGCCGTTTGTAAGTAATTACCCGGACCGACTTTACGAAAATTAAGATTTCTTTTTAATTTTAATTTAGCCCCTCTTATGCATTTTTCTGTTCTTAACACTGTGTTACACATTTTGAAAACTGAACTTGAATACAAGTTTTACATAATACCAAGGCCTGATTAACTTTAAACAACAAGGCAGAAGTTAACAGTTACAAAAAAACATCTTCTTTACAATAAATAAAGACTACAACACTGCCTAACCCTCCCCCGTAACAACCATTCCAATAGATACATTTTTGATCATTTGTTTGAAAATAATTCAAATTGCATAGTCATCTTACAAATAATGGTAATGCAATTTTATAAATGTATATAATTTTCCATCCCAAAACAGTATTCATGAAGAACAAGACACTAAACTGACCTTTGACCGTGATATTCAATCTATAGTCTTTAAATCATAAATTCATTACCCAGGCCCGAGATTATTAAACTTTTATGCCCAACTCAATACATGCAGTTTGTGCTCAATTGCAAAAAAAATTAAACTCTTACATGTATAACAAAATAAATATAACTAACATACCTTTAACTTTCTACTACAAACCTGCATTAATACTTTCAAATTTGAGACCAAGCCATATGTTTGTGCTTTAATTCATGTTTTTATAATAATGAATTCATGAAGTTGATCATGAAAAAAGTTTTATAATCTCAAAGCTGGGTATCAGACAAATAAAGTATTGGTGCTGGTTCCCCACTCTGTTTGTGTCAATTTCACTTACTGATCTACCAGCTGACCGAGAACCAGGGTGAGATTTCTATCATGTTTCACGATATCGTTCACTTTACTCTCAACATGACTGAAGTCTATGTTTAGGATCTGCGTCAGTTCCACAAGGTTGATTCGACCTGTGGACATAAATAATTGTATTTAGAACAAAAAATATTCATTGGTCATATTCGTGTATTCCACCATTGTGCTTCAAATCTTTTGGAGAAAAAAGCTATCTGACAATTACTTTTAGAAAAATAAAATTGCATCTTAAATGTAAACCAGTTCATATGCATAAAATATACTTTTGATAGAAAATAGTGTCTAGTACCTAGGGTACTTTTATTATTTCTACTATTTGTAAATTGACATCTGGTGTATATTTTAGTATCAAGTTTATCTACATGAATTTGTATATTTTTAAAACTATTATAGGTAAAAATACTTTCCTCATATAATAGTTACATTATCAAACAATTTAGTTGGGAGTGTAAATAATTACATTTGGATAATTTTTAACAAATTACAAATCATAAATACAGTCTTAAATGAACATTGATGTTTTAAAAGCAGAAAAGCTGGGCCTGCTTAACTCAGTCGGTAGTGCATCTGACTATCAATCCAGGAGTAAAAAGTTCAAATCCCTGCCCAGTTATAGTCTTCACGATGTTTCTTAAATTTATCTTTTTTGCATCTCAATGTCATTCGTTTTTCCCCTCAGATTCAAGATGTAAAGTTATCAATTTGAGTACTAGTTAACCTTTCAAGGAAATAGTGGTTAGGTTAACTGAGAATCTGTTAGCCCTCTATAGCATAACAATGATGCTACACATCCAAACAAACAAACTGTATTGGTAAGAAATAAACTCTTTGCCAAGACGGAAGAAGAAGTCAACTTAGAATATTGCATTGATTAATATTTACCTCCATGTACAAACAGCTCTTCCTTGATTTCCTTGGTCACTTCCTGTGGTGTGAGGTACTCCTTACCATCTACTGTATAGATGACTTCTATCAACCGCAACTCCACTAGTTTTGTAACTATCTCAATAACATTTCGTTCAGATAACCTGCAAATTATTTACATACATGAGTAAATAAGTTAAATAATAATGATTAATCATTTAATGTGTTCAGAAAATACAAAACGGAGGAGGGTTTACACCATAACTTGTTTTCTTCTGAAAAGAACCCCGTTATATAATACTCTACAATTCAGGATGACATAAATTATGAAAGAATGAAGTGAACATCATTTTTAACACATTTCAGGTTACTATTATGTCACAGTGTGTACGTGACCTACTAGGAGAGGAATCTATGTAAGCGGTCCAGTTAGCTCAGTCGGTAGAGCATTCACTCTGTAAGCGAAGTGTCCCAGGTTCGAGTCCAGGATTAGCTGCATGTTTTTCTCATCCTGTTACATTGGCGCTCATGTAACAGGACGTGAAAAACATGCAGCCAGTTTGGGACTCGAACCCGTGATACTTCACTTACAGGGTGAATGCTCTACCGACTGAGCTAATCAGACCCCTCTTCTAGTAGGTTAGTACACACTGTGACAATAAGACAACCAGTTTTATTGGTGAAAGGGGACATAATATTGAATCAGGGCCACTACACTCCCACAACTTGGCACAAGTAACTGACAAGCTTTCTAACATACAATACTTGGATCAAGCCAGTTCCAAATACACGATCAGTGATGCGAGACAAGCCTCCTTTCTGAGGGAGGTTTACGGGCATTTGCATCACTGATTTACATTGAAGTTCAGTGAGATCTCTTTTACATGTGCTGGATATGACTCCCTGCACACACTCCAAAGGATTGCATGCTTTCAAAGTATCTTGCCAGCATAAGTCACTGTGGGAGTGTGTTGGAAAAACCCTGTATGACACCCCAACTGTAATCAAACTGGGGATCTATGAGAAGGCATGCTAACAACTAGACAACTGCTACTCCTTTGGCTGTTATGGGGACAAATCAATGAGAATAAGGCATAGGGTAATCTGCCCTTGAGTCGATTTCCCCCTTAAGTCAAACGATTTTAGTATGTTTTATCTGAGTTTCGCGTCATTAAAAAATAAATGTTATATTTCTTGTCTGATGTATGTTATTAGTTTTCACAGATGGAAACCCGTCTACAACCATCCAGATATACATTCGACCTTTTTTGAATGTTAGTAAACACTACCAGCGACCAATAAAAAAATGGCGAAATTCAAAAATTAAAAAATTGTGAAAGTAAGCATTGCAGGGTACCAGTTGTTATTTCTGCAAAAGTTTATGGCTACAAGAAATATTTTAAGGCAATTCTTATAACAATAACAAATTGGTTTTTACAAAAATAAATAGATTAGAGGTCAAATATGTGGTGAGGTATGAATGCCCTTAAGACGAACATGAAATTGCCCATAAGACGAACCCTGTTCAACTCAAGGGCGCATAAAAACAAGTGGGTTATAGATTATATATATTAACATTATGATGACAAAGGTCTTATTGGCGAATTAGCATAGTGGTTACCAACTCGGATTTCAAAACGAAAGAATCAATGTTCAATCCTCCCTAACAGTAAATTTTTTTTTAAATTTTTTTTTTTATACAAAATAGTCATTCTAGTTAATCTAGCTCTACTCACATTAAATTATTGTAAAATGACATCATAGTACTCTTTGTTTTTGATGTTTTTGCCTTATTAATTACCTCTGTGTAAGCAGAAGTTATGCATCATCATGGACATAGATCTTTGAATGTTGGATCTGGGTATATTGCTAAGCCAGAGCCGAACAATATACACAATTCACATGCCATAGCAATACATTCAAAAGAGGATGATAGTCGATGCATGGCGCATCTAAAAAGCTCAAATGCAGCAATGGTTTTGACGTTGTGCAATAAGTCTCTTATTGACGGAACTATTTTACCGGCGTAAGGCCAAATTTGAGCCTGTCCACAGAAGAGGTGGACGAGTCCAGCACTGTAATTATTATTAAGGGTTCTTTTGTAAAGAAGCACATGTGCAGACAGCTGTGACAATTATAAACAAACATGGGTTTGAATGTAAAGCAGTATAAAATTGAATATATAAAGTCCTGCAATATTGTCAATTATATTGTTTAATTTATAAATCAAACGTCTAAATCGAATATGCTACTGATTGTGAAACTACATCATTCTATTAATAATTGGAATCGAATACAGGTAACACATTAAAATTGAATCTATTGTTTTGTATAATGAATATAACAGTTGAATGTGTTTCATCCCTAATACGGTAGGTTCCATCTAAACATAGAATGATGTAGTTTCGAAATAGCGTATTTAGTTTATAGTTATTCGGTTCTGGGGCTGTTTCCACCAGTCATTCTTAATAGTATTCTTAGAATCTACATTATCACAATATATTAACATTATAAGAGTGTATCTGACTATAAAGTCAAAATAATTATGTTGCTACCTGCCAATAATAAATACTTGTCGGTAGTTGTGTTTAGTGGCCAAATAACCTCAGTCCATATTACCCAGATAGTCCCTAGTAATAAAACCATTCCCAAGAACTGTTGTTATTTTCATTCAAGATGCGCACCTACACTGTTGAAGCGTTGAGTAGCACAATAGGAACTCATAGCGTCAGGAATGTGCCCTTACAACCCAGGGGCTATTCCAGATGAAGCATATGCTCCAGCAGAATAACACACTAGAACGTCTATGTCTGAAGTCTCCCCTATCGTGGCCCATAAAAAAAGTCATCACAACCTCTCAGAGATATTTCTGCGGAAGGCCCACTAACATACACACACATACTGAAACCACCATGACTTTAATGTCCCTACAAAATAAATCCAGTAAATCCAATAGTAAATCCAATAGTAAATCCAATAGGCTCCAAAGAGATCACTGTATCCGTCGATGTATGAGCCGTTTCTGATAATATATCACAGATGGATGATTTACCCAGTAACGATAAATGAATCTGACATGATCGAATTTTTAGACCAATGCTCTACTCCTAATCAGCAAGATCAGGAAAATCAACTACCTGCGATGCATTCTGTCTGAAACAATGCACCTGTTAGCTTTTGCAGTGATGAGATAGCCCTCGGTGTTGTTGAGTCTGCAGTAACGGACCAAAGGCAAGCATTGTACGAGCATGCATATAATCATGGGACATCTTTTCAGGAGTGTAAATACAGTACATGTAAGATGTACAAAGACAAAAACAATGACTCCACAAAGCATACACACTTTAACAACAAAACGTCCATACAACCCCTTATTAACATTCCCAATACAAAAGTTTGACAGTAATGGAAAATCATTAAAAAGAAAGTCTGAGTATTTCGTCATATCTTCTGATGCTGCTTTTAAGGAAAAATGAACGCAAAAATGCAAAAAGAGTAAAAGAATGCAGGAGTAGAAGAGAGTAAAGAATGGTCTAAGTTTAATATAGTTTTGGTATTAAAGTGTTCCCATAATCTCTGGTAAACCCCACCCCTGCTGCTCATTCAAGGTAAGTAAATGGATCATTTTACCATTTGCTAAAGAGCTGAAAACAGATGATAAGCAAAGTAAAACATGTGTATATTTCTTTAAATTGGAGACACGTTGCACTTCATCTTCTTCTTCTTAATACTGTGCAGGTTTCCTCTGGAGCATAAACGCACACAGTGAAATATATGTACATGTGAGAGAGGTTCTAGTGTGCAGATAAAAACAGGTTAAAACATCATTCATCTGTTCACTCCGTGTTTGCCACCATCCTGCTTCTATAGATGGTGCGTTGATAACGCTGACTGGGAGGGAGTTCCATAGTCTGATGCCGTATGGGAAGAAGGAGTCAAGGTCAGTGGCGTAGCTTCCTATTAGCACTGTAGACAAGTGCATACACTTTTTTTCTAAGAAATTGAAAAAATAAAACTGCCCAAAATGTAATAAAAAATCGCACTCCTATAGGGGTAGTGTGTTAACTATAAATTCGCAACAAAAAAAATATAATTATGATCCAGATATTTCACATCATTTTATCAATTTATTTGGTTATAAAAAGTGAATTCAAGGTTAATATTAATGATAACCAGGCCCATAAAACACACATCAAAACGCACCTACCACAGCCTAGATAAAAAAAACATTCAGGGGAGCAGGGAGAGCATGCTCCCCGGACTCCCTACAACTGTACCTACAGTTCGTTTACAGCCAAGCTACGCCCCTGACGGTAGCTGTTGACGCTGGTGGAAGGAGGAAGAAATCAGTAAGCATGACCACTGGTCTTGGTGCCGGTCGGATGAAGGTATGGAGTTGTAGGGATTTCCACAAGATGGAGTACAATGCGGTACATCATGGTAGCTTTGGAATGCTGTTTTCGTACACATCTAAGATGCTATTATTAAAATGTGATTTTTATTTTTTACCTTCTATGAATGTCGTTAATTAATAAGCTCCTGGGACTTATTGATGGAGAGTTGGACGCCTTAGCTACTCGAATACAGACCTTAGATAGCAGATCAATCATTGTCAAATATATTCAATATGGGCAAATACGTTCGAGTTAAGGGGGAATGAGTTTGTCTCAGGGGCGAAAATAGGTATTCGTTTATTCTTAGTATTTTCATAAATTATATCCGAGATATTGTGTAAATGAAGCTTGCAAAGCTAATACAGATAATACGCTACGATATCCGCATGTTGCTGACAGTCTGGCATAGCAGGCGTGCTGTACATGTTGAAGAAAAAACATAACCTGTTTGACTTTAGGGCGAATTACCCTATTGAGCATCACAATTTCACGACATCTTCTTCTTCCTGATAAAGTGCAGAGCCCATTCTGAGGCATAAATGCACTTGGTATCAATCCACCAATAATTGCTCAAATGGTGCATTTGATGTAGTTGTTATATATTCTATATTTGAGAATGTTGATTTTTCATTCGTCACAAATAAACCGATATATCACTGTCCATATGTTATCAAAGTATCCTCTCTTTATCTGATGTTTCGTAAATTTGATGTGTTTATTTTTTTCCTTTCATGATCCTGTGACGTGGACAATAATTAATAAGATACCAAGTCACAATAGCAAATTTATTGATTGAACCTAAATATATATTCAAACATATATTTGAAATAAACACAAAACTTACTTCTGTTTCGTGCTACTGAGTTGTGCACGCTGGAAATCTGCTGCCAATCTTTTAACTTCTTCCCAGTCCGCCATATTCTTGCACAATCTGGGATGAAAACAAAGTAATCCAACTAGAAGCGGTTTAGAGTAAGAATACATTAACTGTATTAATTGCTCTACTTTGCAGATGCGTCGGTGGTGTAACGGTCAGCATGGTTGCCTTCCAAGCAGTCGATCCGGGTTCGATTCCCGGCCGACGCACATATATTTTTTTATAAAATAAAATATAAGTATTCACTAAGGTACTAAATTTTTTTTATAAGTTTTTAAGTATGTATGTCACTAATAATTAGCAAAATACCGATTTCAAAATTATTCATATTTATTCCAACATTAATTCGCTGATTTGATAACATTTGTTAATGTTATACTTCATGCAAGGACCTACAGCTGTTGTTGTTGTTGTTGTATGGTGTTAAGCGTCGCTTTCAACAATCGCGACGGTGTCTACTTGAGACAGTATTCTGAGCGCTGTCACACTGGAGTATCATGCCGCAGACACATGGTATGATACCCCACCCAGTCACATTATACTGACACTGGGCCGACCAGACCTAAAACTCTCCTCTAAATGCTGTGTGTCAAGCGAGGAAGCTTCTAGTACCATTTTTAAAGTCTTTGGTATGACCCGGTCGGGGATCGAACCCACGACCTCCCGCATGCGAGGCGGACGCTCTACCACTAGACCACGCCGCGGTCATTTGATTACATTAATTGGCAGGTTAAAATCAATACGGCTGAACTTTCGGGTGACACATTTTGTATTTCTTTAATATATCTTTGAACATATAAAAGTCTGAATTTAATACTTTTGGTACCAGAGTAAAAATGATAAAAATGTTGACTATTTCCAATTATCTATTTTAATAGTTTTCTTCAGATTTTAAAGGAAATTTAAAATATCAGGATTTTTCAAACTTTTAAAATTGGCTAAAAACATTGTTTTCCTATATATTATGCCTATATATACTCACTGACCCCGTATTTCCCCCCAAAAAAATCTTTTTAAACATGCATAAAATGATATATTGAAAAAAGGATTTCCAAACTTGGGCTACGCTCCTAGGTTAGACTAGATTTCCAGCTTAAAAGATTACAACATATTCTGTTACGTTTTAAATTTTATAAAAAATGTTTCCTCATAGAAAGAGTCCGAATGACGATGCGAAGGGCGACTAACATTATTTAAGTGCAGTCTATTTTTAGAATAGGGATTTTGATTCAAGTTTTGGTAGATTTGACATAGCAAATCATTCGGATTTTATTTATCATTTATAATGAGATGTTATTTATCAATTTTAATTATTATTTTATATTTTAAGACATTATGGCGTTTTTCCCCTGATACACTCCCTTTAAGTTTAACGGGTTAAAAATGAAAAATGTTGGATACTTACTAATTATTTATTACTTATAAAAAAGGGTAGTTTACTCGTTTAAAGGAAGAAAAACAACAGCATTTTAGCAACCCATCATAGTGATAGAACTTTTATGTAGAAGGTGAAGAAGTAAATTTTCTGGCTAGCGACAATTTCATATCGATATTTTTAAAAGTTTTTCTTATTTTTTTTACTTTAAAAATGAGCTGAAATGAGAAAATGATCACACAAAATAACGATAAGAGTAAAAAAAAAATCCCCATTTCTTTAAATTTTAAAAAGAAAAAAGTAAGTAAAACTAAGCTCTTTCTCTTGATACCAAAATCATAAACAATTGTTGGTTGGCTCAGGTTGAGTTAATATACTAATAATACAACAAGTATGTCATATACACTCAAAAACTTAAATATAAGAATATCACAGAAATTGATAATTTCAATCAAACTTACATATACATTTATATACAAAACATAAAACGGGCACTTATCTATACCAATACCATATATTGTAGAATACTATATATTAACAACAAACAGGGGATGTTTGGCATACGCATTATTATAAACAACGATAGAAAATAATTATATACGTCGTAATATATACCTGATTTGATAAAGCGTGGATTGGTAGCTTTTTCATTATTTGGATACCCGATGTGTTTCCTCAGGAGACGCAAAATAAAACAAAAATATTTAAAAAAAGTATTTTAGAGATGTACAATATGTCGCACTAATCCGTCGGCGACTAATACATCTTCTAAAACATTTTGGAGTCAGATGGTGATTATAACAATTAAAAAAACTCATAACGAAAACAAAGATGTTAAAATTTCACTCAGGACCGGACACAAAATTGTTCTTGTAAATTGTTTCAGTAGTGTTTCTGATAAGATATTGGAGGACAAAAAAATTCGTTCTAATGCCATATCTACTAGTAAATATGTTATTAGTTTAAACTTATTTATTTTTCTTCGATTGTGAAACAAGCTATTACAACTTACACAAATCACGCTCGAAGTCTTCCTAGGTAAAACCTGCAGTAAGCATTTGCTGAGAAATTGTGTTGCTCAAGTATACCATACATAGCCGTGACGGAAGATCGGACCCACGACCCTCCGACCATGGGGCCGATGCTATTACCACTGGACCACGCGCTCTACATATGTTATTGTAAGTTGTTTTGTAAGGTAACTATGAAGTGCAAAAAAACAAAAACAAAATAAACTTCTGTAGGTAGATCTGTAGTTACGAAGCTAATGGTCGGGGAGGGGGGGGGGGGGGGGGGGGGGGGGGTTGCTGTTTCATAACGTTCGTATGTTTACTTCTTATTGTAACAATTGAAGTTACGGAAAAAAGCCCAGAAATGCATTTATTGTTTCGCTTTAATCATTTTACGAACTTTTGTACGCCTTATAAATAGTATTCTTTTTAGAATTTGCAAAAATGCCGCGGAACTGAAATGTTCCTTGGTGTAACATTTTGTTCCTACGAAAATCTTAACACTTACGAATGTAAGTGAAACGGGCCCCAGATGACGGGAGTAGGAGTATAAAAAGAAACAAAATATGTAAAAAATATGTGGGAACTACTTTCTTATTTAATTAAACTATGGTGGACAAGTTTGTTCATTCATTCTACGTATATGTTAGATGCCATATGATAATTTCTACGCTAGCCGGACATCCCATTAACTTCTTATCGGATTATATGTTGATCTACTTTTTCTCGTTCTTGGCGGGATTTCATTGGCTGAGGAAGTCAGTCAGCATTTACTGACGGTCATGACGGTCTATTTAAAATAGAATGTTCTTTTTTGTTTTAAATCAGAGCGATTTTAATGGCTGAGAAAATAAGTAGGACAAAATCTAAATATAATTACTCTATAATAAAAAACAGAAACATACCATTATTATTGGTGAATATGTATAACAGCAAATTCCTTATATATTACAGTTAAAAAGATGGATTGCTATCGCGTGCATAGAAGCTTATATGTAAAAAATGACAAATCGTGAGTACATTTAGTGATTCAAAACACCACTGGTATATGTTTAACGTAATTAGCGTTTGATTCAACTTAAAACGTGTGTTTGAACTTTAAACATCATTTCACTACCTCAATCATCCATAAAGAATATGGATTATAAAACACTGATATTTTCGTATTTCAGATGCAAAACTTTTACCTTTGACAAAATATGAACTACAAGTATTGTCGTGTTTTCCGAATATATGATAAATACATTGTATCATGTCATTACCAAGCTACACTAAGGGTTGCGGTTATAAATAACCTTTAGTGTAACAAAACTTATTGTGTTACATACTTTGTTACACTAAGGGTTGCGGTTATAAATAACCCTTGGTGTAACAAAAAAATACTTATCCCCGGAATAAGATTTTCTTCACCAAATCACATCCACATAAAGTTCATTTTGTTACACTAAGGGTTGAGGTTATCAATAACCCTTAGTGTAACAAAATACTTTGTCAGAGATGTTGGACGTTTTTCTTATCCTCGATGTCACATTTGTTACACTCAAAATTGACACCCTAAGGATATTTGTTACACTAAGGGTTGCCACAATGCTTCGAAAAAAGCACATTTTCAAGGTCACACAGAGTGTAAATTAAAGGAAGTTGCACTCTACACCAATCTCATTAGGTTTGGATTGACATCGCACTTAAGCCAAACAGTGACTCAAGCTGCGTCTACAACCTGATCAGTCGCAAGGCGTAGATGAACTAACTCAAATTATATAATACGAAACCAATAAATAATACTGAACCCTTTGCATGCATATTACATGAGCGTGATAATTCACTCTTCTCTTCAATTTTTCTCTGTGTGTATGTGTTTGGGTCACTATACCATTCGGAACCGTGTTTTCGAAATGGAACCTCGCTACGCTTTATACCTATTCGTGATGATGTATAAGAATTGAATGAATACATCTGTGTTGCTTTACCTGCATTCCAATGCCTTAAACGATGTCAGAATACCCAAGTTCAAATATTGGAATACATTCGGAACTCCTCGGGCACTGCTCGCACTATTTGTGTTTGATTCGGAGAATTGAGCGAGGTGTTCCGAATGACTGGAATAGGGACGAAAATATATCTTAGCCTAACTTAAAAATTTTGAAGTTAACGAGTAAGCATTGTTGCAATATTGGAGATTTGTCTGGTGCGTGTTCAGTTCTTGTCAGCATTGTGTCTGTTCCATGTATTGTGCTTGTCCAAAAACCCCGAAAGAACTACAAACGTCACCATATACGGACGCATTCTTTATGAACAGTACATAACTTCCTGTTTGAAGAGGTAGTAGTTTCCAAAATGAATGTTTGCAACCATTTTTGATTTTCAGGAATTCTGCAGTTAGCGAATACATTCAACTTAATTTGTATGCAATCGCTTTTAACTAAGAACGATTTGTTCGCGGCATTGTAAAGACATCTATCTACGGTAATTAACACTTAGTCTTAATTTTTGTATGTTGTGTGACATTTGTTTATACAATACACACATATTTATTTTCAACAAGATCAATGGTTAAAGCAACTATCCAAGAAAATGACTCTTGTGCTTTCGGGTCAAAAGTCGTTCCCGAGGAAGAACTGTTTGAATCAGTTACCTCAGTGAAAGCAAACAGCTTTTTTTTTTTATAAAATATAGATTACAAAAAATAATCTGCAAAATTACGTGTAACAGTTGTTAAGCAAAGCACCAGAACTGACCTTAAATGTACTGCGTATCAGAAAAACGGAATCGTGATTGCTTCCTTACGAATCATAATTTTTCATTTCTATTTTATATATATTCAATATTAATAGTTTATTGTTTGTTAATTGTTTTAATAAACGCATTTCTTTCGTTAACGAACCAAATGGACAGTGACTCAGATAGTGCCCAGTAAAAATGCTGTTCTAAACATGTTAAACATATACATTTAGATATCTAAAGATATGTGTAAAGTTGAACGTTCATGTATAACAGTCATTAATATGATCCATATATATTAACGTACATAATTTTGAAATAACAAAACATATATATGTACCGTAACTTTGACGTAACTTTTAACGTTCCGTGGATACATCGGTTGACCACACCTACAACAAAAATATATTTATTCACAATCTCGTTATTTGGAGCTCTGAAAATTAGAATTTGTCCTTATATCTCTTTATTAATTTACACTTTTGTCCGGAGCATAACTCCAAAACCATTCAAGGGATTTTGTTCAATCTTCACACAATGACTGAGAAATATTGAGTGAAAGCGTAATACAAAATAAAATCTACATGGCTTACTTTTTTAATTATCCCCCTTTATTAAATTTGCTTGTCCTAAGCATAACTCTAAAAGTGCTGAATGGAATGTATTCAAACTATATACAAGGACAAAGGACATTAAGGGGAAGTGCAGCGGTTTAGAACCATAACTCTGCCTTTTCAATTATCATGTTTAGTATACTTGCCATAAAGATTACTCAAGAACTATTCCAGGGATTCGGTTCATACTCCATACAATGATAGAGGATATTGAGAGGACGTGCATTGTGTAAGAACTATAGCTTTACCATGCCCATTTTGAATAATCTCCCTTTATTATATTTTATTATGCTTGTCCGGAACATAACTCAAAACTTGTTCAAGGGATTAAGTTGATATTTCACACAATGATAAACTGAAACCGCCTGCAATGATAGAGAATGAAGTGGACAGTACAATAATTTGCTTCTGCACGGGGATTGGCCATGTCCAACACGGCTTTTGTTAATCTTTGGGTATAATTTAAAACTCAATGCTGCTTGGAGTAGAGTTTTGTTGGTGTGACCAGGTAGGGTAAACGGTCATGAAATAAACGCTAATCTAGATAGACAAAGCTTGCAAACTATACCACCATAAACGTATGGTAAATACTAAATATATCGTAGAGCTATTTTTAAATACTAGGTGTTTTATTTGCAATTAGAAGGAGAATTTCTGAAGTAGAATATGAAAGTTATTATAACGGTTGTTTTAATCGCCTCCTTAAAAAGGAAAAACAGATTGCGTTTAAATCCCTCTAGCAGCAATTTTAAAAGGTATTTTATTGACAAGAAGTGCATCAGTTGTTACACATAAACTTTGTTTATTCGCATTGTTGTGGTATTGAATAAATGTATTGATTCATAAATTTGCTGTCAATGCCACATTGTCAGAGTTGTTTGTTTATACACATCTTATATTATGAGTACTTTTGATAACCAATAGTATTGTCACATATTATGTACTACAAATAATTATTGTTTGATTATTTTGTACAAATGACTCTACAATGAGGTTGTAATGTGGGTCACTTTATTTTAGAGTCAAGAAAATAAGTCAACGTTCCAGAAATAGTTTTACTGGCAAACAAGCTATTTATTCAAACAAGTTTCTTCAATGATCTAAGTTCATTGTAATTATTTTACAATGCTCTTGATTTGAAACATAAAGCATATTTTTGTTCATTTTCTGATTGGATATAACTTGAAACATTGTTAAGGTTGTAAAGTGTAAAGGTTCAGTTGAAACACGTCCATGATTAATTTATTCATATATTTCTCCTGTTAGCTGTTGTCTGGCCTGCCTGACATTTTCTTCAAGAGTATCCCTCTTCCATTTACTGTTACGTATCAACTGCATGGCGATACGTTTTTCTCTACCACCTGGATAAGCGGCGTGAAGAACAGGGATATGTGTTACCATAGCAACGATGAAAACTCCAAGAACGAACAGTGCAGAAGCTCTCATTCTGAAACGAACGTATTTCTTTAAGTTAAAATGAAATAAACTAATTTAAAGATGTTTTCGGCAATGTTCCTGTTGAACATACATGTATAAATTTCCAAGTTATCAATCTAATCGAAATTATTTTGGAAAAAGTGGTTGTACTCTCTCATTTGATATAACTGTTAAAACAAATATGATGGATATGATAAAGACGACCGGGAAAGAGTGAGATTGGATGCACCCGTTTACTATGTTAAACCTCACCATTGGCTTGGTTTGCTATATTGACTGTTTCAGGGAGGAACTCCCTTTTTTGTCCCTTCTTGTCTATGTATATTTTATTATAAATATTCCGTATATTATGTGTGTTTATGTTACTCTGACGACAGTGTCGTTTACTGTTACGTCTTATTTTTGTTGTATTTCAAGTTTACTTTAACTTCAAATATATATACATATAATTAAAACCTTAAAGATTCATAACACAAGAATGTGTTTGCAATATTCGCCTTAATTGCTTGACGCTTTGGCGAATATATTTTATTAAAAGGGAAGCGCCTCTATTTCTACTGCTTAACATGGGCTTAGGTCATTTTTATAAAAATAAAGGATTGAAACATGAAGATAATTTCTGAAAAATTGAACAACAATAGATCTGTTAAACATACGAAAAATGTTTAACTTGTCGTCTAGATATTTCAAGGGAACGTAGTTTTTAATAGGTCAGTTCTTGAACAGATTTGTCTCTTGAAATAAATAATATTGTATCTATCGAGAACAAAAAAACAAAGATTAATAAAACTAAATTGACCGAAATATATAAACAACAATGAACATTAAGGGACAATTTTGGAAATAATAATTGCAATAACTTCGTACACACATATTACACTGAATTTTGTACTGAAACAAATTTGAAATTAGATTTATAGAATTTCAAAGGAAATACATTCACATGTGAGATACTTCATCATCATCATCATCATCATCATCATCATCATGATCATCCTCATCATCATCATCATCATTATCATCATCATCATTATCATCATCATCATCATCATCATCATTATCTTCATCATCATTATCCTCATCATCATCATTATTATTATTATTCCATTATAATGATAGTGTTCATACTGGATAAGCCACGTCTCAGCGTATATTTTCTTATTTTAATATTTATGACTTGTATGTATTTTCATTCATTACGTATTTAGGTATCTGTAAGTTTATATTATATATTGGTTAAATACTATTGAACTAAACCTTTTTTTTAGATTATTCTCCAGTATTTCTTTTTTATTTTTTTATATTTCTCAATTCAACATCAAACAAAACTATACGGAAACCGGAATTTGTACCAAAATATTATCAACATTTTTATCTATCATATATTTATATCGCTAATTTCAAAAAGCATGCGAGTTACCATTGAGAAGCTAAACAATTTAAAAATGTAAAGGTATTCTTTAACAGAAACATTTCTGGAGCAAAATTCAAGATAAAGACAATGTTATGTTCAACAATGTTGATTTGTTTTCTACTGAATTCTATGACATTTTTTTTAAATTTTATCATTAATAGTTTTAAATAATCTCTTATTGAGCGCATAGTTTATAATTTTAATGGTTAGGTATTATATTTATTATCCTTACATATTATTGGTACTTATACTATAGCGACACTATTGAACTTGTTGATTTTATATTGGTCTCGAGTATTAAGTTCCATCTGTTTATATTTCTCAATTAAACACTAAACAAAACTTTAAAGAAAACCAGAATTTGTCTATTCTAAATGTTAATACTAATATCAAAATCGTTATATACATGTAGCATACGCTTGTAACACTCATTATAAATAATATACGATAATCATTTATAATCATAACAAGTTGAATGTATTCTTTAACAGATACATTCTGGAACATAAATCAAGATAAAAGCAATACATTGTAAGGTATAAAACTAAAGTTACAATGTTGTTGATGAAAGTTTTAACAAAACAACCGTATGCATTGCTTCTCCGAAATTATCATTTATTTCGACACTGTGAATTTCTTTTTACGGTGTCCTGTTGGGGGTGGGTGGGGCATCACGGCATTTTTTTTAAAAATTAAGTCAAGTCAAAACAACGAAACATCGAAACTACGAAGATGAAAAGTCAAAACAACGAAACTACCATGGTGAAATTTTTTTCGACTTTTCTACATCGTAGTTTCGCGTTTTCACAATCGTAAATTCAACTTTTCCCTATCGTTGTTTCGACTTTACACGATGGTGGTGAAAAGTCGAAACAACAATGGTAGCAAGTCGAAATTACAATGGTGAAACGTTGAGACAACGATACTACGACGGTGAAAAAGTCGTATTATTTCGACTTTTCACCATCGAAGTTTTGCGTTTTCACCATCGTTTTGTTGTTTCTTTGTTTCAACTTTACTTATTCTAATAAATCGTTGTACATGCCGCGATGGCCCCCAACGGGACACCCTAGATTTCTACTAAATGTGACATTATTTGAATTTTTACTATGAATTGTTTTAAATAATCAACTACTGTACAGCTAACAGAAGCAGTTTTACTAATTCTGACCAGCATCAATGCTTTATTTGGAGGTATCCTGAAATACCCAGCAATGAGCATCTCCAATAATCAATCGTTCTAATCATATTATATTTTTTAATTGCTTAATTGTTAATTTTGTTATTCTTACTGTAAATGAGGATCATTTACTGAAAGAAAAATGTATTGTTTCACTTTGTATTTCTTTACATTTAATGATTATCGATATACATGTGTACAATGTTATGCGAAGAAGAACAAAATAGATGTGTATGACAAGCAAATTGATAAAATATTGATACGATTTGTTTGGAAATGAAATATTAAAATTAACATGTAAACATTACTCTTTTAACATGTATACGGTTTGTATTAGTTAATCAGACAATAACGCTTTTAACAAAATGTAATTACTTGATTTCAATTATATATTATATATCATGAAAAGTCTGTCTTCGTAAGCAAACCGTATGATTACTACATAAACATTTTAGCTTTTGCGACGTGTCTTATGACATCGTTGAAAATTCACAAACATATATTACAACATATACAAATGTACCTACTTGTAATCGTTTTGATACCACGTAGAATGTCTGAACCTAATATGTGGTGACATATATATACAAAAAATATATATATGCAAAATAAGCTCGACTGAACACATCGCCAAATGTATAAATGACGTGTTTCCATGTGAAGTAATGGAACAAATTGCGTATGCTAATTATATTAACTCCAATCATTGTCAAAGACATCAAAATTCTAAAACACTTTTACAAGGTTTGGATTTGATGGTGAGTCGATTTTCAAGCTTCACTGGTTATAATTTCTTGAATTATTTTGTTTAAACGTGCGAAGATTATTCTCAAAGACAGCTATAATCTTACTTTTTATTAAACATTTATTGTTTGATCCATGTACTGTTGCACCAACTCCCCAAAATAAAATAAAAAAAGAATAACAACTACATAGTTACATTCAAAAATGGATGTATTTGGGAAGAGTAAAGTAGACAATCGTATATTTTAGTGGTATTGTAGAACAGATCTACTTTACTGAGCTTTTATTCACAATATTCAACGTATCAATCATTTAGATAAATATGGTCTTGTTCATGATGCATTAGTCACTCAAGGCTGTACATTTGTTTGGAGATAGTTAAAAACATGAATAACGTTTGTAATAATGAGTCAGGTTTTGTTTTATGTCGGAACTGCAATATGTTAATGTACAAATATAATTTTAAATGAAAGTCATTTTGAAAGATTTAAGATCAGGTTGTTTTTTTCAAATCATGGTTAAAATTATGGTAATTGTGGAAAGCAAAGATGCATGTATAATATCTTATCCTCCCAATAAGTATGGCAAAAAGCACAAACAGTTATTAAGTGTAAAGCTATTATAAAGGCGAAAAATGGCCCATAAATTTTGATATTATAAAATTATATCATTTGAATATTGAAATGATAGATGATTTTCACTTGATTATAATACAAACATGGAAATAGCAGTAAATAGTCAAACTTCGCTTTTACGATTTTAATTTTGAAACTGACTCTTTGCAGATAAGATAAAACAATTCTGGGATGCATTTGGCAACGACCAATAACCCTACGAAGATTGTAAATCACCTCTAGAAATCCATTCACGGGAATAATACGTTAGCAAATTCAGAAATTAACAGCAGCTTAACCAAGGCAATTAGTAGTTTGGCATATTTCTATTGCAAGTAGGTTACAACCGTCATCCGTTGTTCAGTATGTATAGTTGTATACAAGTTCTTAAAGAAGCATTTTTGTCTGTTGTTAATTACTGTAGCGATTTTACAAATTAATCCAACTATATATGTCGTTCAACAGATCCCATCTGTTGCCTGCACTTCAGGGTATTTGGGGTTCCATTACGTTACAATTGATCACTAAGAAGAATTATTACTAATACAATTTTAATATCTAATTATTGACATGTTAAGCCCGAGGAGCTTGTAACAAATTGCACTGTATAAATACAGTTAAATACCGCTTACCCAAAAGCTGAAAATGGCGTGTTTTAATTGGCATATGTTAAATCATTCTATATCTTTCCGGGCATATATGTTCGTTTTATTCACACAACATCTAACTTTTAAAGGAATCTTAAATAATGTTATACTTTTATATACAACTTTATTATGTTCTTGTTAAAGTTCTACAAATACAAAAAGTAGGTCGATGTACACAATTTTATCATCGTGTACTGTAATTTACTTTATTGTAATGTATTGTATGAGGGCAATCGTAAGCGTTTTAGACAAACGCGCTCCTACGGAAACTATACACTTGTTTAAACGCAGTTTACCTGTCAATAAAAAGCGGCTTCCCATCCACGAGATGCACGTAATTTTATTGAAATCCGTGCATTCGGATCGGATTTACATTCATTTGAAATGTGGCCAGTGGGAACACTCAGTCTGGCTATATTTTAATGTGAGCAGATTTGAAGCTTTAAATTAATAGTTATATAGAAATGCGGGAAGGTCCGGATCTAATGTTGGCGACTGCAAGTGGGTAAATTGTTACAGGCAAGATTAACAAGAACTTTGTTTTGAAAAAAAAAAAAGTTAATGGGAACAAGACACCAGCAAAGGGTTAAGGTTATCGCTGCAAACGGTGGCCATACACGGTATTAGAATATCGCAACAACGTTAATTAGTACCGACTTTTTTATATTTTGTTATTAGGGTTAAGCTGTTTAACTAATTATTATGATTTAACAACTCATCCGCTTTCAATGAAATTTTCTGTGAACATCTGCAAAAGAATGTATTAAAAGCAGTATGAATGCTGACAATGGGTTTTTATGTATTAGCTTTAAATATTAAAAGCCCTAGGTGGCCGGTTAGACATTTTGTTCAGTGTATGGACTATAAACATGAAAAAATCACACAAACATCTCAAACTTTTTGAGTACCAAAATATCTTTTTTCATGTTTGCTCATCCTTCGCAGCACCTGTTTAGCTACCGCTACCAAAGAACATGGTGAGGCTGATAGCTTTGAACTCTAACCGGTGATAACACTTGGCCAATTGAATCGATTATGATTGTATTACGACAAAGTTCGAGCATTTCTTTTGTTGGTAATTGTATTAGGTAGATGTTGTTGTTGTTGTTGTTGTTGTTGTTGTTGTTTAGCGTCGCTTTCAACAAATTTTCAGTAATACCACGACGGTGTCTACTTGAGACAGTATTCTAAGCGCTGTCACACTGGAGTATCATGCTGCAGACACATGGTATGATACCCCACCCAGTCACATTATACTGACACTGGGCCGACCAGACCTAGAACTCTCCTCTAAATGCTGAGCGTCAAGCGAGGAAGCTTCAAGTACCATTTTTCAAGTCTTTGGTATGACCCGGCCGGGGATTGGACCCACGACCTTCCGCATGCGAGGCGGACGCTCTACCACTAGGCCACGCCGCGGTCTGTATTTAGTAGGGGCGAGTCATGCGTGGATATTGGAGTGGTTAGATCAAGGAATGTTTGGTGATAACGAATCATAAACATATGAAAATAGCGATAAGCAAAATTAACTGTAAAAGAGTTTAAAAATAAAAGGGAAATAACCGAGTTGTGTATATGTGAAAATGTATATGCATGTGGTTAAGTTCCTATGATCACACTTTGAATAGGTCAATTTGTAAATTAACATTTGTAATGATAACCGTGGAACGAGCATTTTTTGTGCTCTAAATATGAATATTGATTCGTTATCATTTAGGTAACGTATGGTTCATCTCCTGCACCTATGTTAATTTACTGAAATACAATAAATATTAGGCTATACGCATATTAAGTACTCGGTATTTGACCGTAGTCACGAATTTGGAACAAGACTTCCAATATTTTAGTTATATAAGGCAGACAGTACACGAAATTATCGTTCCTGCAATATATGCAGTTTACCTCTACCATGCACACCTCATCTCCGCAAGTCACCGACTACATCCGAACATGATATTAGGTGATAACACATGGCCGTGGGTGGGAGACCTATTCGGGTAGGATTCGGCGAATTCACGATTCCCAGATTGATCGCGTTAAATATAGTTTAAACATATTTTGTCTCAACATATCTCGTTTCTGATCGAGCTTATTACATACTTATTTATTCTAGCTCGACTGCGACGAAAGCTCAGAGCTTATATGAACCGCCCCTCGAGTCTTCTTGAGTAGAACCAGTACTGAGTGTTGTTTTATGAGAGGCATAGGGTCGAGTTGGGGATGGAATCCGCAACCTCTTGCGTGAGCAGCAAACACTCTATTCATTACACTATCTCTCCAGCTTAATCGAGCTTAGCATGAAAATGCGAAGAAAAAGTGATCTATACAAGCATTATCATACTTGTACACGGGATACAGTGCAATTTTAGCATGACATTACTTGCAAGATATGTCGATTTTAACTGGGCTGTCTGACTGGATATAAACATCGTAAGTTTCATTTGTCCCATACACATGGTATTTAAAGTCATTGTCTTTGACAATTATGTCAAATTTACTTTGAAAATTTGTGAAATTTTACAATTCTGTAAACGGCGTGTGAGTTAACCATGAAATAGTTAACACTATATAGGTGTCGTATGGGGGTAACATATATGACAGTATTTACAAAACTGTGTTATCAATTGGTTACTTTAAATTTTATCTATGACTTGATGTATGTAAATGATTATAATCTGGTATCACATTTCATCATAAATTTACTATACGTTATCAGTAATACACACTTTCGGTAAGTGTTATATTGCGTCCATGTAGATAATAACAAAATCAAACGGTTTAATTGGATGTTGTTAGCCACATTAATGTTGACTTCTGTTACCTCTTAAGCTTCAAACAGAATTAATTCCTGCTTCTGTTCAGTTTTCTCTGGACTATATTATAAGGTATGTGTATATTTAGTTTACCATGTCAAGTATATTTTTACAATCTAAAATGAGCTGACGTATATTTGAAGTTGTTGATACTCACATGTAACTGTGTTCATTCCTGTAGCATCTATATCAAACATAAGAACTAGTATTTTACAAAAATTATAACAAACCTTATTAAGTAAAACATCCATGTGTACTCATACTTTAGAAAATAAAAGTCAAATAACGTCAGCACATTAACTAGTCCTTAAGTCCATCCTAAGCATTTGGTAATTTGGTTTTACTTTTGAACGTTTTTATTAAATTGAATAAATCCATCCATCCATCCATCCATCCATCCATCCATGCATCCATGCATCCATCCATCCATCCATCCATCTATAATTCATTCATTAATTCATCCATCTTTCCATCTATTTTCCCCTCGAATGCCATCTACTCATCAATATATCCATTATTTAACCGCCTGATCACTCACTGATTCGTTCACTAATTCACTCACTCACTCACTCACTCACTCACTCGATGGGCCTTGTTTTAGATCCACCATCCGGACTTAATATTATGTTATTGAGTAGAATCATTCACCTACCCCACCCATTCACCTTCCCCACCCATTCACATTACAATGACTTATGGCGAACCGGGTCAAGAAGTATCCTTTTTAATGTTGAGCACCGAACGAGGAAATTTTTACTACTTTTCCACGTTTTTTTTAACTGTCATCAGAGGTGAGACACGCATGCTATGAGACACAATGTCGTATATCAATCATCACAGAGACCGTGTAGTCAGGTGGGTATTCCGACCAAAAAGTTGATAGTCAGACGCGCTTCTCACTAAGCTAATCTGGTCCGGAGACGGTAAAAACATTGAATTATGATAACATGATCATATTTGATAAAAATATACGATATTTACATTTCTGAATGCACTTGGTTTGCTGCACATGTATAATCATTGCTCTCCAATGTAATTCATATTCTGTGCATATTCCGCGCATAAGTATCTTATTGGTACGTGCGCTATCATACTATACCAGTATCTTAGAAGTGAAATTATGGAAGGGCGTGATCACTTTATCAATTGTATCGAAATAGTAATATAAATATATACTGTGGTGGATGAATGCACAGCTATACTAATTTGAGCCCATGCTGTGTACATCGAGCTACGAAGCGGCGATGTATTCACAGATGTACGGATCCAGGTTTGTATATAGCCGTGCATGCCGACGCCGGACGTTCACATCTGACTTACCGCAAAGTTATTTTGTCGTGTGACCACGTATGCATTTTTTTTGGTTATCGACTTGCACTCGTGCGTTGCTATCGGGTAAAACGTCCCATACAATCTTGGTATAAACAAAAGAAGCATGCGGCAAAAGGAAAATAACTCCTGATATAGGGTAATTGTGTTACACGGTCACGTGAATTACTTTGTTGCATGCTTAATACAGACGTCTATTGTTTATTGAAACGTATAGTAATGCATCGGCATAAGTTTCGCTATCTAATGAGTTAGTTGCAAAATTCACAAGATATTAATTAAATGTATGTCAATATTAATGCTGTAAGTTTATCAATTTATGGAAATATCATTATGCCATGGAATGTGAAACATACGGATAGCAATTGTTGCAATTACGAAGATTAAAAATGTACTTGAATTCTTTTTTGTGAACCAAGTTCTTACTTTGATAAAGCAGGTTCTAAGTGTTCTTGGGAGGAAGCGGAATAAAAGATATACAGATACAGTTTTATTCTAAAGGACACCACATATGACCGTGGTGGGTAATTGGTCTGGTGAATTCCTCTGAAATATATGTTGACATTGCGGCATCCCTTGGGGCGACAAAATAAACTGCAATTATCCTGGATCTGATGCTACACGCTCAATAGAGTATACCAACGTGCACTGCAACGCAAAATACATTGTGAAAGATCAGTAAATGTTCATTTCGATACGAATACTAATCATGCATTGTTTATTTAAATTATATTCTAAATTTTATCAATTTCACAATTTCAGGTTAACGGCAAGTAGAGATGAAACGAACTGCTTTCGATGTTCCCTGGCGACTACTCCATGTTGTCAATATCACGACACTCGTGACAGGGTTTTGCACCTTTCTGCCACTTAGTTATGTCACGCTCTACTTTCAACAGAACTGCGTTCTGTACGCCGAGGTCGGTATACGTTTGGTGAATTCTTCCGGAATATACGTTGACACTGCGACATCCGCTTGGGGCGACACAACAAACTGCAGTTATACTACGTACATGTCTGTGATAGCCACGATTCACGCTTTCGTCTGGTGCTGGTTTGTCATGTTTATATCATCGCAAAAGGATAGAGACAGGTAAGACAGGCGAGGGTATAATTTTTTAGAAATGCATTTTATTTAATTATATAAACAGTTCTCCGTGAGCAAATGGGGTTTAACGCCATGTTCAACACATTTCAGTAAGTAAGTAAGTAAGTATTTTATCATAGTGACATGTGCATAGTTTGTTACGAATAATACAATAGAATACAAAACAAATATCGAGAGCACCCGGCCAATTGGGCTTTTATGTCACCTTAATTTAATTACAGTTTCCAGTTCATTCATAAATACATATATTTACATGGTATGAATGGGTGGAGCTGAAACCTTTAAACAACTAGTTAATAGCATAATTGGATATCAATATCTGAACCACTCAATCGGTAAATGGGTTTTGATTGATGATTAAATGTCTTATATATAACATTTTTACGTTTGAGGTAGGCTTGTACAAGATAATTAGCGACATTTCTTGGATATGTTTGTAGTAAATAGACAGTTTCTCATCAGAGTTAAAATCTATAAACATATGAGCAAGAAGTATATCTTGAAACACATTTTTTCTGATATTACTGTAAAGTCCACAATGTAACAGAAAATGTTTCTCGTCTTCAACGGATCCTGTGTCACAGAATCTGGAGTTTCACCAATATACCTCCAAGACTCTATTCTTATAGGTAAAATGCCACACCTAAATTTACACAAAATAAATCTCTCGTTTTTCTTTAAATTGGTTACAACGTACTGTTCACATTCAAAAGTGTGTTTAAAAAGTTGTAGCTTCTCAATTTAGGAACAGTTTGAATATCACGCGACCACGTGCTACTGTAATAATTCGTCATTACATATTGAACTTGTGACATATATATTACAGTTTTATTATAAAATGGTCTGTAAGTCCGAGTTTACACATCACTTGCTTAATGTCAAACGTCCAGCGGTTATAATCATACATAAATACTTTCTTTGTCAGTCTATTATTATCCATGATAATGAGTCTATTCCAAAACCGTAACATCGACGTCCATCGTCTGTACAGGCTCGGTATCCAGCCAGTATCACTCACGAGAGCTAATGTCGGAGCAAACCTATGTACTTAAAGGAAATAACGCACAGCACGATTTTGGACGTTGTCAATAGTTTGAAACTGTCTATATCCCCATATTGATGCACAGTAGTCTAGAATTGGCACAACACACGAATTGTAAAGTTTTTCAAACGAACGGTTTGATGTGGCATATCCAGTTTTATTGGTGGAGGAAAATTTCATGAATGAAACTCAAAGTAGAACCACCATACCTCCACCGTCCTTTCGCAAGTAACTGGCAAACTTTCTCGCATAAGGTTTTCTAGCGAGTGAAATTCGAACCCACGACCTTAGCAGTGATCTTGTGACGGCGCTTTAGGCCACTCGGCCATGAAGGCCTCTCTCTCTTACCTGAGGCGATGTCTCAGTATCTATTACCTCTCACTGCTGAGGTCGTGGATTCGACTGTAGCTCAATCCAAACTACTTTATGTGCGAAAGTTCCTCCAACAAGAAAAAAATGTTATCGTATACACTTTATTACATGTTCAAATGATATGTTGAGTTTCTTAAAAAGTTCTGAAGAGCAATGTTGACATCGGAAGACACGTAGTTTTATCACACCGTTCTGATGCCGTGTTCCCGATTGTCCATAATCTGTGTTTGTAGCATCCATACCGATGCATGTTTGTGTTTGTGTTGTTTTTCAGACTGTATCCTATGAAATCTGCCGTTTCTGCTTTTGTTTCAAGTTTTTTATTTATATTTGTCTATCCTCGTCTATCTGTATGATGCACGATACTTTCCAGCTATGCATTCACTAAATTATGTATGATATTCAAAGTGGTACTTCATATACGTTAACAATGAAAGAATATAACAAGTAACAAATAATGTTCACAATATTCGTTTCATTTTTATTCTGTGACACACAACACTATAATTATATGTATTGATTCTAATGGTATGCACAAATAAAATAAACTTATCCTGGGGCATGGTAACAACGGAGATATAAATTAATAGATAATAATAAGTATTATTGTATGTGTAATTTCGCCATATCTTCAATAAAGATGTTTTTTTTTTCTTTTATTTAAATGTATGTTATACGTACGTTTAACATAATTATGTTTAACATGTGTAGTGCTATTTCTTTGAATAACGTACGTTTTGATCGTACTTTAAACCTTTTTACCTGTGTACTTCTGACAGTATTCTGAGCAGTATCATGCCGCAGACACGTTATATGATACCACAGCAAGTCATATTATACTAACACCAGGTCGACCAGGTCTAGAAATATTCTCTAAATGCTGAGCCCTAAACGAAAATAACTTCTAATAAAACTTCTAGTACCATTATTTAAATATATATTTACTTTATTCACTCTTTTTTTATACAGTTAGTAAGCCGATGGACACATACAAAAAATACACAAAAAGTTGTTTTTAAGAATAAATAATAAAACATACTATCGAATTTTACCGATGATATATCATTACCATGCTGTGCATTTTAGTACGTTAAAATTTCTATTAGTTTATAATCTAAATATTACCTTTTTGCATGTAATGTTAATATAATCCTGATTTTAGTATTCCCAGCATTGTTATTTCTGCTCTGTGTGCTGATACATTTTCCTTATGGAGCAATACACGAGTATTGACGACATTTATAACACCGTCGATTAGCGTCCTGACCATTTGTGTCTTTCGTTTAAACCCTTTTTCTTCATCAAATGACTCTTGGTCTTCTCTACACAGACATTTGAGAGCTTTAGTGCGCGGCAGTTTATGGTTATGTGATGTAGTCTTCACTATTTACTATGTTGATCACATCGCCGATTTCTTGGGTATCTGTTGGTGTTGTTTTTCTTAATACTTGCTGTTATTATTTTGAACATTGAGTACATGTGGAAATAGTCATGCCTTGAAAACGCTAAACATATTTTTGTTCTTATGGTATATGTGAGTGTATGCAAAACGCGTGACTTACATACATTATAAAACTCAACTTCCTAAAAATGAAAGACAAGAAACTTTATTTTACAATGACAAAACTATTAATTATTGATCGCCCTTCGTACATATGTCACTTCATAAGTCGACAATAATTTCAGCCTCTCTGTGTTGTATATGTGGGTTATTTTTTTCAGTTTCCAAGTTTGATATACATGTGTTACGTTTGTTTTATACATGATTTACGTTTGCAGCTCGACAGCAAAGATAATTCTAGTTTCTCTGTTATATACTTTGCAGATGGGCAGCATTATATGAATACAGTCTCTCTATATATCTAATATACATGTACATTCGTTATGTTTGTTTTATATTTCTGTTTGACATGCATGACTTACTTTTGTAGGTCGGCAACTACGATGATTCCAACCTCTTTGTTGTTCCATGTCGTTATTATGTTGCTCGTGTTTGTGTCAAGTTGCATGGTCACCGCGGGAACACTCACGTGGTGTAACAATCTAACCAACGAGTTATCCAAACAGGCAAACAAGTAGGTGGAGTAATAAATATCATAAGAAGGAAAATCAAAAAAAAAAAGTAAAATAATTATTTAATTATATACTATGTCAAGTAAATAAAAAAAATATATGTGTTATTACTTTTATCAAAAGTTAGCTAAACAATAAGCTTATTTACAATATGTCTTTCTAAATGATTTGATATGTGTATTTATTGCATAACATGAATATCTTCTATGAATTAGTATTTACGCGGTGATGGTTACTATAATTTGCTCCTGTTTCACGAACAATTATCTGAAATCTTAGTTAAATACTTAAATTCTTGAATTAATTATGACTGGTTTCTTTAATATTCTTTAATCAATTTCAGGGGGTGGGGGGGGGGGGGGGGGGGGTTCAGAGCTATTCTTAAATCAAGATCACTTGTGCAGAGTTTTGCATATGTCAGTATTTATCTGGTATGAATAGAGTAAAACCAATTCTGTTTTTTAAATTTGTATTCCGAGCGTCAATGTTACTATATTCGTCAGATAGTATTGAACATTCAACTTGTATTAGGATAAGTATTCAAACCCCTCAATCTTAATTGCAGTTCCTCGTGTTCTGATACACAAAACCAGTACTGGCACTGGGAAACGCAGAAGACAACAAAACATGCATTCTTCTCGTTTCTTCTTGTGGCAATTGTGAGTATTGTAGATTAACGGTGCTGCTATATCAATACATAGTAATGTTCCAGATTTTATCTTAATTAACGTAATTCATACAGATAACTACACGTGTCCGTTAAGTGTCTGCTTTCATGAGCTGGAAATACAAAATAATAATTGTTAATAATACATAAATATATTTTTATTTGAGCATGAATACACATTAGTATTCAAAATATATATACGTTCAACCAGGGCAATGTCCTCTTTTGATTTCTGTATTTTCATTCATGCTATTATTTTGCCATACTGATGTTTCGTGCCGCAAATACATACAATTGGCATGATTCCTGGCACATTATTATTGGCATCGGGTCGATCCGCTATTAGCCAATTGCGTATGAACGTTATGGTGAACAAATGGGATGAACTAAGTTCCAAATAAAATAAAAATATTTATCAAACAATTGCATTTATATTTTATGTGGCCATATTGGTATGACTGTTTACCGTGAATGTAACGTGTCCTTTGTGGCATACATTTCCTTATTGTAGTATGAAAAAATATATTGTTATATGTATGACAATGCCTTTGCCCTTTCCTGCATGTATATATAACAACATACGTGTATTTTTCTGTTTCACAGGTATCCAGCTGGGTTCTAACACTTTTGTTATTAAGCCAGTGTATTTTATGTGGGAGAACTTTATATGCGTGGTTTACGCAAAAGACAAACATTGATGAGAAACGGAAGATTGCTTATGACGATGGTGATATACTTGACAACGACATAATAACCCAATGCATACATTCTACCTCAGGGAGGATACAACAAAACAAAAGTGGAGCTAATTTTTATGACAATGATGTGGACATAAGAGATAATCTTTGATGATCAGTCAAGTATATCATACTCACACTATGATCGGAAGGTGAATGATGAAACAGGCAACGGTTACAAGACGACGTATGCGTTAGAGAAAGATGGCTTCACATTTTTAACGTGTGATATACTTCGCTTATACTAAGCGTTTATACTAATTTACTATGTAAATAATTTACGACGCATTTTTTACATCTCACTCATCAATTAATTTTGTACTGTTCTACATATCGAGACATGCACTTCTGGAACTATGAACACATTGCCAGTGGATCTAGAATTGTCTTATTACTGTAGTTAGTCCTCTGTCCAACTATTCAGGAACATTATAAGGTTAACCAGATTGCTTTTTCACAATTTTATGACACAATTCTGCCTATCCAGCAGTACACAAATGTCATCAAACCTTGGCAGAACAGATGAAAAGGTTCCAATGTTCTCATATGTACAAAGAAATATTACCAACAAAAATAATTCCCAACCGATTGACACAGCTCTAATTTCTTGGGCGCAATGATTTTGTTATGGTCACTAAGCGGATGTAATTGGTATGTGAGACCTGTAAATAAAAATATCTCCACCATATTTATAGTTTACAAATGTGTTTAGGGTAAAACAACAGAAATGATAAATATTATGTGAAAACTAGACATATGTGTACACTATAAGTTTACAGAAGTCAGAGCAGCAAGAGAACGGTAATTAATGGGACGAGAGGTCATAAAGACAAGTAATCAGCGCCTCCGTCCATTTGGGCATACTGTACCTATTGGATACGGGAAGTGCTCGCGTGAGATTGTCGCATAACAAAATAAAAATGTGTGACTCTCCTCATGAACGGTGATGAATAAATGTTGTCTACAAACACATGCGTTATTTGTTTTGATGTGTTTCACTGGATGCTTTTTATCGTATGACTGATGAATTCTAGGAATATACATGTAAGGTGATCTAAAGGTACATGCTTTTTAGAACAAGTCTTCATATATTTGAAGGCCAAAATTGACCATGTTCCACATAATATATTTTGTTAGACTTTCGATGTTTTTTACCTTATGTTAAGCTACCATTTACATCAAATTATTTTTGTTGCAATTATTTGGAGTTAAGATTTAGAATACAAGGGTGTTGATATATAATCATTATCTTAATGCTCATTTTTGGTATATTCGGAACGTTTTGATAGTAATGTCATGATTGAATTGTCAATTTAGAAAAAGAATGGATGCTTGGAAATTGAGATATGGCTGCATTAGTTTTATAGTATTTTTTACCTTTGTACACACTGAATATATATCATTTATCTTGGATGAAACATGTCTCCTACTTTTATAATGCTATTTTGGCGCTGCACATGTCAACAGACAATAAAATGTCAGTTTCAATTGTTTGATTGGGTTTTTATATTAATGATACTCCTTAAATGAAATAATACAAAAAAAATAAAACAATACAAAGAAATAAAAAAGAAAATTAATGGTGAGCTAACACCATAAAGAGGTTTTAGTGAGATAGGATGGTTTTCCAAAATATTTGCAAAATATTAATTGTAGGCAAGATAACTTTCCCCTTTTTTCAGACTGTTAAAGTGTCAAATGTTAAATTAGATTATTTCTTTAAAAAACGCATTTTTACATGAATAAATAAAAAAAAATATATTGAAAAAAGAAACCATTTTAAGCGCTTAATAGAAGATGAATTTGTTCAAAATAATGAATTTTCTTGAGAAAAATATTGTATCGTTATTATTACTATTATTATTGTTATTATTATTATTATCATTATTATTAGGATTATTATTATATTATCAGCAGCAGTAGTAATAGTAGTAGTAGTAGTAGTAGTAGTAGTAGTAGTAGTAGAAGTAGAAGTAGTAGAAGTAGCAGTAGTATAAGTAGTAGTAATAGTAGTAGTAGTAGAGGTAGTAGTAGTAGTAGTAGTTGTTGTAGAAGTAGTAGTAATAGTAGAAGTAGTAATATTAGTAGTAGTTGAAGTAATAGTAGTAGTAGTAGTAGTAGTAGTAGTAGTAGTTGTTGTTGTTGTAGAAGTAGTAGAAGTAGTAGTTGTAGTAATAGTAGTAGTAGTAGTAGTAATAGTAGTAGTAATAGTAGTAATAGTAGTAGTAGTAGTAATAGTAGTAATAGTAGTAGTAGTAGTTATAGTAGTAATAGTAGTAGTTTTAGTAGTAATAGTAGTAGTATTAGTAATAGTAGTAATAGTAGTAGTAATAGTAGTAGTGGTAGTAGTAGTAGTAGTAGTAGTAGAAGAAGTAGTGGAGTAGTAGTAGTAGTAGTAATAGAAGAAGTAGTAGTAGTAGTAGTAGTAGTAGTAGTAGTAGTAGTAGTAATAGAAGAAGTAGAAGTAGTAGTAATAGAAGAAGAAGTAGTAGTAGTAGCAGTAGTAGTAGTAATAGAAGAAGAAGTAGTAGTAGTAGTAGTAGTAGTAGTAGTAGTAGTAGTAATAGATGAAATAGTAGTAGTAGTAGTAGTAGTAGTAGTAGTAGTAATAGAAGAAATAGTAGTAGTAGTAGTAGTAGTAGTAGTAGTAGTAGTAGTAGTAGTAATAGAAGAAGTAGTAGTAGTAGTGTTATTAGAATTATTAGTATTATCTTATTATTTTTAATATATATATATATGATACGTTCTATTCTTGATACCAATAAACCGGTTGTGTGGTTAGCATCAGAGTCTTACTGAAAATACCAGGTTAATAGAATGCGTTGCTTTATATTTTATAATAACGTCACAAATAATGAAACATGCTGACCAGAAGAGCGGACATATAAAGAATTAATACAACACATTTACAAACAAATACTAGTAGTATATAGAAAAATACAAACAAACAGCAAAGGTGACATCAAAGTGTTACCGACTTGGAAATATCGGGCAAACACAATAAAAAACTCGATTTACATTTGTCCTTGATCTGGCTTAACCATTAAGAATTATATTATACAGTACAATCATTGTACTTAAACGTATTTCAACGTGCAAATCCTTGTTCAGAATTATAAATGTTTACAGTTTGTAAGGAGTTACTGGTGTTGCAAACAGAGGTAAATATTTTTACATATGCTTTTAAAATACTAATTGTTTTTAAGATTAGAAAATAACCGAATATTGTCTGCTCTTTAATATTTCTGTAATGCAATAAAACCTATTTATTACGAAAATTATAATAAAGTGTTTTCTGCAAATATATAATCTTGTTTGAATGGGGTTTAACGCCATTTTCAACACATTTCAGGTTATACATGGCATATCCAGATTTATAAGTGAAGGAAGATCTCAGAATGAATCTGAGTAGAATAACTTTCCGCAAGTAGCTGGCAAACGTTCTTACAAAGAATTTGGAACGAGAGGAAATATTCCGTGGTGGCCCTAATGAGACATTGCGGTCGTCTTCCTTTCTGTTAATTTTAATTCAAGAAAATAAACTCTACGTGCTAAAATCAAACAAACATGCAATATCTCACAACCTTCCGTTGAAAATAAAACATTTCTATATAATTAGAATTCTAACTCTAGTTCAAGTGAATGTGAAAGAAACCACTAATGATTTTGCTAAAATTGAAACACAAACTAGGATACTTGTAATGATGTTGTATAACGGATGTCGAAATATTATACTTTCTTAATGGAGTTAAACGCCTCTTCCAACATATTTCATTGTATACATGGTATGTCCAGTTTCATTGGTGGAGGAATCCCTCAGAGTGAATCTGAGTAGAACCTTTGTACTTCCGCAAGTGGTAAACATTCTCTAGAGCTGAGCACTAAGTGATCTTGAGACAACGCCTAAGACTACACGGTAACAGAAGACTCGGAAATATCATATTTTTGGAATTAAGATCAGAGGAACATAACAACGCATGTATATGTAGCGTTAGAAGACGCAATAAAAATACACGGAGTTTTATAGCAGTACACCGGTAAATAACAATGCAACGACATATTCTTAATCATGTATTTTAATATATAGTTTAACGGTGCAACAGTACAATTTATCGGTGCAACGTTAAAACGAACAAGGTCGGTACTTTTGACTTTGATAGTACACCATAGTGTTAAGTACTACTTTGGAATGTTCAGCGGTAAAACACCTTCCGAGAGCTTACCACTACTTTTCAATTTCTAATTGTTGAAATGGTGAGACCCTCTTAGGCTGGCGGTCTCTGTTCCCTGGATCTCTTAAAGTAATGGTCATTGTACCCGAGATCCCAAAAGGTGTTTGCCATAATTTCCCCCAAAGTATTTCTCCTAAATCTCTTAAATTAGGCCTTTGATCCCGGGATTCATAAAAGTAATGGCTAGTGTTCCCCAGATCCCTAAAATTATTGACAATGTTCCTGAGATCCCTAAAATCCATGGGGTCCTCAATGGTGTTAACACCACGGTGTATAATATATTTCTGTGACGTATCGCAATATTGTACTTCTATCCCTTTATATTCTCCACAGCAATAACAAATACATAAATTCCACTCTGTGAAAGAAAAATATGTCCAACAGAAAACATAATATTAAAATAACATTTTTAGCTTGATGGCGCTAAACTAGAATAAATATTTATTGTTTCTATATTTCATTATTTTCAGGTCATCAACTCCAAAACTAATTTCAATAACGGTTATACAAAATAACGGAATTGTCAATTCCAGATAACGGAAATGTATCCATTCACTCGATACTAAATCGTGATGGATACATAATTACTACATTCGGCAGACCAGCATCTAGCAAGAGAAAGTATCAAGGATACACCAAACCTCGCTATCCGAGACGACGATGTGTTCCTAAGCACGTTTGTTAAATCCGGTATTGAAATTCTCAACATGTTGTTCTCTTGTGGTGTGCTTGTTGTTTGTTTGTTTCCTATAGCAAGATTGCAACTATTTTGCACGACTCTTGCCTTCTGTTATACTTAAGGAAAGTGTCGTGTTTTGTGAAAAGTCATTAACTTTGGAAATTGTCTAGTCTATCTCAGAACCTGATATCTCCCGAATCAGTTCTATTAACCACCAATAGAAAAAGCAGAGATTTCTATGCCTGTCCCTCAATTAATAGCAATTGGACGCTTACGAAACTATGACATCATTCAAACTTTTTCCCTGACGAAACTGACCAATCAGCGTGCTCGTAACACTTGCTATTTAACATACCCAATCGGGAGAGCTTGGTTCATTCTACAGACTAGAAATTGTCATGGCTTTTCCCGATAGGGAAAATATCCAGCAGTGGTATACCAGCACGCTAATTGTCCATTTGCTTAAGTTGCTTAAGCGTAAGTTATTTGAGGTCACAGATTGGTAAACGTCTTTGAGTGCTATGATTGGTGGCAGAGTCAAGGAATTTCACGTTTTACCCATAATTAGTATTAAGTATACAACAGACCTGAATCAGGAGATATCAGGTAAACAGCTGAATTATCATAGTAGAAGGAAAATAGAAACTATTATTGTCGCCAAAATCTATAATTACTCAATAATTTAATTAGAAACAAACAATTACATTTTTCTTTTTAGAAACATCTTTAGTCATTTTCAAAGGCTTTGATGGCTTATATTTCTGTCTCTTTTGAGAATCGTTTCACTTCCACCCACCACCAACTCCTCAAACACGATTCATTCTATGCCTTTTGACAAGTTATATATGTATATATTTCTCAGTGAATAATGGTAAGAAGTAATTTCTCTAGTAAATCATGAATGGTAATTTGTCTGTTTTTCATTAGGCCAAAATAAAAGTTCTGTGTTTCGGGCAACCCGACCCTACCTGGCCAAAACACCCGGCACTAGTATTTTTTATGATTTTCCGAATTTTCGTTTGTTTCGCGCTACCAGAGAATTTTATTTGAGAAGCCCAGTAAAATCATATTTCCCAACAGTCAGCATATCTTGTATACGTTAATCCCTGTAACTCACACTAGTCACAATATACAATCATCACCAAACCAATTAATCAGTGTCCAGCTGTGAGATAACCCCATGGCGATGGGGTAAAATTTATGCAGCAATCATAATATCGTAAAGATAAACTCCGCCCTTATCAGTATAAACCAATCAAATTTAAGATGGTATCAGAAATACCCGAGATAAAAAATTGCATATTTATTATAACTTAAATGTTCTGCTCTCAGAAGCAAGTGAAACTTCAAATTTCAAAACTATTCGCTGCGGTTACAATTTTTCGGCATTTTGCTTTCATAGTTTACATGAGATTTTAACCTTTTTAACTGGAAAAGAAGAAAGTTCTGTTGATTTGAACCCTTTGACGCGGTCAAACATTATTGTTATTTCACTGTGACCAACATTTATGTCCTTTACAATAACACGTCATATCACGATGGTTTCTGTTACACGATCCTTCACGTGGTCTGTTTGCACACATTGTGACCACAATTGAAAGTAATATATATCTAATACATAAACTATATCATTTTAGGAACTCATTAGATGTTCTAAATCTTAAGCATGGTTCTCTCTGGTAAAACTGAAAATACGTAGTTTTCTAAGATGTCAATGATGATAGAAGCATCGTCACGTGATGATCTTGAAAGGTTTCAATCTCCTCAATTCTCATTTGCAATTCTCTCATTTGCCTAAGCAGGTAAGTTTGTTTCCTAATGATGTGAGTCTTACCCGGTAAACTCAGTTGGAAGCACGTCTGATATCTATATAGGGCTCGTGAGTTTTCGTGAATCCGCGCCCGGTCTTCGTGATGGTATACTACATTGTGTCCCATTGTTATTCGTCTCTCGCCACAAATTCAAGTGAGAAAGTTGTTAGTAACTTGCGAAGGGTACTGGTTAACCTTCCAGGATCCCGGGAAAGAGTGGTAACGTTAACTGATCCTTTGTTAGCGTTGGGTGGCACAAGACGCTAAACAGACCGAATATTTGGTTCAGTTTTCGATGTTGAAATGAGATCCAACTGTTGATGATAAGATCATAACGAAAGTAAATTTGCCACGTGTTGGTGTGTCAATTATTAATGGTCGAGGTCAGATTTAAACGCTAAAAATAGATCACGCATCCTATACAATAAGCATAATAGAAGAGTTAGTTTTCATAGTCGAATATATGTAAAGTAATGTTTTATATTAATTGTGTGTATGCTTCTTTGGTCACTGTGTCCTTTGAATGCGTTTCCTGATGATTATAAAGTTTATTATCTTTTTCATGTGGCCAAGGCTTACTTTCCATTTATCGTGCATTGTATTTATAGTTGTGAGTCTCCTGGTTCCACACACTTTGACATATATACATAGCTCTACATGGTATGTTTTTATTTTTTAGTAGTGATTTTAGTGTACCCTATATATACATGTATATAATGCACATAATTAGAGAGTAAAGGAGTGTGTGATTTAATTGCACGGTGAGTGAAATAACAATATCTAATTCCCGCAAACTAACCATCTCCGCAATTTTCTTCTTGCAGTTGAATATCATATCATATTTGTTTATTGTTTCTTTTGAATAGTTAAGGTCTCACTAATTGCTGATCACAATATTAATAATAATGTTATGAGAAGCTGCTGTATTGTATAAAATATATATCGCGTGACATTTTTGGTGTAGTCTTAATGGCTTGTTTCCATGTTCTTTAAATTATTAATTGTACTGTATCTTTCGTGCCTATGTTAATATAACCATTTCGGAGAAATCTGTATTAAACACTTAATTATTCTAAACATCACGTGGTCACATTTACCTCCCTGTCACGCTTCTAGAAAATGTATGTATTGTTTGAAGACAAAATATCTATATTTAAGTCTATGAGCAAGTTTTATTGAAATAGTTATACATGTACAATACAATATCTTATTAATGAACTGATTATTACAGGGACAGACGACAATGTTGAGATCGGCGCGGACAATGATTTGGTCACAGACAGAATAAAAGGGCCATAACTCTGTGAAATATCACCGAACCGAACACAAAGACAATATGCGCATCTGCACTTGGTAATGATGCATCCTAGCAAGTTTCACAAAATTGCAATATGGGGTTGTAGAGAAATAGCGCTGACAATAATTTGGTCACAGACTCACTCAAAGGACCATAACTCCGTGAAAAAACATCAAACCGGTAAACATAGACATTATGCCAATCTGCACTTGGTACTGATGCATCCTAGCATGTTTCACAAAATTCCAACATGGGGTTGTAGAGAAATAGGGCGGACAATAATTTGGTCACAAATAGAATCAAAGGGCCATAACTCCGTGAAAAATCACCGAACCGGAACACATAGACAATAAACGCATCTGCACTTGGTAATGAGTCATCCTAATAACGTTCATATATTTCCAACATGGGGTTGTAGAGAAATAGCGCAGACAATAATTTGGTCACAAATAGAATCAAAGGGCCATAACTCCATGATAAAACCTCAAACCGGAACACAAAGACAATATGCGCATTTGCACTTGGTAATGATGCATCCTAGCAAGTTTCACAAAATTCCAACATGGCGTTGTAGAGAAATAGCGCGTACAAGAATTTGTTCACAAATAGAATCAAAGGGCCATAACTCCATGAAAAATCATCAAACCGGAACACAAAGACAATATGCGCATCTGCACTTGGTAATGATGCATCTTAGTAAGTTTCACAAAATTCAAACATGGGGTTGTAGAGAAATAGCGCGGATAATAATTTAGTCACAGACTCAATCAAAAGGTTATAACTCCGTGAAAAATTACCAAACCGGAATCCTTAGACAACATGCGTATCTGCACTTGGTAATGATACATCCTAGCAAGTTTCATAAAATTCCAACATGGGATTGTAGAGAAATAGCGCGGACAAGAAATTGGTCACAAATAGAATCAAAGGGCCATAACTCCATAAAAACATCAAACAGGAACACAAAGACAAGATGCGCATCTGCACTTGGTAATGATGCATCCTAGCATGTTTCACAAAATTCCAACATGGGTTTGTAGAGAAATAGCGCGGACAATAATTTAGTCACAGACTCAATCAAAGGGCCATAACTCCGTGAAAAATCACCGAACCGGAACACATAGACAATATGCACATCTGCACTTGGTAATGATGCATCCTAGCAACGTTCATAAAATTCCAACATCGGGTTGTAGAGAAATAGCGCGGACAAGAATTTGGTCACAAATAGAATCAAAGGGCCATAACTCCATGATAAAACATAAAACCAGAACACAAAGACAATATGCGCATCTGCACTTGGTAATGATGCATCCTAGCAAGTTTCACAAAATTCCAACATGGTGTTGTAGAGAAATAGCGCGGACAGAATTTGGTCACAAATAGAATCAAAGGGCCATAACTCCATGAAAAATCATCAAACCGGAACACAAAGACAAGATGCGCATCTGCACTTGGTAATGATGCATCCTAGCAAGTTTCATAACATTCCAACCAGATGTTGTAGAGAAATAGCCCGGACAAAAAATAGGGGACGCACGGACGGACACACGCACGGGCGCACGGACGAAGCGGCGACTATAAACCGATATTATGGTTAGCATCAGAGTCTTATTAAAATTTCCAGTTTGACAGAATGGATTGCTTTATATTTTATAATAACATTACAGTATAAGGTATATGCCGACCAGGTTAGCGGACGTATAAAGTATCAATACAGCACAACTACAAACAAATACTAGTAGTATATAGAAAAAATACAAACAAACTGCAAATGTGACAGCAACATATTACCGCCTTGGAAAGATCGGTGACAAACTGGAACTTGGGGGTTTAAACCTGCTTTGTGACGTCACTCAATTTCGCTTTTTCTCTTATCACCGCTTCTAATAACGAGACTGTCAGACGCAGTAGACATTAAGAACCATTGCCAAGACACTCTAAACTATCATGGAATCGACTACCCAAGTTCGTTTGTTTAAAGCGACATGTATCAAACTTAGAATAAAGTTCCTATATAAGTCACATCACCTGTATTCAGTTGATTTATATTTCCTTCTATCAGTTATTATACATATTCTATAGCGAATAATAATATACGGTCACACCTGTGTAAGCTTCCACCTCTATTAAGCAGCAACATTTGCTTTTTCCAAATCCTACGATTTTAGAGCAAATTAACCTGTGTTAAGCAACAGTCTGTCTTTACAGGCCACTTTTGCCCCATCCCTTGACTGACTGCTTAAGACAGGTTTGACTGCAGTTTATTCCATTTCAGAATAAAGTAGCTATAAAGGATATATATATATATATATTATACGCCTGTATATTTTAAAACACCTATTGTTCCTTAATAGCGATTAGCCTTTATATTTGTTTAGTACATAAGTGCAGCAAGTTTATGTAACACATAATGTTCTGCATTTTAAACTGCATTTGGGTAGACACACTAAAATATCGTTTTACATTTGTCGTTTGTCTGTCTTAAAAATAAAGGATTATATTACACAGTACACGCAAACAGCTACCAAAACGTACTTAAACGTGTGTAGCATTGTTCAAAATTATAAAAGTATACAGTTTGTAAGGAATTGCTCGTGTTGTAAACAGAGGTAAATAGTTTTACATATGTTTTTAAAATACTTTAAACTTGTTTTTAAGATTATAAAATAAATAATGATTGTCTGCTCTTTGATATTTCTGTAATACAATATAAAGCTATTTATAAATATTTACTACGAAAATTTTAATAAAATATTTTCTGTAAATATATAATCTTGTTTTGAAAAAGGTTTAGCGCCATGTTCAACACAATTCCTGGTATATTTGGCGTATCCAGATTTATTGGTAGAGGAGTAAGCTCTGAACTTCTATCAATCGCTGTCGAGTCTCTTTCTTGACTATACCCAAACCAGTATCTCGTGTTGTTTTGAGAGGCAATCGGCTCGAGTTCGGGTTCAAACGCTTTACATCTGTGCAAGCGTTCAACGTTATATCCGCTGCAATATTGTCCCGATTTTGTAGAAAGATCTGTGATATATAGGGCATATGCAACGGTTCGTGCATATATCCTATAACAGAGAATTTTACAAGATAGTTATGCATATGTCTTTATTTTCCTGTAACAAACCGTAACGGGTCATTTTACATAAATTGTCCCACAGTGGTGTAATATGAAACAGTGTAAATGAATTTGTCGTAAAGGAGCTGGCGGTAAGAGCTGACGTTAAATCATTTATATTTATAAAATAACTTTAACATGCTGAATATCTATAGTTAAAGTGTATCACTTAAACATCCGGGTTTATTTATCACAATAAGTTATTATATAGGTATGCTTTTTGTTACGGTTTAAATCTGCCAATATGATCCATTGTGTGGTGTTATTCAATGGCTTCAACACTCTTCCATACAGATATACAGTCTGATGAATGATAATACATTCGTCAATAAAATTTCATCAATTTACTAAATGATGCACAAGAACATGCATTATACTCACTAACATGAACTTTAAACTTTCAGCAACATGTATCTGTTAACACGGAGGCCCTCCCGGGGATTTAGGAGATCTGGAGAACATGACCATTTATTTTCAGAGATCTGGGGAACATTTGCCATTACTTTCCGAGATCCAGGGATCAAAGGCCTAATTTAGATATTTAGGGATATTGTCCTTAATGAAAAAAGTACCTTATTTGATCAATTTTATAAACAGAGATAGGCATCTGGAAGCACTTGTCTTAATTTCAGGTGGCGCATTTTGGCTTTTTCTAGTTTTAGTTTGAACTTATTTATTTTACTTCGATTTTGAAACAAGTTCTTACGACTTAGACAAATCACGCTCGAAGTATTCCTGGGTATAACCAGTACTAAGCATATGTGGGAAAAGTGTCTTGCTCAAGGACATCACACATAGTCGTGGCGAAGGATTGAAATACCCACGACCCTCCGATCACGGGTTCGGTGCTTTACCACTAGATCACGTGGCGTTTTCTAAATCATGGAAACACACATACTTCAGAATCAAACAACATAATTTTGTGATAATGGTTTCAAAAGAAAGTACTTGATTTGGGAGATTAATTGTTTTCTTTTTTTTTTAAATTAAAGAAATGAAGAATTTTACGCTTTAAGTATTTTTGTGTAATCGATTTCTTTTTTTAGCTCATTTTTGAAATAAGAAATAAGAAAAAAAAGACTTCAATAAATATCAATATGAAACTTTCGCCACCGATAGAAAACTTACTGCTTCATCTTTTTACCTAATATTTCTATTTTTATTGTGTTTTGTTTAAAATTACATAGTATTTGTTAAATCAAGACTGCCGTTTTTTGTTTAAAAATCTTTTGTTTTTCGTGAAATTTCAACATATTTCGATTTCAATCCGTAATAAAATAAAGTGAGAAGAAAAATATCAAATAATTGATAATTGGAATTGGTCATCATTTTTATCAGCTTTATTTTGGCACCAAAATTGTTAAATTCAGACACATATTCCAAGAGTTATTTTAGAAATACTTAAAGTGCCGTGGACATTATATTGCTATTAGCCTGCCAGTCTCTGTTATTAAGTCACTGATTTTATGTATATGTTTTATACTTGATCATAATTTACTTTTAAAATGAGCTGTTGACTGCTTGAAACAGCTTTTGACAGCTTTGGAGGTTTCTTACGTGTTAGTCTGGGACCCTGCACAACTTCATCCCATACTCGTATGTACCCGAAATAAATTTTAAATGGTAATTCCAACCAAAGATATATTTACAGTACTGATGAGTAAAGGCAGAATAGTGCGGTAGTTAATATCGTGGATTTCGGATCGTAAGGACTGGTATTCAATCCCACCCGGCATCTACTTTTTTTTATTAGATCGTGTTTATACAATAAAGTCAATTAATTACGTGTATTTATATTTTATATGTATTTATTGCATTTTGTAAATTAACCATTCAGCTGTTCATTTTTTTGTCTCTTCTGTCCTTCCATCGATATCTTCTTTGACTCTACTTGCCAAAGGTCAGCAGGGCTTATGTCGTGGTACATTGTCCATCGTCCATCCGTTAACCTTTTTCTTGTAAAAGCTATAGCATCCCCCACATTTTTCAAAGAATCTTATCCAAACTCACACAGCATTTGTATAACCACAAACTCTTGAAGTTCTTGAACCAGCGTGATTGAACCACAAATGCTTCCTGCCACAGGGCTTACAAGCACATTTTTCTCTGAAAGTTCAAGCCATAGCCATAGACCATAGATATTTTAAACAAGGAAAAGAAGACAGTACATGGATTTTCCTTATTATGATGATGCGTAAATAATAATAGAAAATATTATAGTACACGTTTTACTTAATAATTTACCAAATAATTTTGGAGATCTGGGGAACAATAGGCATTACTTTAGGAGATCCAGAAAACAGGGACCCCCCACCCCGGGAAGGCCTCAACACGATATGCACAGCGTAAATGAAGCGTTAACGAAAGGGAGATACATTACTTGTAATATCCGCTTTTTAACATTTAATGCAATATAAGAAAGTGAAAGAAGGAATGAAAAAATACGAGGCTTAGAAGATGAAGGAATATAGCGGGATTAAAAAAAATGCCTGGAAAAAACAGCGAAAAAAAACTGATGTATAATACACTCCGATATTTAAACCAGTGTAATGACCGAGTGTGTTTATCTAGCGAAACGTTGTATACGCTGTTTACTGTGCCGTATCTGTAGATCAACGTTGTCGGTATGCAACTGGATGAATTCTCCAATTCGAAAAGGTGAAATCTCGCTCTCGTGCGTGACGAGGTCTTTGCGTGACTTGAGCTCAGAGGAATCGCGTCACACCATAACAAACCGCATAAGTGCTTCTGACAGTAGTTAATTACAACAAAGTTACATAAAACAGCCATAAAAAGAAAGAAAACAATACAAGATATGAAAGAAAATAAAAAAAATAAGTTTCTCATGATAAAATAAAATTACTTTTTATCGTTTTGTGCATGTTAGTATACTTTAATTAATGCTTCATTTCTGGTGATGGGTGGGGTAATTTGTAAACTTGAGAAGTTAAGTATTAATTTTTTTTATCAATATCCCTACTATCATTTACAAACAGGGAATGGTTATATTTTATTTGTTTTATAGTTCATGCGACATGACGGACTTTATTAACAATTCTTGTCTTTTTATAGATGTATTATATACCAAATTCGGACCCAACTGACGACATGCATGTTGCACAGTTAATGGGCCTTTTTGTTTAAAACGTAGGTTAATGATTTAAAAAAAAAACATTATGACTATAACATATCAATATAATCTAAATGTAGTTTTTTGCAAAAAAAATATGATTTTCTTTTATTTAAGAGAGCTTTGAATGAATTACAGACGTTTCGTACCACATAATTGAGGTTTCGTACCGCATATATGTTAATGCATAAACTTTACAATGTTTCACACCATGATTAGGTGTCACAATCATTTACTTACGGTATTTGTTTGTATTGTGTGAAAGTATTGGATTGTTATTATTTGGGGTTATAACGTAACTAAAATACATTTTATTTTGTTTATACATTTATTGTATTAACGAGAATGTGTTATATTTATTGTAAATTTGCACCATATACTACGGAAGTAGTAAGGGTTGACCCCTTAAGCACTTTGTCAAAGAGATATTTCCGTTTCTTAGTTGCGTACTTCCACGACTCTTCACTCTCGAAATCGTCTTCTTCTTTCAGTTGTATGGCTGTCCATTTGATAGCAGTATGAATGGTATCTTTTCTTATCGAATCGAACCATAAAACCCTGAATAAATATTTATCGATAAGAAGCTTTCTGTATTTCGGCAATAGTTCGTTGAATTCCTTTTTTCTTGCTTGCTTTTCATTCAGTTCATCGTCGTTCACAAAATCTGATGCTATTTTGTCGAATTCGGGCTGAAGCGATTTTAATGCATAATAAACCATGTGGTACCAAGGGTCTATTGTTTTTTCCTTTTTATCCGAGTCTGATTCCATATCTGAATCGTCGGTATTAGATTCGTCGGTAAGTTCTTCTTTCTCCAACTCTTCCTCAGAACTATCGTCTCCGTGTATTATTTTCTTGTGCCGAAGCATATTATCTTTACGTTTATACTCCTTTTTACAAAGATCACAGGCGAACATCCTCGGCGACAGCAAACTACTGAATGATTTGTTCACTTTTAATTAATTCCTTATATATATATATATATATATATGTAAAGTATTGGCATGACCAGGGAGGAGTTAACTCATTTAAAAAAGGAGTTAACCTAAACCCTCGGAGGGGTTTGAGGAGGCATGCAAGAGTTAAATTTAAAAGACATGAGTATTACATACTGGTATACTCCGAGTTACCGCGAACTTGTTATATGGACATATAATGTGAACATCACATTTTATTTTGTTGGTTGCATGCATTTCGCTTAGTAACGCTATTTAATGTTATGAAATAAGTTTAAAATAATGTGTTACGTTCTGTAAATCTTCAACCACTTATTGTTGACTCCTTGTTTCTAAAGTCTATGTATTAGAAGTGTAGAGTTAACTCATTTAAATGAGGAGTTAAAACTAAATCATCAATGAGGTTTGAGGAGGCATGTTTGAGGAGGCATGTAAGAGTTAAATTTGAAAGACATGAGTGTTACATACTAGTATACTCCGGGTTATCGCGAACGTTTTATATGGGCATAGAATATGAACATCACATTTTATTTTGTTGGCTGCAAACATCTCGCTTTAGTTAGCTATTTAATGTTATCAAATAAGTTTAAAATAATGTGTTACGTTTTGTAAATCTTCAACCACTTATTGTTGACTCCTTGTTTCTAAAGTCTATGTATTAGAAGTGTAGAGTTAACTCATTTAAATGAGGAGTTAAAACTAAATCCTCAATGAGGTTTAAGGAGGCCTGTAGGAGTTAAATTTGAAAGACATGAGTGTTACATACTAGTATACTCCGAGTTACCGCGAACGTTTTATATGGGCATAGAATGTGCACATCACATTTTATTTTGTTGGTTGCATACATTTCGCTTTAGTAACGCTATTTAATGTTTTCAAATAAGTTTAAAATAATGTGTTATGTTTGGTAACTCTTCAACCACTTTTCTGTTTGCTCCTTGTTTCTAAAGTATATGCATATGTTGACAAATTACTTATAACATACTACTCGAAATATCATCAGTGCGATTATATTTCTTTATCAAATACCCCCATCTGTTGTCTTATACACATGTTTGCCTTAAGCAAACTAATCTATATGATACTTTCAGTATATACAAATTGGAATATGTATACCCATTATTTATGTAGGCTATAAGCTTAGCAACAAAATTTACTTCGACGATTACTCTTCAAGTTAATTTCGTCATATATTCCCAACTTCATCTATTTATTATTGTTAAGCCGTTAAAAAAGTTTAACTGTAATTAAGCTTCATTCAATTAAGGCAATCATTTAATAGCATTTTAAAATCATTTACCCAGTTTTGTCATCTTCTAACTCAACATTCTCTGAAATTTTCAGCATTTTACTAAAAACTGAGCTCGTGCACTCGCTCGTTCGTTTTTGTGCCATGTTTAGAAAATATTTATAAAATTAAACAACTTCGCAACTTCTTCTTCTTCCATATACTGAGCTGGGTTCTTGAAAGAACGTACGTAGCTCAACGAAACTAGGTGTGGTGGTGGTGCACAGAAGTCTCAAATGTTAAAAATTTAAAACTATATACAGTAGTCATGTCTGATGAAGAAAGTGTCAGGTTACTCCACCAGGAGTAACCTGAAGGCATCCAATGTAGGCGCAGATACGGTGTTGGCAGGAAGAAGATTCCATTCTCGCACTGTCCTTGGGAAGAAGGAGTTCGACAGTATCTGGTCTTTGATACGCTCCTGGAAAAACCTATGTTGTCCTCTGGTACGCGCGTCGCCGCTTTGGAGGAACTTGTCTGCGTTGATGTCTACAAGATTGTTGCGGATCTTATACATTATGGAGAGCCGGCTGTGTTTTCGACGCTGTTCAAGGGGATCCCAGGTCAGTTCTTTAGGCATGTTGGAGATACATCCTGGGGTCTTAGTCGAATAGTCGTTGAAAACAAAACGGGCCGCTCGGCGCTGAACCTGTTCAATAGTGTTGACGTGGTTTAGCTGGTATGGGTCCCAGACGGTGGCGGAATTCTCGAGTTGGGGGCGGACCATGGCTTTATAGGAAGCTTCCTTGACAGGTGGCGTGCATTCCCTCAGGTTTCTGCGAATGAACCCCAGAGTTTGACTGGCCTTGCTCGTGATGTTGCCTATGTGCTTCTCCCGGGTGAGGCTTTCTGTGATGGTGACTCCAAGGTAATTACTTGCATCCACCACCTCAAGTGTGTGGCCATGGAGACAATATGTAGTGTCGATGATTTTCCGACATCGAGGGGCGATCCTAATGACAGTGCATTTAGTGGGTTGAAGCTCATCTGCCATGTCTCTTCCCACTTTTCCAGTGCTGTGAGGTCTTTCTGGAGGAGCTGTCTGTCATGGTCGTTCTCGATCACCTTGAAGACTGTGCTGTCATCAGCAAACAGTTTGGAGGACGACGACTTGATCATATCTGGGAGGTCATTAATGATGGCTAAAAACAGTAGCGGACCGAGTACTGTCCCTTGTGGAACGCCGGAAAGTACGTCTGCAGTTCTTGACTTAACACCATCAAGGAAGAATTGCTGCTTTCTGTTGGATAGGAATGACTGTATCCATCTCTTGATGTTGCCCCTTACACCGTAGTGGTCCAGCTTGTGTAGTAGCCGTACATGAGGGACTTTGTCAAAAGCTTTGGCAAAGTTCAGTAGAATAACATCTACCTGTTTCCCTTTGGCTGTGTTGGAGGCGATTTCCTGGATGGTGGTTAGGAGTTGAGTCTCGCAGGAGCGTCGCTTGCGGAAATCATGCTGGTTGTCGCTCAGGACGTCGTACCTGTCAAAGTACTGCATGATATTGCTATGCACTATGTGCTCCATTAGTTTGCACGTTATGGACGTCAAGGACACTGGTCTGTAGTTGGATGCTAGGTGGCGGTCTCCCTTCTTGAAAAGAGGGACTACGGATGCCTCCCTCCAGTCCTGAGGCACTTCTCCTAGGTCGAAGGAAAGTTGGAACAGATTTGCTAGAGCCGGGGCTAGTTCTGTAGCAGCTGCTTTCAGGATGAAGGCTGGAATCTCGTCTGGGCCAGTGGCTTTCTTGGTCTTGAGATTCATCAGCAATTTGTGGACCCCTTTCCAGTCGACTGTAATGTTTGACATTGATGGTATTTCACTCTGACCCATGTCTGGGATGTAGGTGGTGTTTTCACGGGTGAAGGCAGAGACAAATTACTCGTTGAGAATGTTAGCTCTAGCTTCATTGTTGCTTTGGAGGTAACCATCCTTATTTTTTAGTGGCGCAACACCAGTGGCTTCCTGTCCTTTACTTTTGACGAAGGCCCAGAACTTCTTAGAGTCGTCTTTGAAGTCATGACTCACCGTGTCCACTAAGTACTTCTTGTTGGCCTTTCGTATCTGGTATTGTACTTCTTTCTGTAGGCGCTTATACCTGCCAAGGTCCCGTTTCTGATTGTAATGCCTCGCTTTCCTCAACTGTTCCTCTTTATTTATTCAAATACGCGCTAACAACCTAATGACTGATCAAATGAAAGAAAAGTAAAGTAATTACCGAAGAAGAAATAAAAGCCGATACTCGCTCGGCCGTTTCCGTTTAAGATCGTTTGTGATAACTACAACTGAAATACCGCGTTCATTCGCCTTCGACGATTATCGGTATCCTCCGTCAAGGAATTTGGCAAAATGTGGCCGTTTTGGCAAAATGTGGCGTGGTTATTTTACATCAACCCTTACTACTTACGGACACAAATCACACAAAATAATATACATACAATTTTGATTTTATCATATTTACAACATTTACGTGTACCAGATTGTAATGCATGATCAAGAGGAGATATATTTGCTTTCTTTAATAATAGTGTATTTGTGAAATGATACATAAACTCAGAAAATTTCAATTTGTGACAAAAAACTGCATCCCTGGTATATATTCTTCCAAGAAGATAAATAGAATGATACACATTCACTTGCTGTTATACCGAGGTACTATATAAAATGCAAAAAAAATTGAAAATTTTGGAAAGATATACGCGGAAATGGAACGTCCGTCCGCGTAATGTCTGCCTCCCCCCCCCCCCCCCCCCACACACACACACCCACACACCCCCACCCCCACCTGCGTAAACATTCTATTTTTTTTAATTGATAGAATCAATTTCACTTTTTTTCAATGTATTAAGTATTTTTTTATGTTTGCAGAGTGCATCTAAGATATGAATAATTTATCAAAAAAAAAATGAACACAAATTTAGAGATTTTGTTTAATGTCGTTCTAATATAGGGGATGAACGTTACAAAAAGGGGACGGACGTTACATAATTTCTTACCATTGGTATTGAAACCATAAATAACTGAAAATGTTTGAATTGAGTAATTGTCCATAATACTATGCAATACAACATACATCCTATCTTAAACCCTGGGGTCATAAAACCTGTGGTGAATTATGCAAATTGGGGTACAATATGCATGTTTTTCGTATTACCACATGGTGTGACTGTAGGGTTGGTGAATTATGAAAGCTCAGCAGGATGCCAGTAACTGGACGGTAGCATACATTTTGTGCAATATGCCTGTTGGCAAATATATTCCATATGACACTATCCATCAAAGGTTAAAAATTCCTATTTGTCCAGGTAACTAGTAGACTGGGTAACGATGTCATATGGGCTAGTTATAGGTAATATGCACAATATGATAAAACAAAAAAAAGATTATGCAAATAATAAAAATACCACTCACCAACGCTTTCTCTAAATTTACTTTAAAATAATATGAAATTAACATATTATCAGCCATGACAGCAATGGATGCACCAGTTTAACATGATAATGAAAAAAAAAGCTGTCACATACATTTTCTGTTTTTCGCTAAATACGGTTTTATTTATTATTCTCTTTGAGCCCGTTAAATATATATAATGGACCATTTTTTGCTTAAATTCCATTCCTGATTTAAAATGGTGAATTTGATAATTTACTGACTGCGTAGCAAACAGTGCATACATTGATAACACGGCTTGGATGTGCAGGCTGATCTGGTCTACATCGACACTAACCGCAATATTATTTTTGTTTTCTTTATCAAGCGGAGGGTTATTTTCATATTTTACAAATTCAATCATGCTTGCTTTTGTTATGACTGCCGGGCCCGATTAGCTCAGTCATTAGCGGGTCTGAATATTAATCCATGGGTCACGAGTTTGAATCCCCACCGGTCACAATCTCCGTGATGGTTGATATACATATTACGTCTCATTATCATTCGTCTCTGATATAAAAGAGCGATTAATAAATGTTCATTTTTTATGTCAGTTCTTTATTTCAATGTTAGTTTTATATAGGTTAAACAAGCAAAACCTATTTTTAAGAAAAGATAAAATTGTGGTTAGATTTATTTTATTGGATTAGATGCGTAAAATTCCAAAAAGGTACATTTTTGAAAATGATGCTTATATATTAATTCAGATATCTCAGATGAAAACATTTATTCTTTTTTAAGACTTAAACATGAAAAACAAGCATATTCCGTCTATTTGGAAATATGGAAGGCCGTATAAATTTTTCCAGACTGTCGACATATGAGATGGAGGATAGTTGGGTTTTCTTTATCAGTTGTCTGTGGGTATCCATGGCTTAAGTTTGCCATTTTAATCCTTACAACTCCGTTTGATCCTAGACTGTCACTGTTGGGCTCTTTTGAAATAGTGTAAAATGTAGAACGTGGTGGAACTTTACTTCTCTTGTGGTTTCACAAGGACACACAACAATAGTCATCCGATGGCATTTTAATTGAACTGAAATAAAATTCATATAGCAATAATCTTAAGTCACTAATAAATAGTTTCAAGTTTATTGGCATAACAGCTAAACATTGCCTATGGCCATTTACACATTCAAATTAATTTAAATATGGCATAGACATACAATTATAAGAAATACAAACACATACATACAAATATATGAAATACAAACATACATACATATCACATATTCAAACTGAAGCAGTCATGGTATTTATACATCTATAATTACAGAATCATTTATAATCATATCAATAATCAATCAAATTGTTTAAAGTTTTTGCCTTAGCTTTTGCCAGATTACAAATACTTTTTTTATTCCTTGATGACATAATGTTTTTAAAACTATTAATATTTGGAAAAGCACTATGTTTAATATATTTACTTCTGATTGTTCTATATGTAGGACAACATAATAGAAAATGATATTCCGATTCAACTAATCCCCCATTACATACTCTACAAAAACGATTTTCCCTTTGTACATTTGTGTATCTCCCAGTTTCAATTTCTAAAGTATGCTCACTCAGTCTAAATCTTGTTAAATTTTTACGGTTTGTTTCATTTGGAATAAAATCCAAGTAAAATTCATATTCAAAACATGTTTTAAATTTTCTTAAATAGTCTAATTTGGGCATATTTTGAAGAGATGTATTCCAATTTTGTAAATACTGATCACAAATCCTTTGTTTTAACATGGAGAAATAATTTGCGTTTAAATTGATATTCAACCAAATATCTCCAAAACCCAGTCGATTTAAAAGCATGTGCATACTACCAGCCCAACAGTTGGTATTTTGTAAAGTACATTGTTCATTAAAAACTTTAAATTGAATAGAATTGGTTTTCTTCATAACTTTTGTCCAATAGCTTATAGCACGTTGTTTACAAATAACAGATAATGGAAATCTCCCTAGTTCACCTAATACAGCTACGTTAGGAGTTTGTGGTTTAACACCTAAGATGCGTTTGCAAAACTTAATATGTAATTTATCTAATTCCTTATTTCATAAATACCCCAAATTTCCGATCCGTATAATAAAATTGGCACAACCATAGAATCAAATAAAGATAATTTAGTTTTGATATTTAATTTAACCCTAGTGAATACAGAGAGTAAACTGTTATATGCTCTGAGTGCTTGATCTGATAATGCCTTTACAGCATAAGACATATTTCCAGTATAATGGAATTTAATACCCAAGTAGCAGAAATTATCAACAATTTCTATTTTTTCATTATTTATAAACCATTCATGGTTATGTTGTTGTTTTTCTTTTTTCAAAGATTCAAATTTTTGTTTTATCTACATTTATTTTTAATCCCCATTTGGTTGAATAGTGAAATAAATTATCAATTTGTTTTTGTAAACTTAGTGGATTTATTGTAAACAATGCTATGTCATCAGCAAAAAGTAACATATATAAAGATAACTGTTCTACATCTTTGTCAGTTAATTCATTAAGATCAATAGCAGTGCTTATATCGTTAACAAAAAGAATAAACAGAAGCGGAGAGAGTGGTTCCTATTGTTTTAAACCTAGCGATACATCAAAGAAATTTGAGAACGACAAATCATTTAACTTAACACATGATTTAACGTTGCCGTAAATTGCTTTAATTATGTTAACCATCTTACACTTATACCGGATTGGATTAGCCTAATCCAAAGGGCATCGTGAATAACGGTATCGAACGTCTTCATATAATCCACGAAAATACAATATAATTTTGATTTTTTTATCAAAACCTTTTGAATTATTGAATGCAAAATAAATATACAATCTGTAGTACTATGACTATCGCGAAAGCCGAATTGTGCCTCGTTAAAAGTGTGTTCCGCCTCGCACCATTTATTTATTCTATTACGCAGGGTGAGAGACAATATTTTTGACATTATATTTGTTAAAGTAATGCCACGATAATTGGACGGATTAGATAAATCGCCCTTTTTATGTATAGGAATAATTACACCTTTTCCCCAACAGTCCGGATAATTTCCAGTGTCGTATATATTATTAGATATTTGAACAAGATACGGTGAAATAAAGTCTTTTGAATCGATAAAAAAGTCAGCTACATTATTACTATAATCGCAACTTTTATGGCGTTTCATTGATGAAATAGTATTTTTTATTTCAGCAATAGTAAAAGAACAATCCAGTTCAGCTATATCCAAAGATTCTCTGTCTATATTTATATCATCATCTGGGTTAAAATGGCTATGGGCTGTATTTGAGAGAATTTTAAAATGCTGGAAAAATTATTCAAATTAATATCAGAATAATTTTTACATTTTTTCGTTTGATATTTTTTAATATATTTCCAAAATTTACGTGTATTACTTTTGCTTAATTTTGACAAATTTGTTTTTTCTTTTTTAAAATAAACATATTTTGCTTTTCTCTTTGCTTTCGCAAAATCATTTCTACTAGTTAGTAAACGAAATAATATAAAGAATAAATTTTACATTAGTAAATCAAACGTTAGTTGTTACATTAGTAAAATTTCATGTTCTTTTGAATATATATTTTAATAAAAATATACAATGGAAACTATTAGAGATAATTTAACAGAAAGGTCTGAAGTTATTGCGGTGTTATTAAGATATAACAAGAACACATTTAAAAACGGTGTTTTAAATTTGAAAACATCAGTTCATTTTACAAATGAACAATTGGTGGATTGTGAAGATATACATATAGATTTTTTTATTGTATTTGGGGATGTCGGATATTACGATAGACGACTTTTGCGAGAAGTTTCCTCTTCAATTTTTTAATCCAGGCAATTGATTACTACGATTGCAAATCTTTACGTTAAGATTCAGCAATCAGAATTGTTAATAACAATTGTTTTAAACAATGTGTATGCTGGCTAAAAAAGAGTTCATGTCTTCTGGCGATTATATGAGGTTATTTATGTGTGAAGTAGAGGAACTATATAGGGAAATGCGAAAGACTAAGCATAAGCGAAGGCAATTGAAAAAAATGAATTTATCAAAAAATAACATTTTCTGACATTTATAAATACAACTTTATTATATATTGTGTATAGACACGGATTATTTTAATAGTGAATGGATATAATGTTTGTTAGTAAAGAATATTTTATTGCGTCTTTTAAAACTGCTTTTAAAAATCAAACAATATAATACAACTGTAATATAAACGTTTAGTAAAACTTATTTAAACGGTATCATGCGCACAATGATATTTCTATCCTATTATCATTCACCCAGTTGCATACCGACAACGTTGATCTACAGATACGACACAGTAAACAGCGTATACAACGTTTCGCTTGATAAACACGCTCGGTCATTACACCGGTTTAAATATCGGAGTGTATATACATATTTTTTTTCGCGCTGTTTTTCCCGGCATTTTTTAGAACCCGCTATATTCCTTCATCTTCTTAGCCTCGTATTTTTTCATTCCTTCTTTCACTTTTTTATATTGCATTAAATATTTAAAAGCGGATATTTATCTCCCTTTCGTTAACGCTTCATTTACGCCGTACATATCGTGTTGAGGCCCTCCCAGGGAAGGGGTCCCTGTTCTCTGGATCTCTTAAAGTAATGCCTATTGTTCCTCAGATCTCCAAAAGTATTTGCCAAAGTTCCTCAAAAGTATTTTGTCCATGCTCTCCAGATCTCTAAATGTATTTCCACTGTTCCCCAGATCTCCAAAAGTTTTAAACATAGTTCCCTGAAAGTACCAAATAGTGTTTCCTTCTGTAAAACGTGTACTATAATCTTTTCTATTATTATTTACACATCATCATACTAAGGAAAATCCATGCACTGTCTACATTTCCTTGTTTAAAACATCTATGTTCTATGGCTTGAACTTTCAGAAAATATGTGTTTTTTTAAGTTTCTTTAAATATGTGCTTGTAAGCCCTGTGGCAGGAAGCATTTGTGGTTCAATCACGCTGGTTCAAAAACTTCAAGAGTTTGTGGTTATACAAATGCTGTGCGAGTTTGGATAAGATTCTTTGAAAAATGTGGGGGATGCTATAGCTTCTAAAAGAAAAAGGTTAACCGATGGACGATGGACAATTTACCTCGACATAAGCCCTGCTGGCCTTTAGCAAGTAGAGCTAGAAGATATCGATGGAGAACAGAAGAGACAAAAAAATGAACAGCTGAATAGTTAATTTACAAAAGGCAATAAATACACATGAAATGTAAATACACATAAATAATTGACTTTATTGTGAAAACGCGATCTAATAAAAAAAGTAGATGCCGGGTGGGATTGAATACCAGTCCTTACGATCCGAAATCAACGATATTAACCACTGCACTATTCTGCCTTTACTCATCAGTACTGTAAATATATCTTTGGTTGGAATTACTATCTAAGATTTATTTCGGGTACATACGAGTATGGGTTGAAGTTGTGCATGGTCCCAGACTAACACGTAAGAAACCTCCAAAGCTGTCAAAAGCTGTTTCAAGCAGTCGACATCTCATTTTAAAAGTAAATTATGATCAAGTATAAAATTTATACATAAAATCAGTGACTTAATTACAGAGACTGGTAGGCTAATATCAATATAATGTCCACGGTAGTTTTGATTTAACAAATACTATGTACGTTTAAACAAAACACAATAAAAATACAAATATAAGGTAGAAAGATGAAGCAGTTAGTTTTCCATCGGTGGCGAAAGTTTCATAATGATATTTATTGAAGTCGTTTTTTCTGAAGTCTTATTTCAAAAATGGGCTAAAAAAAGAGAAAACAATTGCATAAAAATACTTAAAGAGTAAAATTCTTCATTTCTTTAAATCAAAAAATAAGAAAAAAAATAATCTCCCAAATCAAGTACTTTCTTTTGAAACCATAATAAAGCAAATATGTTGTTTGTTTCTGAAGGATGTGTGTTTCCATGATTTAGAAAACGCCACGTGATCTAGTGGTAAAGCACCGAACCCGTGATTGGAGGGTCGTGGGTATTTCAATCCTTCGCCACGACTATATGTGGTGTCCTTCAGCAAGACACTTTGCCCACATATTCTTAGTACTGGTTATACCCAGGAGGACTTCGAGCGTGATTTGTCTAAGTCGTAAGAACTTGTTTCAAAATCGAAGTAAAATAAATAAGTTCAATCTAAACTAGAAAAAGCCAAAATGAGCCAACTGAAATTTAGACAAGTGCCTCAAGTTGCCTATCTCTGTTTATATGTCTCTGATAAAATTGATCAAACGTACTTTTTTCATTAAGGTCAATATCCCTAGATCTCTAAAATTAGGCCTTTGATCCCTGGATTTCTGAATGTAATGGCAAATGTCCCCAGATCTCTAAAAATAAATGGTCATGTTCTCCAGATCTCCAAATCCTCGGGAGGGCCTCAGATACATGCTGTTGAAAGTTTAAAATTCATGTTAGTGAGTATAATGCATGTTCTTGTGAATCTTTAAATAAATTGAGGAGATGTTATTGACGAATGTATTATCATTCATCAGACTCTATATCTGTATGGAAGAGTGTTGAAGCCATTGAATAACACCACATAATGGACCATATTGGCAGATTTAAACCATAACAAAAAGCATACCTATAAAATAACTTTGATAAATAAACCCGGACGTTTAAGTGATACACTTTAACATTTGGGATAAAATTCAATTAGTAAATCTGCCGAACATCGTCTGCTGTTGTATACAAACGTCTCAGATAGTATATCGAACCTACGTTAATCGTCTGCAGTAACCATATAACATAACTATGACATTTTATTAAATGGATCAACGCGTCACGCATTTATACTCTCAAAAAAAATTCTCTCCTCCAAACAAGATGGCGGGTTTACATATACTAATGATTAATAGCTATATTTACTGACTCGCCACATTCCTGCGGTTTTAAATGGCACGTACACCATGAACTATACCCTGAACGAGGTTCAGAATATAGAACATAGGCCAATCCAAACACGAACAAGTGGAAATAGAGGGTATAATACACTACTAGTGAAGTTATATTCTTGTTATTATGATTAACATACGATTTTGTTTTGTTTTGATTTTATCTTTGCTGATTTGACAATGAATTGGCGAATTTGAATTAGCTAACAAAACATAATATGTTGTTTTACAATAGTTTTTGATGACATACCCTGGCCTGTTTGGTTACCGATTAGGGGAATACGATTTATCGAATAACACTGGAACAGTATATGTGCATCTGTCGGGTATAGTTAGTTAACCGTATCTGGTGCAGGCATCATCTAGCCAGTTAACATCAGTTGAGACTCACTTTACATTGGTACTTTCTTGTATCTAAATGCTCTGTATTATAACACGCATACAGTTTTGGCTGCTCTCAGTCAGTGTTTCCCCAGCAATAAATTATGACGTAATGACACGTACTGATACTCTGTGTGTTCGAGTGCAGGTTACACTGCAATCGTGAAACATCGGGTATTTCCGTATCCTCCGTATAATACACCTCTTGTATAGCTCCAGAATGCACCAACGCTATTCGCCTGTGTTACATGTCTGTGTTCATTCGCGTGAAAGTGACAAATTATGTATCCGCCATTAAGTTGAATATATGGCGTTATTATATCGATTTTTTTAATTATACGCTTGACATGGGTCATGTTTATAGAGAAATTTAAAATATCAGTTTCGATTAACCAACGTTTATATTTTCAACGTACATGTATATAAGGTGGCATAAAGGGGCGGCCATTTTATTTCATCATGTGACTGAACGTGTTTCCAAAATGGCGCCTTATTATGTCAGGGGTCTATATTGCGTAGCATAAAGGCCGAGGTGATCAGATTGGTTACACTGATCGACTGCTTCATCTGATTAACTCTGAGCAGATTTTATTAAGGTCATTGCAGACGCATGGGCTGTTGTCGGACTTGTTATATACTACCTGGTCCGTTAAATTTCTCGTATGGTGTTCAATTAAATAGCATATAATTAGTAAACGTTTCTGCAGTCTGCGTTTTGTGATAAAAATTTGCACTGTGTGTAATGAATCGTGTGCCTGTCCAGGGCATGGTTTTAGTTCAACTATATATGTTGACATATTGTGAAATACTGTATTAATATTGGTTGGTATCTTGTGGAATACCACATAAAAAGGGGTTTGTTGATATAATCATGGTGATATACAACATTAGTATTTAAGCTCGTGTACGATGAAAGCTCAGAGAATATATAAACTATGGTCTGCTCTCATTGTCATTACACAGCTGACGCCCTCACTGCACGGCTAAAATGTATCGTGTGATACGGGCTAATTGGAGTGTATTAGATAGCATCGCAGCCCTGGTGGAGTTGTGTCGTAAATCTCATACCTCTGCTGCAGTCTATATTTTGTGAATGGCTATTTGGAATGTAGTGTGGTTTCATTTACACCTCGGTAAGGATGTATTTTGTGTGAGATAAGTATGTGCACTGTCAAGGAGTCTGTTTAGTTCGTGGTTTCAGTTAATATAATTTTTTATGTACATTGTCGGTGTTGATTTATTAAAAAGAACAAAAACAAATAAAAGTATTTAGTTGAGTACCAAGGTATTTGTTTGAATAGCATTTAAGAAGGGTATTTTTGTTAAATATTATATACAGAAAATGTATTTGGTGTTAAATACCATATTAAATAGGTATTTGTTGTTGAATACCACAGTAAAAATGTATTTGATGTTGGTTATCATATAAAATTGTATTTGGTGTTGGATACCATATAAAATGAGATTGGTGTTGGATACCATATAAAAATGTATTCTTTGTTAAATAGCATATAAAATGTATTTGGTTTTGGATACCATATAAAAATGTATTTTATCATGAATACCATATACAAATGTATTTGGTTTTGGATACCATATCAAATGTATTTGGTGTTGGATACAATATAAAAAAATGTTTTGGTGTTGGATACTATATAAAATGTATTTTATGTTAAATTCCATATATAATGTATTTAGTTTTGGATACTATATGAAATGTTTCTGGCGTTGGATACCATATAAAATGAATTTGATGTTGGATACCATATGAAATGTATTTGGTGTTGGATACCATATAAAATGTCTTTGGTGTTGGATACCATATGAAATGTATTTTGTTTTGGATACCATATGAAATGTTTTTGGTATTGGATACCATTTAAAGTGTATTTGGTATTGGAAACCATATGAAATGCATTTAATGTTGGATACCATTTAAAATGTATTTGGTGTTGACTACCATATAAAATGTATTTTATGTTGAATACCATTTCATAATGTAGTCCGTTACATACCAAGGTATAATGTTAAAGGGTATTTGGTAAGCTACCACATAATAAAGGTAGTGATTTTGAATAAAAGAAAGAAAATAGATATATAAAATTAATAAAAAATAAAAATCAAAAAAATCTGGAATGCATACCACACAAAGAGGCATTTGGTTTTGAGTAACAAATTAAGAAAGATATTGGGTTTTCAATATCACATAAAGAAAGGTATCTGATTATGATTACCACATAAAGAAGGGTATTTGGTTTTAAATATTACATAAAGAAAGGTATTTAGTTTTGAATATCACATAAAGAAAGGTATTTAGTTTTGAATACCAAATAAAAAAAGTTATTTGATTTGAATATCACATAAAAAAAGATAAAAAAGAAATATGTATTTGGTTGAATACAACATAAAAAAGAAAACGGTATTTGGTTAAATACCACATAAAAATGCAAACGGTATATGGTTCGAAGGTTTAAATATCTCTTAATGAATGGCATTTGGTTTAGGTGAATTATAAAATTGGTATTTGGTTTAAATGCAACGTAAAAATGCTATTTGGTTTAAATACCACATAAAAGGAAAAAAAAATATTTAGTTGAAATACCACATTAAAAGGTATTTGGTTTGAATACCACAAAATTGGTATTTGTTTTAAATACCACCTAAAAAGGGTATTTGGTTTAAATATTAAATAAAAAAAATATTTGGTTTGAATACCACATAAAAAAATATTTGGTTTGAATACCACATAAATAAGATATTTGATTTGAAAACCACAAAAAAATGTTTTTGGTTTAAATACCACATGAAGAGCTATTTGGTTTGAATACTACAAAAAAGAAAAACAAATAGTATTTTGATAAAACACTACATAAAAATCAGAATTTTGGTTTTAATACGAAATAAAATGAAATGGTATTTGGTTTAAATGCCACATAAAAAAATATTTTGCTTTGAACACTACATACCAATTAATGGGACCGCAGCGTGGTCTAGTGGCAGAGCGTCCGCCTTGCATGCGGAAGGTCGTGGGTCCAATCCCCGACCGGGTCATACCAAAGACTTTAAAAATGGAACTAGAAGCTTCCTCGCTTGACGCTCAGCATTTAGAGGAGAGTCGGCCCGGTGTCAGCAATGTGACTAGGTGGGGTATCATACCATGTATCTGCGGCATGTTACTCCAGTGTGACAGCGCTTAGAATACTGTCTCAAGTAGACACCGTCGCGATATGACTGAACTATTTTGAAAGCGACGTTAAACACCATGCAATAACAACAGCAACAATAACCAATTAATTGGTATTTGATTTGAAAACCACTTAAACAGATATTTGGTTTGAATTTCACTTAAAAGGAAAATGGTATTTGGTTTAAATACCACATAAAAATTATTTGATTTGAAAACCACGAAGAAGAAAAAAACACATAAAGATGTTTGAATATCACAAAATGGAAAATGGTATTTGGTAAATACCACATAAATTTTGTTTGAATATCAAATAAAAAATAAAAAGGTATTTGGTGTGAATACCACATAAAAGTAAAAATGGTATATATATATATATATATATATATACATATATATATATATATATATATGGTTTAAATACCTCATAAAAAAGATATTTGGTTAAAATACCACATAAAATTGTATTAAGCTTGAATAACACATATCAGATATATGGATTTAATAACACAAAAAAAGTTATTTGGTTTGAATACCACATAAAATGGTATTTGGTTTAAATACCACATAAAAATGGTTTAACTTGAATAACACATACAAGATATTTGGATTTAATACCACACACAAAAAAGGTATTTGGTTTGAATACCACATAAAAATATTTGGTTTAATACCATATAAACCGTATTTGGTTTAAATACCACCTACATAAAAATTGCTTTGATACCACATACATATGGTCGTTTAGAGTCAACTCACAGCGTCTATTCGCAGGACTGCTAAGAATGTCAAAACGACCCAAGAGAGATAACTCGGATGCCGGCTAGAAGACGTCAAGGGGAGAGACACAGAGACAGGTGGACTCTATCAATATGAACCCGGCAGTCCCTGGTAAAATGGACGACTTCATAAACAATATGCTGGCACGAATGCATCAACGCAATCTGGTTGTTCCCAACGTAATTGCACAATCTCTGGCACAATCTACACATAAAGTACTGATTTCATCACAGGTTGTTCCAGACACATACTCAGAGGGACCATCCTCTCTCACTGTTATGCAGGCATCAATGGTCAATACCGGACAATCACAAGGTGATACCATAGCAGCAATTCTTATTGAATATTCTGATTGGAAATGGACTTTGCAACGTTACATCAGGTTCCCTTTACTACGTTTCTGAAAGCTTGTCTGGTTACAAACAATTGCTGCATATTTGACTACAGACAAATGGGGATTCAGTGTTAGACTGGTTCTTATTTCTGTTTATTCAACATTAAACCAGGTCAACTTTACTATCCTGACCTTTAACCGGAAGAAGAAGTACTATGTTGAGGGGTACCGGACCATCCGCTACGGATTACATGATGCTTCCTTGTTAATGTACATCATTATGTTCATACTAAATTAACTTTAAAATTATGTGTGTTTAATTGTTCCTATATCGGTTTGATACTGTTTGATCTTTAATTAAGATAGTTTCAAGAGTTTAAATGATGCCCATTGCTTGTTATCATATTTTTAAAAGGACAATTTGTTTGAATGTGTTGACTAGTCATATTCAGCGTGATAGTAGTTCATTCACGTACATAACTGTTTTCATACCGCATAAACTTCGCACTTTGAAATATTTAACTTCCATAATATCTCAAACGGTGTTTGTTTGATTGTTTACATATTGGGATGACACATTTTGTACGTAAATATCATTATATATTGTTTCTATATACCACATCGCAGTTTGAGATCAGCCTTTGCTTGCTTGACGGACGCGATGTTAGACCGGTCGTACCGGGTAGTCGTTTATTCATACATACAACAGTTTTCATACCAAATTAACATGTTTTGACGTTAATGCTATCTTAATGTAACATATGTGTTTGGTTGTTTTACGTACTACGGAAAGCAGTTTTCTATCGAATGTCAGCATTAGGCTGGTTTCTAGAGATCAACTAGTATCCATTATTTCCGGTTTTAATTCAAAAGGACAACTGGTATCAATGTATACCATTGTGTCCTTATATTCAATCGCGGTTTGAGGACCGCTTTTTTAGTTTAAGTGTTCGTTTGTAAATGAATTATAGATGCATATGTTGGAAATTTGAATGCATTATGCAGAAGCCATTTTTAGACTTTATGATGTTAAAATATGATTGTACTCCACATTACATCGTATAACGGAGTACCTTTGTGCTCGAAATTACAGAGAAAATTAATTGTTCCATGTACTCCATTTACACAACTATACGAAGCATCAAGCTGATAAATATTGTTTATCAATAAGTTATTCTGATCATACTGAATATGTAGGCGTATTGTTCATAAAATATTTTCAAGAATGAAGCCCGACATTTAGTGGTAAAAGACATTTGATAATTTGACACAGGTTTCCAGAGCTTTACGTCTTTGTTTTTTCCTGGGCGAGTCGACCATGTTTTGAAAATATACAATATATTGAAATACATGCCTATTATGTTTGATACATCTGTTTGTATATATGGCTTGTTGTTTGTTTGATCTTTTTGTATGAAACATACATAGGACGTATTCTTATCTTTAACCATACAGATGCGCATTGAAGATGTTGTTCGACATTGCTTTTTAAAATTTGGGTATCCAACTACATCATCTTTGGATGGGCTGTAGAGTGGCGGATAGTTGCCCACCTTTTGCTGTGGGAATGGTTGATTTAATAACAGAAATATATAATTGAAACTAGTCATGTTATGTAAGAATGTTAGTTAAATAGTCATGAATTTAACATTAAAACACACACCTTATAATATAATGTAATCGATTATATATTACATTATAGTCATTTTTATTGTAAAATAAAATGACATGTTCACACAACATGTTATTTGTGTATCTTTGGCTCCCATTTGCAAAACAAGATGCATATTGATGTGGTTGGATACACAAGAGAGCTGCATTAAGCAAGCACAAAATATAATTATTGTAAATAATTGAGTTTGTGTGGTTAATAAGCCATCCTTGGTATTTAGATGTCATTGCGTTTAGTACACACAAAGAACATATCGTGTTACCCCTTTCCTTCCATTTCCAACACGGAAACATCAACATATTTTAGCAGTCGCATGTTTCATCAACCTGCCATCATCCCCTCTTCGCAGCCTTGTAGTGAAATACATTTAGGTATGGAGTTTTGTAGATTTATGGCTATAAGTCTGTATTTTTTATGCAGGGACGGCTGATTGCTAACTTAATATTTCTTATGCCATACGAGTTGTTATTTATTCTAAGAATTTTCAATATTTTTGTTGTGTCCACGGTGATGGCGAATAGTTGCCCACCTTTTGCTGTGGGAATGTTTGATTCAATTACTAAATTTATTGTTGAAATTTGTAAAATAAAATGACATGTTCGCATAACATGGTATTTGTATATCTTTTGGTTCCCATTTGCAAAACAAACTGCATATTGATGTGGTTGGCTACTTAAGAGAACTGCATTTAGCAAGCACAAATGATATTCTCCCCAACAATAACAAATACACCAGTTCCACTCTGTGAAAGAAAAATATGTCTAACAGAAAACATTATATTAAAAAAACACTTTCAGCATGATGGCACTTTACTAAAATAAAAAAAAAATACTGTGTCTTTTTCAGGTCATAAACTACAAATTAAAATTTAGTAAAGGTTATCAAAAATGACGGAATTATCAATAAAAGATAACGGAAATGTACCCATCCACTCGATGCTAAATTATGATGGATTCACCCTTACTACATTCGGCAGACCGATAGATCTAGCGAGAGAAAGTATCAAGGATATACCAAACCTCGCTGTCCGAGACGACGATGTGTTTCTAAGCACGCTTATCAAATCCGGTAATGTAATTCTATTTGTGTTGTTATCTTTTTGTTTGTTTGTTTCTCATAACAAGATTGAAGCTGTTTTCCACAATTCCTGCCTTCTGCTATACTTCAGGAGAGTGTCGTATTTCATGAAAAGTCATAAACTGTGGAAATAGCCATAGCTTTTGTGATAGAGAAATACCTAGCAGCGGTATACTAGCACTCTGATTGGACAGTTGCTCAAACGGAAGTTATATAAAGTCATGGATTGGTAGAAGCATTTGATTGCTATGAATTGTGAGACAGGCAGGGGAGTCCATGTTTTTACATTTATTTAGTTTATAACATATCTGAATCGGGAGATATCAGGTAATCAGCTGAACTAATGTTGAAAAAAATAGATGATATTACTGGGGCCAAAATATATTTTATTACTACAAATTAGAAAAAAAAAACGATAATAAATTCATCGTTTAAAGTTTCCAGGGGCCATTATGGCTTATAATTATGTCTCTTTTTACAGCTGACTCATGACTTAGCCACTCATGACCATACCAATGTACAATGCTGACTCATGACCATACCACTGTACAATGCTGACTCGTGACCATACCACTGTACAATGCTGACTCGTGACCATAACACTGTACAATGGTGACTCGTGACCATAACACTGTACAATGCTGACTCGTGACCATACCACTGTACAATGGTGACTCGTGACCATACCACTGTACAATGCTGACTCGTGACCATACCACTGTACAATGCTGACTCATGACTTAGCCAGTCATGACCATACCAATGTACAATGCTGACTCATGACCATACCACTGTACAATGCTGACTTGTGACCATACCACTGTACAATGCTGACTCGTGACCATAACACTGTACTATGCTGACTCAGGACATAGCCACTCGTGACTATACCACTCTACAATGCTGACTCGTGACAATCCCACTGTTCAATGATGACTTTTGACTTAGCCACTCATGACCATACCACTGTACAATGCTGACTCTTGACTATAACACTGTACAATGCTGACTCATGACTTAGCCACTCATGACCATACTGTACAATGCTGACTCGTGACCATTCCACTGTACAATGCTGACTCGTGACAATACCACTGTACAATGATGACCCTTGAGCATGCCACTGTACAATGCTGATCATGACTTAGCCACTCATGACCATACCACTGTACAATGGTGACTCATGACCAAACCACTGTACAAAGCTGTCTCTTGACTTAGTCACTCATGACCATACCACTGTACAGTGCTGACTCTTGACTTAGCCACTCATGACCATACCACTGTACAGTGCTGACTCTTGACTTAGCCACTCATGACCATACCACTGTACAGTGCTGACTCTTGACTTAGCCACTCATGACCATACCACTGTACAGTGCTGACTCTTGACTTAGCCACTCATGACCATACCACTGTACAATGCTAATTCAAGACTTAGCCACTTATGACCATACCACTGTACAATGCTGAATCGCGACTACGCCACTCGTGACTATACCACTGTACAATGCTGACTCGTGACCATACCACTCTATAATGCTGACTCGTGACCATGCCACTGTAATATGATGACTCTTGACTAAGCCACTCATGACCATACCACTGTACAATGCTGACTCATGAATTAGCCACTCATAACCATACCACAGTACAATGCTATCTCGTGACTATACTACTGTACAATGCTGACTCGTGACCATTCCACTGTACAATGCTGACTCTTGACTTAGCCACTTATAACCATACCACTGTATAATGCTGTCTCGTGACTATACTACTGTACAATGCTGGCTCATGACCTAGCCACTCATGACCACACCACTGTACAATGCTGACTCTTGACTTAGCCACTCATGACCATATCACTGTACAATGCTGTCTCGTGACTATACTACTGTACAATGCTGGCTCATGATTTAGCCACTCATGACCACACCACTGTACAATGCTGACTCTTGACTTATCCACTCATGACCATACCACTATACACTGACGATTCTTGACTTAGCCACTCATGACCACATCACTGTACAATGCTGACTCTTGACTTAGCCACTCATGACCATATCACTGTACAATGCTGACTCAAGACTTATCCACTCATGACCATACCACTGTACAATGATGATTTTTGACTTAGCCACTCATGACCATACCACTGTACAAAGATGACTCTTGACTTAGCCACTAATGACCATACCACTGTACAAAGATGACTCTTGAATTATCCACTCATGACCATACCACTGTACAATGCTGACTAGTGACTATACTACAGTACAATGCTGACTCATGACTTAGCCACTCATGACCATACCGCTGTACAATGTTGACTCATGACCAAACCACTGTACAATGCTGACTTATAACTTAGCCACTCATGACCATGCTGTACAATGCTGACTTGTGACCATACCAATGTAAAATGATGACTCTTGACTTAGCCACTTATGACCATACCACTGTACAATGCTGACTCATGACCATACCACTGTACAATGATGACTCTTGATTTATCCACTCATGACCATACCACTTTACAATGATGATTCTTGACTTAGCCACTCATGACCATATCACTGTACAATGCTGACTTGTGACTATACTACTGTACAATGCTGACTCATGACTTAGCCACTCATGACCACACCACTGTACTATGCTGACTCATGACTTAGCCACTCATGACCATAATGTACAATGCTGACTCATGACTTAGCCACTCATGACCACACCACTGTACAATGCTGACTCATGACTTAGCCACTCATGACCATACCGCTGTACTATGCTGACTCATGACTTAACCACTCATGACCATACTGTACAATGCTGACTCGTTACCATACAACTGTACAATGCTGACTAGTGACCATACCACTGTACAATGCTGACTCGTGACCATGCCACAGTACAATGCTGACTCATGACCATACCACTGTACAATGCTGACTAGCGACTTAGCAACTCACGACCATACCACTGTATAATGCTGACTCGTGACTATACCACTGTACAAGGCTGACTCGTGACCATGCCACTGTACAATGTTGACTCGGGACTATACCTCTGTACAATACTTACTCACGACTTAGCCACTCATGACCATACCACTGCATAATGCTGACTCGTGACCATACCACTGTACAATGTTGACTCGAGACTATACCAATGAACATTGCTGACTCGTGACCATACCACTGTACAATGTTGACTCGTGACCATACCACTGTACAATGCTGACTCGTGACCATACCACTGTACAATATTGACTCGAGACTATACCACTGAACATTGCGGACTCGTGACCATACCACTGTACAATGCTGACTCGTGACCATACCACTTTACAATGATGACTCGTGACTACACCACTGTACAATGCAGACTCGTGTCTTATCCACTCATGACCATACCACTGTACAATTTTGACTCGTGACCGTACCACTGTACAATGTTGACTCGTGACTTTACCACTGTACAATGTTGGCTCGTAACCATACCACTGTATAATGTCGACTCGTGACTATATCACTATACAATGCTGACTCGTGTCTATACCACTGTACAATGTTGTATCGTGACTATAACTCTGTACAATATTGACTCGTGACCATACCACTGTACAATGTTGACCCGTGACCATACCACTGTACAATGCTGACTCGTGACTTAGCTATTCATGACCATACCACTGTACAATACTGACTCGTAACCATACCACTGTACAATGCTGACTCGTGACCATACCACTGTACAATGATGTCTCGTGACTATACCACTGTACAATGCAGACTCGTGACCATACCACTGTACAATGCTGACTCGTGACTATGTCACTGTACAATGCTGACTTTTGACTTAGCCACTCATGACCATACCACTGTACAATGCTGATTCGTGACATAGCCACTCGCGACCATACCAATGTACAATGCTGACTCGTGAATATACCACTGTATAATGTTGACTCGTGACCATACCACTGTACAATGCTGACTCGTGACCATGCTACTTTACAATGCTGACTCGTAACTAAGCCACTCGTGACAATACCACTGTACAATGATAAGTCGTGACTTAGCCACTCGTGGCAATACCAATGTACAATTCTGACTCGTGACCATACCACTGTACATTGATGACTCTAGACCATGCCACTGTACAACACTGACTCTTGACCATGCCATGGTACAATGCTGACTCGTGACTATGTCACTGTACAATGCTGACTCGTAACTTAGCAACTCATGACCATACCACTGTACAATGCTGACTTGTGACCATAACTCTGTATAATACTGACCAGTGACCATATCACTGTACAATGGTGACTCGTGACTTAGCCACTCATGACCATACCACTGTACTATGCTGACTTGTGACCATACCACTGTACAATGCTGACTCGTGACCATACGACTATACAATGCTGACTCGAGACTATGTCACTGTACAATGCTGACACGTGACTTAGCCACTCGTGACCATACCACTGTACAATGCTGACTCGTGACTATACCACTGTACAATGCTGACTCGTGACTATAACACTATACAATGCTGATTCGTGACTTAGCCACTCATGACCATACCATTGTACAATGCTGACTTGTGACCATACCATTGTACAATGCTGACTCATGACTTAGCCACTAATGACCATACCACTGTACAATGCTGACTCGTGCCTATACCACTGTACAATGCTGACTCGTGTCTTAGCCACTAATGATCATATCACTGTACAATGCTGACTCGTGCCCATACCACTATACATTGCTGACTCGTGACTTAGCCACTTGTGACCATACCACTTTACAATGCTGACTCGTGCCCATACCACTGTACAATGCTGACTCGTGTCTAGGACACTAATGATCATACCACTGTACAATGCTGACTCGTGACCATACCACTGTACAATGCTGACTCTTGACTATATCACTTTACAATGCTGACACGTGACTTAGCCATCCGTGACCATGCCACTGTACAATGCCGACTCTTGACCATACCACTGTACAAGGCTGACTCGTGACCATACCACTGTACAATGCTGACTCGTGACCATTACCTTGTACAATGCTGACTCGTGACAATACAACTGTACAATGCTGACTCGTGACTGTACTATTGTACAATGCTGACTCGTGACTTCGCTACTCGTGACCATACCACCGTACAATGCTGACTCGTTCCATACCACTGCACAATGCTGACTCGTGACCATACCACTGTACATTGCTGACTCGTGACTTAGCCACTCGTGAACATACCACTGTACAATGCTGACTCATAACTTTACCACTCTACATTGCTCACTCGTGACCATACTACTGTACAATACTGACTCGTGACATTGCCACTGTACAATGCTGATTCGAGACTATACCACTGTACAATGCTGACTCGTGGCCATTCCACTGTACAATGCTGACTCGTGGCCATTCCACTGTACAATGCTGACTCGTGACTTAGCAACTCATGACCATACCACTGTACAATGCTGTCTCTGACCATACCACTGTACATTACTGACTCATGACTTAGCCACTAATGACCATACCACTGTACAATGCTGGCTCGTGACAATACCACTGTAGAATGCTGACTCGTGACTTAGCCACTAATGACCATACCACTCTACAATGCTGACTCGTGACAAAACCACTGTACAATGCTGACTCGTGACTTAGCAACTCATGACCATACCACTGTACAATGCTGTTTCTGACCATACCACTGTACATTACTGACTCATGACTTAGCCACTAATGACCATACCACTGTACAATGCTGGCTCGTGACAATACCACTGTAGAATATTGACTCGTGACTTAGCAAATCATGCCCATACTACTGTACAATGCTGACTCGTGACCATACCACTGTACAATGCTGACTCGGGACTTTACCACTGTACATTGTTGACTCGTGACTTTGCCGCTCATTACCATACCACTGTACTATGCTGACTCGTGACCATACCACTGTACAATGCTTACTCGTGACTATACCACTGTACCATGCTCACTCGTGACTCTACCACTGCACAATGTTGTCTCGTGACTATACCACTTTACAATGTTGACTCGTGACTATACCACTTTACAATGTTGACTCGTGAAAATACCACTGTACAATGCTGACTCGTGACAATACCACTGTACAATGCTGACTCGTGACCATCCCACTGTACAATGCTGAATCGTGACAATACCACTGTACAATGCTGACTTGTGACCATACCACTGTACCATGCTGACTCTTGACAATACCACTGTACAATGCTAGCTCGTGACTATGCCACAGTACAATGCTGACTCGTGACCATGCCACTGTACAATGTTGGCTCTTGACAATGCCACTGCACAATGCTGACTCGTGACCATGCCACAGTACAATGCTGACTCGTGACCATGCCATTGCACAATGCTGACTCGCGACCATGCCACTGCACAATGCTGACTCTTGACCGTGCCACTGCATAATGCTGACTCGTGACCATGCCACTGCACAATGCTGACTCGTGACCATGCCACTGCACAATGCTGACTCGTGACCATGCCATTGCACAATGCTGACTCTTGACCGTGCCACTGCATAATGCTGACTCGTGACCGTCTCACTGCACAATGCTGACTCTTGACCGTGCCACTGCATAATGCTGACTCGTGACCGTCTCACTGCACAATGCTGACTCGTGACCTTGCCACTGTACATTGCTGACTCGTGACTATGCCACTGTACAATGCTGACTCGTGACTATGCCATTGTACAATGCTGAAGTGATGACACATTTTTGTTATTTTACTGTAACCAACATGTATATCCTACACAATAACACGTCATTTCATGGTTACGGTTACACGACCTGTCACGTGGTCTGTTTGCACACATTTTGACCACTTTTGAAAATAACACTGACGAATGTATATCTAATACATACACTATATCATTTTAGGAACTCATTGGATGTTCGAAATCTTAAACATGATTCTCTCTGGTGAAACTGAAAGTACGAAGTTTCCTAAGGTGGCATTGATGATCGAAACATCGTCACGTGGTGATCTTGAAAAGTTTCAATCTCCACGTGTCCTCAATTCCCATTTGCAATTTTCTCGTCTGCCTAAGCAGGTAAGTTTGTTTCATAATGGTGTGAGTTGGGATCGAATAACGTCTAACTATTTATCCGGAGATCGTGAGTTTGCGTGAATCTACGACCGGTCACAGTCTTCGGGATGTCCCATTGTCATTAGTCTCTCGCCACAAATTCAAGTGTAAAAGTTACTTGCAAAGATGAATGTGCTAAAGTACTTGGCGAACATTCCAGGATCTCAGAAAATAGTGGTAAGGTTAACTGATCCTCTGTTAGCACTGAGATGCACAAGACATGTCGCTAAACAGACCGAATAGTCGAAAATATGTGCTACTCGTAATTACAGAATGTATAAATCTTATTCTTGTACTAGTGATGTTCGTAACTTCAAAGCGTGATAAATATATTTTGCAGTGCTAATTATTACATTATTTTCTTTTGATGACATGACTGAGTAAATCAAATTAATATCTGGGTATAATAAATACTATGGTTTGGAATAAGTCGATCGAAGTGTGCAGTCTTTGAGTCTTTGAGTCTTTGAGTAAATAGATTTATAGAAACTATGTCATTTCCTACGTCTTGTGCCAGCCAAGCGTAGCCTCAACCGAAAGAAAACAAGAGATGTTTAATTTTTCTGGCGCAATTATTTTTCCTGCTTTATCCCTAGTTTTAATCATGCTGTGTTCTGGATATCGGTATGATTTGAATAATTTGACATATGTAAGTTATACAACTGTATAGAGGGGACTTCGATTCGATTACATATTCCAATGTTCCAGGTCCAAGAGGGGAAATGTAAAATTGTACTAGTGGTGAGGAACCCAAAGGATGCTTTCTGGTCCATGTATAAGCATCACTCGGGAATGACGTTTTACAACTACAAAGGAGAATGGAAGAACTACCTGCCGTTATTGATGGAAGGAAAGTGTAAGCATTAAGCGTCATTTGATCAGTACAGTTTTAATGTAACAGCACGTATTTTATAGTAATTAAAGGTTACCGTATCATTTTTACCTGTCCTTTTGCATACAGCAGGCGGATGCAATACCTTACGAAAAAAACAAAACATTCGGATGATATCATAAACATGGAATTTGTTGATGTTGTTGTTGTTGTTTTTTGTATTTTAAATATTTAACGAAGGTACGACACAGTCGGGTATTAATTAATTGAGAAGAATTTGTCGGCTAAGATAATTGTTTGCAACTTTAAAGTTATTACAAAGATTTTTTTACTGGCGTAGAAATTTCCATTAAACTTCTTACATATATATACTTATTTTTTAAACAATAAATGTCAAAACTGCATTTATATAATATAGAAACTTTGCATTTTTTTTAAACAATGTGTAATTGGTTTTAAAGACGTACTTAATTTAAATGCATGTAACTGAATCATTTTAGTGGAATATGGAAGCTGGTTTGACATGATAAAAGAATGGGACAAACAATTACAAAAACATCCAGATAGAATACTGCTGGTTCATTATGAAGATTTGAAAGAGGTAATTAAATCTGATGAAGCGGTCCCGTGGAAGCAGAGAATGCAACAAATGAACAAAGTCGATTCGGTTTGATTGAGGGATTCGGAAGGGATATGAAATGTGTAACACCCTCACACTTCCTCCCAACATTATCTTCCAGCCTCATTGAATGGGTTCTATGGTTCAAATGAACTGGAAATAATAACACGGGGTGATATTTTGTGGCCGTCATATGACATTTACGAAAACTGTTGTAAACTTTTACACCATCTTATAAAAGGACCCATCGAATGCACATAAGAAAAGAAAAAAAAAACAGACTAGTTTTTATGGAGTCTGTTCATAAGATTTATAATATATAACAAATATTGGCTTCCAGTGGAAGCGGTTAAAGTGAAATTCCCATGCCATAAAATACTGAATACGTGTTAAGGTATTCCTGTTGTTAACGTCATTTAAAACGTATATACTAAATACTAAATACTCACAAGGTTAACTCAAATGTTGCAAGTGTTTTGTAAACTTGTGTAAGTTGCATTTACTTGCTAAAACATATGTTCACATATAATTACCATGCTTTCGCTATAAAATGACAAACTTTCTCACATAAAGGTTTCTGGACAGAGCAGGCCAAAACCCATGACCCTTACGGCGGGTGTAAGTGGTCGTCGTTGACGACGCCTTAAAATTAAACAATTCATATTTTACTTCATTTATCACTCATAGCAAAATATAAAATTGTTTTCAAAGCTATGTTTAAAACCAGTTTTGTTTAAATGTATTTTATTGACAAATATATATTTCACATAAACTATATACTATCATCTTATTACGAAAGCTCAATGTTTTACTATATCTTTGTCTGTGATATAAAGTACTCAAAATAACCTACTCTATTATATAATACTAGTACATGCATATAACTTGTAAAATGGTATATTCATGTACATGTATTTGCAGGATGGACTGAGGGAGATAAAGAGGATTTCGACATTTCTCGGGAAATCTCACGATGATACGTTCCTGCAAGCGGTAACAGACAAATGCAGTTTTGACAACATGAAGGTGGACAAAGAATATCCCGAAGAGATACGAGAGAAACTATTTTATAATGATTTTAGTATGTTTAGAAAAGGTACGTTTATATAAATATGCGTATGAGTAATTTTTTAGTTATATTTCTCGAATTACATTCTTGATAAAGCAATAAAGTCTGCGATTTAAAAATTTCTAGAAACAATTATAACCACACAGTCATATACATGTATATGTAATAAAATAGATTTCAATAATACTCTTTTCTACTGTATACAACATTGCCTTAAACTAGTGCCCAACTAAAATAAAGTCTTGTCATCGTAGGTGTAATACCCGAAAGAAGAGACAGAAAAAACATTAATCAAAAGATCGCTAACTAAAATTACAAAAAAACGTAATATATATATACAGTCAAAGGAAAAAGCAAATAACACCTTAAGGCAGGTGGCTGCTAACAAGTATATTAAAATACAGGTTGATTAGAAATGATAAAAATGGTAAATAGAAAATGTGGTTGTTTATGTTAATTGGTAGACCATAAACACAGGTTTGATTGTATATATATAAAATAAACGAAAAGTACAAACTGAACAAATCATTTTTAAAGAGCTACATATTTAGTTTCTACACCGTCTCGGTTTATGATGAGAAAAGAGAAAAAGAACGAGGTTGGACTACTAATAAACAATTAAACTACTAAGTGGAGGCTTTGTCTGTAATTGTTGCAATGCGGTAACGGTTGGCCGGTAACGGTAGGCACTTCTTTAATACAGCTGCATTGATCTTATTATAACTGGTCTACGAGTTGTGTGTATGTGTGCTGTTGTAATGGGCGTGTCCTTTGCATGCCATGTCTCCTATTGGACAGGACATATATAAGTATGTCTATATCTAATTACCAATGTGAAGCGTTTTACCATATACGAATGAGGAATATTTATAACCAACAGACGTTGCAGGCAAAGGACACAACAACTAAAGTAGTATGAAAACAATTCGTATAAGTGATTAAATTAAAACAAGTATAACGCATACACAAAAATGCCTTGGAACGGTCAGTGGTCGAGCATCGGACCAATGATCTGAGGGTCGTGGGCTCGATCCTCCTTCACGCCTTTGTATGGTGACCTTGAGTAAGGCACTTTTTTCCGTATATGCTTAGTACTCAGTCTGTATTACCCCGGAAGACTTCGATATGTATGAGTAGTAAAAACTCGTTTCACAATCGAAGTCAATTTAAATAAGTTCAAAATTCAGTTACAAAAAATAACGCAATCTGGGATCTTAAACCTGGTTAACGACTGCACTCGACCTCGCTCTAATTCCGTTCTTATATCAAAAGGCAAGATATGTAAAAGAGCACGATTAACATGTTTACAATAGTAGCATACCAACATCATATTTGCGTGGACATGTTAACTGCAATATTTTACTTTTTAAACTGCTGTGGTTAATGAGTTTTGAAAACACTGATGGAACAAAATGATGAATAACAGTTTTTATAACTTTCCCACCTGAATCAGTGGTAAGAGACGAGTAACATTGAGACGCATTGTAGTATGTAAATCATCACGGAGTCTATGATTAATACTATTTTTATAACCTCCTCTGCAGAGATAGGAAGGTGTTAAGTTACGCTATGATTCTATACAATAAAATAATGTTTATAATTACAGGAGAAGTGGGAGATTGGCAGAATCATTTCACGGACGACCAGAACAAAACGTTCGACGAACTTTACATGGAACAGATGAAAGATTGCAATATCAAATTTCGGTTCACGCTTAAATAAGATGAAGCAAAGACGACAGGGACTTAATAATTACATCAAACATTTAAGTCCAAAACTGAGATTTGATCTAACAAATGCATTCTTTAAATTGTACTTAAAGCATATTTAACCGGAATATCCAATATCATTTTATCCACACAATAGCAAGACATTACAAGGCTTTGGTTAATCGAAGATGTATATATTAAATATTTGTGTATTCAATAATCAACAGGCGATATGTTTAAAACTTAAAGATTGAGATTAAATAATACAGACAGCTGGGCTGCGTTCAGTTCGGTTAAACGTTTGCTATATTGTCCTGGCTCAACCTCATATTAGCACACAGTACGTGATAGTTTAAGGGAACCAAGCAATAAACATGTTTGCTGTTTAACAGTGCTGAGCGCAGCCAAGATGATTTGAGGCGTAGGACGTGTGTCTGTTCTTGAATCAAATAATTATTCTTCAAATTAAATAACGTTTGTGGTTTATATGATCGAATCATTTGGTTACAAATTTGCAGGAGAGCATTATTGTAGTCCGTCATGTTTCGAGAGTGCAGTGAGTACTTTACTGTATATAACTATTGCTATTTCAATGTGGTTTATTTCCTGTATATCGAAGTCACAGGTAGGAGTAAAGGACCTTGGTTAGTTTCCCCATCCAATCTGATTTTTTTTCTTTTCTTTCTTTTTTTTCCAAATCTATGTTCAATCCAAAATAGTGTGAAAACATTCAAATTCATTACAAACATGATGAGCAAAGCCATTTTCTATTTGAATCCTGTATTATGCATGAAGCGCGCTGATTGGTTCCTAAAACACACATCCTGATAAACAACCAATATGTGCACTTAAAACATAATCTACTTAATGGCCAGTGAATCTTCAATAAACAATCCGGAACGACTGGCTCAATATGTCTATTGTTTGGCTTATTTTGGCACGTAATGCCTCCTCTAGCTTCTGTGCATGCCGTATAAGAATAGTCGTTACAGTTTTTGTACAGCAGGTTTTTGAAGACAGGCTGTGTCTTGAGGTAAAAGGCCTTTACTCGACTTGAGTTTGTTTGCTTTTTTTGTTTGTTCTATCCGATAGATTGAACATAGATTTGAAATAAAAAATGTCGATTAAATACTTTTTAAAGAAAATTCAGATGGAGTGGAGGGAACCAAGGTCCGTTACTCCTGCCTTATTTCTGTAATTAAATTGATAGTCTCGTCCAAGAGAGTGTTTTTTGCACGCTATAACAACAATGAGATATGTTGATTATTCACTAAGGAAAATGTAACATTATGGGTTGTTAGATTTGTAGATACTTCATATGACATAAATAAATATATTGAATATATGTATAATATAAACTATGTATGTAATGAGAAACATTATATGGATAAGTTACCAACAAAGAAATCTTGAATCTTGAATCTATGACAGTTTAATTAGATATGATGACAGTTTACTGGAGATAAATGATAGCCTAGGGTTATCTCAATGTATTGTTGACAAGTTAATGTGGGCTGGACTTTAAGATCTGTAATACAAATACTGACAAATAGAAAAGTAGAAATGAATTGACCATTGATAGAATAGTTGTTTATTCATTCAGAGACTTGTTTTAGCATAGAGAGGTCAGTCAGTTGGGTTTTAGCCACAGACAGAGTAACATGTCAGTTAGACTAGGGTTAGTTTAAACGAGTGATAGCGAGATTAAAAATGTTAGCTTGTGACTTTGAACTATTGCGAACTTTAGAATTATGTGAATAAAATTTACTTACGACATACAACGAGTTGTTGAGTCGATTATACAACAAAACTCATTTGAATATATTAAATTTTCCAGGAAGTCCTCTCCATATTTGCAAAGTACATCTATTTAACACATAGACATGTAGTAAAAACAAACATAACACTTAAAAATAAATAAGTATTACTTTACCGTCGGTCAGCTAGCGTGTCCCATTCTAAATAACCTTTCAAGGAACTAATTAAAACTTGTTGCTTGTAGTTTGTTTGGGGCAGTAATAATTTGCTCTTTGGTGTTATCATTTCTTTTTATGTGTAGTTATATCATACAACATCTCCACATTCTAACAAAGAACATAAACATATATGTGTTCTAAGTTTAAGGGATTTTTAAGACCAATGTCCTATATATAACGATTATAAAGCATGAAATAGTAACACACACTTGTGTTCTAAAAGTTGAGGCAAAAAAAAACAATCGACGCACAATGAATTAAGTGTGATTTATTCTCAATACTCACAAAACAGCAATGATAACAGTAACAATTGATTTAATTAGCGCAATCTGTATGCTATCGAAGGCTAATAGATGAACATTTAGCCAAACCACTCTTTCCTGGGATCCTGGAAGAATAACCGATACTTGGCCACACCCATCGCCACAATTAACCGATAACTGAGAAACGAATGGCATGTAGACGCGATGCCGTAAAAGGATCATCACAGAGACTGTGGCCAGACGGGAATTCGAACCCACAATGCGCTACCGACTGAGCTAACCGCGTCCATCACTCCCTGCTATAACAAAGCCATCACTCCCTGCGGAATGGGAATCACGACTTCTAAAATGAATTTTACAGTTTAATTGACAGGTCAAGAAATCTTGAATTACGAATGCATACCTGTATTACTGGACATGCTTTAGAATGCGTTCGCATTAATAAGAGGCACGTGACTCAAACCACGTGGTATAAAGCTTTATAACGAAAACATCGAAGCCCCTGACTGATTAACTAGCGTATGTTATGCGATACAAATTAACGATTTCAACACTTAAACATATTTTATTTAAAACAACAACAACAACACATTATACACTTTACTTGCTTACGAAATCAACACTTTAACTTGAATATTGTGTTTGTAACACAAATAATACACTTTCATTAACACGCTATTTGTAACGAATGTATTAACCCTTTACTCATAGATACGCGTTTTCCCGCACCAATCACAGAAGGCCTTTGAAAACAGTGCAGGAAGAGTTCAGATTGCTCGTTACGAGCAATCTGAACACTTCCTGCACTGTTTTCCACTCTGTCAGTGAATTTAAACATAATTCAGCCAATAATTCAAAAGCCTTCTATATTAGGTGTCCAACGGCGTCTAGATAACAAGCGTCAAAAGGCGTCTATATTAGAGGTGTCCAGAGGCGTCTATATGAAGTAAGGGGTTAAACAAGTTCATGACAAAGACAACGAATACGACGACACATCAATTTTTGTAAACAAATTTAAAAATTTAGAAATTGTGTTGAATTCGACAGTGAATTGGCTCACGAATTCAATACTGTTAAAGTAATGTTAATATAAACATTACTGCTTTAGTATTTACACCTGTTGTCTGAATAACAACCTTCAAACCAAATATTTGAATGCGTAAGTTATTAAAACACATATGAATACTCAAAGTGAAGGGACAATTAAATTCCTCTAATTCTGTATATTCAAATGGGGAAATGTTTATTGCACACAACGTTCAGTGTCCTATATATTAACCATCATTACGAGTTCACCAGGCATGACGGTATCCAAATATGCAAGCGACACCGTCTCCGGATCTGACCAGCAGTCGTGACCCAACATCTGGAATATACAAATTGGTGCTGTATTAAACGTGAAATAAGTACAGTCAAACTTGTCTTAAGCAGCCACTAAACGGAAATAGCAAAACTGACCACTTGAACCATGTGACTGCTTAAAACAGGTTGATTAAAGATACGATTATAAGAATGTAAAATAGATGGTGGCAGTTTTTTAAAAAAAAGGGGTTGCGTAATAGAGGTGGCCACTAACACAGGTTTTACTGTATTTTGAAGCTTGCTTGGAGTTGAACCATTTAAAATGGTACGCTTATTTATGTTAACGATATGTGTTATAGAATATAAAAGTTTTAACGTTAGTTATATTACCTTACATGCACGGATGGATAAAACAATGCTCCAAAATTCAGTTTTGATATAGATCAAGTATACAGAACAGAACAGAACTGTTCTGTTCTGTTCTAATGTACATACCATACTAATGTTGATAAAGCAAACTCTCAAAATGTGAAATAATGAATATAAACCCCGATTAATTTCTTTCTTAAAGTTCTTCTTTCCTTGTATTTTACATTCTCAGTATTCGTTAAAAATGATGAATTTGTTATAGATACGTTAATAGCTTTGATTATATGCTCAACCATTGAATTCACATGGCCAACTGGTGATCACCAAAATACAAAACAAAAGAAGAGAACCAAAATGGCCTTATCGATGTACTGTTCACTCTGGTCTAATTCAAGAAATTTGACCAGTTTAAGGAACTGTTTGGGGTTTATGATTATTAACACTTTTGATAAGTTTTGTCAGACTTTGATCAATATGAAGATTCTATGTAACAAGACAGATATTATACTTTTTCTGACATTGAATTGATTTACTTCAAAACCAATTGAACTATACACGCTACACGCGAAATTTCGCCAAATTTAAAACTAATAGTTGAATTAGTCTGAAACTATTTTGTTTTTAATTTTTAGTTAGAGTGATTTTTACTTTGACCCGTTGACCTCAAAACCAACCCCACGTTTCTTTTTCATGTAAAATACAAATGCGCAATTTTTGCAGAAAAGGACCATAGCTAAACGTATGTTCATTTCGGGTCTATATTGCAGCGTCAACAACTCGATCATCAAGCTTTCACGCTTTCGCTGTCAATAGCGTTATGACTGTTTGGTCACAATCTGATATTAACTAACGATGCTGCACTGCACAAATATCTGCATTGTTCACTCAATTAATCAAGGAATATAACTCAATTTAAGTCTTATTTGGCTGGTTCAGAACCTCGTCCAAGCCATCTTCATCATCAATATTAAACATTCTGTTCATGTTTGATGAGGATCACATTAAACAAAAGGTGAGAGAGTTTACAAAATAAGAATCATCATTTTTCAATCAATCAATGGCCTTAACTCTGTCCATTCTAGTTCGATATAGCATATTCAAGAATTATGTCAGGCTTTCATCATCAATAACATTGTTTGATTATAATCTGATGACAGCTTAAGGTGTCACAGTGTTAACATGGCACAATTTTGCACATTTAACAATCAATCAATCAAGTACCACGACTCTTTACTTTCTTGTCCGTATGGCCGTTTTACGAACTCGTCCGAGCTATCGTCAATATCATCCTGACCAAATTTTATGAAGAATCCATAAGAACTATAGGTAATAGTGTTTATGAGACAAAAGTCAGCATTTTTCATCAATCAAGGGCCATAACTTTTTTTCCGAACTGATAAAGCAGTTTTAAGAACTCGTCCGGGCTGTCATGAATATAAACTTCCTGACCAAGTTTGGTTAAGATCGGATGAACACTTATGGTGATATAGTGTTTACAAGAAAAGATAACGGACAGACAGAAGGATGGACAAAGGACAAATTACTATGGCATTTAAAGCAGGTGCCATTGTTTTTATATACGTACCATCCAGTGTAAGGTTTTGCAGGCTGAACATATCACCAGTTTGTCTGTGTATGGTACTTTGATACCATATTTTCTGAAAATGTAAACATACATTATAATAACAAATAAATAAATAATCAGTAACACTTCAAACAGACGGTTCGAAATTATTTCGGGTCGGACATTCCAAACACGATGTGATATCCAAAAAGCTTTAGTTCTTAACCATGGTGCAAATCCACCATATATATACATTCAATATATTTTATTATTGTTTTAAAAAAAAAAACTTTTAGTATAACTGACAACTTAATATCAATGTTTAACTTACGTTGCTCAATAATAAACACATTTTTAATTGGACTGCCCCTTACGATGACTATATAATTAAAGACATAATATAAGGCGTAAGCTCTTAAGAGGCCCAGTGGCCAATATTTTCATTTTATGTCATAGTTTCATGACTAGCTTTACTTATACTATATAATATTGCAAATGTTAATCATTTTTAAATGTAAATATTCAGATAAAACTACATTCGTCCATATATGTAAATGTTGAAAAACAACATGAACATAAGTAACATCGAATGGAATCATTGCCGTTTGTCACTTATCATACATTTACACTGCATCTATATTAAACAGACTTAATACATCCATGATTATGGTAAATTGTTGTTGCTGTTTCGTAAGATATCTTTATTACTGTCTTGCCATATACACTGTGATCTATAATACTTTTTCGAATACATTTTTTAAAAAATACTACTGTGTAACATGTAGTTTCATACCATTAAAATAATAACAACTATGTATGATGGAAAAAAAATAGTAGAATTTTTTTTATTTCTTTTGTCTTCCACTGATATACAACACATATCTAAATTCTGAGTTTAAAATATTTATAAAAGCTTAAGAAATAAAGAGAAGAAACCCCCCGTTTTTGGAATTGATACATGCAAATAAATTGATTTTACTTTATAACGACTTTGAATATATATTTCTTTCATATATACAGTAGTACATGTGATTTATGTAAGGTGGACAAAGGGATGCCCTACCCCAACCATCATACACTTATCACAGGGTACCTTAACCCTCCTCTTAAATCAAGATCCTGGATCCGCCTCTGCCTGAATTATACACGTGTAGTTTCACGCAGATCTGGTTTATCCATTTTGTCCGTTAACATATTATTATAACTTATATATACTTACTTGCAGCAAGACTGATAGAGCTGTTGCCATGGTGCTGACTCGCTGACGTCATCTGTGACGTTAATAAAAGTCAACATCTGTTTCTCACTGAAGTAGTACTGTGTGAGCTTTTGCCAGATTGAACTGTCCTGACTCATGTAATATAGCTCCGAACACGTCTGGCCTTAAATGTAAGATTAAACAATATAAAACAGTTTTATTGAGGTCAGATTTTGCAATCCTCTGTTCTTTTTCATTTGTGGAAACACTTTTTCAAATATATTTTTCTTCTTTAGATAATATATACAATGAGGAAAATACAGAAACTTTTAACTCAACAAAACAAAACTTGTACACCAAAACACCAAAGAATTTACAGCTTCCATAGTTATAAACTTTAAACAATACAAACATCTGGCTATCTTTTTTTTGTCCATAAGAATACTAGTACACATAACATTTTTTCGACCAGTCAGTCAACTTTTTATTAAAAAAAAAATAAGGTTAACTCTGCCATTTGGTATACATCAAATTTATCATGTTGTCTCAGACCTGCATGGCGGTAATTCTTCAAAATACTGTTACATGTTTTACTATATGCATATACATGCATCTATGTTTCATATTTATTGGCCATAAACTAAAATATTTACGTCGGTGAAGACCATATTTTATTTGTATGCTTTCAATTGTTTCACATATGGCTAGCTTTCATTTCAACTGATGTTGTAAATTATATTTTCTGCCCTTGAATTGTGAAATGTATGTGCTGTTAGTATATCTTTAGTGGTATTAGCCAGTGCTTTACCCATTTGAAATAGTGTGTGCAATTTAAAGTCCAAACATTGGAGTCAGCGTCGAATGTGTATATTTAAACAATGTCTCTATTGCAATGTCTTTCTTTCCATGTGAATATGCTGTATGGACATCTTGTTTGTTTTATGTAAATAATTTGTGTTTGAGTAAACCGATTTTAGTATTTGATAACTTGTGGTTCAACTCTTTCTCTATTTCATGTATACAAAAATAGTAATAAAATATTTTAAAGTAGAGTAAAAGTAATTGCCATTCTATGACAAAACAACTGAGATGTCCTCAGATGGCTCTTTTTGAATCGTATCGAAATGTTTATTGATATGAAATGTATAATATATTTAAGATAACAATACATTTATTGAAGTAAAATTCTTAACATCCATTTTTTGTTTAAATTTTATAGAATCCTTTCCATAACCATTTGAATTTGTTTTGTCAAGAGTCAAACAATAAGCACTAAAATCAGATGTAATTTACTGGGTCTACATTATTTTAACCTGATGTATTTAATGTCTCCCGGACTGGTTAATTATAATTAACATGTATTATAGGTATAAAAAGAAAGGGAGACTAACAAGAAAATATAGGAAATAGCAAAATACTCATGAGTCATGTCCCTTTAATCACAGTTTTGCACAACGTAGAGCTTACATAAAGTCTTATATGATGCATGTGTGATGGCAAGAATAGGTAAACTGTTGCTGTTGTAACCATATATTTTTTTGAAACCCATCAGCTGGTATAATCAGGAGTCGAGGTTCATTCTGCAAATTTGTTTGTTACTATTTTATTTCATTTTGTATTGTACTGTATATAAATGTGTAGTAATTTCTGTTTCATTCTGTACGTATTGCTTATAAGTTTGTTGTCATTTCTGTTTCATAATGTATGTGTTGTACATAAGTTTGTTGTCATTTCTGTTTCATTCTGTATGTGATGCATATAATTTTGTAGTCATTTCTGTTTCATTCTATACGTATTGTATATAAATTTGTATTCATTTCTGTTGCATTCTGTATATGTTGTATATAGGTTTGTAGTCAGTTCTGTTTCATTCTGTATATGTTGTGTATAGGTTTGTAGTCAGTTCTGTTTAGTTCTGTATATGCTGTATATAGGTTTGTAGTCAGTTCTGTTTCATTCTGTGTATGTTGTATATAGGTTTGTAGTCAGTTCTGTTTCATTCTGTGCGTATTATATATAAGTATATGTGTTGTATATAAGTTTGTAGTCATTTATGTTTCATTTTGTATGTGATGTATATAGGCGTTTAGTCATTTCTGTTTCATTCTGTATGTGCTATATATAGGTTTGTTGTCATTATGCCTCCCTCTTTCTGAGTGGAACATTGTTTTTGTCCTGTCCATATGTTCGTCATATTTGTCTGTCCTTCAAAAACCTTGCCAACGCTTTTTCATCTTCTGACAGTTCATATGAAATACCAGTTGTGCATGCCAGTGCAAGGTTCCGGTCCGATGATTTTATACACCTCAGTATGTACGTTTTTAATGGTTAAGTGTTAATCTTCAAAATACTACTAGTATATTAATGGTACAGTGTTATATTAATGAAATCATAGCCATATCATTCTAGTCATGTTTACCTTACTGTCCTTGCTTCTTGAATTGTTCTTATAATATTATGCTTTACTAAATTTAATATATTTGTTCTTTGTTCCTTTTCAAGTTGAGATTTTCTTCAACACAATTTTTCAAAATGCTGTTACCTCATTAATATTGATTATGTTGCGTTTTTCCTTTACCAATAAGTAAAGATATGTAATAAGTATGTGTAGTTTGAGAGTTTCTATTAAATTATTGAAACCATCCCCTGGGTTAGCGGTATAGATTACATTTTTTTGATTGAGTGGGAATTGTTCGCTATTCATCCATTTCTCTCAAATACGTAATGGCTATCAGAAATTACTAAATTCACATTAAATATAATTACGAAATGCTTTATAGTAAGTACCAGCATGTCTGAATTTGTATAAATAATTGGATATAAAAGTTACAAAAATATATATTTGTTCTTCATACAATGCACCATTTATTTATTGTAAACAACTTTTACTTTGACTTCCATTATTCAATTAAGATACTTGAAAACAATTATGCATTATATCTGTTAAATTAGTTTTAAAGGGAAGGTCCGTAACAATGATGTAACAAATGGCCTGACTGGGGAAGACAAGAAGCATTGCGTGTGTATGTATGGAAAGGAGAAAGAAACGCCATTCCAATTCCTGAGTCACATTATCAAACTATTGCAAGCGATTTTTACAGTTTTAGAATATACATTGTAAGGTAGTTTAATAAAGAGTTTGTCCATAATAAAGATTATATTGACAAAATCACTGATGAAATACCTCCTTGACATACATATACTAAAACTGTAATTATCGCTTACAATAGTTTGATAACATGGTTCTGTCAAGTTTTAACCTTTCAGTATATGTTGTAAAAAATAATATGAACTTATAAACTAACCCAGATGTAGGATGTCTCTGTGATCTGGTAGACGTAACATTATATCTCGGATACATTCCTTCGGCATGTCCGTCAGACACAGCTGGCCATCGTCTTCACGCTAAGAAAAAAATATAATATAAGAAAACACTCTATGCTCAGTTAAACACCACTTTTGGGTGTTTATACGTAAATTATGACGATTCATTTACACCGCAGCGGTGGTCTAGAGGGTAGACCGCCTCGCATTTGGAAGACTGGGTTCGATATCTGGTCAGGTCATTTTAACGAATTGAAAAATAGTGCTAAAAGTTTCCTCCTTTGACGTTCAGCATTTAGAAAATAGTTCTAGGACTGGTCGGCCCGATGTCAGTATAATGTGACTAGGTGGGGTATCATACCATGTGTCTGCGGCATAATACTTCAGTGTGGCATCACGATGTGGCTGAAAAAATGTTGAAAGCTACACTGAACACAATACAACAACGACGACGATATCTTTAGAAGCAATTCTAAATGATGACAATCTTGAACCAGTATTTTCCGAATTATCAGGATTTTATTGTTTGCTTGTGTACACAGTGTACTTTATAAGGCTATATGCCACTCCAAATACATGTATGTTGCGAGTTGTCTCCGTTTTCTTAGCCTTGTGCTTTATAGGGAAACCTGTTTATGTAAGATTCTCTGTTTGTCCACCACACTTAGATAGAGAGATTTATTTGGTATTACTGATGTACAAATATGGTTAAATCAATATGATGCAGTTATATTTTCATAATATAGTATTTTTATTTTTTTATTAATCATGGTTAATCAAAATAAATAAACATTTGTCAAACCTCTAACATAAAACGCTGTCTACACCTTAAACAATGCACGAGAGATGCGCGTGGTTACTTTACACGTACATGTTAATATTGGACGGCAATCGCGCTTTTCTAAATTACATATGGTTAAGTCATGGCATCTTCAGATGAAAGTGATAATGCAATGTTTATAACTCAGTCTAATTATTTAAATGCCGAATGTGACATTAATTCGGATATTGTAATTTCTGAAATTCTTCAGTTAGAAGGAAAACATACTGAATTTGATTTATTCTTGAATATATCGGACTTGAAGGTGACAATTTTTTGTTATTAAATCAAATAAATGTTAATGGGTTTATTGCTTTTTACCTATAGATTTCACGTTTTTCTTATTATTTATTTCAGTCACAAAAGCTTCCCAGTATCCGAATATCCCTTCGTCACTTCCCGTATGGGCCTCTCAGTCCAGTATTAATGTGTAGTAATACTAGACTGTACTATGAAAATATCGGAGTGCCGTCCAGTATTAAACATACAGTACTGCGAGAACAACGGATGACGTCATAGCAGTGTTTTAATAATGTATACAAATATACACACATTAAGATATGAACCCTGTCATGCACATCGATATCAAGGATTACAGAAACATTGTGGCCCTTGGTATGAATGGTATGACATAGAAAGACATGATTGTATTATATATATATAATCACTTACAGCTGTAAATGAGAACTGTTCCATCTTTGTGCACAGGTTGGTGACGGTGTTACGATGCCTGCACCACAATGATGTGCTTCCTATTCTTCTGCTAGTTTCATTCACTATAGATTTCAGGATATTGACCAGTAAAACTTTCATACGGTCGACATGAAGTTCACTGTTAAAAGCTGTTGATTAATATAAATAAAAAGAAAAAAATATCAATTATGAACGATTACCTTTTAATGGTGCACGTGGCAATTTTGTAACTGCATTTATGTAAATTAGCTACATTTACGAAATTAAAATATCCCAGTACTAGTGTTTTTATTTTGGAAACGGGCACGGTAATTGAATTCTTGTAAATAAACAATAGGCATCATATTTGGAAAATTAGACGTTATATATGAAAACAGTGTTACGGTGTAGCACATATTTTATTAATCAGTTTCGATCTGTATAAAAGAAGAAAAAATGATACAATGTTTACTCATAAAACTAGTATGATGTTTATTATATAAAAATGTGTCTAGCTTCATATTCTGTAGAACGAACTCAGCTCTCCCGGTTGGGTCTGTTAAATACCAATGCTGGGAAAACCCAATTGAACTGTTGATTGGTCAGTTGCTTCATTGAAGTCACTGTTTAGTAAGCGTTCAACTGCTATGAATTGTAGGGCAGGCTTAGACTTTTCTGATTTTTTCATTGGGGGTTAATAGACCTGATTCGGGAGATATCAGGTTCTAGCAAACACTAATAGCTTCAGTTATATGCAGTACTAGGAGATAGATATAACCATATGAGTATATGGTCAAAGGTAAAAAGACTGATTCGATGCATGAAAATGGGTAAATATGCTGATCTCTTCAGTACAAGATGCGGATTATCGCATGGAAGATGTTGCGAGTTCCATTCCATGCTGGGATAAATACGGTATTACCATTAGCTGCCAATAATAATGGTATATAATATGTATTGTGTTAAAAAGTATGTTACCTTCCTGTCTTTCTCTGGACACTGTTTCCATTTCGTTGTTGTCTTTAAAAAGTTTTATAGTAAGATTCAAAACAACAATTTTTATATACGCAATGATCGAAGTTTTCAACTTTCAAATTAAAACAAAATTACAGCTGACATATTACAATGAACCTTAGACTGACCTTCATTGACCATTGATTCCAGCATCTTAAACAGCTGTCTATTTGTTGTACCACTAGTCTTTGACAATTGGTCAACCATCAGTAAACTCATTACCTGAAAATAGAAATGTCAGTTATACGTGTACTAAGCGAAAAGAGAGACACCGTAAATTTTCACTTAAAACTAGTTTGCCTCAAATACACAACTTACATTAAATCTCTTTCAGTACTCATTAATAAAAAAACTTCCTGAGGATGTATTTGAAATGGACACACGGCAATGTAACATTATTTCTGAAAACTATACATACACATGATGCAAATATGAAATGAAAGCATTTAAAGTATTTAAAGCTGTTCATGCAGACCGGTAACTGCATTTCTATTTCGGAAAGGGGCGTAACGTAGCTCGTGTAAATCCTATTTGCAGTTCGTACATTTGTGGTCATATCAAAAGCAGAAAAGATGTTTCAAACAATAATACTTGAAAACTAATAGTCCTACTTTATTATTGGCTCATATGTGTAAACATTCGTTTGATGCTAACTGTAACATGGTTAAATCTATATCAATATTATCCTACGTCTCTTTTAAGGATTCATATATATATATATATATATATATATATATATATCTCTTTTAAAAAGTATAAAAATGCTAAATTCAATCTTACATCATAAACATATGTTTGTCTCCTCAGGTCTGTAATTGCGTCGTTGAGATCTAAATGTTGTAGTAGGTCGGACAGACAGATGGTAATACGGCGCTGCAGTTTCGTACCTATGACCTTGACATTCCTTGCTTGACTGGACTCTCTATCATTTTGAGTAATGTTTGGTCTGTATAAAAAAATAATACACCAGTATATAACTGAGTGCAACTATTCGTTAAAGCGATGGGCCACAGCTTTTTTCTCTCTTTCTTGCAATCGAGTATAAACTTTAAGCCAATTCAGGGCCAATGTTTTCGCCTTATTCTTACTGTGTAACTAACTGTACCGAGACCGTGTGTAAGCATTCGGCTTCCGTTGGTTCTTCTCTTGTATTTCTTCTTAGTAAACCTGATTGTCTAAAAACCGCAGTCTAATCAAACCAGTTTTGGAGATGATATTGTTTTTACTTTATCAATGCAGTTACGTATATACATATACGGGCACGTATTGTACTTTTTGTATAATGATACTAATGTATATACTAGTAGGCCCCCGACCAAATCCTGAGTTATTTCGAAGAGCATTGATATGTTAAAGATTAAACACTTGGAAAAGTCTTTGAACCCATGTGGTTCCTGTTCATTTTATCAACTTTTGTTATGTTTATTATTGAGATTAAATAACCAACACATATGTGGTTCCAGTAAGAAATGGCAAGTGTGGCTCATGCATGTCGTAAAAAGCGAAACTTGAGTAATACGATATAATTCGCTGAAACTTTGCAGTTCTGCAGGTATCATATTCATTTGTTGACGTGATTTTTTTAAAATATGTTCGTTAATGTGTTGTTTTTGTACATGTAGAGGGAACCTAGAGTCGTCCTTCCTGCTGGCGTCGAATAACTTACAATGTGTTGGAACGCCGTAAAACCCAATTCATGCATTCATCCATTCATGCATACATTCTTCCTTTGAAGATGAAAAATGCCAATATAGCGAACCTTTTTAAAAACTTTACATTTGCAAAGGGTTGAAAAAAATTAATGCAAGATCCCAAACTCTTAACAATAAGTGGAGCGGGTAGTCCAGTGGTAGAGCACCTAACCCATGATCGGAGGGTCGTGGGTTCGATCCTCCGTTACGGCTATGTGTGGTGTCCTTGAGCAAGACACTTTTTCCGCATATGCTTTGTACTGGCTCTACCCACGAAGACGCTGAGCGTGACCTGTTCAAGTTGTAAGAACTTGTTTCACAATCGAAGTAAAATAAATAAGTTTAAACTATCAATTTGTCCATAACTTTCTTTTATACACACCACTGTTAATATCACAGACATTTTCAAATGTACATTTATAATTCATATTCGTGTACCTAGAATTGATTCATCGTTCACTCAGGTTCTTTTTTTTACCAGACGTTTATATCATTAATTTTAACTGTTATGACTTAATGCTCCGGACACCATGATACTTGAAATAATACCTAAAATAGATAAGCAAAGCAGAGTTTGCTGTTTTCATATAGTATCTCTATGTAGAAGTCAAAGTCCTTGCTAGGCTCCAATGACCTTATCACATTTATTTAATAAATTTTAAACCATTGTTCTCACAGATCGTTGATACTAATTACAAGTCTTGAGAAAGTAACTGACAAAGCTGTCAGATTCATTCATGTTTACGATTTACTTCTTTAATAGTCTTAGATTTCATTAATCATGGTTGCCTCAAGAAATGTTGAACAGAGTTATACAACCGAGACATAAAGAGAACATATCAGGGTGAAAAACAATAAAAGTCTTAAAAAATAAAATTAGTTGTTAAAATGGTTAAAATATATCTCATTATCAGTAATAAATAAAATCCGAATGGCTTAGTATGTCAAATCTACAAAATAATGACAAAATCGCTACTTAAATCGGAGTTGTAATCTTGCCACGAAATCACCTTCTAAAAATCGACAACACTTAAATACTGCTATACAACCATCGCATCGTCATTTGAACTTTTTCTAATATGAAACCATTTTTACTACATGTAGACCTGTATAACGGATCAAACTGAAATCAAAATAAAATCATGTGACTCATTTAATACGTCACAAAATATGCAATTTTTAGCGAGAAATCTATTTAAGTCTAACCTAGGCGCATAGCCAAAGGTAGGAAATCCCTTTTCAATATATTAAATTGGCATGTTTAAATAGATATTCTTTTGGTAATACGGGGGTCAGCGAGAATATATAGCCATGATATATTGGGGAAAATATTTATAACCAATTTTATATAAAAAAAAAAAATCTGGATAAATTCCCCAGACTTTGACTTTGCTCATTAACATTTAATGATAAATGTCCATTCTTACATACCAGTACATGATAACGTTATTCTAGTCTCTAAAACACATTTTTATAATAGTAGACATAGTTTTGACAATTGTTATGAACCTCAGGTAGAAAGTTTTACTTCAAATGCCATATCAAGTTATTTGGAACAGTTTTCCAAGAAAAATAAAAACGACGAAAATCAGATATTCTTTTAAAAAAGAAGAGAAATTGCATTAAAAGTGTGAAATGTGCAGAACGAGCAGATTGTATTTTTTTTATAAATGTTGTCAATATTTTAACACTTCTGCAAATTATTCCAGATTAGTTCAGTGATATGCATGTCATCATTCAAGTATTTCTATCATAGCACATATAATGAATGAAAGGAAAATTAACTCTGAAACGTGTATTACAAAAAAAACTAGTCAGAGTTGTCTTTCTTTGTTTTATTTTACCTTAAATTATAACGTTTCGCAGTTGTATCACAAATGTAGATTCAGAGAGGTGGGGATGGGGTGCTTGGCCCGCGCCCACTCCTAAACATAAAAAATAATGTGTGTCTTTCTTTTCACATAATTTAAACCTAAATTTAAATTTTGATTTTTATGTGCGCCCCACTAACATAAAAAATCCTGGATCCGCCCACGTTTCAAGTTTCGCATCAGTGACGACTACGGTCAATATTTTGGTTTAAACAATATTTATTTGTTATCAACATATAACATATACATATATTCATTACACAGCGATAACATAGCAACACATTGAGGAGGAAGCTATTTCTAGCGTGTACAATCTCTCTTCTGAATATACAATGGTGTTGCAAATGCAAGAAAACAAATTGATTACTCTGGACAAACGGTTTGTAAGCAGGGTTTGAGATGATATTTTGAGACCTTGACATTTGTGGTTAATTTTCATAAGGACCCCATTGGAAATAAACTGTTAAACTTAATGTATTCTCGCGTGTAATGTACTGAATATATATTAAATTTATGTAGTTAACTCTACCAGTAATATATCTAGTTACTGTAGATAATTATGAAAAATGAATACTACAATTTTATATTTGTATTTTTTTTGTAAATTTATATGCGATATTTGTTTGTATTCATGACACATATATTCCAAAAAAACCTATCTGCCTACGATCAAGTTTGGAATGCAAATCATTTTTTAAGTACTTAGCTTATGCGGATAAAGTGTCTTGCGAAGGATTGAACTCACGACCCTCTGACCATGGCTCCTATGCTCTATCAATAGACCACGCGCTCCACAAGATATTTTGCATATGGTACTATGGTTACTACTGTGCAAGTTTGGCTACTTTTCAATGATAAACGGAAGTGCTATCGGATATAGATATGCTTGCAACAAACGATGATAAATACACGGCCTTACCTTCTTCCAATTCTGGCATCGCGATAAGTTGGTGTAAACTCCACATTATCGATTCTCTTTAATACCCACCCACGGGCTGTTTTTATCCATTCGCTTCCAGTCGACAGCAAGGAATCCGTACCACCATACCGCAATGCCATGATAAAAAATATATATCTGTTGAATTGTTAATTACGCAGCTCTTAATTTAAGCTTACACTGAAACTATCCGATAATTCTAATATGCTTATGCTACAATTCCAACGTTACATTATTTCTGGTATACACGTGTGGTGAATATGTTGTGTGCGGCGAAGATGGTTGTTTAGTCACCCCAAGACGCATTAATATCTTAAAAGCAAATGTTGAACTTTAGAAAATGTAATGCTGTAAAAACAAAGTAGTCCGAGTGTTAGCCCATGCACTCAATTATCGATAATTGTACATGTGGTACTAAAATAGACTATCGCGGATTGGTTGTTACCCAATCGTGAAACATCGGGTATTTCCGTATCCTCCATAGAATACACTATTGCGTAGCATAAAGGCCGAGGTGATCAGATTGGGTTGTTACCGTGTCATGTCTATAAATAGTATCCAGGTATATAAATACCGCTATTACCTATTACCATATAAGGCGATAACGAAATGTGCTGTTTTCCATAAAAGGAAATTTGGACAAGAAATGTAGATCAATGAAAAAAAAAACATTGTGTACACACAGACATATATTTTAACAGCAGACAGTATTATAGAGCTAAAGATCTCTGCATAATGTCAACCTATGAGACAGCATGTAGACATGTTCACATGTCATGAAGGCCTATTCTTCAATACAAATAAGTACATGTCTTAGCACAGGTCTCTGGCATTATATCCATAAATGGCAAAAGCAAGGTTAAATGATAATTATGAAAAAAAAAAACATGAAAAGAAAACCGACATGCCGTAGTGGTCAATGGAATATATGTGTCTACTAATAATTATATAGTCAGATTTCTGTGTGCATTGTGACTGTTTATGGACCTGCAATAAAGTATATACCAGTGGGTGAATATATACCAGGGTCAAATGAGGCATGATAAATATCAGGGATATGCATATTTATATATGACAACATACATATTTATATATGACGACATACATACCCATGGAATATATTATTAGATAGTTTAAGCATAGTTTATTGCCATTAAGCAAATATTGAAGTATGTACCATGAATATAAGTCACAATTTGAAGCAAAATATATATTATTCACATGTATCTCTGGTTTATATGACGACACACATACCATGGCATAGGTTATGCGTGTATACATCTAGTTATATTATGCACATATACCTCTGGTATATATTATACACATATACCTCTGGTATATATTATGCACACATACCCCTTGTATATATTATGTATATATACTAAAGATATACCTTTGGTATATATTACATACTTCTCGTATTTATTATGCACTCATACCTCTGGTATACACATATATCTTTGATAGATATTATGCTAACATACCCTTGGTATAGATACTGCACACATACGTCTGGTATACACATATATCTCTGATATATATTATGCACACATACCCCTGGTATATATTATGCACATATACCCCTGGTATATATTATGCACACAAACATCTGGTATACACACAAACCCCTGATATGTATTATACACACATACCTCTGGCATACACACATATTCCTGGTATATATTATGCACATATACCCCTGGTATATATTATGCACACATACATCTGGTATACACACATATCTCTGATATACATTATGCACACATACCTCTGATACATAGTATGCACACATACCCCTGGTATATATCATGCACATATACCCCTTGGCACTGGTTTATATTATGCACACATACCTCTGGTATACACACAAATCTCGGATATATATTATGCACACATAACCCTGGTATATATTATGCACACATACCTCTGGTATACACATATACCCATGGTATATAGTATGCATATATATCCCTAGTATATAGTATGCACACATCATTCCGGTAAACACACATATCTATGATATATATTATGCACATATACCCCTGGTATATATTATGCACACATACCTCTGGTATACACACATATCTCTGATATATATTATACACATATGCGCCTGGTATATATTATGCACACATATCTCTGATATATATTATGCACACATACCTCTGGTATATATTATGCACGTATATTTCTGGTATATAGTATGCACCCATACCTCTGGTATACACACATTTCTCTGATATATATTATGCATGCATACCCCTGATATATATTATGCACACATACCTCTGGTATACACACATATCTCTGATATATATTATGCATACATAGCTCTGAAATAAATTATGCACGCATATCTCTGGTATACACACATATCTCTGATATATATTATGCACATATACTTCTGGTATATATTATGCACGCATATCTCTGGTATACACACATATCTCTGGTATATATTATGCACACATACCTCTGTGATATATTATGCACGCATACTTTTAGTATACAAACATACCCCTAGTATAAATTATGCACATATACCCCTAGGCCCTGGTATATATTATGCACACATACCTCTGGTATACACACATATCTTTGATATACATCATGCACACATACCTCCTATACATAGTATGCACACATACCCCAGGTATTAATCATGCACATATACCCCTCGGCCCTGGTATATATTATGCAAACATACCTATGGTATGCACATATATCTCTGATATATATTATGCACACATACCCCTGGTATATATTATGTACATATACCTCTAGTATACACACAGATCTCGGATATATATTATGCACACATACCTCTGGTATACACACATATCTCGGATATATATTATGCACACATACCTCTGGTATATATTATGCATGCATACTTCTGGTATACACACATATCTCTGATATATATTATACACACATACCTCTGGTATATATTATGCATGCATACTTCTGGTATATATTATGCTCGCATACTTCTGGTTTACACACATATCTCTGATATATATTATGTACACATATCTCTGGTATACACACATATCTCTGATATATATTATACATGCATACTTCTGATATATATCATGCTAATATACCCCTGGTATATATTATGCACACATACCCCTTGTATATATCATGCACATGTACCCCTGGTATATATTATGCACACATACCTCTGGTATACCCATATACCCCTGGTATATATTATGCACACATACCCCTGGTATATATCATGCACATGTACCCCTGGTATATATTATGCACACATACCTCTGGTATACCCATATACCCCTGGTATATATTATGAATATACCTCTGGTATTTATGCACATATATAACTCTTACCCCTGATATATGCCATAACACACATATCGTAGTAAATACCGTTTCACACATATTACTGTTAGGTCACACATCTATGAAGTAGCTCTAATGAATATTATGCACATATACCACTAGTATGTCATGTCATGTATACAATATCCATGGTATATGTCATGTCACATAATTAATTATGCACATGGTATGTCACACTATATAATTTTTTATGCAGTACCACTGTTTTTTGTCATACAAGACACACCCTAGTATATGCTTTAGCACACATACCACTGGGACAAGTAAAACACGTTTCAGATATAATAATAATGTCCCTGTGGTGTGATATGACATATTCACTTGTCCCTGTGACACATACCTCAGACATATGCCATATGACAAACATCCTTAGTATTTGTTATAACATCCCTTGTATAGGTGAGATCACAATTACAACTGGTATATGAAAATCACACATACATGTGGTAATACAGTTAAATCACACATACATCTGGCATATGTCATATTACACACACACCTGGTATATGTCATTTCACACACACCCCTGGTATATGTTATATCACACATACACCTGGTATATGTCACATCACACATACCCCTAGCATATGTCATATCACACATACCCCTGGCACATGTCATATCACACATACACATGATATGTCAAGTCATCATACCTCTAGTATATGTAATATCATCATATCCCTGGAATATGTCATTACACACAATCCTCTGGTACATATTATATCAATTATACCCCTGGCATATGTCATGTCACACTAACCCCTGGCATATGTCATATCACACATACCACTAATATATGCCATATCACACATACCCCTAGGATATATCATATCACACATACAACTTATATGTCATATCACACATTCCCCTGGCATATGTTATATCACACATATGCCTGATATGTCATGTCACATATACCCGTAGTATATCTTATATCACACATATCCCTGGTATACACCATCTCACACATACCCATGGCATGTCATATCACAAATACCCCTGGTATATCTTATATCACACATACCCCTGGCATATGTATTATCACACATACCCCTGGTATATTTAATATATATATCACATATATCCCTGGTGTATGGTATATCACAAAACACATGGCATGTCATATCACACATATCTCTGGCATATGTCATATCACACAAACCCCTGGCATATGCTATATTACACATACCCTTGGCATATGTCATGTCACACATTCACCTAGCATATGTCATATCACACATACCTCTGGCATATGTCATATCACACATACCCTTAGCATGTCATATCACACATACACCTGGCATATGTCATATCACACATATCCCTGGCATATGTCATATCACACATATCCCTGGCATATGCTATATCAAACGTACCCCTGGCATATGACATATCACACATATCCCTGGCATATGTCATATCACACACACCACTGGCATATGTCATATCACACATATACCTGGCATAAGTCATATCACACATATCCGTGACATATGCTATATCAAACATACCCCTGGCATATGTCATATCACACATATCCCTGGAATACGCTTTATCAAACATACCCATGGTATATGCCATATCACACATACCCCTTGCATTTGTCATATCACACATATCCCTGGCATATGCTGTATCACAAATACCCCTAGCATATGTCACACCACACATACCCCTAGCATATGTCATATCACACATACCCCTAGCATGTCATATCACACATACACCTGGCATATGCTATATCACACATACTCCAAGCATTTGTCATATCACATATCCCTGGCATATGCTATATCACACATACCCCTGGCATATGTCATAACACACATACCCTTAGCATATGTCATATCACACATACCCCTTGCATATGTCATATCACACATACACCTGGCATATGTCATACTTGTACCAGGCAGCAAGTATCCAATCAGACTTGTACCAGGCAACAAGTATTCAATCAGACTTGTACCAGGCACCGAGTATCCAATCAAACTTGTACCAGGTATCAAGTATTCAATCAGACTTGTACCAGGCACCAAGTATCCAATCAGATTTGTACTAGGCACCAAGTGCCCAATCAGACTTGAACCAGGAACCAGGTATCCAATCAGACTTGTACCAGACAGCAAGTTTCCAATCAGGCTGGTACCAGGCACCAAGTATCCAATTAGACTTGTACCAGGCACCAAGTATCCAATCAGATTTGTACCGGTCAGCAAGAATCCAATCAGACTTGTACCAGGCACCAAGTATCCAATCAACCCTGTACCAGGCACCAAGTATCAAATCAGATTTGTACCAGTCAGCAAGAATCCAATCGGACTTGTACCAGGCACCAAGAATCCAATCAACCTTGTACCAGGTAGCAAGTATCCGATCAGACTTGTACAAGGCACCAAGTATCCAATCAGACTTGTACCAGGCACCAAGTATCCAACCAGACTTGTACAAGGCACCAAGTATCCAATCAGACTTGTACCAGGCACCAAGTATCCAATCAGATTTGTACCAGGTAGCAAGTATCCAATCAGACTTGTACAAGGCACCAAGTATCCAATCAGACTTGTACCAGGCACCAAGTATCCAATCAGACTTGTACCAGGTAGCAAGTATCCAATCAGATTTGTACAAGGCACCAAGTATCCAACCAGACTTGTACAAGGCACCAAGTATCCAATCAGACTTGTACCAGGCACCAAGTATCCAATCAGATTTGTACCAGGTAGCAAGTATCCAATCAGACTTGTACAAGGCACCAAGTATCCAATCAGACTTGTACCAGGCACCAAGTATCCAATCAGACTTGTACCAGGTAGCAAGTATCCAATCAGATTTGTACAAGGCACCAAGTATCCAATCAGATGTGTACCAGGTAGCAAGTATCCAATCAGACTTGTACAAGGCACCAAGTATCCAATCAGACTTGTACCAGGCACCAAGTATCCAATCAGACTTGTACCAGGCACCAAGTATCCAATCAGATTTGTACCAGGCACCAAGTATCCAATCAGATTTGTACCAGGCACCAAGTATCCAATCGGACTTGTATCAGTTTATTATTCAACAGTGGTTTGCTATATAATTACCTTATCAATAAGTTTTGACAAGATTCTAGGAACAATTAGGCTACTTCACTGTGCACATCTTTGTTAATTAATGACAAGAAGATGATGGCCACAGTGGGATCACAGATTTCCTAATGAGCTTTTGATTAATATTAAGTACAAGAACCATAATGTACTAATGAAATGCAAGGATATTATGTACACTGTTCTGAGTCAAGCCCAGTTCTTGATATTGTGATTTTCTATAAAGCCAAGGTTTGAAGAAAACAGCGTTACCTCAGATTAAGTTTTCTTCCTTATTTTATCTTTTTTCTTCCATGGATAATTTTCAAAACCAGCTATATGGCTTATACAAACTTTTGGCAGTTAAAGGCATTATAAAGTTTTTGTGGTCTTCATGTGACTGGAAATTGAAGAACTCGCAAGAAATGCCGCAGTCTGATTGGGTATCCATCATACGGTATTAATCCACTCAAGCATATTGCCAAATTCATAAATGGTACCGAAAATGATTGGCAGGTAGCTGTCTGCTCATATTGCAAGGCATGCAATTTTTTTTTAACTCATTGTTGATAAGTAACACAGGGAAATCAGTGTTCCAGACCTTAATTCCAGACAGGGTGGTAGTGCAGTGGATAGAGCAGAGGCCAGATGTTGTGTGTTCGACCCCAGATTGATCGGCCTGATGATCTTTAGAAAAAACACTCTGCACCGATTCTTTCTAAGAAACAAATCCCAAGAGTGGTACATATAAGCTTCAAGCTTACTTCATAATGGAGCAATAAAATAAATTAGTATAAACTTAAATGCTTCAGACTAACGTATCAGAAATACTATAAAAATGATTTAATTATGGTCAGAGATACTTAACAATACTGTCAGATGCATAATTAGTATGAATGCATCATAATTCTGCTCGCACTCAACTCCAATGGCATCTTTTACATGTATACATAGAGAAAAACACTTAAACATACCGGTAGCCCTATTGTTTCATTTCAACATTGAAAAATATATTAAAAAAACACATAAGTTTAACCATTTTGAAATCTTCAAGAAAGTCATAAGAACAAGATGAAATTTAAAAGTAACTTTTTAATATAAATATATATATATACATATGCATGCGCAAGACACATAGTGATAAACACAATTACTATGTAAATTATATCACAGACTAAGATTTTACAATACCAATAGCTAAATGTACAACAAAATATCATGCAGTTGCATAGTCCAGTGGCAGAGTATCAGATTCAAGATCAGAGGGTCGTGGGTTCGATCCTCTGTCATAGCTATGTGTGGTGTCCTTGAGCATAACACTTTATCCACATATGCCGGTACAAGAACCAGAAAATTAAGCAGTTTTTGGTCACAATCAATAACTTCTTTCTGTTAAACTAGTGTTTTCTACTACTTTTCAAAACACTATCTAACAGGTTTCTCCATAAAATGTAATTAAAATGTGCAGTAACAGCTTGCAGACTCAGAGGTCCTCCCTTGAACATTTACATTTTGAAGGTAGTATATCAGGAAAAATCACCATAACTGTCTTAAATGGATACAAAGCATTTCGTTATCATGAACAAATAAAATCCGAATGGTTTGGTATATTGCTTCCACCAAAACATGACAAAAAACATATTTTCAGTAATATAGTCATATTATTAGTAAAAGTAATCAGATTTAAGATGTTTTATCTTATTCATGAAATCGATAAAATAATACACAAGGACTGTTAAATATATAAAGCAATATATTGTTCAGAGTTAATTAATGCAGAGGGTGCATCATTTTGATATGCAAACCCTGGAGTGCCCATGTACTGAAATGACCTTGGGAGGAGTCTGCTAAACTAGATTTCTAAAATCATCATCAAAACTGTTAGGTCAAATACTTGTCCTGAATAAAGTCACAAACCAAAAAAAGTATATGTACTTTATTTTAAGCTAAATGTGTGTTTTCAACACAGATTTGAATTTTCTCTCAGTGCTAATTTCATTCATGTTTATATTGTTTAACGGTATTTAATATTTTGCTGATTTTGTTTTCACCTTAGGTTTTAACTCAAAAGTAACATTAACTCTGCATGAAACTGTGACAGTGGCTTGTGCTATTCTCTGTTGGATTGTGGGGCGTGCATCCAGCTCTGACACCCCCTCAATCTGACCCTCCCACTCTTTAGACTCCTCCTCCTGGATGCTGATTGGCTTGCCAACTGCCTGGTGGACAAATTGTGCCATCTCTTGAGCTTTTTGCTTGGCATTGTGGACAGCCAGCAGACTGGCTTGTTGTCTGTAAAGTTAAGCATACAGTAAACAACATTCATACATCATTGCTCTGATCTGTCAGAATGGCTGAACAATTAACAAATTAGGTATAGAAAAAAATACCAGTAAGTTCACAGCTCATCAGGCCATCCTTAAAACAAGAGGCCAAAGAGGGCCTGAGGACGCTCTACTGACTCATAGTGGCCATAGCACATATCGAAATTCTCCTAGGCAAATAGAAACATTGGGGCGGGGTCATTTTTAACCCCAGGGACACCATTTGAACAAAACTATAGTTGGTCAACATTACTACAAACATTCTGAAAATCTGTTGTGCTGTTCATGAGAAGAAGATTTTTAAGGTTTGGCGGCCATCTTGAATTTTAGATAGAAAAAAATCTTCTGTAAAGTCTCCTGTGCAATAGAAACATCCATGTGAAGTTTCAGTTTAATTGGTCTAGTGGTTACAAAATAAATGTAAAAAAGAAAAGAATTTTCTGTTTTCCCATAGCATCCCTTTGTAAAATTCTTAGTTCCTTTACAGGGCCCCTATAAATTTTAGCCCCTAAATTTTATCTGCAATCAAACCCCTATGCATGGCGATAAAATTATGCCAAATATGAACAAATCTGACGTACCGGTTCTTAAGAAAATGATTTTAGTAATTCCCAATTTGTACCGATTTGGGGCCTATCCTGACCCCTAACGACATAGGAACCCAGTCATTTTTTACAAATCTGAACCTTCTTCACTTAACAATGCTTTTGTGAAGATATAGGCAAAACCATTTCCATATAAAAAAATAAAAATATTACATTGACATGTGTCCCCTAATTAAACCCTCGGGGAGGGGTCATTTTTAAAAAACTATAGTTGGCCATCATTACCAAATAAATGGGCCATTCATGAGAAGAAGATTTTTAAGTTCTGGACTATTTTTAGTAACGGCGGCCATCTTGAATTTCAGATCGAAAAAAAGAAATCTTCTGTATAGTCTCCTATGCAATAGAAACATCCATGTGAAGTTTCAGTTTAATTGGCCTAGTGGTTTCAGAGAAAGTGCTGCTAACAGACGACAGACAACGGACAACGCGCCATCGCTTAAGCACTTCTGGCCTTTGGCCAGTAGAGCTCAAAATATGTGTTTCGTTTTATTGATATTTTAATGTGTAAATATTAGATTTCATAACATAAAGTTTGCATATTTCAAAAAGATTGAAAGGAAAATGATAATTTTCGTTAGCCTTATGACTACCCAAACTAAAAAAATGTTGTCTTCATTTTGGAAAAAAAAAACAAAAAAAAAAACATACAATATATTGATTAAATCATTGGAAGATCTACTTTTTTAATTACATTTTCATGTATACCGTTTTCATTTTACAACAAAAACAATCCCAGTGTTGAATGGATATTTTCTGAATTACCTCAATGTTTCTAGGGTGGTTCCAGCATGGTAGAATTCTGGCATCCCAACTGTAACAGTTTCATCTAACTTCTCAACAAGTGTGTTGCATGCTGTCTGACATTTGTGGAAGTCAAGAAACACTACAATCACCTCAGCATCCATCTCATACATAGTCTCCACCCTCCTCATGGATTTGTGAACCTGCATGTCAGTTTCCTGAAAAAATCTTATATATAGTAGCTGGTACTATTTAAAGAGAGTATATCAGGTTTGATTTATCTCCATTTTTATGCCATCAAGGGGCTAACAGATGATCAATTAACCTATCCACTGTTTCCTGGGATCCTGAAAAGTTAACCAGTACTCAAGCATACTCCATCTCCTCAAGTAACTGATAACTTTCTCCCTTGAATCAGCAGTTATAGACGAATGACAATGAGACACAATAATGTGACACAATCATCACGAAGACTGTATTCAAACTCGCGATCCCTGGATTGATATTCAGACGTGCTACTGGCTGAGCTCATTGGGCCCATATCCGTGTATCAGGTAAAAATGCTATAAATGTCTCAGGGTGAAGCATTTCGGCAAAGCTCTGCCAATGGGGATTTTTTTAGGTCTTAGAGGAATTGGGGCAGGTCCTTCTATAAGAGAATATAGCATTGTAATGAGGAAAATGGGGGAAAAACAAAGGAATGAAAATCATAAGTATGTATACATGTTTGAAATAGTTTACAGATCAACATCCCTGTTCTCAACATTCCTGTTATTCAACTGATATATATTAAACCTCATTAATAACTTATTTTTTTAAATTGTTTTTAAGGGGAATATTTTCATTAATTTGGGAGAGGATGAGGCCAAAGTTTGGTCCCAAAAACAACAAAAAAATTGTTTAAAGAGTAGAACAGAACATCATCATGTACCATAGTATGATCACATCGGTATCGGGTCTGTTCGCCCTAATAACATGTTCGCCCTAGGTCCGTTTGCGGTGGGTTTGTTCGCCCTGGGTTCGTTTGCGCTTTATTTTTATATGAAAAATATAATTATTAATGGTATTTAGGCTTTAAAACGGAGAAAAAAGATTTATATAAACTTCAAAAAAAAAACGTGGAAAAACCGTGGAAATATTTAAAACTAATTATTGTTTGTTTAGGAGTATTAATTGCATGGCTTTATTAATTATTACGTTTGGTTTTTATTTCAATTAATTTTAATCATAAATGATTGTTGATTGCAATTTAGAATACTGATTAGGTATAATCATTATGTCTTTGATCTCATTGATTGCTGTATTAATTGTTTATGATGGCTTTATTAATTATGACGTTTGGTTTTTATTTCAATTAATTTTAATGATTGTTGATTGCAATTTAGAATACTGATTTGGTATAATCATTATGTCTTTGATCTCACTGATTGCTGTATTAATTTTTTATGATGAATTATATATACAGATTAACATAGAATATTTACTGACAAATAATATAAAATAAGGAGACGTATATATAAATAAAACAATTATAGGTCAAAGTACGGCCTTTCTTCAATTATATAGTATAAGTCACCAAGGTGAGCATTTTGAATAATTCAATGGTTAATGAGTAGTAAAACATAAATGTATAGTTGACGAAACTCAACATACTCGTATCAAGGAGTTATATATCATGTTATAAAACCACGTGTATAATACAAGACAACACATTTAAATTGTATCAGAGCAATTTTATACTTACAGATAACTTAACTTAAAATATACAGCAAAATAAGATAAATAGTCTGCGAAATTTCCAACAAACAATAAATAAAAATCAGTGCGAATGGACCCAGGGTGAACAGGTTTTAGCGCGAATGATCATAGGGCGAACAGGAAGTAGAGCGAACTGGTCTAAGGGCGAACGAGAATCAGGGCAAACGGACCCGGATTCCACACATCTCGCACCCAAGTAATGAGCACAGCAAGCTCATATGGTTATATGCATGCTGAAAAAAAAAAAAATCAGATCTATTGATAAACCTTGATTCAGAAAGTGGTTACATGTGAAGCCAAACATTGTTTGTTGTGAAAATGAAAACTGCCGAGTATTACAACAATTGCTAAGATAATTAAAATACTGGCACAATATAAAAGCATGGGTGAAAGTATAAAAATATTGAAATCCTGAAAAAAAAAGCTGGGGGCCATAAGGCCCCTGGTTAGGTCTAGGCCAAAGCCCTGGTGGGGAGTCATGGGGGGCAAAGCCCCCCTGAAGCTGAGAGAAAATGAACAAATTGAAGACCTTTGGAAGCTTCTGAAATATGTTTATACACAAGTTATTACTTGACACAAATCATTGCAAAAACATAATAATTTTAAAATATTTTCATACAAGAAAAGACATATTTGAAAAAACTTTTTCAACATAATTCAAAACAAAAGCATTGGTTGGAAATTAAGGATCACCCAGACTCTTAATGAGTTATCAGAAACATAACAAAATAAACATGGCTTTTCAAGTTGCACTTGATTTTGATAAAGTTGTCTTGTCAAGTGCAGGTTTATCCTGGCTCAATCGTTTGGCTAAATTGATCAAGTTCTCTGCTAGGGTGAATGGGAGACAATGTTCACTAATAAAAGCAGCTGTAATTGCTCTCTGTTTTGCGACTCTACTCTGCATAGACTCCGTCTCTGGTTTAGCTTTGGAAGACCCTGGTAGTACCTGGAATCATAATAATTTTTGTGTTTTTAAAAACAACTATCTATAGCTCGATCTCTTCAAGTTTTTAAATGACTGGTGTTATCAAAACAAAGGAAATATTCAATATAGTTGGGAAAAAACTGGCAAAAAAAAATTAAACTAAGTCCACATTTACAAAAAAAATTGGGCAGCACTTCCCCTAGGGCGAGCTCATTTTAAATTATAACCTATCACAGACCTTTTAAAAGAGTTGGAAAAGACAGAATGGAAAAAGGTTTGGTGCGGTATTACGACTCATAATGGTCATTACAAATTGACATTCGTGACAATTGTCAGTGTTCATAATACCAACTTTTCCCAGCTAGATAGATAAAAAACACTCTTTACCTGGTTTGATTTTATAATCCTAAGCTTTGCTTTATGATATGAATCCTCAGCATGCACACGAAAAGCTTTTTTCCCACTGGATCTATAATTGATTGTCTTTCCGCAGACGTCACAAAACGCCATTCCAGCTACATCTATTTTCTTCAACTTCTGACCATGCGTATCTCTCTCTTCTACCCATTCCCATCTCCATTTGTTTTTCACACCCATTTCCAACAGTTTAATGTCTGAATTTCTGTCTAAAAACCTCATCACTACTCAGCTTCATCACAGTTAAAAATGTAAACATTGGCAGGGTAAATAGATTCAGACCGAAAAATTACGAATTTCGGAATACCTCGGCGATATTCATTATAGCGGGATTTCAGGGTTCTGACTTGGCTTAAATTGTTGGACGAAAATTTACGATTGGAAACGAGGATAGAATTCGCGGTCTTTTTGTTTATTAATAGGATTAAATTATGAGTCTCACGTCCGTATTTCAGAGGGTACCCACCTAAAATATCTCAACGAATTTACATTGTTCACAAAAATGACCCTTTTAAAGACAGAAAATCCAGAAATCCGGCATAATCCGGAACACTTTCGCCCATGTAAAAGGAAGTTAATTTAAAACAAAAAGTTTTTCCATGCTAAAACTACAAATTGGTATTAATCTCATATTTTGCAACATACAGATACATCTGACACTTGCTTTCTGGTCTTTTATATCTATATAAATCTTTTTTACAAACCACTTAAACACACTGAATTCCATAAATTCTTACAACAATCATATATTGGAATATGCTTCCTCCAACAGTAGATCACCATCAAATGTACACATAGTTTTCAAGTAACATTTCTGAGCAATTACAACTGTATGAACTGCAATAACAAATTTAATTCATTAAATGGCGCTGGTACAAAATCTCATTGGTGAAGAAGAAAAAGAAAATGGCAGAATGAGATATACCTTTACATTGTGGTTCTGGAATGTTTGTAAAACATAATCAAGTCGTCTCTGAATGCTATTCTTCACGTCCTGAACATTATCTTTTTGACTGTGAACTTTGACCGCTACACGACATCTGTCAGGTGGCAGGGATACTTCTCCAACTGCTGTTACCTGAATTGTTCTGTCGGATTTGCCAATATCTTTGTTTGATTGAGATGCTGATGAATACATGTTCTCTTGTGAAACTGGCAAGTTTGTATTTTGGATGGGTTGTTTATTTGTTTTTGTAGTTATTGATGCAAACACTCGTGATGGCACGAACTTTAACATAGTTTCATACAACAATTTTAGACTTTATACTGCATTATTGGAGATTATTTACAACAAAATGTGTCAAATTTCCCACCACAAAAATATTTGTTTATACTTGTCACATCTGCATCGTGTAGGTGATTGGATTTACTTAAACCAAGCGTCTCGAAAATTGCAATGCTTATAGCAATATAAAAGTATAATTTGTTTAAACATGCAACTTGTTTGGACATAGATATCAAACATGTTTAACCATTGGGTATCAATTTATAAAACAATACATTTACATATAACTTTTTCGCCCAAAGTCATACAAAAAAAATGCCTTTTTCATTTTAGAAAAATGATATGAGCGACTTCCGGTTAAAGAACCTGGTGGACATTTTCGGTCACTTTCGTCATTATTTCGCATCAGTTCATATAGTTAAGGACCACAATGTCAAGTTATAGTGGGAGTCGTCCATCAGGTACAGATGGAAGTGATCACTGGCACCGGGAAAGTGTCGCCTGGCAGTACAAACTCAGGTAATGCCCATATTTGGAGATGCGCTCTCGTGTGACAGTATGTCACCTGTCGAAATAGCATGCTTTCAGTATAGGAGATCCCTTGCCTATACTGATTCCCTAAAATGTTCCTTCTTTTCAGCAACCACCCCATCATGGAATTCCATTTCATGTGAGACTGTTCTGTATGATGAAATCAACAAGTTAAAGTCTTTAGTTCTAGACTTGAATTGGGTATTGTGCTGTCAATTTTGTGTAATGTTCAGAAACACCTTATTTTTTTGTGAATAGTTTGCCAACTTTGCATTGACCTACCATTTTATGTTTGATCTATCCAAGTTGCCACCACCACCAACTGCTGTGGTGCTCTGTTTTAAATGTGTGCAGTATCAAAAGATGAAAAAAAATATGTTGGGTAATTCAAGCTTAATTCACTGCCGATCATATAATATTGGTCACTCATGGTCTAAAAATCTTATCATAATATGAAATCTGTATAGGTTAAGCCTTCTGTATAAGGCGAGTGCAGATGCTTAACTAATAGTAAGTGTATATGGTCGCAATATTATAAACATGGTCAATTCCGTCATTGGGTACCTTCAGAGTCGGCAAGGTTTTCCCGGAAGCTGGTTTCCTCCATCTTGGATGCACATTTCTGACCTGTATTTCAAACTGCATGATGTCAGGGGACCCTCTTATTTTAAAAAGCATTTTAGTTCTTTATGTTTCCTTTCTGCTAATTAAAAACTTGGAAGTGTGAGTAAAAAAATAATTGAAAGCTGAAGAGAATTTGCTTGTGTTTAGTCTGGAAAGTACTATTCAAACTATTAGAATTTGATTTATAACATCTTCTGATTTAACAGTGTAGAAATACTAACTGAAGCAAAAATGTAATTAGAACAAAAGTAAAGCACAGCACATAGTCTACAACAACCAAAAAAGAAAATTTGGGATCAATCTATATAATAGTGAATCACAGATGTCCTACATGCAACCAAGGAATTATACAGAGAAGGCAACTGATTGAGATTTTGTGAGTGCTCGCATATTCATGCAAAATCTCACAATATCGCGTTTTAAATTATTTTCACTTCCATTCATCTCAGGAACTCAAATCAAAATTCTTACACTGCAGAATGAAATTATCTTCAAAACAATACTATTCCCAGAAATTTGTGTTTAAAATTGTTGAAGTACTTGTGATTACAAAATGTGTATACTGCAGCTAAAATAATGACAAATTACAATAAATTTAAATCAAAACCTCAATAATTTAAATGCAAGAACATACCTGTTACAACTTACAGTTTATGTACAAAAAATTAGTTGCCTGTGAATTATGAATGATCAATTTGCAAATTAGAAACCTTCATGTGCTGTTACATCAACATATAGTCAGGAGATACAAGTTACCTATCCTTCTATTTAAGTCCTTGATGCAACCAAGTACTTGTATAGAAGGATAGGAAACTTGCATATCTCTACTAAATATGTTGATAAAATAGTTAATTCAAATTTCACAGACAACTTATACAGTGTTTTCTCCAGAGCGCGTTTCTTGTGTTTTTGACGCAATTAAATCTTATTTGATGCAATCAAGTTTGTTCAGTGCATCCACTATGATGCAACCTTAAAAATACAGAAATTCAAATTAAGCATATTTGTTTCGGCAAGCTGGTTTCAGAGTTATTTTTACAATGCTAGCTGATTTAACAGATCACATGCTGTGAATCAGGGAAACCCCGGTCACGTTGTTCTATTAAGTTACATAAACGCTTTAATGGTTTATTAACGCTATATTGTAGTCTTGTACCCTGCCCAACTTCATTCCTTTACCCCCCATTATGAAATGGAGGGTAATGGAATTAAGTTGGCTATATTGATGCAATCACAAAGACGATTATGATCACATACATAATTTTCTGTGAAGCAATATTGTAGTTTGTAGACAACATCTGTGAAAACAAAGGTACGCTGCAACAATAGCACTGATATAGACCCAGTTTTAGGTTGTTTGTATATAAAAATGAAATGTGGAAATCGTGAAACTTTCCAAAAAAGTTGTTTACAATTACAAAGTATGTACGACCTACTCTAGGCCTGTCTGAAAAACTTTTTTTTTGTTTTCTATAAGGTATCGAGACGCGCATGCGCGACATATTAATACCAGATTAAACATCGGCTGGTCCAAGTTTTACACTGGTATTCCTGGCGGCATTTTTGTTTCTTTAATGGACGTTCAGAAGGTTATGGAAAAAAGAAAATAAACTTTCAGAAAATTATATTCATTTTGAAAAATGATTATTTAATTTCAGAAATTTAATTAATTTTTGTTAAGTATTCATTAAAATGTTTTTATATTAAGGTAACATTACTCTAAAATTAGTCTTATCTATCAGACTATGAGCTATCTATCAGACTATGAGCTATCTATCAGACTATGAGCTAGAAGAGAAAAAGAAAACAACAACAAAATTTTGTTTTCCAAAAAGTTTAGTTTGATAATATTAAACACTAAACATGTAGCTCAGCTGAAATATAAAATATCGAAATAATTTTAGTGTTATTCATGAAAAGTAGTCAGGGCCATGGTGATCAAGCTGAGGCCATGATATTTAGAAAATCATGGCCCTGTGGCCATGATCATAAAAACAACTACCGGTAGTTTCTAGTTGTTGCAAGTTGTTACCAAAAGTGAAACATTCATTTGAAGTTAAATTGTTTTGAAGTTGTTAACTTAAGTTGCACCTTTGATTGAGAAGTTTGTGGGAAACAGGAAGTAAAACTGTTTTAATAAAGTATGTACTTTTTTACCTCCATTTATTCAAGTTAATTAAGTTTAGGTCAACTGATGACCCCCAGATTTTGAAAATGACCCCCAGATTTTTAGTCAGTGTGTCATCAATGACCCCCAAAAAATTGGAGTTGCAGAAAACACTGACTGATATCTTTTACATAAAATGTAAGGTGTATACGTAAACCTTAGATGTTATATAATGTTTTGAACATACAAAATGATCTTGCATTTAAAATAGTGAAGTAAAATTTTAAGTACTTTCCATGATTTTTTAGTTGCAGTACTTTCAAATTTTGTAATCATAAGTATTTTAAATACTTTAAAAACCTTGTTTTAAATTTAAGTTTAAACATTTCTCTATTACAATTGTATATTAAAATTTCTGTATGTTTCTCTTTTTCAGCTCAATAAACAAGAGTCGTTTGAAGACATCATTAGTGGTTCAAGTTTTTCTTGCAATTCTGGTCATGATACGACTATTACCAGGTATCACAGCTCTGATTGGACTGCCAATATACCAGAAGTTTAGACACTGGGACATACCTGCACCAAAAGCTTGGGAGTACGCTTGGATAGTTAGTGTTGTTGCAGCGCTGTTCGGCTTAAAATCTCTTCCAAGAAATGACAGTTTAGTATTGAAACAGTGTCTTATAGGAACTGTTGTGTTTGGGATCCTGCCGGTGCTGTATGGATTGATGGAGCTTTTTGACGATTTAATGTTATATTACAATGAAAGGAAGTCCTCAGCTCAAATATTCGGCTACCCAGCAGTACTTGTCTGGTATTTATTTCTAATGATAGCCCTACAGATTCACAGCTTTGCAATGTATTTCGGAATGAATCTTCTTAAGGCATGGAGGCCGCGGGACAAGAAGTTTAAGTAACGGAGCTTATTGTATTTTTTTATTATCTCCAATTGCGTTCAAATAGACCGTGTGACCCTGTGATACAAGAAGTAACCACTTGCAAGGCTTGATATATTCTTTTCAGCATCTTTTGACTGCACCATGGAGGGTTGCAATAAAATAGTGAGATACAATATCTTTGAATTTTAACCATCTTCAAATTAACATGATATAGAACTTGTGACACTTTATTGACATTTAAGTACCTTGCTTCACATGAGAAAGAGTTGATTGTTACGGTAAATATTTTTATTTTGAATGGTTATCAGAACCAAAAGAATATTTTGTGAAGATTTGAACGATCATTTAAAATTTTAATGCTTTCTTTGAAATAGGCATTTCACAGTGTTTTTTATCAAGATACTGTTACTCTAGCCTTAACTATGTTAGATGTCGGGGTAAAAGATGCTACTCAGAGTGTTTTATGGTGTTAGTTTCAGTTGTATCTTTAAGTATATCACTATTTGGCTTTTGCTGATAAAAAGAATAAATTGAAATTGATTGGTGATGGTTTATTCAACATTGTAATGTATCAGGTACGTGTTTCTTATTTAAATTGATGACCATATATGTGTTCATTAAACAGTTATGATTTGAATACTATTCAATAACTAGAGGATCTTACATGAGTGCTTGTTTAATATTAAATTTATTAAACGGGTTGGCAAAAATATATTGTTCGAGGCTCTGTTGAGCCTTACATCATTTTTGTCAACAAGTTCGATAATAAACAAACACAAATGTAAGATTCTTTTCATCACATATCTAGATGAAATTACTTTTTAACTACACTTACCATTTATTTTTCTTGTCTCCTATATTACTTCATTTAGATGTTTTGGCAAGTTGGATAATAGCTCAGCATTTAACGCACAAGTTTATACGGAAAACGCTGAGTGATGAATCGGAAGTGATTCTAGGTCAATATCTAAAATATTTCCATGGGTTTGTTGCACTCCTGCACAGTAAATTATGTGATAAATAGGTATACATGTACCAGATGTACCAGTACACTAGATCTCGTTATATGTAAAATATATATGTCTTGTACAGCAAATTTGGAAGGATTGTTGATTTCTCTATCCTGTTGATATATTTATGTTAAGAAAAGTTGAGTAATATTGAATTTTGTTGCGTATATATCACAAAACTGACTTTAAATATTCAATACTTTAAAAACATAAATTATGAGGTATTGACATCTAAAGTTAAGAGTGTTCATTGGTTATTGGTATTACATAAAATGACAACAACTCTGTTGTTTGTAAATAGATATTACGTTGGGTTACATGATAGTTGGATTAAGTATATTTTGAAACAAACTTTTTAAAGGCATATTGCATGTAAAAGAAATACTATATTAAGGTAATCCAAAGAGTTGACTCTGAATATTTTGAAACTTTTTAACTATAATTATACATGTTTATTGTATGAAAAAATATGAAAATGGAATTGGGTAAAATATACAAAATTACATTTATGTCAATAGCTATGACAAAGTCATACATTCTGGTCTATGTATCGAACCAACGACCTACAAAATAAGGTCAATGGCTATGGTATTGAAAAGTTTCACCAGACTACCAACAGAAAATCTTTGTGAAGGGACACAATGGCAGAATTACTCTTTAAAAAAACGGTGTATGCCCCCCTCCTAAACTTCCATATTTTATTAAAAGTACTGTACGCCCCCTCTAAACTGATATTCTGGTTCCGCCCCTGGGACCCATTATAGAATATGTATACACCAATATTTGTTTTATACATGCATAGAGTTTACCTTTATACCTCTTGCTAGCGTAAACTATTCCAATTTTTTTGTCAGGTTTCATTTATTGGTTTTATATATATGTATATACATGTAATTTTATAATAATATGAAACTTGTAATAGATTTTTTTTGCAAATCTTTTTTTTTTAAGTAAATTGATTGTTAGATTATTTGTGAATAATTCTAAAAACAGTGCCTTTGCCATTTGGTAATCATGTGTCGAATACTGAAGAGTGTGTAGACAAAAGCTCAATCTGAAATAATTGATTACCTGTACTCTAACTGTGGTATAGTAATGTGTTTAGTTTAGTAACAATAACATACATGTATATGGTTTTATTTCAAACCCTGTAATTAAATTCATTATTGGTCCTGCGAAGCTTTAGAACAGTGTTGAAGATTGTACCAATGTCTTATTTCATGATTCAATTGTGTTGCCGTTCATTAACCGTTTACTCCATAGATACGCGTTTTCCCGCACCAATCACAGAAGGCCTTTGAAAACAGTGCAGGAAGAGTTGAGATTGCTCGTAACGAGCAATCTGAACACTTCCTGCACTTTTTTCCACTCTGTCAGTTAATATAAACATAATTCTAAAGCCTTCTATATTAGTTGTCCAAACTCCAAAGGCGTCTATATTAGAGGTGTCCAAAGGCATCTATATGAAGTAAAGGGTTAAATAACTAGCAGGAGTATTGTTTGTTATTAAGGTTGCTTACCGGTATTCTATCTGGTATTTATGATAGGAAGTATATCAGGGGGTTTTTTTTTAAAATTTAAAATTGGCTAAAAACATATTTTTTCAATATATCATTCCTATACATCACTGTACCCTTATATTTATTTACAATGTATTTAAATATGCCAAAATAATATATTGAAACTTCGACTATGTACCCAGGTTAAACTGGAATAGATTTCCCACTTAAAATTGCAACAAATTTTGTGACCTATAAGATGAGTAACGTGATTTCATTTTGATTTACATTTGATAGAATAGAGTCTGAATAATGAAGTGAAGGTCTTTTAGCAGTATTTACATGTAAGTGCTGTCTATTTTTAGAATGGGGATTTAGTAACAAGTTTATCGCTACCATTAAAATTATCAATAGCTTTTGCTGTATTTTGGTTGGATTTGATATACAGTATGATACCATTCGATTTTCATTTATTGATGATTATGAGATGTTTTGTATCCTTTTTAAAAAAATGTTTTTAAGGACATTTATAGATTTTTCCAGATATACTGCCTTTAAAAATGATGTATTACATTAATAACAAACATTTCAACTGTTTATTACATGTAGTTTTTTTGCCCTGCTTTATCAATATATAGGGGGCTCCTCCATTGCTGAGTGGTCTAAGGTGCCATCTCAAGATCACCTATCTCTCTCCGCTTAGTCATAGGTTCGGGTCCTGCTTGCTTCAAAAACTTTATGTGAGAAAGTTTCCAGCTGCTTGCAGAAGGACAGTGGTTCTACTATCTAACTCAGTCTGAGGTCTTCCAGTCTTCCTCCACCAGTAAAATTGGATATGCCATATATATAACCTGAAATGTGTTGAAAGTGGCGTTAAAACCCCATTAAAAAAATCAATTTATGGTAACTTCACTGTTATTGCCATGGTATGGGGTTGTGGCACAGCTCCAACAAATGACATTAAGTTAGGAAAATTTAGGAGTTTTTACTTGGTTTCTTGTTTACGCATGGATCTGAGGTTTCTACACTATTATATGACTGTATGTCATGCAGGAATCCTTTTTCAAATGTGTCGGCTGCTTTGAAATCTTCACAAGTTACCTACCTGACATTCGAACGTGAAAGTTTCCACCGAATTTGCAGTAATGTGCTCTAACCAGAACCATCTGCCGTCGCTGGCCTGTGCAATACTTTCTCTGGTTCTAGTATTTGCAGATTTGTTTCTTTACATTTAATATTGATAATAGTTAATTATGGCATTTTGATTGCCAAACATTGAAGCAAGTGTTATTTCACTGAATGTGTTATGTTTTTGCAAGGAATGTTATTTATTTTACCTCCAATTTTATTGTATGTGATTTAGCTTGTAGATCGCTGTTGGCAACATAAAGTATATAAAAATATATATATATATATTTTTTTTTTAAATGAATGCCATTACATGTACTTATATATGTGGCATCATCAATTTTAAACTGAATACCTTTGCTGTGGTTTGTGAATGGATGATGATTAAAAAGAAAACTGGCATTATTTTCAACAAATCATTCATCTCTATTATTATCACACATTTTATCTTATCCAGAGGATAGTAGTATCAATGGAATTTTCATCCGAGAGTTAAAAAATTATGCCTTTAAGGCAGTGTATTCTTTTTTTCCAAGGTATTATAGGTAATTTATCGTAATGAATGTAATAAATATTTATACATGTTGAGGAAAACCTGGTTCTATAAATATCTATACATGTGGGGGGAAAACCTGGTTCTATAAATATCTATAATAATGAATTTGATATGTCTACACTTTCTTTGTTGTGTTCAGTATACAGTCATGTTTTCTTTAGATTTTTTTTTTTTTTCAACATTTATTTGCCGGGCCCGATTAGCTCAGTCGTTAGCACGCCTGACTTTCAAAACAGTGGTCAGGTCAACTGATCATCTGTTAGTCCTAGATGGCACAAAAATGACGCTAAATATTCAATCAATCAATATTTATTTCAAATTACCAATTGCATGTTAATGTTTGTATTTTTTTGCAAAACAGACATGTCCACAAAAATTCATCAAAATGATGTATGAAGCGGGTTGGTAGCATAATGGATAGTGTTGGCTGCTCATGACATAGATTGTGTCATGGTCATTTTATAATTTCCAGTCATATTTATTGTTGGTGTAACTGTAACCCATTGAAATCGTTGGTGCTAATTGAGTGCTGGCCAGAATAAGACAACATTTGCTCTGGAATGTAAAAGCGAGCAATGGAATTGTTAAATGAAACTTTGCTACAGATTGTTTCACAGGCTTTTTAAATTTTACCAATTTTGTGGTTTTGAGTTTCCCTACATTTCTTTGTTTAAGAATTTGCATATTGTACTTGTTTTTTTTTTCGCTTACTGCAATATAGCTATTTTGTGTTCCTGTTGAGTAAAAGGCCATTCATTTAGTATTGAATTGAAAAAATAATTGTTTTATTGACTGTCATTTTTTATATGTATTTCTTAGTTTTTGACTTTTCCATGTTCGACACTGTGTAGCAGTTAGTTAATATTCCTCCAAGTGTCACCTGCTTTGTTGTGGTGCAATTAGTTTGAAAAGTTGATCATTGAACTAAGTAATAAAAATACTGATTTGTTTACAATTCCAAGTGAATTTTGAAATGGCATTTAAAACCATACACTTTGTTTATCCCATGCAAATAAATTTTAAAACACTTCAAATGTTTTATGTATCTATATAATAAGACCCAGTATGTATTGAAGTTCTGCACATTGTAGCTACCAGTATTAACAATTTCTGGCCCCAATTTTGCCAAGTTTTACTTAAAAACATAAAAACTGACTTGTTTCTTTAATATTCCTTTATCAATGTCATTTAAACCAAATGAAGTTTTTCTAGAGCCAGTCTAAAATCATGATCACTTAAATGCTTTTCTTTGATTTATGTATTTAATAATATACTTAAATGTGTTTGTTAAAAAACAAGAGCCTGACCTGGGCTGAGTTTATAGTGCAACAGTGTGTGTGTATAAATGTAGATAAGACTTAGCTGGATTGGGTCGAACTTTAATTGTGTCCATTATATGACTACTAAATTGTCAAAAGGTTATCATGTTTTTTTTTAAAAATAAAATCAATAATGGCTATTAACGTAACTATCAATGAGGATATGGATACACCAGGGGAACAAGGCAACAATGACATTCTTATACACAGGAATAAGACTGACAGTGACACCAGGGTGCGGAGACAGAGTTTCAAGATACCACTTTGTTGATATACATCTGTAGGTGTGTATTTCTTCTAATAAAATATACAAAACGGTTACCTTTTTAGAAAGGAAGACAAAGTTTATATAAAGTTAACGTTAGGAAACTGAAACTTGCACTAAAACCGTTCTCATTTTTATCCCCCGCTTTTGAAGAATTTGGGAGATAATGAAATGGCGTCCGTCTGTCTGTCCATCATGTTTTGGACCAGCAACCTTACGGATGCAACTTCTCTCACAGTTTTAACCGGATTCGAATGAAACTTGCTATATAGCAAATACGTGGTCTGAACATGTGCCTGTTGAATTGGCATTTAGTTCAAATTATTTTTTGATTTTTGAGTTATGCCCCTTTATTCTTTAAACTTGATATTTAGCTCTACTGGCCTAAAGCCAGAAGGGCTTATATGATGGCACGTTGTCTGTCTGTTGTCTGTTAGCAGCTCTTTCTCTGAAACAACTAGGCCAATTTAACTCAAACTTCACGTGGATGTTTCTATTGCATAGGAGATTATACAGAGGATTTTTATTTCAATATGAAATCCAAGATGGCCGCCGTTACTAAATAGTCCAAAACTTATAAAATCATGAACAACAGATTTTAAAAAAAATATTTATGTAGTAATGATAACCAACTAATGTAGATTTGTTCAAATGGTGTCCCTGGGGTTAAAAATGTCATTATAATAAACATTTTTAAAAAAAGAAAAAAAAAGAACTGATTTTGTCTATATTTTCACAGAAACATTGTTTGGTCAAGAAGGTTCAGATTTGTAACAATGACTGGGTTTCACTGTCTTAAGGGGTCAGGAGTGCCCCAAGAAGAGTAAAAATTGGGAATTACAAAAATCGTTTTCTTAAGAGCCAATTAGATTTGTTCATATTTGGTATAAATTATCCCTATCTGTAGTGATTTGAATGAAGATAAGAATTAAGGGTCTAATATTTATAGGGGCCCTGTAAGGGGACTTAGAATTTTACGTAGGGATAATTTGGGAAAACAGAATTCTCATTTTTCATCAGTTTAGTCAAAATTATTATTCAAGCTGAGTTCTAAAGCATCATCTAGTCCTAGAAAAAACGATTTGGTTCAATAATGAGAATTGACTTTCCATAGGGGCAAGGTTGGGTCAAAATAGCAAAATTTTAAAAATCTTCTTAACAACCAGTCAGTCAAATTTGTTTATAAATATCTGATATATAGATTATCCCAATGAGTATGGGTTTAAAGTTTGTACAAAACAAGTTGCTTGTGTTTATAGCTGCCCTGTATTAAGGGCCTTTGAGTTTTATATAAGAATACTATTGAAAAACGAAAAATTCCCTTTTTTTATCAATTTTGGAAAAATTATTATTTAATTTGAGTTCTGAAGCATCATTTAGTCATAGAAATAAGATATGGCTCAGTAAGGAGAATGAACATTTCATAAGGGGCCAGGGTGGTCAAAAGAGGGTTAAAACAGAATTTTTTTAAAAATCTTCTCAACAACCAGTCAGTCAAATTTGTTTATATCTGATATATAGATTATCCCAATGAGTAAAGGTTTAAAGTTTGTTCAAATCAAGTTGCTTGTATTTATAGCGGCCCTGTTAGGACCTTTAAGTTCTATATAGGAATACTATTGGAAAACGAAATCTTCTCTATTTTTTATCCAATTGGGAAAAATTATATCTTTTCAACAACAGGTTAGTCAAATTTTTTCATTATTAATATAGCCTGTGTGGTTCTGGAATAGAATAGAATCACTGTCGATCTCTGCAGAGGGGTAGGAATATTCCGAATGGGTGTCATGTTCATTTTATCATTTTTTGTCATGTTCACTATTGTGGTTAAATTATCAACCCTGTGTGGTTCCAGGGAGCCATGAGTGATGGCAAGAATAGGATCACTGTGGCTTATGCATGTTGTAAGAAGCGACAAATTGAGTAATATGATAGAATTTGCTGAAACTCTGCAGTTCTGCAGGTATCAAGGTTCTACGTTCATTCTGCATATTCATTTATTGATGTATTTTTTTAATATGTATGTTAATTTGTTGGGGTCGAATAACCTATAATGTGTTGGTACGCCGTAAAACCCTATTCATTCATTCATTATTAATATAGATTATCCCAATAAGTAGGTGTTTACAGTTTGTGCAAATCAAGGGACTTGTATTTATAGGGCCCTGTACTGGGACTTTGAACTTTATATAAGAATACTATGGGAAAACAGAAAATACTATTTTTTTCATCCATTTATGACTTTCTTATATTCAATTTGAGTTTTGGAGCAGCTTCTAGTCATACTTTTTTAGTTGTTTTTATTTGTAAGGTATTTAAAACGCCATTTTCCAACATATTTCTCAGAATGAATCTGAGTCTGTAGAAACACCATCCTTCCACAAGTAACAGGCAAATATTCTCACACAAAAGTTTTTTGAGCGAGCGGGACTCGAACCTACGACCTTAATGGTGTGAGGTAAGTGATATTGAGAGCGCTTTGGACCACTCGGCCATGGATGACCATGAAAAAATGTCACCATTGCCTCTGGTTAAATCGCATCTGGTAAACCCGCCCATAACTTGAACAAATAATTTACAATAATGCCAGTTTTATTCAGGATTCCATAGGATTGCCTGCTTATAGCATGATTAAACAACCAATTAAAATAAAATAAAAAACGCTTAATTCTTCCATGAGGTATATTTATAAATTAAATGCTAGAAATAATTTAAATTTTGGGTAGTGCTCATCGCTTTAAACGTGAAAATACATACAACTTGTAAACTCCATACACTATACATTCAAGTTGTTAGTATATATTGTCACATGGACAGAGTGTATGTTTTCTACACAGTTAACACTTTAATGTTTATTTCCGATGTGGCAAAGGCGAACAAAACCACTTTAAGAACATGCACATAATTCACTGTCTAAACGCCATCTTCTCTTTCATTTTCTCCTTAACATTTTCAGTCTAAACGCATGCTCTTTCTCTTTAACCAACGAGGTTTTTATTGCATTAGCCAGTTTAAAGTTGCTTTCATTCAAAGACCCACTTCAGTTTTCCTTCATGTTCTTTTTCATTATTTCCAATTCTAAATTGATCTTCTCTTTCACCAACAGCGCCGTTTCCTTTTCAATCACCATGCGTTGTTTTTCTATCTCCAATTTCTGATTCTCCAACACCATTCGATCAATCTCTAACTGAAGTTTCTTTATTTGGAGTTCTCTAACATACCTCGCATGATCAGATGATGCGGCAATCTCACCCGTAATCTCATCAATTTGACTTTCAACGCAGTCCGAACTTGCGACACTATTGTTTTTGTAAATAGCATTAAGCCCTCCATGAGCAGTGGCATCATTGCCACCAGTTTTCATCCTTTTTGCAGTATTCTGTCTTTTATCTGCCCAATCCTGAAGCAGATATCTTGATTCATCGATACCAGTAGCACCACCCATTTGAATATGACCCAATTTCCGTTTCAAACTACCCACCGGCATTGCATTTTCCTGATCGTACTTTACAGGGTAGTTGTTTTTTCTTTTTTGAACGTAATTATTTGAACTATCACTGTCGCGGTCCAGAGCGTCATTATCCTCATCCACTGTACATGGATCTATGTAACCGACTGACGACATGTGGTCATTGTGTAATCCATCTTGGTAGTCATTGCTGAAAGAAAATTATTTGAGTTAAAACATACCTACGTATTGTTGCTAACTTAAATTTTATCAAGGACTTGTCGTTCCTTGGTTTTATCGATTTAAATTTAAAACTGTTATTTTACATCGAGTGTGAAACAAGTTCTTACATCTTAAGACCAGATCACGCTCTAAGTATTCCTGGGTAGAACCAGTACCAAGCGTATGGAGATAAAGTGTCTTGCTCAAGGACACTACATGGAACTGTAGGAAAGGATCGAACCACCGATCCTTGGTCCGATGCTTTACCACCCAACCACGCGTTCAACGATTGATCGCCGGGCCCGATTAGCTCAGTCGGTTACGCGTCTGACTATCAATCCAGGGGTCGTGAGTTCGAATCCCCCGCCCGGCAACAGTCTCCGTGATGATTGATATACGACATTGTGTCTCATTATCATTCGTCTCTCACCACTGATTCAAGTGGGAAAGTTATCAGTTACTTGCGGAGATGGGGTGTGCTCGAGTACTGGTTAATCCCAGGAAATAGTGGTTAGGTTAACTGATCGTCTGTTAGCCCTCGATGGCATAAAAATGACGCTAAATATTCAATCAATCAATCAATCAACGATTGATCACATGTATTGATCAAAAAGGGTTCAGGAAAACTGGAAGAATACTTCGAAGTTTTATACAAATAGATGAAACGCATGAAAATTAAGCAATACATCTAATACAGTTTTTAGCATTTTCAAAGGTTTTCGAAAATAAAACTATGTAGATCTAATTACAGTAATACTGTATTTTCTCAACAATTAAATTCAAATTCAAGCATCACCATATACTGTGTACTGGCGATCTGCTGTACTATTTCTGTTAAAACAGATACAATCAAAATTGATAAACCATGACAATGCATGCACCGTACATCATTATTCATCATGTCATTGGCATATGGTTACCATATACTGAAAGGATAAAGAAACGCACAATGTTAGTCCATCTATATTGTTCACTGTTTAAATACTCGAACATAACTGAGTACGAATGTGTATTTATAGTCCATTTTCTATGTGTTAACATGATACCAGTCAAGTGTTACCAAATAGCTTGTAAGTTGTTAATTTACGGTTTACACGCGCAGCTCGTGCATCTATATATGCTGTTTCACATGATTCAGATGGCCTTTACACAAAACGATAGCTTTATGCATACATGTTCAAATTTGCATATAGCATATAGCCGTGTCGGTGTATCGAACCCACGACCATCCGATCCTGGGTCCGATCATGTGCTCCACATATAAACGATGGTAACGTGTTTAAAAGGTCAATGATTCCAATTTTGCCATTTGCTAGTGTTCACCAGATATCAAACAGTTACATAAAAGCTCCAGCCAAGTTGTCGTTAAGGTGTAAAACCATTGATTTTTGTTCTTTGTTTTATAGTAAATAATAAAAGTTTGAAGGCTTATCATTCATAGAGAGACCCAAATGAAAGAATTGAAACCTACATTTTACTGTTTGTCAACCTCTGCACTATCGAAATATGATGAGAAAAGTAGGGGGTCATGTGTCATATAAGAGATTTTTTTTCTGCTCAGTGTGTACACTGCTGACAAAGTGAAAGAAGACTTCCGAAATCATATATTCATACCCCAATTTCCAAGCATAATTTTTTTTCTAAATTCACAATTCAAACATGACAATGCTGTCAAAATGTTCAGCCAGCTAAAAAAGGAAACTGTACTACTTTTTATTTCTTCATGTATAACTTTAATAGATGTGCGTATGAAAATGTCCGTATCGAGTCAGTCTGTTTGGCTAGAGGATACTTGTTTATTTAACTGGGTCCTCCGTGGTCGAGTGGTCTAAGGCGCCGTCTTTTTTTTTTTTTTTTTTTTTTTTTTTTTGCGCCCTCTTAAGATTACTTACCCTCTCACCGCTGAGGTCATACGTTCTTGTCTTGCTTGATCCGAAAACTGTATGTGAGAAAGTCAGAAGGACGGTGGTTTTACTCAGATTAATTCTGAGGTCTTCCTTCACCAATAAAAACTGAACATGCCATATATAACCAGAAACGTGTTGAAAATTGCGTAAAACCCATTCAAAAAATGTATATTTAAACATATGTAATTATCACCCAGATGTAAAAAAAAACACACGTTTTGCACGATTGGCAAGTGCCAGAGTCCACCAGGTTGATACACACATTTGCATTACATAAACAGACACGTTATTAACCAAACAGTTGAAAACACAACAGTAACAATGCCAATTTCAGTATCAGTTAAAAAAAACGTTACTTCTTATTATGCCCTTTGGCCACTTTTCAACACAAGTAACTTTGTGCAACTGGCAAACTTTCTCACATAAAGATTTTTGTGCGAACGAGATTCGAACCTACGACCTTATCGGTGAGAGGTTAGTTAATGATATTGAGACGGCACCTTGGACCACTCGGCCACGAACAACCATCGCATCGTTTATATGAAAACATTGTATACCTGTTATATTGATCTTCATCAAAGCTTTCTCTCTCGATCTTTATGATGGTCATACCGCCGTTAACATGCCCATTTATGTTATCTTGTTCCAGTGGGTCGTCTGTATTCACTATGGTATGTACAGCCTTTGACGTCGGGCACAGCTGACTTCCTGAGTTAGCTACAGAGAAAAAGTATAGTTTATATACACTGAAAGGAAAAAGAAAGTATACATTTTGGTTTTTAAAATTATTTCATTATTGGCTAAGTTTATTCATGTGATGGGAAATGAACTGATTTTTTCTTAATGTTTTGCTTTGAAATGAATTAAATGTTGTTTTTTTATTCAACAATATGATTTAATATTAATATACACAATTTATATGCAATACATTTATTGTTCCTTGACCTGTCGACGTTGATAGGTATGTATACTTTCTTTTTCCTTTCACTGTATATATAAGGAGGACAATCTAACACAGCAGAGAATGAAAACAGTTTTAGTATTAAATAAACATATTTATATGTGTCACGTCTGACTGTCAATCCAAGGGCCGTGAGTTCGAATCCCCGCCCGGCAACAGTCTTCGTGATGATTGATATACGGCAATGCGTCTCATTCTTATTCGTCTCTCACTGCTAATTTCAAGTGGGAAAGTCATCAGTTACCTGCAGAGATGTGGTGTGTTCGAGTACTGGTTAACCTTTAAGGATCCCGGGAAACAGTGGTTAGGTTAACTTATCGTCTGTTAGCCCTCGATGGCATAAATATGACGCTAAATATTCAATCAATCAATCAATTATATGTGTCACAATTTATCCGAAAGGAGAGAAAGGTGATGCATTTGTTGGAACATATTGGTTTATAGTGTCAATTGTATATTTGTTCGAGTGCACGGTTGCACTGCTGATCGGTTTTGCGTCCACATATGATAGGGCAAAAACGTATAAGGTGTGCACCCCACGAAAACAACGTACATGAATTATTGATGATCTGCGGTAGCCTGTCTCACTACCAATCCGGGGGGGGGGGGGGGGGGGGTTCGAATCAACGCCCGACCACAGTCCCCGCGTGATGGCTGATATACGACACTGCGTCTCCGGGGATTTGCATTCGTTTCTCACCGCTGATTCAAGTGGGAAAGTTATCGGTTACTTGCAGTGATGGGTATGCTCGAGTACTGATTAACCTTCCAAGATCCTAGGATATAGTGGTACGTTAGGTTAACTGATCCTCTGTTAGCCCTCGGTGGCATAAAATGATGATAAATATTCAAAGAAACTCATCGAATGAAGTTCAGTGCAAGGCCCTGATATAGGCACATCACCCGTTTAAATTTCACATACGATGTACGAAAGAGCCGCAACACATATACATGTACTTGGCCAGATACCCCGGCACGAACAAAGACACCGCCCAGATTACGTCCACATCGGATAAATGAAAGACCATATCCACGAAATATGGACAGCGGCATGGTAAGGAATCGAATCGTTGACGCTCTAATAACAAACGAAACAGAAACGGAGCGGCAGTGCAGTGGATAGAGTGCTGACCGCTCGCACCACAGACCGCAGATTCGATCACAGGCCCGCTCCAATGGACCCTAAAACAACACCTTGTCCTGGATCTACCTAGGTAACGGACTCAAGACTGATTCATATCTATGGTCTCTGAACTTACTTCCCAGTCGTGCAAAAATAAATTTAAAATAGATTAAAAGGAGTTTATAAGAAAAATACGCTTTAAATGTCTTAAAAAATAAGATTATTTATAAAATGGATACTAAGGATCTCGATCGTTATTATAAGTAGCACAAGTTAGGAAATCCCTTTTCAACTTATTTTTTTGGCATGTTTAAAAAGGGACAATAAGGGGCCAGTGAGTAGATGTAGGCATGATAATTATTTAGAGAAAAAAAATGTTTAAGCCAATTTTAAATTTTGATGAAAATCGTGATTTACTCCCTTTAATATAAACCCGATATGTGACCCGATGTCACACAGGTATGTTTCTATATTATTGTCATAGGCATACACACGTTTACAAAACAGTGTCATGTTATTTAAATGTGTCTGTTGACCAGTTCTCGCCAGACATTGTACATATGACCGATGTAGTTCTAGATGACACTTTTCATGCTACTTTTGATGTCGCAGCTCAACCAGGGCTAATGCGTGTAGCTGGGTTCTCACCCGGGGTCATTGTATACCCTTTGTTCGATCTGACATTTAACCTACATACATTGGCGGTGTCTCATCGGGTCTTTTATTTCTACTTTATGTATTATACATATTATAGGGCATATCCTAATTCTGACTGGTTACCCTGCTAGAGCTGCCCCTGGACTAATTCCAAATGAACCTGCACATACAATAATAACGAAAATATTTAAATTTACAAAACCATAAAAAATGTCATTGGATAATACATAAAAACCCAAACTGTTACACAGTGCGACATAATAACGGGTTAACATATAATATAGCGAGAACATGTCCGGATAAATATGTGAAACACAGTCCCAGCATACTCGAATAGCAAATTTTAAAACGAGATGGGGCTAATTATCTGCAGATTCGTATCTCTCCGGAGCGATTCGATCTGGATCATGCATACGTCGTGTTTGTACAAGTCATATATCAACAACCGTAAGTACCTTATTGATTAACTATAATTAACATATTCAAGGTTAATGGTTGTTACGGACGCTTCTGGAATAGAACATTATCAGATATAAATTGATACCGATACGCCTCTCTCTCTCTCTCTCAAAACTTTTCTCTCTCGCGCGCGTGCGTAACGTGGCGCGCGATCCCTCTATCTCCAAACTCTTCTCTGTCTGCTGTCTATTTCTCTCTCTTTCTACACTTCTCTCTATCTCCCTGTAAATATGTATATGTCTATCACTATAATGTCTGCTGCCCTCTTTCTCTCTTAAAATCTCTCACGCTCTCTCTCTCTCTCTCTCTCTCTTTCTCTCTCTCTCTCTCTCAACACTTCTCTTTTTCTGTCTGTCTATCGTTCTCTCTCTCTCTCTCGTTCTCTCTCCACGTCTATCTATCTCCCTGTAAATATCTATATGTGTATTTTTATATGCCTGCCTCTCTCCCTAATTTTGTTTCATTTACTCCTGATAAATATAAGTCTGTCTGTCTGTCTGTCTGTCTGTCTGTCTGTCTGTCTGTCTGTCTGTCTGTCTGTAAGAGATGGCTAGGATTAATCTGATTAACTCAATCTATATTGCATGTTTACCTTTGACCGAAGCGACATCCGCTCTCATTTTGTTGATTAAGTTGACCCACTTCTTTATGACCTCTTTTGGTGTGCGGGTGCACTGACTGAACCCTCCAATACACGTATTACCCTCCGGATTCGATCTGTTTACCGCCTCGGTTATGGTTTCCCAGATTTTATGCTTTTCCGTACTGTTGACAACCTGACCATCTTTTGTTTTAAAGTGACCTCTGCTTTTCATAATCCGCCTGTGCTTATCGTACTCTAGTATAAGCGTTCGTATTTCGGCGTCTGTCCAATTCGGTTTTCTGGACTTACTAGAAAACCCAGGGCTATTGTTCGAGGAAAATGACGCCTCTTCATTCATATTCAGAGAATTATCCATTCAGGCCGATTTAACCAAACAGAAAAACAACACGTGTTTTTATGCCGGATATTATGTATAAATATCCACAGCAGCAGAGCTATACGCTAGTATTTTCCTTTGAACACATGCCAGTCTCGATATAACATCACTCGCGACTATATGCCGAACATGTTTATAACAGCATACAACTTAATCTAAGATATATCTAAGTTCCTTCATAAACAATCTGCAGCACACAAAGTATAAACACTCTCCCGTATAACACTGCACACAAAGCTATACCGCGCAGCCTTTATTCACGAGATTAAATCTTAACTGTAAACAGCTCAGAAACTGCCTTAGCGTATAAAACCGATGTTATTTGTACTCAAGTGTAGCATTAAGAACGTGCTTAACACAAACTTAAGTACTTTGTGTGTACACGGCTTATACGCTGCCGCGAGTAAGTATTTATAGCTGAGAGTTAAGTTTGAACACTGCGCATGCTCGTATAGATAGGCGTAGTGTATGTGAGAACTGTTACATTCTTTATTTTTGTGGCTATTTTTTTGTTTGTTTGAAAGACGTGTTTGTTTTAACTAGCTGCTATTTCATTATATAAAATTAACATAGTATCTATGCATTTGATCTATATAGTGGAGAACGAACTTCTACAACTACTGCTTTTTCTCGCTCGAATAACAGTTGTATGTACACCGGTCAGTTACTACATCATGTACAAATGTATACCCTGGTTAACATGAACTTACGTAACATTATCACATCTAAAGTACTCGGCGTCGGGTTCATTACGTGTCTGGTCCCCCCTGTGATTGTATTTGTGTTGAAAATAGCAACATCTTCTATACTAGTCTAATATCATTTTCTTTTCATTCGAAGTCGGACAGCTGAGTCGGATTAAACTGCTTCTCAAGCATCATTCTCTAATTATTCTTTTTTAGCTCGCCGGGACGAATGTCCAAGGAGAGCTATTGCCATTACCCCGGCGTCGTCGTCGGTGTCGTCTGTAGACACCCAGGTTAAACGTTTGCGTTTAAGTTTAAGATATATATGCAACCACTCATTAGATATGAATGAAACTGCGCATGTGTGTTCAGCATCATCAATGGAACACACAGAAACAAGATCCATAACTCTGGATTGCATTTTGGCAGAGTTTTGGCCCTTTTTGGACTTAGCCACCCAGGTTGAACTTTCGCGGTTAGTTGCGTTTAAGTTTAAGATATCTATGCAACCACTCATTGGATATGAATGCAACTTCACATGTGTGTTTACCGTCATCGATGAACCACACACAGACAAGAACTATAACTCAGGGTTGCATTATGGCAGAGTTATGGCCCTTTTTGGACATAATTTTTTCTGGTTAAAATTTATATATCAGGTAAGATATCTATGCAACCATTCATTGGATATGAATGAAACTTCCCACGTGTGTTAACCATCATCGTTGGAACACACACATACAAGAACCATAACTTTGGGTTGCATTTTAGCAGAGTTATGGCCCTTTTTTTAATTATTTTTTCAGGTTAAATTTGTCAGATAAGATTTATATGCAACCACTCATTGGATATGAATGAAACATTACATGTGTGTTCACCATCATCGATGCCACACACATAACTCGGGGTTGCATGTTGGCACAGTTATGGCCCTTTTGGACTTAATTTTTCTTCTGTAGACACCCAGGTTAAACTTTTGCGTTATCTGCGTTTAAGTTTTGGTGTTTGCCTCCAATCTCAATCTTTGCACGGGTCGTGAGTGTTATCCCATCGGCGAGCTTTGTTGTCATCCGACAACTCTTGTTTTAATTCGTCACCGCTTCTGTAATCTAAACTGATTTCAGAACCCTTTGACGTACATAATTCACTCTTTAAAACACAAAGTGTTGTTGTTTTTGTTGTTTTTGTTGTTGTTGTTGTTGTTGTTGTTGTTGTTGTTGTTGTTGTTGTTGTTGTTGTTGTTGTTGTTGTATAGTGTTCGCTATCAACATTTTTTCATTTATAAATATCGCGATGGCGCCTGCTTCAGACAATTTTCTGAGCGCTGCCCCACTGGAATATCATGACACAGACACAGGGTATGATATTCCACCCTGTCACATTTTACTAACACTGGGCCAACCGGACCTAGAACTATCCCCCGAATGCTGAGCGCCGGGGATAACACAATGTATAAAACACGGATTATTTTTACTGTTGTTATTGCTTTTTCTACTTCTACGGTAACAGTTATTAGTACTTACATCGCTGCTGCTGCTGTTGTTGCTGCAACATCTACCACTGCTACCGATACCGCTACCACTAATACTACCTTTCACCACTACCACAACTATCTCTACCACTACAATTACCACCACATACATTACCACCACCATCACTAGCAGTATTACCACTACCACAACACAACTAGCACTACCTCTACCACTACAACTGTCACTACCTCTACCACCACCGCCATAACCACAACCACAACGCCAACGACAACAACCAATACCATCGGTACCATATTCACCATCACTATCACCACAACTATCACCACCCACACAACCGACATCACTAATGATCACCATCAATATTGTCGCTATCATAACCATCAACACAATCACCACCATCACTTCAACCAACACCACCAACTCTATCACCAACAACACCATCACCACCAACACCACCAACACCATCACCAACACCGCCACAACTATCACCACCACTGTCACCATCACTACTACCACCACCAATATCACCACCGCCACTTTTATCACAACCACTATCACCACCAACACCAACACCACCAACAATATCATCACCAACACCACCAACACCACCAACACCACCATCAACACCACCACCAATACACCAACACCACCAACAATACCATAACCAACTTCGACAGCAACATCACCACAACTAACATCACCAAACTATCACCACCAAAACAACCACCACCACCAACACCACCAACAGCAACACTATCACCACAAACACCGACACCAACACCACAATCACCACCACCAACATTACCACCAAAACTACCACCAACATCACAACCACCACTATCACCACTATTACTATCAACACCACAACCACCACCACTATCACCAAAACCACACCAACAATATAACCACTATCAACATCACATCATCACCGCTATCGCCACTACCACCACCAACACCACCAATACCACCAACAATATCATCATCAACACCACCACCAACAACACACCAATACCAATACCACCAACTATATCATCATCAACACCACCACCACCACCGCCATCTCCCCTTACACCATCACAACCACAACCACCACCACCAACAACAACACCTCCAACAACACCAACAACACAACTATCATCATCAGTATCACCAAAAACACTACAACCATCACCACCACCACCACCAACAACACAACCAACACCACCAACACAACCAACACCACCACCACCTACTCAAACACTTAAACTACCGCAACTATCACCACAACTATCACCACCACTATCCCAACCAATATGACCACCACCAATAAGACCACCGCTATTACAACCACTATCATCACCACCATTATCACCACCACCAGTATCACTACCGCCACTATCACTACCATTATCACCACCATTATCACTACTATCACTACCACCATCACTATCACTACCACTTTCACCACAACCACCACTATCACTACCATCACTATCACCATTTCTATCATCACCACTATCGCCATCATCACTGTCAACACCACCAATAACACAACCACCACTATCACCACCACCACTATCACCATCACCACTATTACCACCACCACAATCACCATCACAACCATCACCACCACTATCACCACCACTATCACCACCATAATTACAACCACCACTATCACCACCACTACTATCACCACCATAACTATCACCACCATTATCACTACCACAACTATCACCATCACCACCACAACCACAAACGCTATTGCAACCATAAAAAACACCACTATCACCACCAGCACCGGCACCACCATCTAAAAACCACCACCACCAACAACAAAAACAACAACATCTCTACTACAAACACGACTCTACCACTATCACAACAACAACCACTACATATACCAATACGCCTCTCATAGAACAACACTCAGTAGTGGTTCTACCCAGGAAGCGGACTCGAGATCGGTTCACGCACTACTACCAGCACAAAAACCAAAACCACCACCACCATCATTACCACTATCAGAACCACACCACAACCACTACACATACCACTACCATTGTCACTACCACCGCAATCACAACACCACCATCTCCGTCACTATCACCACCACCACTATCACTACCACCACTATCAGTACCTATATACAGCCAAACATGTGTAAGCGGTCACCTCTATTTAGCAAGCGCTTGTCGTGAGAAGCTATGTTTTCTATTTCTCATTTCTATGCTTTCCGAGCAAATTAACCTGTATTAAGCAACAACCATTTGCTTCTTCCCTTGGCTGGCTGCTTAAGACAGGTTTGACAGTTTAGTAAATGTCACCCTCTCATGTGCTTGAATTGTATAACTTTGACTGTATAATTTTGGATTTAAGTTACTTGTTTGTTACTCACAGTCTTGAGTGCGACATTTAGAAGTATTATATTACATCGACCTAATCTCTTTCCAAGCTGCATGTCTGATGCAGTGTTTCGTCTTTCGATATCCAACACAAAAATTACCATATCCTTAAGTTTCTCAGCCTCTAATATTAAAGAGTTACATTCAAATATCGAAAAAAATGAAAAAAAACGAATCTCAAACTAACTTGTAACTGAAATTACATTATTAGTAAAAATAAAAATATTAATATACTACTTCTTGCATTGGGCGACCTTTTTTTTTATTGAAGATACTTCTTAAAATCATAGTGCAGTGTCTTCCTTAAGAATATATAGTGGACAACAACTGCTAGCTTAATTGTTACATAAAAACACCTTATATTTATATATTTAAATAACAAACTTTCTGGCAGTCATTGGTTCTATCCATGGTAACGTTTCGTTTTATTAACTTTAGTAACATTAAATGTATGGTATCTTGTGGCCATGGTATATTAATGTTTTCTTCTCTTATATGTCTTGGGAAAAACATCGCAAATGAACAATGCCATGCTTATAATAAACAATTAATAACATAAAACGTGTAGCAAAGACTTAAAGATACAAATTTCGGAACTTATTTTAAAGACTTATCCAACGTTTATTATTTGAATTTTACTATGATTTAAATTAATACCTTGAATTTATTTGTTTTGCAAAACAACTAATACCATTTGTTATGTTTGTATTTACATTTTATTTTATCAGCTATTCTTTTTTTTACAATTATATAATGAATTTGTTCTAATAACAAAAGCGGCGACTCTAGCATTTACCACTTTAATTGCATCCAATTTGACATCTAGTCCCTATACTTTTTGGGTGAAGCATGTAGATTGAAATTTTTTTTTTTTAAAATTTGGTAAGACCTACGAGCATTAGAGTTAAAATACTATTTTACCTAGTGTTGTTTTCTTTGCCGTACTTTGAGCAAAAACAACAACAACACACACACACACACACACACACACACACACACACACACACACACACACTATGCGAAGCGGTCAAAATTGAATGAGATTTACAATTTCTCTTTCAATATTTTAGAAACGTCCTATATTTCGTTTCTCTGACATAAATTTTAAAATGCAAATCTAATATAATAGTTCTGTTTATATTCGCGTTGCAGTCATTGCTTACGCTCATGACGGTGGAAGGATTAGTGCGCTCGAGAATTTAAAGCTTTGTACGTTGGTTGGTCATATTTTATTTGAAAATGCTTAAAACGATCATGTGTTTTTTTCTACAGATGAGAATAGCAGAACATTGTCACGAGTTATGCCAAGTTTGGCTGACACTGGATGCTGTTGCATGAAAATGTAACATTGTGAACATGCGTAGTGATACACTGCAAGAATTGAACAGAATTGTCAAAAATGAAATGTCATCAAACCATCGGAATTGTGAATAAGCAATCTGGTCACCCCGTGTTTTTCCTGCATTTTTGGAGCGACAGATGCATATCTATGGAAACAAAACACTTTTAGAACCATTGGTAATGTGTTCAATGATCCAGAAGTGCATTTCTGTATATGTAGAACAGTATAAAATTAATTGGTATGTGAGACGTTCAGGCGCTGCAGTTACAGCCCATATGGTCCATACGGCTGATTATCTCTGCAGTTACAGCCCTTATGGTCCATACGGCTGATTACCTCCGCCTATTATTCATATGTTATTTACAGGCGCCATTACCATTTCAACCGATATTTTCCGGTAACCCTAATTAGCGAATTGGGAATTGGATTTCAAAAAAAAAAAAAATACCCATATTAATGTTGTTTAAATGTTCCTTTCATTAACACCATAATAGAAAATATAAAAAATAAAGAAATATCCGTTTAATTGCTCATTTTCTTCAAAAAAAGTCGTTTTTCTAAATCCAATTTCCCATTTTCATAAAAACAAAGGGATAATTTCATTTGGTAATAAAACATTAATTTGACATGACATTTTCTGAAAATGCGCATGCAAGTTTTATTTAATGTGCTTTTCAATAAAATAATAAAATATATATTATAATAAAGAAATATTGATTTAATTGCTTCTTTTCTTAAAAAAAGTCCTTTTCGTAAAACCAATGTTCCATTTCCAGATAAAGATAACTTCAATTGATAATATAACATTAATTTGACAATAATAAAATATGTATTTCTTTTCACAATGTTCGAGAAACCGGGTAAGGACTGATAAACCCATATAAGCAATACACCGTTTCAGCAGGTCCTTTTGGAATTCCTTTTTTTTTGTTTATTTAATATGTTTAGTGTTATTGCATTTGATCTTTGTTTCAGTTCTCACCGCTGACTGTCTTTGGTTAACGTCACACGTAATTAGATTACAACAATCTTGGAGAAGCTGCAAAGCTGATGTCTGAAAGTTACTGAAAAGGAGACAAGATACATGAAGTAATAAAGAGTAATGACCATCATTTGGCGGAGTTTAAACGGACATCCTCCCGTTTGATAGCCTGGAACACCTTCATCTGCATTCGGCATCATCGCATACTGTTTGTGAATCTGAGGATTTGTGTTCCTCCGCAAAATAGTCCCGAAGTGACCTCTGGGTTGGCAATATAGTGTGTGTACTATTTATATCACACACAAAACGATTACATTGTTAAATCTAAATACTAATTTTCAATGTGTTTTTTTTTAATTCATAGTTCAGTCAGCCGTCGATTTCTTGTTACGTTTGCCTTTCTTCTTTTTCCTATCTTTCTTATCTTTCTTGTTTGTTCTATTATTCTTGTTTTTGCCTTTATTTAGTTTTTTGTTTCTTTTTCGACAAGCTTTGCCTTTCTTTCCCTTCTCACATTCTGTAATAAAAAAGCACCTCGTAACATGACTCGATGCGCACTTTATAGAGAGATCGCGTGTTAACAATTAGTATGTTAAGAATGCATTTGAAAAACACACTTAGAGATCATTTTTTAAGATCCAGATTTGCTAACATGTAGGGACACCTTATAAACAGTCAAATATACTATCACAATTATTCTATCTGTCATGGTAAACTTGATATCTAAGTTGAAATTTGGATTTTCATGCTCAAGTCCAAGAATATTGGTGAATACGAGAGCTATGGCAGATAAGCGTAAATTAGTTGCTTTAAACTTATTTATTTTACATCGATTGTGAAAAAAGTTCTTACAACTTATACAAATCAAGCTAGAATTCTCTATTGGAAGAACCATAACTAAGCAGATAAAGTGACTTGCTGTAAGAGAACTAGCTTATGTGAGTTAAATATTACAATACTTCTTTGCCAATTATCCATTTATCAAATTTAATATAATGGGCAGCAAGTCGAATATCCAAATAATAAAAATCCTTATCATCCATCTAGCTCAGTAACGGCTTTGCACCTAGCCGTAGCCGGGCCCTTTAGCGCGTCTGACTTCCAACCCAGGGGTCGTGTGTTCGAATCCCTGCCTGGTCACAGTCCCCATGATGATTGATATCTGAAAATGCGTCTCGTTATATTTCGCCACTCCCCGTTGATTTAGGTGGGAAATGAAACAGTTATATTCGGAGTCAGGTGTGATCGAGTACTGGCTAACCTTTCATGGTCCAAGAAAAAAGTGGTTATGTTAAATTCTCCTCGGTTGTATCTCAATGGTACAAGACATGGCGCTAAATATTCAAACAAACAAAGTACTAACAGTAGCTCCTTTTGTTACATCATGTGTATGTTTTGTAGTGTCCATTATTTTCAATGTTTGGATATTTCATGTGATTCTGATATTGTAATGACTAACACATATTTCTTGTTTTGGACATTTAAGAAAGGTACAGGGCAACTGTGAGCAAAGTCAATAACAGCAGCAATTGTTACATTAAAATAAATTATATTTGTTAAGATAAAACCTACTTTCTGGTACAGGTACAGCCGCTGGTTTCACCACTGGTGCAGTCGTTATCTTCTTAGAAATGATTGCCGGGAAGCTGGGTTGGTCGGAGACATATGTCGGAGTACCGATAACTCCCGGGGTCATCACCATGTCACACGCGTTACCATAACTCACATGTCCTTCCTCTAAAACTAACACATATAAATAACAATAATAATTATAAATAATAATAAAAAATAAGTTATAACATTTCAGACATTTCAAGATGAGGAAACTCTTAACTTGAGATGGTTAGTCAAACTGGAGCCAGGCTCCTGCTTTACCGACACATTTAGGTAACTACTTAAATAAAAAAACAACTCAAATCTAAGAAAAGAAACCAGGTGATCATGATTTCAGACTTGTTCCAGTACAACTGCATGTGGTTTCATTGATAGTGATTATATTATAAGTAAATGACCAGTCAAAACAGATTTAAGTTTTTAAATATTTAAGTAAAACTTAAGAAAACGTTGGTGAATCTGCGGTTGGATTCACGAAACATTTCAAACTGAGATTTCCTTAACTCCAAATTCTCAATTCCTCTTAATGATTACTTGTGAGATGGACACACAGTATTGGACTTCTACCCACTGATGAAAGACAACGAGCACACAGATCAATGTTAATGAAGTTAATAGTATGGAATTTCAACAAATTTAGTTGAGTTAGTTGAGGAAAATCTCAAGTTGAGATGTTTAGTGAAACTGGGGCCCGGAATACAAGTGATGCTATTTGAAGACATATTTGACAACTTTGCAAACGTTATAGAAGTACAATAACAAATACCATGGGTTTGACAAGTCGGATATTTTGACAAGTATTCAGCTTCCCCGAGATCCGTCCATTAAATGCATAAGAAGGAGCCAGTCATCACTGATTGACCGGTCTTTCTGGTCATGGACCGACCGAACCGAAATGCGTTAATCCTTTGGAAACATTTTTTTTGTAATCACCTATCCGAAATAATATACTAGTTATATTTGTCTAAAAATTTAAACGTGCCTTTTTTGTTGTATAAATGAGATGGTGTACATCAATCAATGACATGGTTTGATCACAAATGTTCCCATGTTTTAAAAATAATGGAAAATACCATCAAACAGATTTAATGCAGGAGACTTAAAAAGCAGAAAAAATGTCCAGTATGTAGGTTTACATGTCACTACTTCGTTAAACTTACTTTTATCAGTATATGATCAAACTACATACACTTTATATTATCTACAAAAGTAGGCGTCGGCTTGATTTAGTTAAATTGAATTGATTAAATATGGTAATAAAAAAGCATAAAAACAACAAACAAACATATCAATAATAAACTCAGACATTGTTTATACTTACAGATATAACACAATACAAATCCTCTGGCGCCATTAGAATACCGACTGACTTTAAAAACAAATCTGACGTTTGTTGTTACAAAGTCTGAAACCGATGTCGTCGGGTTGGCTTCCAAATCCGTGACGTCAGATCCGGAGTATAAGAGCAATTGATCATCTTCCCCAAGGTCAACATCCTTCACGTGTATGTGTAAAATAGCATTTGAACGTGTCACTAGGATCTTTTCGCATTCGTTGTTAAAAGAGTTGACATTGTATTGCCATGGATACAACTTGTGACTTCGCAGAATTCCCGACTTGAATGCCATTCCACGTTTGAACTCCGAGTAGTCAGAACATATGTCGATTATTTTTCGATCCTTAGGCAATGACGTCATATCCGTGTTTGTCGTTTTTGAATCTGAAGTATGGTTGGAAAATATATTTTAAAAAACCAAATACATTGCATTTATAACTAAATAAGAATACCGCAGCATTGGTCTAGTGATAGAGAGTTCGCCTCGCATGCAGAAGCTCGCTGGTCCGATCCCCGACCGGTTCATACTTGAAAAAATGGTACAAAGTATAATCGCTTGGTGCTCATCATTCAGACGATAGTTCTAGGTCTGGTCGGGCCGGTGTCAGTATAATGTGACTGGGTGGGGTATTGTATCATGTGTCTGCGATATGATACTCCAGAGATTCAGCTCTTAGAACACTATCTCAACTAGACGCCGTTGCGATACGACTGAAAAATTATTGAAAGCGGAGCTAAATACCTTAAAACAACAACTAAATACAAATATAGAGCTATAAACAAACACGCCGAATTGTTGTTTTAAACTTATTTATTTTACATCGAATGTAAAATAAGTTCTTACAACTAAGATAAATCACTCACTCTCGAATTCTTCCTGGATAGAACCAGTACACAGCATTTGCGGAAAAAAATTCTTGCTCAAGGACACCACACATTGCCGTGGCGGATAATCGAACCCACGACTTTCCGATCATGGGTTCGGTGCTCTACCACTGGACCACGCACTCCACCCAATTGTTTGCTCATGGCGGTAAAACAAACCTCGGGAAATCAGGCTCTCCAGACTAAAATTATTTCATGTTATTCTACTCTTAAAACCTAGGCATATACATTTTGTGGTTTTGAGATCAAGATTAAAGAACTACACAAGCATACCATGTGTATCATCTCTATAGGGGAAACATGACATGTAGGCTAACGTGATAGTTGCAACCATCTCACTATATTCAGGTCGCATTATACAGTTGAATTGTGTTCTTTGTTCTATATAAATAATGTCTAGGATTTCAACGGTAGAAAGAATTTTCCACATGAAATAATATTTTCCAAGTATTTCTTTTTCATAGCAGAAATATACGCAAATAAAAATACACAATAACTGGTAGGTTGAACTATTTTCTGTTTCATTAGAAAACTTATGAACACTGTTTGCATTGATAATGCTCTTTTCTCTACCAAAGTAATAATTGACTGAGATATTTAAAATGTTCTGAAATGATACCGTTGACTACAGGTAGAAATAAAATTTGAGCAGGAGTATATATATACTCAAATTGAGTTATTTTCTGAATATAGGGTCTTTGGTCGGTTTCAAGCTGAGATTTTCCTCAACTAAAAAAAATCATTTTTTCTACATAATTACTTGAACTCATAATATATGAAATGACCAGGCAGAATTGAAGTCAGAAAAATATTTACTCATTGGTAAGGATAACATACAAAGGATAACATGCAAGATGATCAATGTAAATCAAGTTATAGAATTTCAATAATTTGAGTTGAGGAAATTCTCAAGTTGAGATGTTTATGGAAACTGGGGCCAACTCAGAAGGATCAATATTTAATACGATAAATACTAGTAATAGTAGTATTTGAGCTGGAGTACATACTCATGTTGAGATATTTTGTGAATATATGGCCTCAAATATTTGTAATCCTATAACATTTACATTAAGCATCGTGTCTGTTACCCTTTACCAATGACTAAAGTTGTGGTATGACTTCAATACTGAGTGATCATTTAACGTGATATGAGTTCATGTTGTCGTTTGGAAAAATGAGAACTTTGAGTTAAAAATCTCAGATTAAGATGTTTAGTGAAACCGACCTAAGTTCAGTAGGGACATGACATGATTCACTACAATAAATAATGGTGTGTATGTCATGTTATTTCACGGTCTAGATTAAAACACAATGTTTCAAAATGAATAAGTTACCAATTTCTAAGCACATGTAGTTGTTAAGCCGGAGAAAATCGGATTGTCTTCCATAACATTGGAAACTATTCACAGGTTCCCTCTGCAAGACCATTATTTCATTGTTGAGTGTAATGTTACATTTACTTTGCCAATAACAATTGAACGCGTCTTCGATCATCCTCGGTGTCTTTCCGAGACAATCTGAAATACAAAACACATAAAACAATTTTGAAAAAGACACGTATGCTATGATCTGCTCCAATGAAGATATTTACTTTTAGACTGTAAAAGACTAACTATTTGATTAATAAAATCAGGGATGAAATTTCAAATTAGAGCGTCTTGATATGACTATGATTTCGAAACAAGTCACCGTTTGGCTTCTACTATTTAACGTTCATACCATAATTATAACTATCAAAGAAACATTTCTATATAACTTAATGTAGACACATTATACTGGAATAGAGCTGTATTCTAACGTTTTGGAAGTCGGTTTTTGAAACATGAAGTAGAAAATGTATACATATATGAACATTTAAAGCAGCTCTTAAAAAAGAAAATAACTGGATTTTCCCCACGACTGGCATTATTTTTAGATTCACGACTCGTTCTCCAAGAACCATTCGTGAACTTATGCAGACTCCCACTCCTATTTACTGAATGTTGTATTATCATCTATACATATGTTCATAACTAATGACTACTCTTTAGCATATTCTATGTCGTAGTTACTTCCCTTTACTTAGAATAAGAAATACTCTTATAATTTGCCTCTATAAATGCATGCGTTTCCATACCATGAATCACTTGCTACTTCGATACTGACCATTAAACATCTTAGTTAGAGCACACGCTTTGTGTCGTTCATTTTTAGTTCCATTACTTCAATAGTATTATTATGTGTTACTGTGTATACCACAAACATAACACTGAACATTATCTACTAAGTAGCATTCAATTTGTTTCGTATGATTATACAGATGTAGTGATTCTTGGAAATTTTTGTAGCAAATCCACCATGGGAATATGTTGTTGTTGTTGTTGTGTGGTGTTTCAACAATGTTTCAGTCATATCGCGACAGTGACTACTTGAGACAGTATTCTAAGCGCTGTCACACTGGAGTATCATGCCGCAGACACATGGTATGATACCCCACCCAGTCACATTATACTGACACCAGGCCAACCAGACCTAGAACTCTCCTCTTAATGCTGAGCGTCAAGCGAAGAAGCTTCTAGTACCATTTTTAAAGTCTTTGATATGACCCGGCCGGGGATTGAACCCACGACCTTCCGCATGCGAGGCGGACGCTCTACCACTAGACCACGCTGCGGTCTACCATGGGAATAAACTGAACTTTTGAAATATTACATACATGAAGTGATAGCTTAATATGAGTAGGACCCAGTTAAGGATACAAGACTACTCACATGCTATATAAAGGATAGATTTATAAACCCATTGGATCATAGAGATACTGTGAATTTATAGATATTTAATTTCATAAAGGGATTAAATTCAAATCAACGGAATTTACGATTTTATATATAATATATAAGAAATCATTTACCATAAGCGTTGCAATTCCCTTTCCCGCCATCTACGTCAATGTGTGCTATGATTCCGTTGTTGCACACTAGTTCAAACGAATTAGTGCCATCTAGACCCGATATGCAAGAGCCGTCTTTTATAAATCGAATGGATGAACACCTAGCTGAAAATTGAGATTAACGAAATGTACACACTCTGATTAGATATTTAAAATACAAAACAGAATAGAACATTGTTTCATTTAGATTTGTACAATGTACATCATCATAAATAATACAATATTCAGTCTAAATACATGGATACTAGATTTGGATTCTCACTCTGACAATTAAGACAAACACATGCTATGTTTGAGCTTTTGCAAACGAATACAAATGAACATTTATATTATCTTAATAATTTTTTATTTTATGCTTTAAGTGCAAAACAAGATCTTGCCAAGTGAAGATACAAAATTATTTATTTAAATTAAGATGTAAAGAGGTGTAACGTTATACATTAATGTGAGCTATTGTCCAGATAGTAATAGCCATATTGTTAGAATACAACTCGTTTTATATATATGTATACAGTAGAGAGAATTACAACTTTGCAGTGCTAAAATATAAAATGTAATATCATTGGCCAACTTTCAGCATATGGTGATTTAGATAAAAGTTTAAGTGGGATGCTCTCCGTGCTGTCAAGCCGGAGGCAGACACCCCCTCGCAGACTTCCCGACCCCCCATGTCTTGCCTCGAGCTAAATGAGGTACCGGGTTTTGTTTTCATAAAAATGTTTTAAAGTCACAACATATAGGAGTAAATAACAATCATATTGTCATTCTAAAGTTCTTTAGAATGAAACGGTTGATGTTTATTTTTTCCAGATGGAGGTCCGTGCCGCAATCAAGATTGACACTACCTCTCAAACTTTCCCCATGTCTTGGCTCGCAGGTATCAGACTTCAAATCCGATGAAGATCTTATTACATCTTCTATTTTGTCCACCCCACCACCTCTAGGCTCACTCTCTCCACACTATTATCCATAATTGAAACGCTCCAATGCCTTTGTTTTACTCGCCTGGTTATACATATTTGCACGAGAAAAATGCATTTCTTACTCAAAAACTTTATATAAATGTGGGTATACATATACCACGTACTCATTTTAAAAAAGAGAGACATTACAGCGACGTTCCAAATCAATACAATTAAAAAAACAAAAAACAGTAAGTGGCAATCATGCAAAACAGTCGCTATAACATGTTCTGAATTGAAAAAAAAAATTCTATTTGAAAAACATAAAAATAAAACACACATTTGATATACATGTCTCTGTAAGGATTTTAACAGTGATCCTCTAATGTTCCAGCCAAACGATTTAATCCGTCGTGCTACCAACATTAAATTATAATCTTTTCAAACATAATTGCACATACTGTGTGTTTATGTGCATGTCAGACGATGCCATGACAATACGGTGGTGATGGTACGATAGCATCATGGTGAAGGAGCGATAGCACTTACCGTCTTGGCATCGATTCTTCACCATCTTGTCATCGAATTGTTGCGTCTGCGTCATCGTGCATTCGCTCCATCACCATCGCGTTATCGTTCAGTCAGCACCGTACTATTGCACTGTCGTGTTATCACCATTATGTGCTGCCATAGGATGTTTCAGTTGACAAAGCGATAGAACAATAACCCTAACGGAACACCGTAGAAAAAACTACATAACACATTTTAAATGCGAAAATATACAACCAACAGGTTTTAAGATTAAACTCACATCTTTACTTTAAACACAAATGAAAATTACTTACCGATGTGTGCAAGAACAACAATAACGGAAAGCCACTCATAGGTATGCATACTGATTCCACAAAGTATAAAGCCAGACTCCTCGCAATGAATTTCCTAGCTAGAATTTGCGCATGCGCGGAATACATTCTATCGGTATTATCTTCATTTTATCAAGAAAGTTCGCTTTGAACGGAATCAGACGAGGTTAAAATCTATTTTAAAACTAGGACACATAATATAAACAGGAATTAATTTTCCTTGCTTTCAGAAGTTTTTTTAATCTACTTGATTTGAAATAAGCAGATGCACGATATTTGATCAGGTGGGGTCCTTCAGTTTTAGGGTGAGTCCAAGATAATATTTTCTGAAACGCTGTCACGTAGCAATTCTTTGAGGGGTCCGGACACCATACGCCCACGCCCTATTCTGGACCCGCTTATGTTTGATAAAAACTGAGGATTAATAACTATAGGCGTAGAAGCATCTGCATTATTGGGGCTATAGGCAACCTTGGGGGAGTGTGTGAGGGGTTCGTCCCAAGTGAGGTATTTAGGATAAAAATATGTTTTTTATTTATTACAATATTTTGTGATTTTTTTTCTCGTGTGGTAAGAATAAAATATCAGATGCATTAAAAAAGCGAAATTCCACTGGGTTTTAAACCCGGTACCTTATGCACTGTGAGTCAAGACATTCAGGAGATTGGTGGAGGGGTGTGTCCACTCACGCTACCACCCACTCTCACCAACCCCCCCCCCCCCCCCCCCCCACTCTCTCTTACTCCCGCTGGTGGGGATACGGAAGGCCTCTCCCAAAAAATGATATCTTTAAAACTAAATGCTGCATTCTAGTGAATGTTTAGGATATTAATACGTTTATTATAATATATATTCTAATATTTTGTGACCTTTAAACTTTTAAAAGAAAAACACCCCACCCACATGAACTTAAAAAACAACACTATCAAATATAAAATGAAGTTAAAACTTTAATTGTGAGAAGGGACTTGTTATGATTTTTAATACCAACTGCTGCATTCTAGTGAGTTTTCAGATTTGAAAATATGGTTATGAGAGGGGTATGTGTGGCAAAGTATATGTTACCAGCTACCAACCGCACCACCCATTGCTCCCACACACCAACCTCTGGCTCCCACGCCCCTACCTCTGCCTATGATAAATTATTGATAGTCGTTATTGTTGTTAGTGTTTTTTGTTGTTGATTGTTTTGTTTCGTATTTAGCATTGCATTCCAGTGTATTACGTCGTAATACGGGCACAACGCAATATAACTATTTTGTAGTTCTTTTCATCCTTAGCTAGATCCTAGTACAGTAAATAATACATATATTCATGTTGAACTCATTATAGCTAGGCCCCAGAATACCGATTGTTGTATAGTTTCATGCTATACTTTCCACTATAACTAGATTCATGCATACCATATTGCGTAAGTTATAATCTATAATATGATTAGGCTTCAGAATACCGAATATTGCATATGTGTATGTTATAATCTACAATATGATGAGGCTTCAGAATACCGAATATTGCATATGTGTATGTATAATCCACAATATGATGAGGTTTCAGAAAACCGAATATTGCATATGTGTATGTTGTAATATGCAATATGATTAGGCTTCAGAATATCCAATAGTGCATATGTGTATGTTGTAATCTACAATATGATTAGGCTTCAGAATATCAAATATTTCATATGTGTTTGTTGTAATCTGCAATATGATTAGGCTTCAGAATATCAAATATTGCATATGTGTATGTTGTAATCTGCAATATGATTAGGCTTCAGAATATCAAATATTGCATATGTGTATGTTGTAATCTACAATATGATTAGGCTTCAGAATATCAAATATTGCATATGTGTTTGTTGTAATCTGCAATATGATTAGGCTTCAGAATATCAAATATTGCATATGTGTATGTTGTTATCTACAATATGATTAGGCTTCAGAATATCAAATATTGCATATGTGTATGTTGAAATCTATAAAATTATTATGCTTCAGAATACCGAATATTGCATAATTATAAGCATGTTATAATCTGCAATATGATTAAGCTTCGGAATACCGAATATTGCATATGTGCATGTTGTAATCTGCTATATGATAAGGCTTCGAAATACCGAATATTGCATATGTGCATGTTATAATCTACAACATGATTAGGCTTCAGAATACCGAATATTATAATCTACAACATGATTAGGCTTCAGAATACCGAATATTGCATATGTGCATATTATAATCCACGACATGATTAGGCTTCAGAATACTGAATATTGCATATACGTATGTTATAGTCTGCAATATGATTAAGCTTCAGAATACCGAATATTGCATATGTGCATGTTATAATCTGCAATATGATTAGGCTTGAGAATATCGAATATTGCATATATGCATGTTATAATCTACAATATGATTAGGCTTCAGAATACCAAATATTGCATATGTGTTTGTTATAATCTGCAATATGATTAGGCTTCAGAATACCGAATATTGCATATGTGTATGTTATAATCTGCAATATGATTATGCTTCAGAATACCGAATATTGCATATGTGTATGTTATAATCTGCAATATGATTAAGCTTCAGAATACCGAATATTGCATATGTGCATGTTATAATCTGCAATATGATTAGGCTTCAGAATACCGAATATTGCATATGTGCATGTTATAATCTGCAATATGATTAGGCTTCAGAATACCAAATATTGCATATGTGTTTGTTATAATCTGCGATATGATTAGGCTTCAGAATACCGAATATTGCATATGCACACGTCATACTTTATACTTTTCAGACAGAAGCCAGTATACCATATATAACATATATTCATATTATATATTGAATACGTCTACACTATAGTCATACCCAAATATACTGAATATTGCATATATTGGTAAACTATAGCTTAACAACAGTATTCCGAACATTGCATAGGTTCATGTTGTACTCTACACAATAGCTTAACCCTTGTATATAGAACATTGCTTATGTTTAAATTGCTCTCTACACTATAGCTAAACCCTAGTATACCGAACATTGCATATGTATATATTGCTGTCTGCACTATAGCTAAACCCTAGTATACCGAACATTGCATATGTTTATATTGCTCTCTACACTATAGCTAAACCCTAGTATACCGAATATTGCTGATGTTTATATTGCTCTATACACTATAGCAAAACCGTAGTATACCGAACATTGCATACGTTAATATTGCTCTCTACATTATAGCTAAACCCTAGTATACCGAATATTGCATAGGTTCATGGTGTACTCTACATTATAGCTAAACTCTAGTATACCAAATATTGCATATGATTATATTGCTCTCTACATTATAGCTCCACCCTAGTATACCGAATATTGCATACGTTTTTTATTTCTCTCTACACTATAGTTAAACCCTAGTATACCGAACATTGCATGCGTTTATATTGCTCTCTACACTATAGCTAAAACCTAGCATAACGAATATTGCAAACGTTTATATTGCTCTCTACACTATACCTAAACCCTAGTATACCGAATTTTGCATACGTTTATATTGCTCCCTACACTATAGCTAAACCCTAGTATACCGAACATTACATACGTTTATATTGCTCTCTACACTATAGCTAAACCCTAGTATACCGAACATTGCATACGTTTATATAGCTCTCTACACTATAGCTAAACCCTAGTATAACGAATATTGCATATGTTTATATTGCTCTCTACACTATAGCTAAATCCTAGTATACCGAACATTGCATACGTTTATATTGCTCTCTACACTATAGCTTATCCCTAGTATAACGAATATTGCGTACGTTTATATTGCTCTCTACACTATAGTTAAACCCTAGTATACCGAATATTGCATACGTTTATATTGCTCCCTACACTATAGTTAAACCCTAGTATACCGAATAATGAATATGTTTATATTGCTCTCTACACTTTAGCTAAACCCTAGTATACCGAATATTGCATATGTTTATATTGCTCTCTAAACTGTAACTAAATCCTAGTTGACCGAATATTACATATGTTTAAATTGTTCTCTACACTATAGCTAAAGCCTAGTATATCGAATATTGCATGTGTTCATGCTGTACTCTCTACTGTAGCTAAACCATTGTATAACGAATATTGCATATATTTATATTGATTTCTACACTGTAGCTAAATCCTAGTTGACCGAATATTACATATGTTTAAATTGTTCTCTACACTATAGCTAATCCCTAGTATACCGAATATTGCATATGTTTATATTGCTCTCTACACTTTAGCTTAACCCTAGTATATCGAATATTGCATATGTTTATATTGCTCTCTACACTGTAGCTAAATCCTAGTTGATCGAATATTACATATGTTTAAATTGTTCTCTACACTATAGCTAAAGACTAGTATATCGAATATTGCATGTGTTCATGTTGTACTCTCTACTGTAGCTAAACCCTTGTAAAACGAATATTACCTATAGTTATATTGCTTTCTACACTATAGCTAAATCCTAGTTGACCGAATATTACATATGTTTAAATTGTTCTCTACACCATAGCTAAAGCCTAGTATATCGAATATTGCTTGTGTTCATGTTGTACTCTCTACTGTAGCTAAACCCTTGTATAACGAATATTACATATATTTATATTGCTTTCTACACCATAGCTAAAGCCTAGTATACCGAATATTGCATACGTTTATGTTGAAATGAGAACTTAATTAAAAAGTAAAAATTGTTGACACTTCGTTTCCTCAAAGGACTTATATAGATGGATAGGAAACATGCATATCCTGGCAAGATGTTGATAAAACAACACGCGAAGGATAATTATTTGGCAAATTAGATCCTTGATAACTGATGTTAATGTAAGTTGTATGTAAAGAATGTGAAAATCATGTAAAATGGTCTGGAATTAAAAGCATTCAGTTTGAAGTTAATTTCTATTAATGTTGTTGTTTTTTAAGTTACAATATAAACATTTTGTAATCATAAGTACTTTAACAATTTCAAACACAATTTGCTGGAAATGATATCGTGTTGTTGAGAATTTCCATTTGTTTGCATGAGTGATATGGAAGTAAAGCTAATTAAAAACGAGATTTCGTGAGATTTAGCGAGTATTCACAAAATCTCATCAGTTACTTTTCTTTCTCTATATAATTCCAGGGTTTCATATCATGGGGCCTCGTAATCTATAAATAACCAGTTAGTTTCTCTTAATTCAAATTCCTATATTCTCTCATCTCATGTGTAATAAACTTTATTCTTCAGTTTAAAAATTCTGATGTCAATATTGCTTCTGACACCACTGTGTCATAAACCCTTACTTTCAGCACTAACGTTTTGTTCCAGTTTACTTTTCGGCACTACAAGTACACTTGACGGAACCCTTAAACTCAGTGTTTAGTTGCAAGTAAGTATTTCATGAAATGTATTCAGGATAGCCGACACCACTGATTTAATTTAAGGAAAACATTATATTTACACTAATTGTATTGGATTCCGAGCCTGTCAGTGTATTACATCATATACAATGTATTATTATTATTTTAATAAATGGTGTTCTTTTCTGCCTCTGTAATACTGATTGCGATCTGGACCTAAATTCATCAATTATTTGAGAATCAGACTCAAATTCATTCATTTGTGTAAACCCCTGCAAACATACAATTATGGGTAATACATGTGACCCTGTAACCTTTTCTGTTAAATAATCATTAAAACTGCTTTTTTTCTGCAAATAAATATATAATTAATTGATTATATAATAGATGCTATTTGAATCTTGACACTTTGAGTCTGTGTCCGAGTATTATATTCAAATTATTGATGAAATACTGTCCCGGAGGTAAAGTACTTTGTAACTGCCCGTTTTTAAGTCTACAACATTAACAACAACAACCATGCCAATCCATCCGATCGGTCTCAGCTAAAGGTACAGATACATTATGACAAACCGGTTTTCCGGTAATTCATGGTTTTCCCCGAATATAGCTGTTTATTGACTAAGCTTTCCTACAAAAACGGTGGATAGTTCACTGCTAGACACGGCGTGTCCAGATCTTGGTTGTTCAGGAAACGGATTCTGGTAGTGAAATGAGTATTTCTAGTGAGAGTGTCCTTTGAAAATTACTAATTGATAATTGATAAGTACAAAGCTAGTTTGCAAATCACTGAATGTCACAGAACAAGTTACTGTATGGAGCAAACATGAGACTTACAGGTAACTTGCACTACAATAAAAACATTTATATTCAAACATTTTGTTGTGTGTGTGGTTTTTTGGTGTTGTTTTAAATTAAACCAACGATTACTTAATGTCGGTTTTGTTTTGGGCGTTTCCGTATTTAAAGGGAGTTTATCAGAAAAACGCGCTAGAACTGTTTTAAAAACTATAAATATCTATAAATTGGATAAAAAGCATCTCATTACCATTAATAAATAAAATCTGAATAGTTTGGCCAAATCAACCAAAACGTGACAAAATATATATTCAAATTGGAGTCATAATTTGACACGAAATCCCTATTCTAAAAATAGACAACACTTAAATACTATTTGACGTCATTCGGACTCTTTCTACTCTTGAAAAAAAATGACGTTAGCCCTCCCCACACCCCGCCCATAAACAGCTTTTTTTTTTATCAAAATTCACTATATTTCTACTGAAATTTTATTTTGTGTTGCCCCCCTCTAAAATCAAAATAAAATCACGTGGCTCATTTAATACGTGACTCATTTAATACGTCACAAAATATGTTGCACTTTTAAGCGGCAAATCTATTCTACCTAGTCGCGTAGCCCAAGTTAGGAAATCTCTCTTTTATATACTATTTTGCCATACTTAATTAGACATGTCTGCTGCGAGGTCAGTAACTATGCATTGGCCTGATATATTGGAAAATATGCTTTTAGCTTATTTTAAAAGTTTGAAAAATACTGATAAATTCCCTCTAATGTTTTTCACCCAGTGCAAGGTATATACCTGGCATGTTCTATAAATGTATAAAAAGTAGAATTTACTGCAAATATCTACTAGGTTACTGACCTTGTTTGTTTTGTTTCCTGCAAGTAGGTACTGCAAGATGTCAGTAGGGTGTTGCATTGTAATCTCGTGTTTTGGATCTAAATGTTTTTGTTATAAATTATTTTCAGATATCGGTACGATTATTGCTACTATGTAGTGTTTTGTTGTTGGTTATTGATTTAAGGAAAACAAGTATAGAAGTATGAGAGAAAAGTTTAATATAATAAAATTCCCTTTCGATCTACTGTTTATGCATTTGTTTCAATGAATGTTAACCGAAGTACACCGGGCCTACTTCATGTTGTTCACTTGGTAGCCAGGCTGTCGCTTTGGCGTCTCACTACACAGTTACGCCCCTTTTATCCCCACGGTAACATGATTCTTACGCTTAAAAAAGTCCTATGTAATTTGATTTTGAAATATTTTCAAAATGGTTCATACTGGTTGTGATTTCTTGCTGCAGATGAGTTAAGAAAATGTTAACATAGCATACTGCATTGAAGACATCACTGGACTTTTTTTTTTAAAATCTTAGGATGTCACTGCACCCTCTTTTAAAAAACAAGTTGTTCAACCTACCAGTTAGTGTGCATTTTTATGTGCGAATACATTCCTGCTAAAAAATCTATGTGGAATTCTTTTTTACCGTGGAAATCCTAAAGCTTATTTTATATAGAACAAAGAACAAAATTTAACTGTGTATTGAGCTCTTAACATTTATGAAACTCGTTAGGTAGAATGGTATGATTCGAGATTTTAGGTACGAATGCGAGAGACTCTATTTACAGTATGTCTCCACAATACATTCATGTTTGAATTGTTTATAAAGTCTTAGTTTATTTCTACCGTTACCTCTTTGTGAAATTTCTCTGTTTACATCTTCATGCCACTTTGTGATAACGTAATTCACAATCAGTGGTATTATTTCATAGTTTCGGGTTTGAACCGATATCCAAAGTTGCAAAGGAGTTCATTGCGAAGATATCTTCTTATAAACGCATTTCAAAACCTATCAAGGTGTGCCTGCATACGGGATAGAAACACCAAAATCAAGCACTCGTCTCATTTTCTGGATCTACAGTTTCCTTCTTCTCCATGAGACTAATAAACTGTAATATATAAGAGCACATTCATACCACAACTCGCGCCATAACTTCTACATGTTACCAATTACAGCATTTAAGTAACATTTCTGAAGCAGCAAGAAAATCATATGCATAGCCAATATTATGAACACCACTTCCTTGGTGTAGTGGTAAACAAGAGTTCTTGTGATGCTTATATCATCCACCTGGCTCCTACCCTTCCAGTGATTAGGCAGGATAGTCTGTACATATATTAAAGAAAAGTTGTGTATTCTTATAATTAGAATATTTACCAGTAAGCAATTAAGTACATTTGGTAGAACTGTTGCAAACTAGAGGTTTCCTGAAGTTGCATTATTTACGGAACCAATAAACGGAGTGTTTAAGTGCAACTCAGGTTTTCGTGAAAAATGTTCAGGATAGCAGACATCAAATAATATGGATAAATCTTTATGTAGTAAGGTATTGAAATGATAAAACAACACAAAGCTGAGTTCCACTGAAATATATGTCAAATTGTTGAATTATTATAACTTCCAATTAAAAATGTTCAAAGTCATGATCCATGCACAGATTATTATATCAGATACATTGTTAGTTTTCACTGAATCACTGAATTAATATCTGAATTATGTAAACAAACTACATAATTCATGCAGAACCAGAAATCTATGATTCGAACAAGATTCTACCTAATTTCAGTGAATGTCAAACACTGACATTAATTAGTAATTTTGAAAACAAAACTAAATTCAAAGTTTTGTTTACAGGCACTGTTTATAGTGGCAGAAAGTTCTAAAGTAAGACAAGTTTTCATAAGTTCTTGTAGAATATTTCTGAAGTCCAAATTAAATAATTTTCTATTTAATTAATTATCAAAATTATTTCAACAGTAGTTTCAAAATAAAAAATATGAGTCAAGAGTGGAATGATTAACTTAACTGCCAATTACCAATCTATTTATAGTTATCATCATCTACATAGCTGTGCTCTGATTGGTCAATATGTATAGCAACAAAAGCAAACAACTTATCATACAAAGTAGAATATGAAAAGATAATTTTGAATATCCGATACAACATATACATAAAAAGTAGTAAAAAGGATATATAACACCCTTAAATTTAGGGTTACATAAACCTAAATTTTGGCTCCCTAAAACAATATAGCCGCTGTTTTTCAAGGAAATATCAAGGAACCCTTTTTAAACATTACAAACTAACTAGGTTATGATAATATATAAAAAAAACTACACTTAATAAAAGCTTATATATAAACAAACAAAATAAAATTAGCATCAAGTTGTAATAAGAATATACCATAAGAAGTTTAAAAATAATTATTTGTAATTTTGATCTCTTTCTGACAGAGAGCCCAGAGCAACCAAAACGTAAACAAAATAAGTTTTCCAGCAATAACTCCACAAATACTATATGTTATATTGTGAAACATTGCCTAATGATAGCTTACTTTATCAACTACAGTTTCATTTATAGAATAGATACTTAATCATAAAATAAGCAAAATTGGTTTCTTTGTATAATTTTAAAATGGTCAAATTTGGCTTATTTCATAAAAGTTTTTTTGGTTATTCCCCATTAATATATACACGAGAATCATAAAACTTGTACCATACGGCGTAATATTATGATTTATCAGAACATGTTAACTGAAAAAGTATAAAACTTACATTTATTAATATATTTACAAAAACATTGTTTTCCCTTTGGAAACTCAACCAAAAACCTACGTTTTTCACACTGATCCCTCCTTAGGGAAATAATGTAATTTTCTAAAAGGCTTTCCATTCCGTCTTAGGAATGTAAAACACTAGTTATATAACGGTTTTGGTTGATTTACTCTCAACTATCAGTTAAAAAAGCTTTAAATATAAAACAAATTTATATCACTACTTGGTATAACTATGAACTATAATAAAACATATCAAAACATCAAAAACAATTCTGATACTTTTTTTCAACAGCGCCAAAGACACAGTTGTCTTTCCATCAAACTTTACTTCCTTTTCTAAAAATTCCATACTAAATGTACGTACCCCGCAAAATAGTAAATAAAATTTCAAAACATATTAAACATAACGCATGAAATGTAAAACACAAAATATCAGAAAACATATCAACTGTCATTTGAAATCTGTATGCACAATGTTCACTTTCAATGTCATCATCGTGACAATATATTATACACTGGATGAATTTTACATATCAAAGCATCACCCCGATGCACATCAACATATTAATCAATATATCTGGCTCTGTATCACACATAATTGCTGAGCTGTCTTCCAATGTATTAACTTGTCAATGAAATATAAATAACATGTCAGAAGTATGTATGCTATACAGTTATGTCAAGAATTTAAAGTATTCTCTGTCATAAACAAATAATTACCAATCTATAATCTAACTTAATTCATCACAGAGACAGGTAAGTGTTCACTTGTCAATTTAGGTTTTAAATGAACAATCACCAACTTGATTTACAGAAATACTTAACTTATGGGAGAATTACTTAAAGTGATATCAAAAGTAATCCAAGCGTAATTTCCTTAAAGACGCATTCTAACGCGAATTATAAAACTCGCACTATGACGGCGTAATAATATGCTTTATCAGAACATGTTAACTGAAAAAGTCTAAAACTAACATTTATTAACATATTTACAAATTTCCCTATGGAAACTCAACCCAAACCCCAGGCTCGTCATTCTGCTGCCTGCTTAGGGATAGAATGCCATTTCACAAAAGGCATTTCATTCCGCACTCGGAATGTAAAACTCAAATTGTATAACAGATTTTGTTGATTTCCTCCCACAGTTGGCTTGACTTCAAACTTCACTTACTTTAATGAAGATTCCATATAAAAGACTGTTTTCCTTGCGAAACTTAATCCAAAACCCAGGTTCTTCACACATGCATAACATCACGTATAAATGATAATCAAGCATGATGTAATGCACTGAGAGGCTCGGAATCCAATACAATTATTATAAATTTAGATTATACAAAGTAAAGTAAATGTCAATTAGATGAAATTTGTTATTTTGCGTTTTCTTTATAAATTCAATTGATAAGCACATTCTCATTTCTACCAGGTTGACAACTATTTATCAAATCATTTTGCATATATTGAGTCACAAGCGTTGGCTTGACATCAGAAAATTACATACCATATTAGTTCTTATAAACGTAATTGACACACATTCACACAAATTCAAAATTAAAATACATTTCTCACAAAATGTGAATAATGTGATGCAGAAAAGGCTCATGTTTCCCCACTATATACTTAAATACTTAAAAACTTAATTCTAGAAAAAGCAGCCAGGGGATCATGATTTTAGACTAGTTCCAGTCAACCGCATATGGTTTCATTTATATTGATAATATTATATATAATTAATTAGTCAAAACTTAGTTAAGTTTTTAGTATTTAAGTAAAATGTTGTGAACCAGAAGCCGGAAAAATAAAACATGTAATAATAATAAAATCAGCAGCAATGTGGTTATTATACATACTTATGATATATGAACTTACATGACAATGTTTAAACGTGTTCACATTAAAAAAATCAACAAAAGAAATCACAATATATAATTTTGCATGTATTGGAATTGATTAATCAATTCAACTTATAGTACGGTGATGACAGTTTGTGTGATCGACAGTTGGAAGAGCCGTCACATTAAACCATAACAAATGTATACGCCACAACATTCTAAAACATTCTAGACAACCGTATTTGTACTGAATATAAACATTCAAGAGATATCAAAAACGCACCACAGGACGGTGAAAATGCAACATATTTAGCACGAGTGTATATATCCGTATCGTACAGTAATTATTGTCTGTTGATGCTATTAGTTGTTTACTTGAGATGTTACAGAATAAGAAGGTAACTGCTGCAATGGTGTAACATTTTTCATTTTCAAGTAAGTCCCCTCTAAACCCTGTGTTGCGTTTTCATATCTCTTGAGGGTATGACTCCCCTGTCACGGAATCTATATTTATTACACTAATTGATAAACCATTGACGTGTTTTGTAAATATGACGATACCAATTATGATAAACGTTTGCTACGTAATAGAAAACAAAATACAATTGATATATAACTATTAACATACGGATCAAATATATGAAAAAAAGCTATTCGAACATTGGTACATCAAGTATAATATGTACATATACCTAACTTACGTAATCGGATACTAATGCTAAGCAATGGAGTAGAAAAATGGCAGCGAATGAGTGATGAAATAAACATGATGAAAACATGAGCTCTGCTTGAATGAATGGATTAGATTATCATGTTGTCGGCATCCATCTCAAATTGTACTGGAAATGACAATTGATCCATAAAAATGTTAACTACGTCTGGCATATAACTATCTACACCAAAAGTCCCATTAAATCAATAAGGTATCAAGTGTTTATGAAATAAGACGGCACTTGGTATCTTTTTGCACCAATGAAATTTAAGCTCCATTAAACTTCCAAATTTTAAATAATGGCAAAATCTATTCAGATACATGTATTTGCAGTATTGCTAAAACCATTCCTGTGGACAGATATTGGCTGCTGTTTAAGAAAAAGACAAACATAAAACACTTCAATCGAAATGTTTGATTTTGGAAATAGCGGTCAGTTCATCAGATTGTTTGATTACATTATGTATTTTGCCATCTTAGAGAATCTTCTGCAAATGTTCGGTAATGCACTAATCGATAAAGTAAAACACGTAATTCGATGCATGAAATCAGAGACGGTAAGTTGTATGGTGTTTAGCGTCGCTTTCAACAACTTTTCAGTCATATTGCGACGGTGTCTCATGACAGTATTCTAAGCGCTGCCACACTGGAGTATCATGCTGTAAAACACATGGTATGATATCCACCTAGCCACATTATACTGACACCGAGCTGACCAGATTTAGAATTATCCTCTAAATGCTGAACGCCAAGCGAAGAAGCTTCTAGTACATGTTTTTAAGTCTTTGATATGACCTGACCTGGGATCGAACCCACGCACCTTCCACATTCAAGGCGGACACGTTATTTTTGTTTGCTTACTTTATCATTGATCAAATAAACATTCACTCTATGAACGGAAACAGTAACTACAAACAGCCATTTTGGAAGTTTAGTGAGCCTTTGAAGTTTAATATGTTTTACATAATTGGAATAATGTGAAACAAGACAGAAATAAAACAATACATGTAATACTAGTCACAATAATTTCCTCCGTAATACAACTACAAACCACAATCATTTTACAAATAAGCACAATTTGTTACAATTACTTTTTGTTTGTTATTCATTCTTTGTTCATGTTTAAAAATATTCGATCATGAAAGAAAATATTTTGTGATGTATGTTTTATCTTTCACTTAGATAGTATTTACATTAAAAAACAGGTTGTACACATTTCGTGTTGCTTGAAATACAATATTTGGATGAACATTACTATATGGTATGGCATTATTCATACTAAAGGACATTTTTGATATGTTTGATGTTTAAGTGACAAACTGAGATGACATAATGTCATTATTGGGCATTTTAAAATCAACAAGATGGCGCCCAAAATGGCCCCCAGTTTGCTCGAAATGAACATTTCAATGGAAACAGCTTTTAGGTATAAACTCATTCATATATGAAAGTGTATAGTAATATTCATTTTGCTGAAATGTATAGTTCTTTGGTTTTATGTTAGATGACATTTTAACATCATTGAGCATTTAGAAATATCAAGATGGCGTCCAAATTGATTGCCAATTTGCTCGAAAAGCAATATTTAGGTGGAAATTACAATTAAGTAAAATGATATTCATATTAAAGGATACTTTTAATGTGGTTGATGTTTATGATAAACTTTGATGACCTTTTGTCATCATTGAGCATTTTAAAATAAACAAGATGGCGTCCAAAATGGCCGCCAATTTGCTCAAAATGCAATATTTAAATGGAAATTACTGTTAGGCATACAATTATTGAGTATTTTGATATAAACAAAATGGTGTTCAAAATGGTCGCCAAATTGCTCGAAAAAAAAATATTCAGATTAAAGTTACTATTAGGTATAAGAAAATGCATACTAAAGGATTCTTTAGATGTGTTAGATGTTTAAGTTACAGACTGGGGTGACATTTTGTCATTATTGAGCATTTTGAAAAAAACAAGATGGCGTTCAAAATGGCCGCTAATATGCTCGAAATGCAATATTCAGATGAAAATTACTATTGTATAAAATATTCATAATTCAGGATACGTTTGATGTGTTTGGTGTTTGACAAAACATTTACAATTAAAACCACATGGCCTTTAAAATGGCTGGTAATTTTCGAAAGAAGTTTGATTTGTTTGAATATTTAGCGTCATTTTTATGCCATCAGGTGTTAACATTTGATCATTTTCAGTTATTCTGTAGGAGCAAATGCTAGCTCTGTTGGGAATGTGCTTGGGCGTCAATGCTTGGTGGGCCAGAATCCAATGCATGTTTGCCTGCATGTAAACAACTTCTGTGAATAGCCAAGCTTCATAATTGTAAGACTATTACTTCTCCGATGCCATAATACCTTTCAACGTTATCGCAACCAGATAGCGCATGGTCATTATTTTATTTATGTCTGCAGTTCCTTAACAGGTGATCCTCTAAGCACAGCTTTATTAGGGTTTCCTTTAGACAATAATGAAGTTAAAGTACACATACTTCTTTGATTTTGCGATTCTGAGACCTCCTGTATTCAGTAAATCATGATGTCGGTACTGAAGTAAGTTCATGAGCTAGAAAGTATGTAATATCTATATCACGTGAACTAAAATCCAATAAATTTGAGTATACAAGAATCTTATCATCTCCTGCTTCATTTGACTCTATGACACAGCCTATGTCTCAACAGTTTTCGAAACCTTAGATGGAAACTGTCAGGCAAATTTCTTTCATATTTGCTTACTACCATAAACTACTACTTTATCATCATTTACTGTCTGTGGAGAATTTTAGCACTGACGATGTTTACATAATATAATAGTCGCATTGTTCAATACATGTTACAAATCGTGTTTTTGTCTCGTATGATACTTAGAATCTACGTTTCATACCTTTCTTATGCTTGGATAGGTCGTTGTAACAATCATCATTTGTACTCATACTTGACAAATCTTCGTCAACTCTACTACAAACACGCAAACTCAATCCCCATAGTTTCAGTCATTCTGGCTTCAGAATAATCCCAAGTATTCACCTCTTGCCATGTTCATATCTCATAAAAGTGCTTTCAATAAGCATATCACTCTTCACAAACTTATAAAAGATTGGTGTTTTCATGTTTTCCATGGACCTGAGGTTGTAAAATTTGGCATCTTACGCTTAACTGCTACAAAGTCGATTTTTCTCTTAGCTCTGATGTACATAATCATTATAAACACAGGTTTATTACACCATCTACCTATTACTTCATTGTTATCAGTTTCCAACTCTTAATATTAAAATGTTCAGCATTAACAACTCCGCTTCTTAAATAATTATCTGACTTTCACAGTGAACATATTTCTATTCAACATGTTCGCTACCCAATCGAATAATAGCATGTTCATTATGACGACACATGTCTTCTTATCATTAAAATGAACATTATGTTTATCTTTTTTCTATTCCAAGTGAAATTTAATTAATAATTTCAAATTACGTATTATGACAAGAGGAAGTAGCTGGCCGAAACAGAGATAGACTGTGCCAAGGTATTACAACAGCTGAATACATGTATATGCCTAAATCGTTGAATTGGGAAATGTGTATACTTTCCGACAAGACTGTTTTATTCGCATATATTGTCAATTGTCTAAGTTTTATATTTTAGACGGTAGTGATATATTTACTTAATAAAATCAATTAACATTTTATTTGCACCAAAATGTGCGGAAAACATAAGTTTTAATTCATTTGCCGCCATATTGGCAGCCATCTTGAATATTTCAAAATGCTCAATAGTGACAAGATGTCATCAAGCTTATTTTTCATAAACAACTATCATAATCACCCAAAAAATACTATAAACTTATATGCAAGGATCAGTGCGGTATCTTCCGGATTAGCAGGAAATTCCATACCTATCCCACAATTCATGGTTATGTAACGCTTACCAGACTGTAACGTCACTCAACCTCCCCTGAAACAATTGACCAACCAACTTGCTCAAATCTCATGGATAAGTGACAAGCGGGAGAGCTAGTCCGCTCTAAAGTCCAAATACATTGCATATAATGCTAATATTGCTTGGTATTTTATTCTGAATGCACCAAAGTATTTTCATCACTTCACACAAATCTAGGACAAATAGGAAGTGTTCTAAATGTAACTAGTGTCTTGGGAATAAGTATAGATTTTCTTTCATCAGTCGTCCTCATTTAGTAGGATTGCAAGTGTTCATATTTTGTGCTGCTGTGGTGACTGTGTCCATTCTATCTACGTCTTGTGTTAGAAAAAAATATTTTCTTTTTTTATCAAGCCAGAAGTTTCTCAAGGAGTCAAAGCTGTAACCTTAGTTATAAGTAACGTCTTTATCTTGCGTGATATCTTGTTCGAGATCGTAGAGAGCATCATCTATCTACTAACGGTAGATTCCGATTTGTCAAAGTTGTTTATTAGTTTAGATCGGATGTGTCACAGTTATTTATTGGCTTAGATTCCGATGTTTCAGAGTTGTTTATTAGTTTAGATCGGATGTGTCAGAGTTGTTTATAAGTTTAGATTCCGATGTGTCAGAGTTGTTTATTGGCTTAGATTCAGATGTGTCAGAGTTGTTTATTAGTTTAGATCGCATGTGTCAGAGTTATTTATTGGCTTAGATTTCTATGTGTCAGAGTTATTTATTGGCTTAGATTCCGATGTGTCAGAGTTATTTATTGGCTTAGATTCCGATGTGTCAGAGTTGTTTATTGGCTTAGATTCCGAGTTGTTCATTCCATTCAAGATGTCAGTCCAACAGTTTGTTAAACCCTTTAGTTTTTCTAACTCGTTTGCCTTTAAAAACGTTAGTTCTTCATCCGTGTTTCGTTTGTTAAGTGTTTGAAGATGCAATTCCTTTAAATCTTCCATCTTTGCCAAATCTCTTGCCGTTAAAAGTTTTGGGTCTCGCAAGGTATCTTCTGCTTCGCCTATCGACTGTAAAAGAAAATGATTTACACACACAACACACGATTATTAAGTGTTCAATAAAATCGAAAGTGGGCATTGCAATGCCAATTTAGCAAAGTCATGGTCTTAGTCGGAAATTAAAAGTAAACAGAAATTTCGTATACAGCCCAAATTGTATGAACGCAACTTTTATTGATTTATTTATAAAACATATTGTATTGCCAGTCGGTGTGATCTGCCTTTAGTTATATTTCGTATCAGTGTTCTCCCGGTAGCTACAGCAATATGAAACAGCCTCCAAGGTAGTATCAGCAAACGATAAAACTAGAGAGGGAAACATGGATCAGCTAAAAATCGCATAACTGAAACTTAAAAGTTAAGGTTATTAAGACAATGAAATTAAAATTAAACTTCAGACACATTAGCAATACACTTGTAATAAACAGCCAAACACTCTGAAACGGCATTCACGGTAAAATCAGGGGGAAAGTTGCATTGGAACAATTAATCACATACCCTTCCGCAGGAAACTTTTAACAAATGAGTCAATTCATCTTGTTCTATGCGTGCGATAAACCATGCAGTGTTGGCCTGGACGTGCCGCTTCGCTTCATTTTCCACGGATTGGTAAGTGCTACTTAACTGTGCGATGAGAGTATTTAGAAGAATCACTATGGTTACAAACAGGAACATCATCGTGATTCCGGTACTAACTGACCTGGATAAGAAGTATTAGGTCATTACTTAATGTTTGTAGTCTGGATAGAACTATGTATATAATGTGGTATCCGGCCTTAACTTATCGTCAACAAATTCCGCCATGACCGCATTTTCAATATGTTGACTTCGCCAAACTGATTTATATACTATAGTATTTCATTCCGCATTAAACATTTTGAAATTGAAATTCAATTGAGAAAATTCTTTCATTATTTTGTGAATTTAATCAGCTGCAATGGGGTGGGCTGTAAGGAAAGTTGTAATACATTGTATCCAAACCCCTTGCTTATGTTATGTTTGTAATTGTACAAATATGTATATGTATACGCTGTAAATATAATATGTATGCAATAAAATACGATTAAACTAAAATTATGTATCCCAATATTAATTACATTGTAGTATAAATTTGTATTCTAACAGCCTTCAGAAATGTTCTGTGATTCACTGGTTATGCTCTTAGATTATCGGGTATTAAAAACTGCATATACCGTCGGTAAAATCATCACACCGTTTTACTACGTTTGCACTCATGTTTATTAACAAAAATTTAAAAAATCACAGAATAGTGTTAAAAATGTAGATTTCGACATGAGACATAGGACACAGCGAACAGATATATATTTCATTAAGCAGCAGTAGGGTAAAAAATTAAGTTACTTCATTTGAGAACTTTTTTAAACCACTACAAGACTGTACTTGTAGATATGTTTAATATACTGAGCAATGGCTTTATTTGATAATTAATATAAACTTTTGGATAAAATATAATTTTTTATGTAGAAAGTGTATACATTCAAAAGAAAAGTAACACAGGAGAGACATGAAAGAGTTAGTTTGATATGAAAACAAATGACACCAATGCGGGGGTTCCAACTTATTCATTGACATCTCAAGTAAACTAATAGCGTCAAAAGAAAGAAAATACTGTAGGGTATGGATATTTACACTCGTATTTAATATGTTGCGTTTATTTCAAACATGTTTTATTTCTCGATATATATACAATGTGTATACAAAACATTGGTGAACAATATTAGAAGAAGGATAAGTACGAAAGCATAATGCGTATGCAATTCTTCTCCTATTGGTACACATGAGTGGCAAAATGTAAACTAATTTATACATAAACATGTTAAAATAAATAAATGATAATGCATTTTCATATCTCTTCTTCCAATATTGCGTTTGCATGTCTCTTGAGTGTATATAAATCCATATATACGACGCATATAACAAACGTTACTGTATCTACACTATACTATACTCACATGTCTTCATCATTATATGAAACAATAGGCTGGATCTCAATCATTGTTTGCAAACCAACAAAAAATATCTTCCAAAATGAACTGAAATAAATAAACATGCATGGACAACTTCAACTCAATACTTACTGATTTTATATGACTATTACATTCTGTTTAGGGTGCCAATACAATTGTCAACATGAGGGAAATGACAATATAACTGTCACTCATAATATACAACATAATGTAATATTTATTTTAACATATCAAACTACATTCGTACTACTGAAATACAATTTACGAAAACTTTATAAACATTATAAAGTTTAAGTATATTTAGCACAAAACATCATTTTCTTTATTGGAAAACAAAACCAATTTATAAAAGTATGACAGTTTAAATACGGGGAAAGGCAGCAGTACCGTGACGTCATTTTATTAAATACTGTTACCCGCTGGAGCAATAAATTTTTATGAAAACGTAACAACTGTTATCCGTTGGTCTATGGGGATTTCGCATTTAGTGATTTACATATGGTACAATAGTATAATATAGGGGAAGGGGCCTTCTAAACGTTAACACACTAAAGGGGTAGCAACAAGGGTTACCATCACCTGGGAATTATCAGGGTGTAAATCACAATTAGGTTAAAACTGGTGTCTGTTTCACTAACATTTTACTTAAATACTTAAAAACTTAACTAAGTTTCGACTGGATATTGATATATTATACAATCAATATCAATGAAATCATATGCAGATTTACTTGTACCAGTCTAAAATCATGATCACCTGGCTGCTTTTCTTTGATTTAAGTTTTTTAAGTATTTTAACAGGGGATCATGTATTTTGAAAGTATGCGTTCTTAGGCGATACAAATGAGCGGACACGGTAATTTATTTTATACTCATTATTTTTCTTAATGCATATTCCCAATATGTAACTAAGTATATTGTCTTCCACCGGTAGTTCACTCCTACCTTACAACTATCACCATAAAAGACGCAATTCAAGAAAACCGAGAGTGTTTACATGTACCGAAATACATGTTTACTAAATGACACCTTCTTTTGGACTTTTTCTATGATATCACGCTTTGTTTTCATGAATTTTACTCTCAGTACTGTTTTCACCACCAATTATTTCCAAATAACACTTGATTCGTCCGTTTAAGATCTCCATGTTTTGAAATTCATATGTGTACGACAGTATATGAGGGATTTCGTCAACTGTATGCCATAAATGAATGGATGCGTTTGTTGCCCAGTAGGGAAAATACAAATATTTTCTTCATTATCTTCGATGTTTGCTTTTTTAAAACTAAGGGAAACGCCAAGGTAGATCCATTATTTGAATCAGCAATTCAGAAACATTATCAGAGTACAGTTGATTGTTTTCAAAAAATAAATGTTCAAGACGTTATTCATTTAGAAAAGAAAGTGTCGCAGATGACCAAGACTTAAAATTAAAACAGTATATTTCGTTTTGATGTCGTCATACCGACATTCTCACCACCTTGTTTGTGTATACATGTAGTTACATGTATGACGAAAGGTGGTTGTATTTGACTTTTATTGAAGTCATATTCCAATCTGTTTAATACCAAATCAGGCGTGTACCTGCCTATACGCAAGTACGCAGCTTGGTCCACAATATTTTGATATTTTTAGCTGATATCAGAAAATTCGTACGTAATATGTTTGATACTGTCCAACAGATTGCATTAGCGTTTAACTATTCAGCAAAACGTCTACTTGCATTTAAAAATGAATATGAAAATGATGATCTTGATGGAGAAACGGATCGACTTCAAAACTTTTGTGAAACTGGATGGGCAAGTCGGACAGACTCCTTGTGCACGTACATTTAAATCGGCCTATTCTACAATTGTGAGTTCACTTGATGTACAGATGTAGAATCTTAAAGTTTGACATAGTTTCTCAGGATGTAATGCCTCTTAACACGTAGCTGCAGGCAAAGGGCAATTGGAGAGCAACGTGCTTACCACACATATTTTTGTCGAGAATGTTGCATCAGCTGACGACACAAAAGAGAGACAGTGCTTTACTGACCTCAGCGGTGACCGTGAGAGCTTCCGAAGTGAAGTATACTATATCCTGGGTTAGGTAACACCCTAACCCTATCTTTTCCTGTCACCCATGCCAGTGCAGAAATGTCGTTAAGTATCATGCGTAGAGTGCGGATTATCTAACGTCAACAATGAGAGCTGAATGCCGCTCTGGACTTGTCATGCTACATAGTTACAGACGTGAGCATATTGACATTGAAAATGTAATTTAAAAAATGCCGGTAAGAATGAATGAATGAATAGAGTTTTACGGCGTAGCAACACATTTTAGGTTATTCGACGTCAACAGGAAAGAAGATTCCAGGCTCACTCTACATATACAAAAAAGCAACAAATTAACAATCAGATTAAATAAAATACCTCAACAAATGAATATGCAGAATGAACCTAAAACCTTGATACCTGCAAAACTGCAGAGTTTCAGCAAATTCTATTGTATTATTCAAATTGTCGCCTCTTACGACATGCGTGAGCCACAGTGATCCTTTTCTTGCCATCACTCACATGGCTCCCTGGAACCACACAGGAGTTAATAATTTAACGACAATAGTGAACGTGACAAAAAATGATAAAATGAACATGACATCCATTCGGAGGATTTCTACCCCTCTGCAGAGATCGGCAGTGATTCCATTCTTAGCTGGAACCACACGGGCTTGTCGGTAAGAAAGCCCGGAAATGTGACTTTATCTAGAACCAGCGACACTCAGTTGAGTACAAATTGTGACTTTGTGAAGACAGTCTTACTGTTCTAACGCCGATGATGGTAACATAAATGTTTCGTTTTGTACTAAACGGTAATGCCGGTCATTAAATAAAACGTCATCAAACCTAAAAAATGTTTAACTTATTTTGTAATTATTACTATTTTGTTAAAACGAAATCACCCAACACCCTTACAACTAGACTATGGCACTCAATGTGATGGATCAATCACACAACATGGTTTAAGTGAAAAGGTGAGTTTTCATTATTTTTTTGGCAACGTATACTCCAGTAGAGAATGTGTTACTAGTATCTTGAAGAAAATGTGCAAAAAATTGTTCATGCCTATGTCTTTTCTTTATAGATGATAACGGAGAATCAATTTTCTTTTTGATGTTCTTAGTGATATTGCACTAGGTGCGGGTGAAATAATTTTCCGCTTCTGCGGTTGTGACCGCTTATTTAAGGAAATGGATTTTTTTTCTGTAAGGCATTTTACCGGGAAAGGAAAAATCATAACAAAGGACAAACTATGATGATATTTTATTCAATGAAGCACTTTAACTGTTATAGTTTCACAAATGCACAGTCTTGTTTTTTAACGTACACGTGTAACTGACAATATCTGTATTTGTATTTTCCCTACTGGGAACGCATCCATTCATTTATGACATACAGTTGACGAAAACCCTCATATATTGTTGTACACATATGAATTTCAAAACGAAGAGGTCTTAAACGGACGAATCAAGTGTAATTTGGAAATACTTGGTGGCGAAAACAGTACTGACAGTAAAATTCATGAAAACACAGCGTGATATCATAGAAAAAACAACAAAAGAAGGTGCCATTTAGTGATTATGGATTTCGGTACATGTAAACACTCTCGGTTTTTCTCGAATTGCGTCTTTTTGTGGTGATAGCTGCATGGTAGGAATGAACTACCGATGAAAGACAATATACTTAGCTACGTCTTGGAAGTATGCATTAAGAAAAATAGTGAATATAAAACAAATTACCGTGTTTTTCTGTGCTTTGACGTAACTTTTACAAACAAAAATCCTCCATTTTTGACGCGTCCGCTCATTTTTACTGCCTAAGAACACATACCCTCAAAATACGTTCGTCCCCCTGTTTTAAGTATATGTTGGTGAAATAGGAGTTAGATTTGAAATTTATCAAAACAAAATTAATATAATTTTGTCAATCACACGTTTCTCCTTAAATTCCGTTGTTAGAAATTATTTATAAGACATTATACTTGTTGACAAACTGCATTGTTGTAAATATTATTATATTTATGATCATTAAGGCATAATGATCTATACTAGGTCATCCATCCGACATAATATTTAAACTGTTTTTAAGTTCAATTTGGTTATTATCACACGACACGTAATTGATCATGGAACATAACAATCAATCATATAAGAAAAGCAAACCTACCTAGTTTCCTTACTTGTCTGTAAGGTGCCATCACCCTTTAACGCCAGTAACAATGTTCCACTGAACGCAACATTTATTAACAAAAACAGGAAAATGAACGGTAAGACTTCCCGACCTATCATCTTCCATAGTATTTGAACGTATATGCCTAAACCTCTGCATGAATATACGTAAAAATAAATATACAAACGTAAAAGCTTTTCGAAGCGTTATTTAAATAAATTATATTGGCTTTATTATTTTTAAAAATAAATATATTTAGACATTATTTTCGTTTTCATTAGTGATGTAGTTCTTTGAAAATACGGAGAAAGGGTATCAGAAGGAAAGTGTGATTTTTTGTTTTTTTGTGGGGGTGGGGGTGGGGTTGGGTAATGGGGCTTGACGCCATTTCCAACACATTTAAGGTTAGATATGGCATATCCAGTTTTATTGGTGAATGTTGACCCAAGGGTGAATCTGAGAAGAACCGCAAGTAATAACAAACTTTCTCTGATAAAGTTGTCGTGATTTTCGCTTATCACGTGCTTTTACCTAATATTTGAAAACATGTGCAGAAACAACAATCCCTCGATAATAATTCGGTTCTCAATGAAAACGTTCATAAAGACGTTTATTTGTCGTGTATGCATGACTGGTGTATTGACTAACATGGACTCCCAGTTGACAGAACAGCGTTTGGTTATCAAATTTCTGCTTGAAGAGGGTGTAAAGCCTTGCACATTTTTTTCAAAGACTACATGAAAGATTTGGCAAAATATGCACATAAATCATTACATAATTGGGTTTCTCAGTTTAGCAACGGTCGAATCAGTGTTTGTGACAAGCTTAGGTGTTAGAGGTTCGCTTGAGCAGAAACCCCAAAAATGATTAAAAATGTTGAGCTTGTCGTTAGGCGAGATCGCCGAGTAACAGTACAGGATGTATTGGCATTAGCATTGGCAAAGGCCAGCTTACAAAATGTACCATTAACAACTGAGAATGCGCAAGGTAGGTGCAAGGTGGTTCCCAAAAACAGTAGACGTATGGCCAAACAGCTAATATGGTGACCATATTTTAATTGGGAGGGGAAGGCATTTTTTAATAACATCATTACTGATGATGAAACCTGGTTACATCATGCCGAATCTGAGAAAAAAACCTAGTCTAAACATTAAAACGAACTGGTTCCCCAGCCCCAAAAAGTTTAAACTGCTGGAAAAGTCATGCCAATGTGCGCAGCATTATCCTTACTCACGTTCTGTTAAAGGGTAGAACTGGTCAAGTACAACTCTGAAATAAAGAAACTGCGTGGACAGCTCAAACAGCTACGTCCGAGGCAAGTATGACAACGCAACTCCCACTGCACATTAAAATGGAAGTTAGCAATTTTTTTAAATGACAATATTGACACCGATTCCCTCCACCAATATAGCCCAGACATTTCACCCATTGATTTTTATTTGTTTCCAGAACTGACGCTAGGACCAAATACCAATCAGCTTCGATTTCGACAAACGCACGTTATCTTAGACATAAGCCTGTTTCATGCAGAAGTAATACAAAAGTTTTCACAGAGATGGCAAATATGTAGTTAGAGAATACTTCGGAAAAGATTAAAAATAATTTTTGAAAAATCTATGATACTTTCTACACAGGAGCAAAGTCCACATACTTTCTGACCAGCCCACGTATATAGAAATGTATTGTTCATATCTTATAAACATAAACAAGTGAACGATCACATTTAGCTTTGAACATATTTTACCATAACAATGTTGCCAATATATAACGATATGTTATAATGAGTCTGGTTTCCATTTTGTTCCAAAGCAATCCAATATAACAGTAATATACGCAGGGGCGCAAACAAATGTATAAGACCCTATTGGTTTATCAATTTTGTTACCGTAGCAACCACATTTTTTGTCCGTCTGAAACGATAAAATGACCTGCATTTTTCTTATTACCCTCTATCCTCATGCAACATTTCACAAACCTAGCTTGAATACTTTTTGACGGACGTCCATAGTTCGTATTTTTAATGATAGCATAAAACTTGTTTACATAAGAGTGAAACAGTACTTTTCAAATATGTCACAACGTTAAACTATCTTTATATTTCTGTTGTATCGAGTAAAATAAACAACTGTAGCTGTTAAAGTTTGTTATAATTTCTATTGTTATGGTTTCAGCCTATTATAATAATTGAGTAAATACATCGTTATTTGAAAATTATTTACATGAACTCGGTAAGAATCTGTCAGAAACGGCGATAAATTGTCAATAAAGATAAGTTTCAAGAACTCATTTAAGCAAGGAATTATTCCTGATTAAAATGCAAAGAACAATTCATAGTGATCTCAATTAGTGCATTAAAACGTCACAATCAATTATTAACCACACACACACACACACACACACACACACACACCGCAACTGAATTTTACTTATAGCCGGAAAGTGGTCTGAACGGCCGGAACATGACCAAGTTTTAATATCAATAGCGGTTTGTACATTCCCATGATGCACTGTTTAGAAAAACAATGGCGATCTCCGTGTGGTGAATGCCGTGTTCTTACCACGTGATCGTGACGTTTCAATATGGCAGCGCCCAGAATCAATTTCTTAACTGGCCGCTCATGCGACCTAACCAAAACGAAACCCCGCATACACTTCCTGTCATACTTACTTAAAGACAACGGCGTACTTAAATAACTGGAGAACCCATAGAAAATAGGCTACACAGAACAGATACCAATGCGTTCGCATATGTATGTAGCGCGCTGGAAGGACACATAATACTAAAAGCGAAGAGAACAGCTCAACCAGATTGAAGTAATCCCTAAAATATCGTGTCTTGTCACTGAAATATAAAAATATAGATGTATACAACTTTATATTAATATTGAAGGTATATTATGTATTTCAATCTGTCAGTCTATTCTCTTTCTTTCCGTGCCTGAATTATGTTCTCAATACATGCAAATTTCAAATGATTAATGTTAATATCAACCGTTACATAATCATATACCATCACATTTCGTTCGTTTTATGTATTAAAGGTTAAACCAATATATTTTTCGTTTGTTTCGGGTTGGAACCAAAACCAAAATGTGTCATATATATTTACTATGCCGATATTATTCTTCCATTTATTTTTAGCTCTAATGGACAAAATATTTGTGATTGTAATTAGTTCGTCGGCAAAAGACGCACGAGGGCTCTCCACATCATAAATGTATCATGCAGGTAGTAACTCTCAAAATTTCATAGTTTTATTTATTAATTTACTAACGCATTTGTGACCGTAATTTGTTAGGTTAAGCGTTTATTTCATTTGATCAACCTTGGATATGTTATATTTATAACCATACTAGTTTCAAATGCCAGTCCATTCTATAGTAATAGGCGGGATTATCTGTCCTTGGATAGTAAAAAACCTAAATTGTCATCTTGCTCATAATATAAAATATTATATTTCACTGGGTTTTAATCACACACTGGATATATCGTATATAAACATAAAATGTGTTTGAAAGTCGGTCAGTTTACATTGTCGTAACATGCTCCTGAATTGAAACCAATTTGTCAAATTGTTATAAAAAGAAGTATTTTTATTGGATTTCAGTGTGTTAAAGTTAGTATGTTAAATATACCTACATGTATTATCTATAACTGTCAGAGGAAAATTTCATTTATGTCGTATATTCTTATATGCTTCAATCAAACTTGAGTTTGTTGCATGTATTTCGTAGACCTCGAATGACTTCGACATCACTGAATTTTTCATTCAATCTGTCCAGTATAGTGATAAGGCTCTCATGTACCTTTTGTTTAGAAGCCGATGTTAATTTATTTATCGCAATCGAATCTATATATTTATTGTTTATTTATTTTTAAACAATTTACATGTACCATAAATAGAGATTCATTGTGAGGGAAATAAATCAGTATGTCTTAATTAAAATGTTTTAAATCAAAACAATGAAATTTGAACAAAGGTTCTATTTAAGTTCATTGCTTCAAATTTATAGCTTCATTCCTGTATAAGCCTTATGAATTTAATGTCATAGTACAGTACCGTGCAAGCTGTTTGATTTCAATGGCCAAACCAATTGACGACATTATGTACCCCATCACTTCGAAAACCAAACGTGGATACTGGAGCGGCGTATCATATACTTTGACATCATCAGCATTTACTGAGGTGACTACACAAAAAGTCATCACCAGCAAGCTCAATAGGCGAAAAGCGGCATAAACTCTGAAAAAAGGTTGATTATCGCATTTGTCATTTGGAAGCTAATAATTGATAATTTTGAAAAAATAATTACTTATTAGAATAAATGAAATGAAATGAATAAATGCCATATTACCGTACGGTAAATCAATGTATATTTACATTGATTGAAAATAACAAATAAATTATAAGCGCTACAACATTGAATCTTCATATCTTCATTGTGTTTCAAATTGGCTATGTGTTTGTTAAATTTACAATCGACAAGTTAACAATTAAAAAAATATTAATGATGATATTACAATACTCAGTCTAATAATAATATAAGTAAAAAAACAATTAAATAGAACTTTATCGATATATCTAATAATATTTATGGAACTGTATTAAGAACTAGAACATGAAAATAAACATAATCACAAATCATCATCATCATTAATCTATGTATATATATGACTGGAACTTTTTATTGCAAAAGAAAACAATGTGAATTAATAAAATATATGAATAGTATAACACGTCATTACGAGAGAGTAGCAGTAGATGATATTTATAATATATATATACTAAATGATATTACATGAAACGATTCCTGGCGAAACTTCTCCACTTTTGGGCAGTTGCGACTTGAACGGCAACATGATTAAGAAAGTTCTGAAATTGAAACAATATAGCCAACTTTATGTCCCATGGGATAGTTGAGTTATCTGTTACACTCACATATCAATACTACAATTACTATGATATATCAGGTATGTAGTTTTGAAGAGGCTTCGCCTATATCGCCGTTATTTTGTCGATTTTAGCAGTAAAACTGCACATTTATGTCAAACATCATATGTTATAGATATTTTGTTCAATAACTTTATTTCATTTTGTCTCTGTAGTGTAGAAACCTTTGATTTTGTTGACCAAATACTAAATCTCGCCACGCGATATTGTTTCTCATTTGCCAGTATCGGTTTATCGAAAATATTGACAAAAACGGAACATGCCTATCTGTGTATCAACGAATTTCTCATTAAATAAGATAAACTACAAGGACGGAATCATCCATTATCTTCTAATGGGACCTTCCTCTTTGTGATTCAACAAAATGTCCATCTTTTACTGATAAGCACCTTTAAAACACCTTTAAACACTGATTCAGTGAAGTCTGTTTCATATATATATAGCCTGATGTGATTGACATACATTGTTTCCAAGCTCAGCCATCGCCTGATACATCGTTTTAGAGTTCGTAAAGCTGCGGTTAAGTTTGGACCAGTACACAAGTATTTCCCCCTTATTTCCTCCAGGTTCAATCAGAGAATCAAGAACTGCCGTGATGCATTGCTATATATAAAAAGAGAAAACGTGTCCACATTCTTCATTCTGCAAAAGCTTGTTCATGTATTAGAGATGGAATATAAGAATCTTTCATGTTTTTGAGGTTCTAAGGGATAACTGTTCTGGCGGAAACGAGCCATTATCCGTTTTACCTAAATCGCATGCGTCACATATATTTTATACGTCACAGCACGAGAATTTGATCTCAGCCGTAAGAGGTATCATACATCTGTACAAATACCAGATATTCTTACTATGCACGCTAGAAATCAGTGGAATGTGCATCATGTATTTTGCTATGAGTAGTTAATTTAATGATTCAGTTATTGTCGTGATTTTTGTGATTAATACAAACCTTTTAATTGACATTTACAAACTTTTAATCACGTTTACACAACTGAACTTTAAAATGAAACAGCTTTCTTTAAAAAAAATGTTTGTATTTTTGTTTACTTCTTTACATAATATAATTTGATTTATTATGGATCATCCGTACCTCTTTATTTTTATTCAAATATTTATCTAAGGATGTTGTTTTTTGGTTTGTATTTTCATCGTATATGATTTCTCTGACACTGAAAAGATAAAAAACAACTACGTTTTGTCTCTGGTGTATTTATATTTGTTCAACTTCTTGTTTATAGTATAAACAGGAACCGTTTCCGTGAAATGTTGTGGGGTTATTTTATTTTGACCTTTAAAAATATATTTGGAGGGGCAATCAAACAATTATATTAAGCCTGTCTCTAGAGGAGTGCTTTATTTTTGCTACCAATAACATTAAAACCTTAGACCATTGACTTATACAAAGAAGGAAAAGCAACTGATTGAGATTTTATGAACGCTCACGTATTCACGCAAAATATCGCGAATTCTCATTTTCAATTATCCTAACTTCCATTCAGCTCAAGAAAACAAACCAGAATTCGTTGAATTCTTTGAAACAATGAAGTTCTCTACAACACGAACCCATTCTTATCAAATTGTGTTTACAATTGTTGAATTACTTATGATTACAAAGTTTGTAAAATGCAACGTCAATGTTTTTAATTCAAGATCATTCTTCGTGTGTTATAAAACGTCTATTGTTGCATACATTTTACAGTTTATGTAAAAAAAATCAGTAGCCTGTACCTAATTATTAATTCTCCGCATGCTATTGTATCAATATTTAGTAGAGATATGCAAGTTTTCTATTATTCTATCTATGTCCCTGTCAATACTAGTGGTATCTAGCTAGTTTTGAAAATATAAGTAGATAGTATTTAAAAAAATGAATTATTTTTACCATACCGATGGAACTGATGAAATAACGTTTTTTTTTATATAATATGATCATAAATGTAAAAGACTTGATGTCGCCTTTCAACTATTTACCAGCGATATGACCCTTTTCCAAAATAGAAAATTAATTAAAGGTCTGCATGTATACTTTGGGTAATATACGAGGGGCGTTTAATTAGTCATGTTATTCGTCCCATAATTTATGAACCGTTAACATGTACGTAAATAGTGAAATTTCAGTCAGATAGATTTATTATTGTGCATCCGGTGATACCAACAAACAAATCGTGCGATTTAAATTAGAAATTTGATCGTATTCTTGAACACTTACAGTCGTTTATACAGCAGTCAAATATAGCTGAAAAAGGGAGCTGCTAAATGTGTTCATATACGGAGCTGTATGAGTGCACGTTGCACAAGTATCACAGACTTTCATATGTATATGGTAATAGCAAGAAAATTCAATATTAGTTCACTATTTCGGGCCCAATAGAAAGAATGTCAGCACAATATGGCTACCAAAGACAGACATTGGTCTTGCATCGCCAAAAAAATGTAGTATTTAAGTGTCTGATTAGTGTATACAAAACAGACTATGAATAACTATTTCGGATTTGTTAAAAATGAGTTGTTGAAAGAATACAGAGATTCCTCTTTTGAAGTATGAACAAAATATTTTCAAGATAGTATTTGTTGTTTTTATTGTATTACCAATGTAACAATACTTATTGAACGCCCCTCGTATGCCCATGCTTGCCTCATTTTAAATTTAAGATAATTAAGTTTCAGAAATTGTCTTGAAAAATCAATATTGGAATGTGTCCCTTTAAAAGCATATGGCATGTTAAAACCATGTTCTCGTGCATTTTTAGAGTGTGATAATAAATATATTACCGATCTTTCTTCATATGTTTAAAAATGGTAGCTGCCATTCTATCGGATACAGACAGCGCTTTTTCAATAACATCGTTTTCACTTTCTTTGGGAAAAACATCACAGCCGCCTTGTGCCAACGTTTGTACTACAATACACCAGTCGCTGTGTATTGCTTTACTCAACAATACTGTATGGTAACCATCTTTAAAATGTCCACCTTTATTCACATACTTGGTTATAATATCTAATAATACCTGTAAGAAAAAAAAACACGACGTCATTTGACAGTGTGACATATTCTATGTCCGATAGTAACTGATAATTTTCCCACTTGAATCAGCGGTGAGAGACGAATGATAATGAAAAGGTGTCTTGGTGTTTGTCATGGATACCGTTATAAGGATTTTTTAAAATATAGATCAGAAACATATAAAAGTATTAAATAAAATAATATATTTCCTGTACAGTTGATACAATATAAAACATTTATTGCTTTTTTCTTACTCTAATAACGTTTGAGAAACTATCCTAATGATAGCTGCAATATATACACTAATTGGTTAAAAGCTATTTCTAGTTTCGAGGCGTTTATTAAACAGTTATTTAACAGATAATCCAAAGTCAGTTCGAATGACCCACATGCGACAATATAGGTGTTAAGACCACCCAATTTACATTGACCTCCAAGAAAAATAAATCAAAGAATATATTTTGTGGTAAGGGGTTAAAGGGCTATAAATTTATATATATATATATATATATATATATATATATATATATATATATATATATATATATATATGTATATATATATACTGTTACCAATTCGACACTGGGCCATGGCCATACCAACTCAATTCAATCAACTATTTCACTTATCAAATGTAGAGATTTATCCATGGACTGGTTAGCATAACAAATGGTTGTAGTTTCCGAAATCAAATACAAAAAACAACCCCTTTTAAGTGTTTGAAATATATATATAAAAATATTGGGAAGGGGGATTTTTTTTTTGCTTTTGTATGTCAGATAAATTTGGTGGTCTAAACACCGATACTGTCGCCTATAGAATTACATAACAACCCAATTCGTTCTCACCACTAAACCTCTATTTAGTAATCCTCGACAACACATAAACATAATCCAGGACATCGACCGCTTTGAGAATGTATGTAAAGTGAGATTCCTTAGTCAGAACAACTTGATTGTTTTTGTATGATGTGCATTAGCTAATTGCCGAAGCGCAAATGAATGGCTTAACATGGTTTATAAGAATTACACTTGAATGTTTAATTCAAAGTGACTTTATCGCAATACTCTATTCAAAATGTAAAAATACTGACAGAGAGACGGCAGCTATTGCATGCGTGTATTAAATTATTAACGTTATGTTTAAAACCAATAATTCCATTTTATGGACATTCGTATTTAAATTATGGCAGGTAATACAGGTACAAATGTATTTGTCCGAGGGGTTATCCAGAAATTCGTCGACAAAAACATAAAATCCATGTACATCGCTATAGTTTGCACAACATAAGTATTGGTGTAATTGTCATCGATATCCACTATTTTGTTACATTCCATTCGTCAGTAATAATGTTATGCCACCCATGGCAACATGCATACATAGTAAGTGCCACCACTTAAAATTTTGAACAGTCGTTCCCTGTAAAAGTCGCGGTAAATCATGTATATTACTGTTTATTATGAAACACGGTGGAGAAACAAAACCTATCACGTGACCACAAATGATGTCGCCACACCAAATATCAGACGAAAACAGAGGAATTTAGGTAAGAAATCGCTCATAACATTTTTATTAATGAACCAATTTACAAACAAGTTAGTAACTTATAAAAGAACATATATTCAGACTTTCTTCATAGTCTAAATAACCATAACAGAAAGTGTAAAGCTGTTATGGTTCAGATAATTCTAACTAAAAAACACATCTATCGATTCGACCATGCATTTATTAAACAACACTCATTGTACTCGCCAAGACACTTATTAAAACTAAATACAAAAGTCTGGTGAATCGGCATCCAATCCAAGACGTTCAAAGTCGTATTACACATGAGTGTTATACAGTATACGTAATGGTTGCATTACATTATAAACACGGATTGATATGTGATAAACATGAATAAACGAGAGATATTGAGTAGGAATAGAGACAAAAATAAGAACTATTGTGGTTGCTTATTTGTCCTGTTTCTTTTATCTTTATACAGTGTTTCCTACCTCTACTCACTTCTAACACAAGCGTCCATTCGGATGTTAACAACCTGGTTTTAATGTAATTTGGATATGTTTGAGGGGGACATAAAACTCGTCATTCATTTAATGGATTTTTCATAGTCACCTGAATAACTTTCGAAATTTGAGGCTTTCTAAACATTGTTATATAATGCACCAATCAGATTTCTTTATATATTTCGGAATGAATTGCTGCCCGCACAACCTAATTGTTTCCATGAAAATAAAATTATATATTTCAACAAATTTACTGTTCACATGATGCTTGGGATTTCGTTATTTTATTGTAATAAAAATGTTTGTTCTGAATAAACGCTTGCATATGTTTTAGAGGCCATGTTGTTGTATTTCCATAACTTGTGTCCCAAAAAACATAACTGCAGCTGCACAACTTACCAAATAGTTAATGCTCTTAATAAAGCGGATGTCAGTGATGTGTGAATAAAATCCCTGTTAATCTGGACAACACGTGCTATTCTGATGTCTTTATATGCGGCCTACCGAGTATTGTCAGAGAGTTTGTCTTGTGATGTCTTGTCTACTGTTGTATTATACTATCTTGTCGTTTGTGGTTGAATGTATTGTCATATCTTTTCCTTTTTACACCTTTCATGTATTGTCTAATCTTAATTCCCTCAATTCGTTATTTCTCCTCACTCATGTGCTATATAAATTAAAACGTTTCCGTCGTACCGATAGGAAAAACAATCAACACGACGGTCGTGCCGATAGCTTTGTCCTTGATATTGTGCAGGTGTCTTATTGGATTTAGGATAGTTGTTGTTGTTGCATTTATAGCGGGACACGATGCAATCGACACTCACATACTGACCGTAAAACACGCATTGCAAAAGTAGAAAAGAACAAAAAATTCATAAAATAGATTTTTAGGATAACATTTTATCCAAAAAATATCGGATTTATAGGTCACGCCTCTTTAAAGGGGCATTTCATAAAATTAATGTAATCCGTCCGAAATGAAAATAACATCGTATTTCTATTCACAAATATAGCACATGAAAGACAATGGTGACAATTTTATTATATTTAGTTGTTTAATAAAGAAATCCCTAGGAAATCTTAGCTATACCTATCATTATCAGTGATTTATACTCTTGCACCGTCGCATTGACAGTGATGCATCGCACTGAATGCAGAAATGTTTGATTTACAACCTAAACAGCAACTCATTGAGATGCAATTATGCAGTTTCCTTTGAAAATAATTCAGCCATATATATACAATGCAAGACTCAAAAAATATGTGTTACGCAAAATTTCATCAATGTTAATTGTATACACCAAGTTTCATTCCAAAATTCCAAATCAAACAAAAACTATTGAAGTTGTCAGCGCCAAATGTTTCAGTTTGACAATCAACATAAAAACATATGCGTATAAAAGTAATAACGCACGGTAAGCATCAATGCCTGAAAACAAATACTTTACAAACACATACACTCTTTACTGTATGAATATTTAGATCAACTACGTGTATTGACAGGTTCGTACCTTTATAATCTATGAATCAATGACAATAACAACAACACAAAGTAATGATAGTGATGTCTCCGTCAAAGACGCGGGCGAGCCAAAGCGTCACGTCTAGAAACGCACATTTCTCGACATTTAATAAAAGGAACGCGAATTTTCGTTGAAATTCAACTAAAAAACGTGGACGTGGTTTAATTGTTCCACAATTTACAGTATGCCAATCAATTGAAAAAATAAGGGCAATAATTCCGCATAGGTAGGGTCAATGCCGTTCAAAACATGCCACGCACACCAGCACATCATGATGATCATGTACACGTAGTTTCGTGAGAAGCGCCGAGTTGCAGATGCTATAAAGCAAAGCCAATTATCACAACTTAATTTGGTACTCAACTTTTATAATTGCGTTATTTGGTATGGTCGTCGGACAATGAATGCATGGTGATATCGCTAAAATAACCACAATGAATAATTATTCAAGAAAGTACAATTGGTCCATTCATTACACGTTACTTGCTGTAGCCTTGAATGTGTGCTATTTTCCCTATAAGCAGATATAAACGAAACCCGATAGTTTGTTTACTTTCAAATAAAATGCACATGGGACGATAGCTATTTGGGAGATAATCTTGATCAGATTAAAATGTTATGTTTTACTAACAGTATGAGAGAGTCTTTAAATAACCTTAAAACGTTTGGGTCATACCAAACGTACGTAATTTAGCAAATACTGTTAAATATAGAATTGTATGTTTGTTAATGCGACATTTTTATCACAACGGTGTGTTTTTCTGAACCATAGGCTTGCGACGTGTAACTTGCGTGGGACAGATCTTAAGATTGGAATCATCTACGCAGTTTAAATATATCACAAAATCAATATTATAAGCATGTTTTTATATAGTTGTTCATATATGAAGACGTGGCACGAGGCGAGCTTGAGTTCCCATAAACCTGGTTTAATCACACAATAGGCCGATTTACCATTTAACGGTATAAGGAGATAACCCAATTCACTTTTTCCATACGTTCATACGTTGTAGTTTTATTCAATTTGTTGTTGTGTTCTTTGACGATGTGATGGTTTTATTTTTGGAATGTTAACACTCCTACTTTTTTCTTAGTTTTGTTCTGTTGGGTGCATATGTACCTGATATACAATAAATATCGTCTCACTATTTTGATGTGGATAGTATATGTGTTGAAGTGTTATTTTTGGAACTTAATATGTAAAAAGATAGGCATTTGCATGTTCCTACTATCTAGCGTTCGCTAAGCACACTGGGTGTGTGTATGTGTGGGTGGGTGTTTGTGTGTGTGTGTGGGGGTGGGGAGGCATTTAGATCACTGCTTAGATCACTGATTCTACTTTGTATTTTTTCCCTGTCCGATTATATTACTATAGAGGATTTTTACTTCATCAATATAAACTAAAAGAAAGTGTCTTTGTTTACATCGTTACTGAACAAGTAACTGTAACACAGATTGTACAAATTCCGGATAGCATTGTTAACACTAGTATAGTGTAGATTTGGAATGAGGCTGGAGAAAACTGGAACTAACTCACCCACTAGATGGCTACCTTATCCTCTCACCTTAAACAGTGAGGCGAGGATTCAAACACATGTGACATTGGTAAATAATATGTTTGGCCAAACTAATTTAATAAGATTGCCTTTTAACTGAACTTACCTGCTCTTTTAAAACTTTGGAGATTACAGATGATAACAGTGCTTTAAGTTTTTCTGCGGTTACATCTGAAACATATAAACAATAATCAATATAATTGTGTAGTGTTTTGAAATACATATTTATAGCTCAATGCTCTGAACTATTTTATGAATATACACTCAACAAATGTTATAGTCGGTCACGTGGCTTTATTGATTGATATTTCGTCAACACGAATTAGTAAATGTCATAGTTGAATCTACAATCATTGAAATGTGTATCTTGCTAGTCACGTGTCATTACACAGTTGAATTTTGTTCTTTATTCTATATAAAATAAGGTCTAAGATTTCCATGTTAAAAAATCCACAGAAAATCTTTTTTAATGTATTTTTTTATAGACATCAATCCCCTACAATGTATGAACCATTTTGAAAACATTTTAAACCAGTTCACATAAATTGTTTTTTTAATGTGCAAGAATCATGCTACAGTGGCAAAAAGTGGCACTACTTTATAGTGAGACCAATATGCAGTTACTTTAAAAACAATTTCTCGATACTTTATTTTTTTTCAGAAAATCATCATTATACTGCTTAATGTTAGATATTAATAAAAATAATAGAGTCTAGGTAATCGTCTTGGGTTAGTGATGGTAACACATACTTCTGAAAAGGCACCGTGTACTTATACTTCTTCAGAATATCAAACCATTAGTAATCGATTAGTTTAAGAGAAGAAGAATTTTTCCCTATATTAATCTATGTACAAATAGCAGAGTCCTTGCAGCCACATTGTTTGTTTTCAATGTCTACAATCGGGCATGGCTTACTTGTCATTGCGGATGACCGATGTCGAATAGAACTCACTATTCTGTAAGTGCATCACCCAAGCTACATTGTGACCATGCTTAATTAGGTAAAGTGTCTTTTCTCAGGTCGGAAGATTTTTAAAAAATTCTCAATATAACAATTAGACATGTTCTGGTGACCATCTTGTTTGATTCTTAATCACAACTTTGGTAGAGGGCCACTAGGGTAACAACTTCAATGAAAATGGTTCAATGAATTCAGACAAGATGTTAGTTGAAGTTTCAAAATAAGAAACTGTGTGGTATCCTGGTGGCCATATTTGAAGACCCGTGTATAAAAACAACATAATTTTGACTTAATTCAGCAAAATATCAACAAAAGTGATTCTTTTGTTTCGGAAAAGTCGTTTAAAATATTTAAACAAGTGGCAGAACCCTGGTGGCCATCTTGGATAACCGTCTCAATTTAATTGTGGTCATGGGTCATGTAACAATTGAGTCAGTAGTTTCAGAGAATAATATTTTTAATTTTCCATAAATAAACCTATGTAAGAACTGATTCCAGATGATACTTCTCTAAAATGTCCCCTTTTCTAGTAAGTTCTCAAATCCAGAAGATTCCAGATTATACTTCTCTAAAATGTCACCTTTTTCTAGTAAGTTCTCGTATCCAGAAGATTCCAGATGTTACTCTTCCAGAATGTCCCATTTTTAGTAAGTTCTTCAATCCAGAAGATTCCAGATGATACTTCTCTAAAATGTATCCTTTTTCTAGTAAATTAAAAAATCCAGGAGATTCCAGATGTTACTCCTCAGGAATGTCCCATTTCTAGATCTCAAATCCAGGAGATTCCAGATGCTACTTCTCCAGAATGTCCCATTTTTAGAAAGTTCTTAAATCAAGAAGATTCCAGATGATGCTTCTCTAAAATGTCCCATTTTTTAGCAAGTTCTCATATCAAGAATGTTCCATGTTTACGTGAGTCACCTGATTACAAAGTGCATTACAGTAGACGAGAAAGATCCAGAATCAAGATCAAGGTTGAATCAAAATATAATTAAATTGCATAACAGATCCTCATAACAGTACGTTGTGGCTATGTTTTATTAAGATTGAGTCAGTAATTTCAGGAGAAGCCATTTTCCTATATAAACCTTTATAAAAATTTCGATGAATGTTATTTTGTTTGACGCTTAGGAAAAAAAATACAACTGCAGTAGAGGATTACTATGGTAACAATTCAGAAGAAAATGAAAATGATTCAGTGGTTTCGGAGGCGATGTCATTTATATTTGGAAAATACAAAAACGGATGAGGCCATGGTGGCCATCCTTAATGGCCGACGTTGAAGTAAGTTTGATAACGGAGATAACAATTGAACAACATTTTAATCAAATCGATTCTGTGGTTTCATAGGAGATGCCTGAATTTGCATCTTAAAAAAAAAACACGGCCATCTTCCCTATGTAAAATCCTGTTTGAAAAGCGGTTGAGCGATCGAGGTCATCTTGTCTGGTGATTGGACACAAACAAACAATTTGGCAGAGGTCACTAGCGTAACATTTAAGAAAAATAAGAAATTAGTATTGTGGTTTGAGAGGAGATGTTGTGTAAAGCTTTAAAGCAAAAATCTGGGCGGAGTCCTGTTGGCCATTTTCGATGACTGATTTCGACAACGGTATATTGTGACCAAGATATTAATACAATTATGTTTAATTTGTATTTTAAACTTTTTAATATGTAATGACCATACACTAAGGATATGCTTTGTTTTAGATAATGCAACTTGCATCGAATGAAATACAAATACATTACCAGTAATAAAATCATTCATCATGAGAGAACACAAATATTTCTGATTTTTTTTTAATTTTAGAGCGTATCCATGTTTCTAGAATACAGCTTTAGTCGGTTCCAGGGGACGTGAGGGGTGTTCCATGTTTCATTATCACTTAGGTACAGATGGAATATGTTTTCTGTTGCCATTTTGTTATGAGATCAAAAATAACAAAATATGTCTCACAAGAATCACAACATTCAAGGGACACAACGTAAGTCAACACAACAGCACAAGCAAAAACAGGGCATTGAATATAAAATAAAAACAAGTTTGATTTTACAGTCATATAGAAGAGTGACCGTAATCGATTGGTCATTAGATAATTAAAATCCAGTCGATAGCACTATATGTAGGAGTTCTAATTAATGCATGGAAGTGTATATACATATAATGAGATATTATTTTTATTTCATATCAGTTGTGTTGTATATAAACCAATTCTGCGTATCTGAAATGATGTCATTCTATTGATAGTTAGAACCGTCCTGAATATGTTTTGTGCGTTAGGATTTACCTGGCACTAATCAATATCCCGTGTATAACCATGAATTAATTTTCGGTGTGCGAACATAAATGGTGATATTACTGTTGATAAAACGAAATCAATAGAATATCAAATCATGTCACACTTACGTATAGCTGTACGGACAAGACCAGAATACATTGGCGAAGATTAATGAATGACAGGTAAAACTTTACGGACAATAACAAACTAAAACTGATAGCTATGTTATTCTATAATTTATGTAACATATAAACATGTTGTCATACATGTACTACAAAACATCTCTTATGCGCGAGGTTCCATCTAAAATTAGGATGACGTGAATTCACAGTAGCGTATTGGAAGTAAACATAAATAATTGTTTGCAAAGCACATACCTGACTTTAAAATGTTCTGAATGTCATCAAGAAGGCGCTGTCAAAGATATCAAAAGAAATAAAGAAAATCATAAGTTTAGCTTGAAAATAAAACTTTGTATACCTCTTCATATAAAAATGATCATTTAGGTTATAGTAATCTAACGCTCTACTAAACAACTGTTTGCAATATAAAGACGTTTAATACATTGTAAATCATTATTTTGAATTTCATAATACTGTTTATTGAACGGTTTGTATACGTTTCATTGCAAAACCATTCAAAGATAGCAGATTCAATACAAATGTTCATCCTTACACTATAATTGTATTTGACTCTAACACATTTGATGTTCTCCTTTTTTTTAATTAAGAACAAGGTGTAAGCTCCTCATTGATGAACTTGTGTTATTAACCATTGGAAACTTTTATGTATGTATTGTACTTATTACATTATTGTGAATTATTTAGAATATGTTGTTTTTGTTGATATGTTATTGTTGTATGATGTTAAATAAAACTATATATTTCAACAAGTTTACTGTTCACATGATGCTTGGGATTTCGTTATTTTGTTGTATTAAAAATGTTTGTTCTGAATAAATGCTTGCATATGTTGTTGTATTTCCATAACTTGTGTCCAAAAAAAACATAACTGCAGCTGTAAAACTTACCAAATAGTTAATGCTCTTAATAAAGCGGATGTCAGTGATGTGTGAATAAAATCCCTGTTAATCTGGACAACACGTGCTATTCTGATGTCTTTATATGCGGCCTACCGAGTATTGTCAGAGAGTTTGTCTTGTGATGTCTTGTCTACTGTTGTATTATACTATCTTGTCTTTTGTGGTTGAATGTATTGTCTGTCTATTTTCCTTTTGACACCTTTCATGTATTGTCTAATCTTAATTCCTTCAATTCGTTATTTCTCCTCACTCATGTGCTATATAAATTAAAACTTTTCCGTCGTACCGATAAGAAAAACAATCGACATGACGGTCGTGCCGATAGCTTTGTCCTTGATATTGTGCAGGTGTCTTATTGGATTTAGGATAGTTGTTGTTGTTGCATTTATAGCGGGACACGATGTAATCGACACTCACATACTGACCGTAAAACACGCATTGCAAAATCAGAAAAGAACAAAAAATTCATAAAATAGCTTTTTAGGATAACATTTTATCCAAAAAATATCGGATTTATAGGTCACGCCTCTTTAAAGGGGCATTTCATAAAATTAATGTAATCCGTCCGAAATGAAAATAACATCGTATTTCTATTCACAAATATAGCACATGAAAGAAAATGGTGACAATTTTATTATATTTAGTTGTTTAATAAAGAAATCCCTGGGAAATCTTAGCTATACCTATCATTATCAGTGATTTATACTCTTGCACCGTCGCATTGACAGTGATGCATCGCACTGATTGCAGAAATGTTTGGTTTACAACCTAAACAGCAATTCATTGAGATGCAATTATGCAGTTTCCTTTGAAAATAATTCAGCCATATATATACAATGCAAGACTCAAAATATATGTGTTACGCAAAATTTCAAATTATGTTAATTGTATACAAGTTTCATTCCAAAATTCCAAATCAAACAAAAACTATTGAAGTTGTTAGCCCCAAATGTTTCAGTTTGACAATCAACATAAAAACATATGCGTATAAAAGTAATAACGCACGGTAAGCATCAATGCCTGAAAACAAATACTTTACAAACACATACACTCTTTACTGTATGAATATTTAGATCAACTACGTGTATTGACAGGTTCGTACCTTTATAATCTATGAATGAATGACAATAACAACAACACAAAGTAATGATAGTGATGTCGTCGTCAAAGACGCGGGCGCACCAAAGCCTCACGTCTAGAAACGCACATTTCTCGACATTTAATAAAAGGAACGCGAATTTTCGTTGAAATTCAACCAAAAATGTGGACGTGGTTTAATTGTTCCACAATTTACAGTATGCCAATAAACTGAAAAAATAAGGGCAATAATTCCGCATAGGTAGGGTCAATGCCGTTCAAAACATGCCACGCACACCAGCAAATTATGATGATCATGTACACGCAGTTTCGTGAGGAGCGCCAAGTTGCAGATGCTATAAAGCAAAGCCAATTATCACAACTTAATTTGGTACTAAACTTTTATAATTGCGTTATTTGGTATGGTCGTCGGACAATGAATGCATGGTGATATCGCTAAAATAACCACAATGAATAATTATTCAAGAAAGTACAATTGGTCCATTCATTACACGTTACTTGCTGTAGCTTTGAATGGGTGCTATGTTCCCTATAAGCAGATATAAACGAAACCCGATAGTTTGTTTACTTTCAAATAAAATGCACATGGGACGATAGCTATTTGGGAGATAATCTTGATCAGATTAAAATGTTATGTTTTACTAACAGTATGAGAGAGTCTTTAAATAACCTTAAAACGTTTGGGTCATTCGAAACGTACGTAATTTAGCAAATACTGTTAAATATAGAATTGTATGTTTGTTAATGCGACATTTTTATCACAACGGTGTGTTTTTCTGAACCATAGGCTTGCGACGTGTAACTTGCGTGGGACAGATCTTAAGATTGGAATCATCTACGCAGTTTAAATATATCACATAATCAATATTATAAGCATGTTTTTATATAGTTGTTCATATATGAAGACGTGGCACGAGGCGAGCTTCAGTTCCCATAAACCTGGTTTAATCGCACAATATGCCGATTTACCACTTAACGGTATTAGGAGATAACCCAATTCACTTTTTCCATACGTTCATACGTTGTAGTTTTATTCAATTTGTTGTTGTGTTCTTTGATGATGTGATGGTTTTATTTTTGGAATGTTAACACTCCTATTTTTTTCTTAGTTTTGTTCTGTTGGGTGCATATGTACCTGATATACAATATATATCGTCTCACTATTTTGATGTGGATAGTATATGTGTTGAAGTGTTATTTTTGGAACTTAATATGTAAAAAGATAGGCATTTGCACGTTTCTACTATCTAGCGTTCGCTAAGCACACTGGGGGTTTCGGGTGGGAGGGACTCTTAGATCACTGCGTAGATCACTGATTCTACTTTGTATTTTTTCCCTGTCCGATTATATTACTATATAGGAATTTTACTATCAATATAAACTAAAAGAAAGTGTGTTTGTTTACATCGTTACTGAAAAAGTTTGTAACACAGCTTGTACAAATTCCAGATAGCATTGTTAGCACTAGTATAGTGTAGATTTGGAATGAGGGTGGAGAAAACTGGAACTATATTACCCACTAGATGGCTACCTTATCCTCTCACCTAAAACAGTGAGGCGAGGATTCAAACACATGTGACATTGGTAAATAATATGTTTGAACAAACTAATTTAATAAGATTGCCTTGTAACTGAACTTACCTGCTCTTCTGAAAATATGGAGATTAAAGATGACAACCTTGGATCAAGATCTTTTGCGGTTACATCTGAAACAATAATCAATATAATTGTGTAGTGTTTTGAAATACATATTTATAGCTCAATGCTCTGAAATGTTTTATGACTATACACTCAACAAATGTTACAGTCAGTCACGTGGCTTTATTGATTGATATTTCGTCAACACGAGTTTGTAGATGTCATAGTTGAATCTACAATCATTGAGATGTGTATCTTGCTAGTCAAGTGTCATTACACAGTTGAATGTTGTTCTTTATTCTATATAAAATAAGGTCTAGGATTTCCACGTTAAAAAATCCACAGAAAATCTTTTTTAATGTATTTTTTATAGACATCAATCCCCTACAATGTATGAACCATTTTGAAAACATTTTAAACCAGTTCACATATAATGTTTTTTTAAAGAGTAAGAATCATGCTACAGTGGCAAAAAGTGGCACTACTTCTGAAAAGGCACCGTGTACTTATACTTCTTCAGAATATCAAACCATTAGTAATCGATTAGTTTAAGAGAAGAAGAATTTTCCCTATATTAACCTATGTAAAAATAGCAGAGTCCTTGCAGTCTCATTGTTTGTTTTCAATGTCTACAATCGGGCATGGCTTACTTGTCATTGCGGATGACCGATGTCGAAAAGAACTCATAATTCTGTAAGGGCATCACCCAAGCTACATTGTGACCATGCTTAATTAGGTTAAGTGTTTTGTCTCAGGTCGAAAGATTTTTAAAAAATTCTCAATATAACAATTAGACAGGTCCTGATCTTGTTTGATTCTTAATCACAACTTTGGTAGAGGGCCACTAGGGTAACAACTTCAATGAAAATGGTTCAATGAATTCAGACAAGATGTTATTTGAAGTTTCAAAATAAGAAACTGTGTGGTATCCTGGTGGCCATATTTGAAGATCCGCGTATAAAAACAACATAATTTTGACTTAATTCAGCAAAAAGTCAACAAAAGGGATTCTTTTGTTTCGGAAATGTCGTTTACAATATTTAAACATGTGGCAGAACCCTTGTGGCCATCTTGGATAACCGACTCAATTTAATTGTGGTCATGGGTCATGTAACAATTGAGTCAATAGTTTCAGAGAATAATATTTTTAATTTTCCATAAATAAACCTATGTAAGAACTGATTCCAGATGATACTTCTCTAAAATGTCCCCTTTTCTAGTAAGTTTTCAAATCCAGGAGATCCCAGATGTTACACCTAGAGAATGTCCCATTTTTAGTTAGTTCTTAAATCCAGAAGATTCCAGATTATACTTCTCTAAATTGTCCCCTTTTTTTAGTAAGTTCTCATATCCAGAAGATTCCAGATGTTACTCCTCCAAAATGTCAAATTTTTAGTAAGTTCTTCAATCCAGAAGATTCCAGATGATACTTCTTTAAAATGTATCCTTTTTCTAGTCAGTTAAAAAATCCAGGAGATTCCAGATGTTACTCTTCCAGAATGTCCCATTTTTAGTAAGTTCAAAAATCAAGGAGAGTCCAGATGATGCTTCTCCGGAATGTCCCATTTTTAGTAAGTTCTTAAATCCAAAAATTCCAGATTATACTCCTCAACAATGTCCCATTTCTAGTTCTCAAATCCAGGAGATTCCAGATGCTACTTCTCCATTATGTCCCATTTTTAGAAAGTTCTTAAATCAAGAAGATTCCAGATGATGCTACTCTAAAATGTTCGATTTTCTAGCAAGTTCTCATATCAAGAATGTTCCATATTTACGTGAGTCACCTGATTACAAAGTGCATTACAGTAGACGAGAAAGATCGAGAATCAAGATCAAGGTTGAATCAAAATATAATTAAATTGCATAACAGATCCTCATAACAGTACGTTGTGGCTATGTTTTATTACGATTGATTCAGTAATTTCCTATATAAACCTTTATAAAAATTGCGGAAAACGAATGAGGCCATCGTGGCCATCCTTATTGGCCGACGTTGAAGAAAGTTTGATAACAGAGATAACAATTGAACAACATTTCAATAAAATCGGTTCTGTGGTTTCATAGGAGATGCCTGAATTTGCATCCTAAAAAAATAAAACACGGCCATCTTCCCTATGTAAAGTAATGTTTGAAAAGCGGTTGAACGATCGAGGCCATCTTGTCTGGTTATTGGACACAAACATACAATTTAGCAGAGGTCACTAGCGTAACATTTAAGCAAAATAAGAAATTAGTATTGTGGTTTGAGAGGAGATGTTGTGTAAAGCTTTAAAGCGATAAACTGGGCGGAGTCCTGGTGACCATTTTCGTTGACTGATTTCGACAACGGTATATTGTGACCAAGATATTAATACAATTATGTTTAATTTGTATTTTAAACTTTTTAATATGTAATGACCATACACTAAGGATATGCGTTGTTTTAAATAATGCAACTTGCATCGAATGAAATACAAATACATTACCAGTAATAAAATCACACGTCATGAGAGAACACAAATATTTCTGATATTTTTTTAATTTTAGAGCGTATCCATGTTTCTAGAATACAGCTTTAGTCGGTTCCAGGGGACGTGAGGGGTGTTCCATGTTTCATTATCACTTAGGTACAGATGGAATATGATTTCTGTTGCTATTTTGTTGAGTTCAAAATAACAAAATATGTCTCACAAGAATCACAACATTCAAGGGACAAAACGTAAGTCAACACAACAGCACAAGCAAAAACAGCGCATTGAATATAAATTAAAAACAAGATTGATTTTACAGTCATATAGAAGAGTGACCGTAATCGATTGGTCATTAGATAATTAAAATCCAGTCGATAGTACTATATGTAGGAGTTCTAATTAATGCATGGAAGTTTATATACATATAATGAGATATTATTTTTATTTCATATCAGTTGTGTTGTAAATAAACCAAGTACGCGTATTTGAAATGATGTCATTCTATTGATAGTTAGAACCGTCCTGAATAGGTTTTGTGCGTTAGGATTTACCTGGCACTAATCAATATCTCGTGTATATCCATCAATTACTTTTCGGTGTGCGAACATAAATGGTGATATTACTGTTGATAAAACGAAATCAATAGAATATCAAATCATGTCACACTTACGAATAGCTGTACGGACAAGGCCAGAATACATTGGCGAAGATTAATGAATGACAGGTAAAACTTTACGGACAATAACAAACTAAAACCGATAGCTATGTTATTCTATAATTTATGTAACATACAAACATGTTGTCATACATGTACTATAAAACATTTCTTTTGCGCGAGGTTCCATCTAAAATTAGGATGACGTAAATTCACAGTAGCGTATTGGTATTAAACATAAATAATTGATTGCAAAGCACATACCTGACTTTAAACTTTTCTGAATGTCATCAAGAAGGCGCTGTCAAAGATATCAAAAGAAATAAAGAAAATCATAAGTTTAGCTTGAAAATAAAACTTTGCATACCTCTTCATATAAAAAATATCGTTTAGTTTATAGTAATCTAACGCTCTACTAAACAACTGTTTGCAATATAAAGACGTTTAATACATTGTAAATCATTATTTTGAATTTCATGACACTGTTTATTTAACGGTTTGTACACGTTTCGTTGCAAAACCATCCAAAGATAGCAGCTTCAATACAAATGTTCATGCTTACACTATCATTGTATTTGACTCTAACACATTTGATGTTCCCCTTTTTTTTTTAATTAAGAACAAGGCGTAAGCTCCTCATTTATGAACTTGTGTTATTAACCATTGGAAACTTTTATGTATATACTGTACGTATTACATTATTGTGAATTATTTAGAATATGTTGTTTTTGTTGATATGTTATTGTTGTATGATGTTAAATAAAACTATATATTTCAACAAGTTTACTGTTCACATGATGCTTGGGATTTCGTTATTTTGTTGTATTAAAATGTTTGTTCTGAATAAACGCTTGCATATGTTGTTGTATTTCCATAACTTGTGTCCAAAAAAAACATAACTGCAGCTGCACAACTTACCAAATAGTTAATGCTCTTAATAAAGCGGATGTCAGTGATGTGTGAATAAAATCCCTGTTAATCTGGACAACACGTGCTATTCTGATGTCTTTATATGCGGCCTCCCGAGTATTGTCAGAGTGTTGGTCTTGTGATGTCTTGCCTACTGTTATATTATACTATCTTGTCTTTTGAGGTTGAATGTATAGTCATGTCTATTTTCCTTTTGACACCTTTAATGTATTATCTAATCTTAATTCCCTCAATTCGTTATTTCCCTCACTCCTGTGCTATATAAATTAAAACGTTTCCGTCGTACCGAAAAGAAAAACAATCGACACGACGGTCGTGCCTATAGCTTTTTCCTTGATATTGTGCAGGTGTCTTATTGGATTTAGGATAGTTGTTGTTGTTGCATTTATAGCGGGACACGATGTAATCGACACTCACATACTGACCGTAAAACACGCATTGCAAAAGCAGAAAAGAATAAAAAGTTCATAAAATAGCTTTTTAGGATAACATTTTATCCAAAATATATTGGGTTTATAGGTCACGCCTCTTTAAAGGGGCATTTCATAAAATTAATGTAATCCGTCCAAAATGAAAATAACATCGTCTTTATATTCACAAATATAGCACATGAAAGAAAATGGTGACAATTTTATTATATTTAGTTGTTTGATAAAGAAATCCCTGGGAAATCTTAGCTATACCTATCATTATAAGTGATATATACTCTTGCACCGTCGCACTGACAGTGATGCACCGCACTGATTGCAGAAATGTTGGATTTACAACCTAAACAGCAATTCATTGAGATGCAATTATGCAGTTTCCTTTGAAAGTTATTCAGCCATATATATACAATGCAAGACTCAAACAATATGTGTTACGCAAAATTTCAAATTATGTTAATTGTATACACCAAGTTTCATTCCAAAATTCCAAATCCAACAAAAACTATTGAAGTTGTTAGCGCCAAATGTTTCAGTTTGTCAATCAACATAAAAACATATGCGTATAAAAGTAATAACGCACGGTAAGGATCAATGCCTGAAAACAAATACTTTACAAACACATACACTCTTTACTGTATGAATATTTAGATCAACTGAGTGTTGTGACAGGTTCGTACCTTTATAATCTATGAATCAATGACAATAACAACAACACAAAGTAATGATAGTGATGTCGCCGTCAAAGACGCTGGCGTGCCAAAGCGTCACGTCTGGAAACGCGCATTTCTCGACATTTAATAAAAGGAACGCGAATTTTCGTTGAAATTCAAACAAAAAACGTGGACGTGGTTTAATTGTTCCACAATTTACAGTATGCCAATCAATTGAAAAAATAAGGGCAATAATTCCGCATAGGTAGGGTCAATGCCGTTCAAAACATGCCACGCACACCAGCACATCATGATGATCATGTACACGTAGTTTCGTGAGAAGCGCCGAGTTGCAGATGCTATAAACCACAGCCAATTATCACAACTTAATTTGGTACTAAACTTTTATAATTGCGTTATTTGGTATGGTCGTCGGACAATGACTGCATGGTGATATCGCTAAAATAACCACAATGAATAATTATTCAAGAAAGTACAATTGGTCCATTCATTACACGTTACTTGCTGTAGCCTTGAATGTGTGCTATTTTCCCTATAAGCAGATATAAACGAAACCCGATAGTTTGTTTACTTTCAAATAAAATGCACATGGGACGATAGCTATATGGGAGATAATCTTGATCAGATTAAAAAGTTAGGTTTTACTAACAGTATGAGAGAGTCTTTAAATAACCTTAAAACGTTTGGGTCATACCAAACGTACGTAATTTAGCAAATACTGTTAAACACATAGAATTGTATGTTTGTTAATGCGACATTTTTATCACAACGATGTGTTTTTCTGAACCATAGGCGTGCGACGTGTAACTTGCGTGGGACAGATCTTAAGATTGGAATCATCTACGCAGTTTAAATATATCACATAATCAATATTATAAGCATGTTTTTAGTTGTTCATATATAAAGACGTGGCACGAGGCGAGCTTGAGTTACTATTAACCTGGTTTAATCGCACAATAGGCCGATTTACCATTTAACGGTATAAGGATATAACCCAATTCACTTTTTCCATACGTTCATACGTTGTAGTTTTATTCAATTTGTTGTTGTGTTCTTTGACGATGTGATGGTTTTATATTTGGAATGTTAATACTCCTACTTTTTTTCTTAGTTATGTACTGTTGGGTGCATATGCACCTGATATACAATATATATCGTCTCACTATTTTGATGGCGATAGTATATATGTTGAAATGTTAATTTTGGAACTTAATATGTAAAAAGATAGGCATTTGCACATTCCTACTATCTAGCGTTCGCTAAGCACACTGGGTGTGTGTGTGTGTGTGTGTGTGTGTGTAGGGGGGGGGGGGGGGGGGGGATTTAGATCACTGCTTAGATCACTGATTCTACTTTGTATTTTTTCCCTGTCCGATTAAATTACTATAGAGAAATTTTACTTCATCAATATAAACTAAAAGAAAGTGTGTTTGTTTGCATCGTTACTGAACAAGTAACTGTAACCCAGCTTGTACAAATTCCGGATAGCATTGTTAGCACTAGTATAGTGTAGATTTGGAATGAGGCTGGAGAAAACTGGAACTAACTCACCCACTAGATGGCTACCTTATCCTCTCACCTAAAACAGTGAGGCGAGGATTCAAACACATGTGACATTGGTAAATAATATGTTTGGCCAAACTAATTTAATATGATTGCCTTGTAACTGAACTTACCTGCTCTTCTAAAACTTTGGAGATTACAGATGACAACAGTGCTTTAAGTTTTTCTGCGGTTCCATCTGAAACATATAAACAATAACCAATATAATTGTGTAGTGTTTTGAAATACATATTTATAGCTCAATGCTCTGAACTATTTTATGAATATACACTCAGCAAATGTTATAGTCGGTCACGTGGCTTTATTGATTGATATTTCGTCAACACGAGTTAGTAAATGTCATAGTTGAATCTACAATCATTGAGATGTGTATCTTGCTAGTCACGTGTCATGACACAGTTGAATTTTGTTCTTTATTCTATATAAAATAAGGTCTAAGATTTCCACGTTAAAAAATCCACAGAAAATCTTTTTTTATGTATTTCTTTATAGACATCAATCCCCTACAATGTATGAACCATTTTGAAAACATTTTAAACCAGTTCACATATAACGTTTTTTTAAAGTGCAAGAATCATGCTACAGTGGCAAAAAGTGGCACTACTTTATAGTGAGACCAATATGCAGTTACTTTAAAAACAATTTCACGATAGTTTAATTTTTTTCAGAAAATCATCATTATACTGCTTAATGTTTGATATTAATAAAAATAATAGAGTCTAGGTAATCGTTTTGGGTTACGGATTGTAACACATACTTCTGAAAAGGCACCGTGTACTTATACTTTTTCAGAATATCAAACCATTAGTTATCGATTAGTTTAAGAGAAGAAGAATTTTTCCCTATATTAATCTATGTACAAATAGCAGAGTCCTTGCAGCCACATTGTTTGTTTTCAATGTCTACAATCGGGCATAACTTACTTTTCATTGCTGATGACCACAATTCTGTAAGTGCATCACCCAAGCTACATTGTGATCATGCTTAATTAGGTTAAATGTCTTGTCTCATGTCGGAAGATTTTTAAAAAATTCTCAATATAACAATTAGACATGTTCTGGTGACCATCTTGTTTGATTCTTAATCACAACTTTGGTAGAGGGCCACTAGGGTAACAACTTCAATGAAAATGGTTCAATGAATTCATACAAGATGTTATTTGAAGTTTCAAAATAAGAAACTTTGTGGTATCCTGGCGGCCATATTTGAAGACCCGTGTATAAAAACAACATAATTTTGACTTAATTAAGCAAAATATCAACGAAAGTGATTCTTTTGTTTTGGAAATGTCGTTTAAAATATTTAAACAAGTGGCAGAACCCTGGTGGCCATCTTGGATAACCGACTCAATTTAATTGTGGTCATGGGTCATGTAACAATTGAGTCAGTAGTTTCAGAGAATAATATTTCTAATTTTCCATAAATGAACCTATGTCAGAACTGATTCCTGATGATACTTCTCTAAAATGTCCCCTTTTCTAGTAAGTTTTCAAATCCAGGAGATCCCAACTGTTACTCCTCCAGAATGTCCCATTTTAGTTAGTTCTTAAATCCAGAAGATTCCAGATGATACTTCTCTAAAATGTCCCCTTTTTCTAGTAAGTTCTCATATCCAGAAGATTCCAGATGTTACTCTTCCAGAATGTCCCATTTTTACTAAGTTCTTCAATCCAGAAGATTCCAGATGATACTTCTCTAAAATGTATCCTTTTTCTAGTAAGTTAAATAATCCAGGAGATTCCAGATGTTACTCCTCCAGAATGTCCCATTTTTAGTAAGTTCAAAAATCTAAGAGATTCCAGATGATGCTTCTCCGGAATGTCCCATTTTTAGAAAGTTCTTAAATCCAAAAGATTCCAGATTATACTCCTCAGGAATGTCCCATTTCTAGTTCTCAAATCCAGGAGATTCCAGATGCTACTTCTCCAGAATGTCCCATTTTTAGAAAGTTCTTAAATAAAGAAGATTCCAGATAATGCTTCTCTAAAATGTCCCATTTTCTAGCAAGTTCTCATATCAAGAATGTTCCATGTTTACGTGAGTCACCTGATTACAAAGTGCATTACAGTAGACTAGAAAGATCCAGAATCAAGATCAAGGTTGAATCAAAATATAATTAAATTGCATAACAGATCCTCATAACAGTACGTTGTGGCTTTGTTTTATTAAGATTGAGTTAGTAATTTCTGGACAAGCCATTTTCCTATATAAACCTTTATAAAAATTGCGATGAATGTTATTTTGTTTGACGCTTAGGAAAAAAAATACAAATGCAGTAGAGGATTACTATGGTAACAATTCAGAAAAAATGAAAATGATTCAGTGGTTTCAGAGGCGATGTCATTTATATTTGGAAAATACAAAAACGGATGAGGCCATGGTGGCCATCCTTTTTGACCGACGTTGAAGAAAGTTTGATAACAGAGATAACAACTGAACAAATTTTAATCAAATCGGTTCTGTGGTTTCATAGGAGATGCTTGAATTTGCATCTTAAAAAAAAACAACACGGCCATCTTCCCTATGTAAAATCCTGTTTGAAAGCGGTTGAACGATCGAGGTTATCATGTCTGGTGATTGGACACAAACAAACAATTTGGCAGAGGTCACTAGCGTCACATTTAAGAAAAATAAGAAATTAGTATTGTGGTTTAAGAGGAGATGTTATGTAAAGCTTTAAATCGAAAATCTGGGCGGAGTCCTGGTGGCCATTTTCGATGACTGATATCGACAACGGTATATTGTGACCAAGATATTAATACAATTATGTTTAATTTGTATTTTAAACTTTTTAATATGTAATGACCATACACTAAGGATATGCTTTGTTTTAAATAATGCAACTTGCAGCGAATGAAATACAAATACATTGCCAGTAATAAAATCATTCATCATGAGAGATCACAAATATTTCTGATTTTTTTTTAATTTTAGAGCGTATCCATGTTTCTAGAATACAGCTTTAGTCGGTTCCAGGGGACGTGAGGGGTGTTCCATGTTTCATTATCACTTAGGTACAGATGGAATATGTTTTCTGTTGCAATTTTGTTATGAGTTCAAAAATAACAAAATATGTCTGAGAAGAATCACAACATTCAAGGGACACAACGTAAGTCAACACAACAGCACAAGCAAAAACAGGGCATTGAATATAGAATAAAAACAATATAATATAGGTAATTAAAATCCAGTCGATAGTACTATATGTAGGAGTTCTAATTAATGCATGGAAGTTTATATACATATAATGAGATATTATTTTTATTTCATATCAGTTGTGTTGTATATAAACCAATTACGCGTATCTGAAATGATGTCATTCTATTGATAGTTAGAACCGTCCTGAATATGTTTTGTGCGTTAGGATTTACCTGGCACTAATCAATATCCCGTGTATATCCATCAATTAATTTTCGGTGTGCGAACATAAATGGTGATATTACTGTTGATAAAACGAAATCAATAGAATATCAAATCATGTCACACTTACAAATAGCTGTACGGACAAGGCCAGAATACATTGGCGAAGATTAATGAATGACAGGTAAAACTTTACGGACAATAACAAACTAAAACTGATAGCTATGTTATTCTATAATTTATGTAACATATAAACATGTTGTCATACATGTACTACAAAACATCTCTTATGCGCGAGGTTCCATCTAAAATTAGGATGACGTAAATTCACAGTAGCGTATTGGTAGTATACATAAATAATTGTTTGCAAAGCACATACCTGACTTTAAAATGTTCTGAATGTCATCAAGAAGGCGCTGTCAAAGATGTCAAAAGAAATAAAGAAAATCATAAGTTTAGCTTGAAAATAAAACTTCGTATAGCTCTTCATATAAAAATTATCATTTAGTTTATAGTAATCTAACGCTCTACTAAACAACTGTTTGCAATATAAAGACGTTTAATTCATTGCGTGGTCATATGATTAATATATTCGCTAAAAAATTAAAAACTGACGTGTATATTTTCACTTTCACTATCCTGTGATCGAAACAAGCAAACTCGATATAAATAAAGCATTATACCAATTTTTTGTACAGAATATATGAAATAATTAAGCGATGCATACATATCTAATTCATCCGTAATTTCTTTATAACATAAAATGGAGCCACTGTTTATGATATTAAGATAAGAAAATTGTAAATTGATAAATAAAGCTATCAGAATGAATCTGTACAGAACGTTATTCATCAAATAACAGGCAAACTTTCTCAAAATTTTCAGACTAATCGGGATATGAACCTACGATTTCAATGGTGAGAAGACACATTTGACCACTTGGCCAGAAAAGACACTAATTATATATTAAAATTGACATTGATATTTATATATAATGCCTTTACTCGTAAGATTTCTAAGTTCTGGTAATCTGCTCTGCTTTGCAATTAAGTTGAGTTATTACTACATTTCTACAAAAATAAGATCCACAATATTTTCGACATAACAATAATATTATACAACAGATTTACAATTTTATATAAAATCAAAACAAACACTATAGACATACATTATGCAGTAATTATATGTAAACATAAATGTTACTGTAGCCACGACAATATTGTTTTACTTACACAGATGAGCAATGGCTTTCTTTCTTAATTCTGAATAACAATGCAATAATATTGATCAATCAAGACCAATTAGCAAAACAAGGATTGGCTACTTATGATACTACCGACTTATAAGCAGAGTAAGTCGTTTTAATATGCCAGACTCGGTTAGCTCAGTCGGTAACGCGTCTGACTATCAATACAGGGAGCATGGGTTCTAATCCCTGCCAGGCCAGTCTCCGTGATGATTAATATACGACATTTTGTCTCATTTTTATTCGTCTCTCATCGTTGATTCATGCTGCTAAAATTTGCAATTACTTGCAAAGATGCGTCTGCTCGAGTACTGAATAACCTTCCAGGATCACAGGTAAGAATGGTTTGATTAACTAATCGTCTGTTAGCCTTCGCTGGCAAATATTGACGAAACATATTCAATCAATTATTCAATTATTATATTTGTCATAATTTTGGAAACTGATGTGTATACTTACCTTTGTGTCTTCACTTTCCTTATCTTGTTTATAAAACAACCAAAATCTTTCACATCAAGTCATATACATTTTATGTGCATATAAATTGAAACATTTGAAGAATGTATACGTAATGTTCCTATACATGGAGACCACACAAAAAATGAAACATCTGTTTATAAAAATATTGATAACACAGTTGTAATACCTTTTTTCTCTTTTTTCACAATGCGGTTTAACACCATTATCAAAACATTTTCATTTACTTTTATCTTTATTGAACGATTTATCGCCAAGACACTAACAATTATACCACGTGTGATTATTCAATTATTATATTCGTCAAAATTTTGGAAACTGACTTGTATACTTACCTTTGTGTCTTCACGTTCATTATCCTGGGAATAAAACATGCAAATTCGTTACTAAATGGAGCATACTGCTAGTACGTTTTTGTACATCTTATACATATATGAAACGGTTATGGATAAAAAGGCTGTTAACAATATAAAGATAAAAAAAATGTTATAGATTTATTTCTTAATGTTGTTCGAATGAAACCATTTATAGCACGTTTCAGATTATACATGACATATCCGGTTTTACTAGTGAAGGAAGACATCCGAATGAATCGGTATGAACCATTGTATTTCAGTAAAGAAGCGACAAACGTCTCATTTAAAGTTTAAGGACCGGGCAGGATTTGCTGCTGTTATTACTTTCCTGCTGTTGCTACTACTACAACTACTAGCAGAAACTATTGCCAATTTGAATATAAGAATTCCAATTTGACAGAGTGTTTTTTTACTTCTTTAAAACCATTTATCCAAAAATACTAAGTTTAACATTAAAGTTCATAATGAAAAAAAAGGTTTAGGAAAAAAGGTTTTCCAGAAATTCACTGTGTTATGTTACTGGCTTCAGGCCAAATACAATAACAATATTCATATATACTTCCTATTAATATATATTGAGCGGAGAGGCAAAGGTCCGCCTATGCAAAACCATAGAAGGGCAATTGTCCACGTATGTAAATTTAGCGGAAGGGTAACCGTCCGGCTATGCAAAATCATGGAAGGGCAAAAGTCCGCCAATGCAAAACCATGAAAGGGCAATTGTCCACCTATGCAAATTTGAGCGGAAGGGCAAAAGTCCGGAAGGGCCGTATACCTATTTGACTATATCTCATCCACTGACCTAAAGAAGGCTATGTCAACTTCCTGTGTCAGTCTATGAACGACGTTGCTATGGTCCTTAACCAGTATAATGCCCTTTGATGACCAATACCTCTTAAATGTTTTCCTTTGACCAGATGTCGGACTTTGTATAGCAGGCAATTTCGAAACTTGGTCAAACCATCATTTATATAGTTGCCCTTAAAGTCACGATCCTTGGCTAGGGTACGCGCACGGTACATTTTCTGGCGAGCTCGATACGACGCAAGCTTAACAATGTTTGCTCCGGACTTGGAATCACCGGGTTTTCCATTTCGATGTGATTGATCAATATCGCATACTTCGATATTAGCGTTAATAACTCTGGTCATGAGTGATTACCCCGGGTGACTCGTCAATGCCGGAAATACGTCAACAACTTCTGCAGCTGATTTGCTCACTTGTATCTGCTGCAGATTCTAGGGAGTCCACCCCTGTCTTAAGAGCGACATTTTCAGTTCTGAGCGCAACCACTTCATCCCTGATGACATCAACAACTCCACTTATACTATTTTCACAATGACTATCAATTTTACCTCAAAGGTACTCTGCAGGATGAAGCAATTTTTACTATATCCTTATGACTAATAACAAGTTTGTTGATCACTTCAGATGTGGCTGTGGCGATATCCAACATGTCTGATACAACAACTAGCTCACCTTCTTTTTTTCAATTTAGTAGAGTCAAGAGGTGACGATAACTCAAGAGATATTCAGCGGAGTTGACGTTGATATTGTTCTCATACTACTAACGGGAAACCTCAGCTTCGTGCAAGAGTATATTTTATTGGAATGTTAAACGTGCGTCGTTAATATATTGGTCGCTCCTCAAAAGCGTGCAATTCTGAACAATGTAGGTAAATTAAGGGTTTAAATTTCACATACTCGTCAAATACTCAACATTATGCCCAGATTTCACCACCAAGTGTTCCTTATATACACATAACCACGCCGTCAGCGTCCGAATCTCCGGAATAAAGAAGCAGAATATTGATATTTTGACTCTGTCAAAAGGATTTATAAACTATCCTCCATTTATAATCACGTGACTCATACTTATGTTAGTTATGTCAAAAGAGTTAATAATATACAAATAAGTATATATTATCGATCCTGTGATAAATCCCTACACTATTTTGTTGCCGTGCGTAATTCGATCTAATCGCGATTATCGTTGATTGTCTATGTTATAGTTATCGTTCATGTTGCTGTGCTTTCGTACGTAACGTTCACTGTATATATTTGTTATATGTGTCACATTTTGTATAAGAATGAATGTGATTTGATGAGAGTTATGTTCAGTTTCACGCCGCATATCAATACCTGTTCATTTTTCTTTCTCTATACAAAACTGACAGACACCGAGAGAAAGAGACTACAAACTTTATACACTTACGTGTTGAGTTTAAGTTTTTTTATAGTTTTTAGTCGAATTTAATATTTTATGAAATAACAAATTGTTCAAATAAAATATATTTTGGACATGTAACTTTAAAAAAGTGTGTAATGTAGGAATATAATTTTGAATAAGTATTATGTAAATTAATACTTATATTATATATATATGAATATAAGGCCCTGTATTTGTATTGTTATTTACAGTATCAATCATATTTGTTACAGGTGGCCCCCTGTTCAGCTATATATATAAAATAGAAGTGTGAGATTTTAAAAGAATCCACGAGTTTATTTATTATAAACAATCCCGTGACAGTAAATTAAAATCAAGAAGCAAAACAAGGATCAAACATTAATTACAACACCAGCTAAAAGCGTAGTCAGTTGTTTCAATATGTAAAAGTCCGCTATAAGAAAATATGTCCACCCCTAACCAGGTGTAAGCTCCGCATGGATGAACTTGTGTTATTAAACATAGGAACCATTTCTGTATGTATTGTACTTATAACATTACTGTGAATTATTTAAAATATGTTGTTGTTGTTGTTGTTATTGTTGTTGTTGATGTCGTTGCTGTATGGTGTTTAACGTCGGTTTCAACAATTGTCCAATCATATCGTAACGGTATCTACTTGAGACAATATATTAAGCGTTGTCACACTGGAGTATCATGCCGCAGACACAAGGTATGATACCCCATCCAGTCACATTATACTGTCGCCGGGATGAGCAGACATATAATTATCATCTAAAAGCTGAGGAAGCTTCTAGTACCCGTTTTCAAGACTTTAGTATGACCCGGTTGGATTGAACTCAAGATCTTATGCATACGTGGGGGACGATCTACCCAAAGACCTCCGTTGAGGTATATTTTGAATATGTTTATAATGCATTGATGTTAGAAACATCTTAAGATGAAAAACAGTAGAGTATAAAAACATTGCTAGTAACAATGGTATAATATTAGTTTATTTAACTATTTCCCTATTAACTACTACAGATATTTATTTTTTTCTTTATTTAACATTTTAACGCCAAGACACATACAACTGTATTGCATGATCATATGATTATTGTATTCGTTAGTTTAAATCTAAAATGGGCAATGATGTTTCTACATAATGCCTTTACTCATAAGAGTTTTAGGTTCTTATAATAATATTGTAATTTTATGACAAAAATGCTTTATATTATATTTCAATCTATTCGTAATTTCATTATATCATACAATAAAATATGTAAATGGTGGATGAAGCTATCAGAATGAATTTGTATAGTACGTCCTTAAGCAATTAACAGGCAAACTTTCACAAGTGTTTTTTGACCAAGCAGGATTTGAACCTACGATCTCAGCGGTGAGATGTAACTGATTCTGAGACGGCAACATAGACCACGTGGCCAGAGAAGACCCTATGTTGATGTTTATATATAATGCCTTTACTCGTAAGATTTTAGGTTATGGTAATATTTTAATCATATGCTTTGCTTTAAAATTAAGTTGAGTTGTTAATGCATTGCTACAAAGATAAGAACCGTCATGTTTGCAATAATACAAATAATATAATACAACAAATTTGCTATTTTATATAAAAAGCAGTATCGACATACATTATGCAGTAACTATATTTATACATAAAATTAACTGTAGGCACGAAAATATGTTTATACTTAAACAGTTGAATAATGACTTTCTTCCAGCATTCTGAATGAACAACAACATAATACCGCCGATCAATCAAGAACAATAAACTAAACAAGGGTCTGATATTAATGACAACGTCGACTTACATGCATAGGCAGAGTAATTCGTTTTAATATGCCAGACTCGGTTAGCTCAGTCGGTAACGCGTCTTATTATCAATCAAGGGAACATTGGTTCGAATCCCCGCCAGGTCAGTCTCCGTGATTATTACTATACGACATTTCGTCTCATTATCATTCGTCTCTCACCATTGATTCATTTTGAGAAAATTATCAATTACTTGCAGAGATGTGTGTGCTCGAGTAATGATTAACCTTCAAGGATTACAGGAAAGAGTGGTGTGATTAACTAATCTTATGTAAGCCTTCTCTGGCAAATATTGACGAGGCATATTCAATCAATCAATCAGTATAAAAAAAATCAGTATAAAAATCAGACTCAAATTCAAAATCTGAAATTTTGTAATTTGTATTTAAAATAATTTTACGACGATTTAACAACATTTTCTTGTTAAAACAGTCAATTACAATATTATATTATCAGAAAATATCTAAAATGTATATTTTATAACTAATCTTTAGAGTCTGATATTTTACATTCAAAAGTTTTATGAACTTAAGCCGTTAATTATTTTCAATAATTGTATTGATGATGATTCGATGTTGGAAATATTTTACAATAACATTTTTTAAATAAAGAACTGTACGATAGAAAATAACATTGCAAGCAACACATGTATAAAGATTATATTACAGTACTAGTTCTCTTTATTAGCCACTATTAATATACTTGAGGTATCATTTATGTTTACTAAACACAAAGACACTTAACAGTTATACTCCACGTATTTTTTCTTCATTTTTTTGGAAACGGACATGTATACTTACCGCTGTACTTGCACATCCACTGTCCTGGGAATATAACACAAATTCGGTATTAATAATGCATTACACACTTTTTGTACAGAGTATATGAACCTTTTTATATCCTTAACTAGAACAACTGTTTAAAATATTAAGATAATGATGTAACCATTTTATTTTAATGGGTTTTCAACACCTTTTTCAACAGGTTGAAGGTTATATATGGCATACCCAGACCGGGCGGGATTTGAACCTACGATCTCAGCTGTGAGAGATAAGTAATCAATCTCGAGACGGCATCTTATATCACTCAGACACGTAAGACCTTAATTCTAATCTATATTCACTCTGATGTTAATATACAATGACTTTATACGAAACATTTCTAATTTCTGACAAATCTTTATTTATATATTTGAAGTTAATTTTATACTAAAACAATCCATTATAAATATGTTCAATACGTGTATTTCAGGTCATATAATACAAAATATTTGCCATTTTATAAAATACGTTAAGCAAAAGTTTAATGTATCGACATCCATTTTGCAATAATCATAGTTGTACATACAGTGTGCATGAGAAATATAAACAATGTGGACGTAACAACATAAAGGGAACTTATCGGGATTTTTCAAACATTTAAAATTGACTAAAAACTTTTTTCCCCCAATATATCATGCCTATATATACTCACTGACCACGTAATACCTATAGGATATCTACTTAAAAGTGCCAAAATAATATATTGAAAAGGGAGTTCCTAACCCAGGCTACACGCCTAGGTTAGAACAAAAATATGTTTCTTGCTAAAAATTACAACATATTGTGTGGCATATTATATGAGTCACGTGATTTCGTTTTGATTTCAATTTGATCCGTTTTACAGTTTTACGTAGTAAGAATTGTTTCATCTTAGAAAGAATTTAGTGGAGTTCGGGTTTTATATATTATTGATAATGAGATGCTTTTTATCCATTTTAATAATTATTTTACATTTTAAGATATTTTGTAATGTTTTTTCCTGATATACGCCCTTGACGAATGTCTGCTGAACAGAATGTATCAACATTTTACATTGTTTTCATATCATTTGATAAATATTATCGATAAACTAACTACAGTGACATTGTACTTACTATAATGTACTTCTTATTAAAACCAGACAGCAAAGTTAACGTTACTAAACGCAGCACACTATATACGGACGAATCCATTTAAAGATGTATCACTTTCAACTTTCTGTTCAGTAAATGCGAAAAGTTTATTGAATCTTAAAGAGGAAAGTCCCATTCGAAAATAATGGCTGATTCCGTTCTATACCATTAAAAAAAAATATTCGTAAAAATAATAGTTTTATACTCACCACTGTGTCTTCATTTCTACCATCCTGGGAATCAAAGAAAACAAATTCGTTAGTAAAAAGAGCATTATGCTAGTACATTTGTTGTATTATATTTTGTATTTATGATTATTACATTCGTCATTCGTCTCTCACAGCTGATTTAAGTGGGAAGGTTATCAGTTATTTGCTACAAAAATAAGATACACAATATTTTCGACATAACAATAATATTATACAACAGATTTACAATTTGATATAAAATCAAAACAAACACTATAGACATACATTATGCAGTAATTATATGTAAACATAAATGTTACTGTAGCCACGACAATATTGTTTTACTTACACAGATGAGCAATGGCTTTCTTTCTTAATTCTGAATAACAATGCAATAATATTGATCAATCAAGACCAATTAGCAAAACAAGGATTGGCTACTTATGATACCTGTTCATTTTTCTTTCTCTATACAAAACTGACAGACACCGAGAGAAAGAGACTACAAACTTTATACACTTACGTGTTGAGTTTAAGTTTTTTTATAGTTTTTAGTCGAATTTAATATTTTATGAAATAACAAATTGTTCAAATAAGATATATTTTGGACATGTAACTTTAAAAAAGTGTGTAATGTAGGAATATAATTTTGAATAAGTATTATGTAAATTAATACTGATATTATATATATATGAATATAAGGCCCTGTATTTGTATTGTTATTTACAGTATCAATCATATTTGTTACAGGTGGTCCCCTGTTCAGCTATATATATAAAATAGAAGTGTGAGATTTTAAAATAATCCACGAGTTTATTTATTATAAACAATCCCGTGAAAGTAAATTAAAATCAAGAAGCAAAACAAGGATCAAACATTAATTACAACACCAGCTAAAAGCGTAGTCAGTTGTTTCAATATGTAAAAGTCCGCTATAAGAAAATATGTCCACCCCTAACCAGGTGTAAGCTCCGCATGGATGAACTTGTGTTATTAAACATAGGAACCATTTCTGTATGTATTGTACTTATAACATTACTGTGAATTATTTAAAATATGTTGTTGTTGTTGTTGTTGTTGTTGTTGTTGTTGTTGTTGTTGTTGTTGTTATTGTTGTTGTTGATGTCGTTGCTGTATGGTGTTTAACGTCGGTTTCAACAATTGTCCAATCATATCGTAACGGTATCTACTTGAGACAATATATTAAGCGTTGTCACACTGGAGTATCATGCCGCAGACACAAGGTATGATACCCCATCCAGTCACATTATACTGTCGCCGGGATGAGCAGACATATAATTATCATCTAAAAGCTGAGGAAGCTTCTAGTACCCGTTTTCAAGACTTTAGTATGACCCGGTTGGATTGAACTCAAGATCTTATGCATACGTGGGGGACGATCTACCCAAAGACCTCCGTTGAGGTATATTTTGAATATGTTTATAATGCATTGATGTTAGAAACATCTTAAGATGAAAAACAGTAGAGTATAAAAACATTGCTAGTAACAATGGTATAATATTAGTTTATTTAACTATTTCCCTATTAACTACTACAGATATTTATTTTTTTTTTTATTTAACATTTTAACGCCAAGACACATACAACTGTATTGCATGATCATATGATTATTGTATTCGTTAGTTTAAATCTAAAATGGGCAATGATGTTTCTACATAATGCCTTTACTCATAAGAGTTTTAGGTTCTTATAATAATATTGTAATTTTATGACAAAAATGCTTTATATTATATTTCAATCTATTCGTAATTTCATTATATCATACAATAAAATATGTAAATGGTGGATGAAGCTATGAGAATGAATTTGTATAGTACGTCCTTAAGCAATTAACAGGCAAACTTTCACAAGTGTTTTTTGACCAAGCAGGATTTGAACCTACGATCTCAGCGGTGAGATGTAACTGATTCTGAGACGGCAACATAGACCAAGTGGCCAGAGAAGACCCTATGTTGATGTTTATATATAATGCCTTTACTCGTAAGATTTTAGGTTATGGTAATATTTTAATCATATGCTTTGCTTTAAAATTAAGTTGAGTTGTTAATGCATTGCTACAAAGATAAGAACCGTCATGTTTGCAATAATACAAATAATATAATACAACAAATTTGCTATTTTATATAAAAAGCAGTATCGACATACATTATGCAGTAACTATATTTATACATAAAATTAACTGTAGGCACGAAAATATGTTTATACTTAAACAGTTGAATAATGACTTTCTTCCAGCATTCTGAATGAACAACAACATAATACCGCCGATCAATCAAGAACAATAAACTAAACAAGGGTCTGATATTAATGACAACGTCGACTTACATGCATAGGCAGAGTAATTCGTTTTAATATGCCAGACTCGGTTAGCTCAGTCGGTAACGCGTCTTATTATCAATCAAGGGAACATTGGTTCGAATCCCCGCCAGGTCAGTCTCCGTGATTATTACTATACGACATTTCGTCTCATTATCATTCGTCTCTCACCATTGATTCATTTTGAGAAAATTATCAATTACTTGCAGAGATGTGTGTGCTCGAGTAATGATTAACCTTCAAGGATTACAGGAAAGAGTGGTGTGATTAACTAATCTTATGTAAGCCTTCTCTGGCAAATATTGACGAGGCATATTCAATCAATCAATCAGTATAAAAAAAATCAGTATAAAAATCAGACTCAAATTCAAAATCTGAAATTTTGTAATTTGTATTTAAAATAATTTTACGACGATTTAACAACATTTTCTTGTTAAAACAGTCAATTACAATATTATATTATCAGAAAATATCTAAAATGTATATTTTATAACTAATCTTTAGAGTCTGATATTTTACATTCAAAAGTTTTATGAACTTAAGCCGTTAATTATTTTCAATAATTGTATTGATGATGATTCGATGTTGGAAATATTTTACAATAACATTTTTTAAATAAAGAACTGTACGATAGAAAATAACATTGCAAGCAACACATGTATAAAGATTATATTACAGTACTAGTTCTCTTTATTAGCCACTATTAATATACTTGAGGTATCATTTATGTTTACTAAACACAAAGACACTTAACAGTTATACTCCACGTATTTTTTCTTCATTTTTTTGGAAACGGACATGTATACTTACCGCTGTACTTGCACATCCACTGTCCTGGGAATATAACACAAATTCGGTATTAATAATGCATTACACACTTTTTGTACAGAGTATATGAACCTTTTTATATCCTTAACTAGAACAACTGTTTAAAATATTAAGATAATGATGTAACCATTTTATTTTAATGGGTTTTCAACACCTTTTTCAACAGGTTGAAGGTTATATATGGCATACCCAGACCGGGCGGGATTTGAACCTACGATCTCAGCTGTGAGAGATAAGTAATCAATCTCGAGACGGCATCTTATATCACTCAGACACGTAAGACCTTAATTCTAATCTATATTCACTCTGATGTTAATATACAATGACTTTATACGAAACATTTCTAATTTCTGACAAATCTTTATTTATATATTTGAAGTTAATTTTATACTAAAACAATCCATTATAAATATGTTCAATACGTGTATTTCAGGTCATATAATACAAAATATTTGCCATTTTATAAAATACGTTAAGCAAAAGTTTAATGTATCGACATCCATTTTGCAATAATCATAGTTGTACATACAGTGTGCATGAGAAATATAAACAATGTGGACGTAACAACATAAAGGGAACTTATCGGGATTTTTCAAACATTTAAAATTGACTAAAAACTTTTTTCCCCCAATATATCATGCCTATATATACTCACTGACCACGTAATACCTATAGGATATCTACTTAAAAGTGCCAAAATAATATATTGAAAAGGGAGTTCCTAACCCAGACTACACGCCTAGGTTAGAACAAAAATATGTTTCTTGCTAAAAATTACAACATATTGTGTGGCATATTATATGAGTCACGTGATTTCGTTTTGATTTCAATTTGATCCGTTTTACAGTTTTACGTAGTAAGAATTGTTTCATCTTAGAAAGAATTTAGTGGAGTTCGGGTTTTATATATTATTGATAATGAGATGCTTTTTATCCATTTTAATAATTATTTTACATTTTAAGATATTTTGTAATGTTTTTTCCTGATATACGCCCTTGACGAATGTCTGCTGAACAGAATGTATCAACATTTTACATTGTTTTCATATCATTTGATAAATATTATCGATAAACTAACTACAGTGACATTGTACTTACTATAATGTACTTCTTATTAAAACCAGACAGCAAAGTTAACGTTACTAAACGCAGCACACTATATACGGACGAATCCATTTAAAGATGTATCACTTTCAACTTTCTGTTCAGTAAATGCGAAAAGTTTATTGAATCTTAAAGAGGAAAGTCCCATTCGAAAATAATGGCTGATTCCGTTCTATACCATTAAAAAAAAATATTCGTAAAAATAATAGTTTTATACTCACCACTGTGTCTTCATTTCTACCATCCTGGGAATCAAAGAAAACAAATTCGTTAGTAAAAAGAGCATTATGCTAGTACATTTGTTGTATTATATTTTGTATTTATGATTATTACATTCGTCATTCGTCTCTCACAGCTGATTTAAGTGGGAAGGTTATCAGTTATTTGCTACAAAAATAAGATACACAATATTTTCGACATAACAATAATATTATACAACAGATTTACAATTTGATATAAAATCAAAACAAACACTATAGACATACATTATGCAGTAATTATATGTAAACATAAATGTTACTGTAGCCACGACAATATTGTTTTACTTACACAGATGAGCAATGGCTTTCTTTCTTAATTCTGAATAACAATGCAATAATATTGATCAATCAAGACCAATTAGCAAAACAAGGATTGGCTACTTATGATACCTGTTCATTTTTCTTTCTCTATACAAAACTGACAGACACCGAGAGAAAGAGACTACAAACTTTATACACTTACGTGTTGAGTTTAAGTTTTTTTATAGTTTTTAGTCGAATTTAATATTTTATGAAATAACAAATTGTTCAAATAAGATATATTTTGGACATGTAACTTTAAAAAAGTGTGTAATGTAGGAATATAATTTTGAATAAGTATTATGTAAATTAATACTGATATTATATATATATGAATATAAGGCCCTGTATTTGTATTGTTATTTACAGTATCAATCATATTTGTTACAGGTGGTCCCCTGTTCAGCTATATATATAAAATAGAAGTGTGAGATTTTAAAATAATCCACGAGTTTATTTATTATAAACAATCCCGTGAAAGTAAATTAAAATCAAGAAGCAAAACAAGGATCAAACATTAATTACAACACCAGCTAAAAGCGTAGTCAGTTGTTTCAATATGTAAAAGTCCGCTATAAGAAAATATGTCCACCCCTAACCAGGTGTAAGCTCCGCATGGATGAACTTGTGTTATTAAACATAGGAACCATTTCTGTATGTATTGTACTTATAACATTACTGTGAATTATTTAAAATATGTTGTTGTTGTTGTTGTTGTTGTTGTTGTTATTGTTGTTGTTGATGTCGTTGCTGTATGGTGTTTAACGTCGGTTTCAACAATTGTCCAATCATATCGTAACGGTATCTACTTGAGACAATATATTAAGCGTTGTCACACTGGAGTATCATGCCGCAGACACAAGGTATGATACCCCATCCAGTCACATTATACTGTCGCCGGGATGAGCAGACATATAATTATCATCTAAAAGCTGAGGAAGCTTCTAGTACCCGTTTTCAAGACTTTAGTATGACCCGGTTGGATTGAACTCAAGATCTTATGCATACGTGGGGGACGATCTACCCAAAGACCTCCGTTGAGGTATATTTTGAATATGTTTATAATGCATTGATGTTAGAAACATCTTAAGATGAAAAACAGTAGAGTATAAAAACATTGCTAGTAACAATGGTATAATATTAGTTTATTTAACTATTTCCCTATTAACTACTACAGATATTTATTTTTTTTTTTATTTAACATTTTAACGCCAAGACACATACAACTGTATTGCATGATCATATGATTATTGTATTCGTTAGTTTAAATCTAAAATGGGCAATGATGTTTCTACATAATGCCTTTACTCATAAGAGTTTTAGGTTCTTATAATAATATTGTAATTTTATGACAAAAATGCTTTATATTATATTTCAATCTATTCGTAATTTCATTATATCATACAATAAAATATGTAAATGGTGGATGAAGCTATGAGAATGAATTTGTATAGTACGTCCTTAAGCAATTAACAGGCAAACTTTCACAAGTGTTTTTTGACCAAGCAGGATTTGAACCTACGATCTCAGCGGTGAGATGTAACTGATTCTGAGACGGCAACATAGACCAAGTGGCCAGAGAAGACCCTATGTTGATGTTTATATATAATGCCTTTACTCGTAAGATTTTAGGTTATGGTAATATTTTAATCATATGCTTTGCTTTAAAATTAAGTTGAGTTGTTAATGCATTGCTACAAAGATAAGAACCGTCATGTTTGCAATAATACAAATAATATAATACAACAAATTTGCTATTTTATATAAAAAGCAGTATCGACATACATTATGCAGTAACTATATTTATACATAAAATTAACTGTAGGCACGAAAATATGTTTATACTTAAACAGTTGAATAATGACTTTCTTCCAGCATTCTGAATGAACAACAACATAATACCGCCGATCAATCAAGAACAATAAACTAAACAAGGGTCTGATATTAATGACAACGTCGACTTACATGCATAGGCAGAGTAATTCGTTTTAATATGCCAGACTCGGTTAGCTCAGTCGGTAACGCGTCTTATTATCAATCAAGGGAACATTGGTTCGAATCCCCGCCAGGTCAGTCTCCGTGATTATTACTATACGACATTTCGTCTCATTATCATTCGTCTCTCACCATTGATTCATTTTGAGAAAATTATCAATTACTTGCAGAGATGTGTGTGCTCGAGTAATGATTAACCTTCAAGGATTACAGGAAAGAGTGGTGTGATTAACTAATCTTATGTAAGCCTTCTCTGGCAAATATTGACGAGGCATATTCAATCAATCAATCAGTATAAAAAAAATCAGTATAAAAATCAGACTCAAATTCAAAATCTGAAATTTTGTAATTTGTATTTAAAATAATTTTACGACGATTTAACAACATTTTCTTGTTAAAACAGTCAATTACAATATTATATTATCAGAAAATATCTAAAATGTATATTTTATAACTAATCTTTAGAGTCTGATATTTTACATTCAAAAGTTTTATGAACTTAAGCCGTTAATTATTTTCAATAATTGTATTGATGATGATTCGATGTTGGAAATATTTTACAATAACATTTTTTAAATAAAGAACTGTACGATAGAAAATAACATTGCAAGCAACACATGTATAAAGATTATATTACAGTACTAGTTCTCTTTATTAGCCACTATTAATATACTTGAGGTATCATTTATGTTTACTAAACACAAAGACACTTAACAGTTATACTCCACGTATTTTTTCTTCATTTTTTTGGAAACGGACATGTATACTTACCGCTGTACTTGCACATCCACTGTCCTGGGAATATAACACAAATTCGGTATTAATAATGCATTACACACTTTTTGTACAGAGTATATGAACCTTTTTATATCCTTAACTAGAACAACTGTTTAAAATATTAAGATAATGATGTAACCATTTTATTTTAATGGGTTTTCAACACCTTTTTCAACAGGTTGAAGGTTATATATGGCATACCCAGACCGGGCGGGATTTGAACCTACGATCTCAGCTGTGAGAGATAAGTAATCAATCTCGAGACGGCATCTTATATCACTCAGACACGTAAGACCTTAATTCTAATCTATATTCACTCTGATGTTAATATACAATGACTTTATACGAAACATTTCTAATTTCTGACAAATCTTTATTTATATATTTGAAGTTAATTTTATACTAAAACAATCCATTATAAATATGTTCAATACGTGTATTTCAGGTCATATAATACAAAATATTTGCCATTTTATAAAATACGTTAAGCAAAAGTTTAATGTATCGACATCCATTTTGCAATAATCATAGTTGTACATACAGTGTGCATGAGAAATATAAACAATGTGGACGTAACAACATAAAGGGAACTTATCGGGATTTTTCAAACATTTAAAATTGACTAAAAACTTTTTTCCCCCAATATATCATGCCTATATATACTCACTGACCACGTAATACCTATAGGATATCTACTTAAAAGTGCCAAAATAATATATTGAAAAGGGAGTTCCTAACCCAGGCTACACGCCTAGGTTAGAACAAAAATATGTTTCTTGCTAAAAATTACAACATATTGTGTGGCATATTATATGAGTCACGTGATTTCGTTTTGATTTCAATTTGATCCGTTTTACAGTTTTACGTAGTAAGAATTGTTTCATCTTAGAAAGAATTTAGTGGAGTTCGGGTTTTATATATTATTGATAATGAGATGCTTTTTATCCATTTTAATAATTATTTTACATTTTAAGATATTTTGTAATGTTTTTTCCTGATATACGCCCTTGACGAATGTCTGCTGAACAGAATGTATCAACATTTTACATTGTTTTCATATCATTTGATAAATATTATCGATAAACTAACTACAGTGACATTGTACTTACTATAATGTACTTCTTATTAAAACCAGACAGCAAAGTTAACGTTACTAAACGCAGCACACTATATACGGACGAATCCATTTAAAGATGTATCACTTTCAACTTTCTGTTCAGTAAATGCGAAAAGTTTATTGAATCTTAAAGAGGAAAGTCCCATTCGAAAATAATGGCTGATTCCGTTCTATACCATTAAAAAAAAATATTCGTAAAAATAATAGTTTTATACTCACCACTGTGTCTTCATTTCTACCATCCTGGGAATCAAAGAAAACAAATTCGTTAGTAAAAAGAGCATTATGCTAGTACATTTGTTGTATTATATTTTGTATTTATGATTATTGCATTCGTCATTCGTCTCTCACAGCTGATTTAAGTGGGAAGGTTATCAGTTATTTGCTACAAAAATAAGATACACAATATTTTCGACATAACAATAATATTATACAACAGATTTACAATTTGATATAAAATCAAAACAAACACTATAGACATACATTATGCAGTAATTATATGTAAACATAAATGTTACTGTAGCCACGACAATATTGTTTTACTTACACAGATGAGCAATGGCTTTCTTTCTTAATTCTGAATAACAATGCAATAATATTGATCAATCAAGACCAATTAGCAAAACAAGGATTGGCTACTTATGATACTGCCGACTTATAAGCAGAGTAAGTCGTTTTAATATGCCAGACTCGGTTAGCTCAGTCGGTAACGCGTCTGACTATCAATACAGGGAGCATGGGTTCTAATCCCTGCCAGGCCAGTCTCCGTGATGATTAATATACGACATTTTGTCTCATTATTATTCGTCTCTCATCGTTGATTCATGCTGCTAAAATTTGCAATTACTTGCAAAGATGCGTCTGCTCGAGTACTGAATAACCTTCCAGGATCACAGGTAAGAATGGTTTGATTAACTAATCGTCTGTTAGCCTTCGCTGGCAAATATTGACGAAACATATTCAATCAATTATTCAATTATTATATTTGTCATAATTTTGGAAACTGATGTGTATACTTACCTTTGTGTCTTCACTTTCCTTATCTTGTTTATAAAACAACCAAAATCTTTCACATCAAGTCATATACATTTTATGTGCATATAAATTGAAACATTTGAAGAATGTATACGTAATGTTCCTATACATGGAGACCACACAAAAAATGAAACATCTGTTTATAAAAATATTGATAACACAGTTGTAATACCTTTTTTCTCTTTTTTCACAATGCGGTTTAACACCATTATCGAAACATTTTTTATTTACTTTTATCTTTATTGAACGTTTTATCGCCAAGACACTAACAATTATACCACGTGTGATTATTCAATTATTATATTCGTCAAAAATTTGGAAACTGACTTGTATACTTACCTTTGTGTCTTTACGTTCATTTTCCTGGGAATAAAACATGCAAATTCGTTACTAAATGGAGCATAATGCTAGTACGTTTTTGTACATCTTATACATATATGAAACGGTTATGGATAAAAAGGCTGTTAACAATATAAAGATAAAAAAAATGTTATAGATTTATTTCTTAATGTTGTTCGAATGGAACCATTTATAGCACGTTTCAGATTATACATGACATATCCGGTTTTACTAGTGAGGGAAGACATCCGAATGAATCGGTATGAACCATTGTATTTCAGTAAAGAAGCGACAAACGTCTCATATAAAGTTTTAGGACCGGGCAGGATTTGTTGCTGTTATTACTTTCCTGCTGTTGCTACTACTACAACTACTAGTAGAAACCATTGCCAATTTGAATATAAGAATTCCAATTTGACAGAGTGTTTTTTTACTTCTTTAAAACCATTTATCCAAAAATACTAAGTTAACATTAAAGTTCATAATGAAAAAAAAAGGTTTAGGAAAAAAGGTTTTCCAGAAATTCACTGTGTTATGTTACTGGCTTTAGGCCAAATACAATAACAATAATCATATATACTTTCTATTAATTTATATTGAGCGGAGGGGCAAAGGTCCGCCTATGTTAAACCATGGAAGGGCAATTGTCCACGTATGTAAATTTAACGGAAGGGCAAACGTCCGGCTATGCAAAATCATGGAAGGGCAAAAGTCCGCCTATGCAAAACCATGAAAGGGCAATTGTCCACCTATGCAAATTTGAGCGGAAGGGCAAAAGTCCGGAAGAGCCGTATACCTATTTGACTATATCTCATCCACTGACCTAATGAAGGCTATGTCAACTTCCTGTGTCAGTCTATGAACGACGTTGCTATGGTCATTAACCAGTATAATGCCCTCTGATGACCAAGGACCTATTAAATGTTTTCCTTTGACCAGATGTCGGACTTTGTATAGCAGGCAATTTCGAAACTTGGTCAAACCATCATTTATATAGTTGCCCATAAAGTCACGATCCTTGGCTAGGGTACGCGCACGGTACATTTTCTGGCGAGCTCGATACGACGCAAGCTTAACAATGTTTGCTCCGGACTTGGAATCACCGGGTTTTCCATTTCGATGTGATTGATCAATATCGCATACTTCGATATTAGCGTTAATAACTCTGGTCATGAGTCAGTGTTTACCCCGGGTGACTCGTCAATGCCTGAAATACGTCAACAACTTCTGCAGCTGTATTGCTCACTTGTATCTGCTGCAGATTCTAGGGAGTCCACCCCTGTCTTAAGAGCGACATTTTCAGTTCTGAGCGCAACCACTTCATCCCTGATGACATCAACAACTCCACTTATACTATTTTCACAATGACTATCAATTTTACCTCAAAGGTACTCTGCAGGATGAAGCAATTTTTACTATATCCTTATGACCAATAACAAGTTTGTTGATCACTTCAGATGTGGCTGTGGCGATATCCAACATGTCTGATACAACAACTAGCTCACCTTCTTTTTTTCAATTTAGTAGAGTCAAGAGGTGACGATAACTCAAGAGATATTCAGCGGAGTTGACGTTGATATTGATCTCATACTACTAACGGGAAACCTCAGCTTCGTGCAAGAGTATATTTTATTGGAATGTTAAACGTGCGTCGTTAATATATAGGTCGCTCCTCAAAAGCGTGCAATTCTGAACAATGTTGGTAAATTAAGGGTTTTAATTTCACATACTCGTCAAATACTCAACATTATGCCCAGATTTCACCACCAAGTGTTCCTTATACACACATAACCACGCCGTCAGCGTCCGAATCTCCGGAATAAAGAAGCAGAATATTGATATTTTGACTCTGTCAAAAGGATTTATAAACTATCCTCCATTTATAATCACGTGACTCATACTTATGTTAGTTATGTCAAAAGAGTTAATAATATACAAATAAGTATATAGTATAGATCCTGTGATCTTTATAAATCCCTACACTATTTTGTTGCCGTGCGTAATTCGATCTAATCGCGATTATCGTTGATTGTCTATGTTATAGTTATCGTTCGTGTTGCTGTGCTTTCGTACGTAACGTTCACTGTATATATTTGTTATATGTGTCACATTTTGTATAAGAATGAATGTAATTTGATGAGAGTTATGTTCAGTTTCACGCCGCATATCAATACCTGTTCATTTTTCTTTCTCTATACAAATCTGACAGACACCGAGAGAAAGAGATTACAAACTTTATACATTTACGTGTTGAGTTTAAGTTTTTTTATAGTTGTTAGACGAATTTAATATTTTATGAAATAACAAATTGTTCAAATAAGATATATTTTGGACATGTAACTTTAAAAAAGTGTGTAATGTAGGAATATAATTTTGAATAAGTACTATGTAAATTAATACTTATATTATATATATATATGAATATAAGGCCCTGTATTTGTATTGTTATTGACAGTATCAATCATATGTGTTACAGGTGGCCCCCTGTTCAGCTATATATATAAAATAGAAGTGTGAGATTTTAAAAGAATCCACGAGTTTATTTATTATAAACAATCCCGTGAAAGTAAATTAAAATCAAGAAGCAAAACAAGGATCAAACATTAATTACAACACCAGCTAAAAGAGTAGTCAGTTGTTTCAATATGTAAAAGTTCGCTATAAGAAAATATGCCCACCCCTAACCAGGTGTAAGCTCCGCATGGATGAACTTGTGTTATTAAACATAGGAACCATTTCTGTATGTATTGTACTTATAACATTACTGTGAATTATTTAAAATATGTTGTTGTTGTTGTTGTTGTTGTTATTGTTGTTGTTGATGTCGTTGCTGTATGGTGTTTAACGTCGGTTTCAACAATTGTCCAATCATATCGTAACGGTATCTACTTGAGACAATATATTAAGCGTTGTCACACTGGAGTATCATGCCGCAGACACAAGGTATGATACCCCATCCAGTCACATTATACTGTCGCCGGGATGAGCAGACATATAATTATCATTTAAAAGCTGAGGAAGCTTCTAGTACCCGTTTTCAAGACTTTAGTATGACCCGGTTGGATTGAACTCAAGATCTTATGCATACGTGGGGGACGATCTACTCAAAGACCTCCGTTGAGGTATATTTTGAATGTGTTTATAATGCATTGATGTTAGAAACATCTTAAGATGAAAAACAGTAGAGTATAAAAACATTGCTAGTAACAATGGTATAAGATTAGTTTATTTAACTATTTCCCTATTAACTACTACAGATATTTATTTTTTTCTTTATTTAACATTTTAACGCCAAGACACATACAACTGTATTGCATGATCATATGATTATTGTATTCGTTAGTTTAAATCTAAAATGGGCAATGATGTTTCTACATAATGCCTTTACTCATAAGAGTTTTAGGTTCTTATAATAATATTGTAATTTTATGACAAAAATGCTTTATATTATATTTCAATCTATTCGTAATTTCATTATATCATACAATAAAATATGTAAATGGTGGATGAAGCTATGAGAATGAATTTGTATAGTACGTCCTTAAGCAATTAACAGGCAAACTTTCACAAGTGTTTTTTGACCAAGCAGGATTTGAACCTACGATCTCAGCGGTGAGATGTAACTGATTCTGAGACGGCAACTTAGACCACGAAGCCAGAGAAGACCCTATGTTGATGTTTATATGTAATGCCTTTACTCGTAAGATTTTAGGTTATGGTAATATTTTAATCATATGCTTTGCTTTAAAATTAAGTTGAATTGTTAATGCATTACTACAAAGATAAGAACCGTCATGTTTGCAATAATACAAATAATATAATACAACAAATTTGCTATTTTATATAAAAAGCAGTATCGACATACATTATGCAGTAACTATATTTATACATAAAATTAACTGTAGGCACGAAAATATGTTTATACTTAAACAGTTGAATAATGACTTTCTTCCAGCATTCTGAATGAACAACAACATAATACCGCCAATCAATCAAGAACAATAAACTAAACAAGGGTCTGATATTAATGACAACGTCGACTTACATGCATAGGCAGAGTAATTCGTTTTAATATGCCAGACTCGGTTAGCTCAGTCGGTAACGCGTCTTATTATCAATCAAGGGAACATTGGTTCGAATCCCCGCCAGGTCAGTCTCCGTGATTATTACTATACGACATTTCGTCTCATTATCATTCGTCTCTCACCATTGATTCATTTTGAGAAAATTATCAATTACTTGCAGAGATATGTGTGCTCGAGTAATGATTAACCTTCAAGGATTACAGGAAAGAGTGGTGTGATTAACTAATCTTATGTTAGCCTTCTCTGGCAAATATTGACGAGGCATATTCAATCAATCAATCAGTATAAAAAAAAATCAGTATAAAAATCAGACTCAAATTCAAAATCTGAAATTTTGTAATTTGTATTTAAAATAATTTTACGACGATTTAACAACATTTTCTTGTTAAAACAGTCAATTACAATATTATATTATCAGAAAATATCTAAAATGTATATTTTATAACTAATCTTTAGAGTCTGATATTTTACATTCAAAAGTTTTATGAACTTAAGCCGTTAATTATTTTCAATAATTGTATTGATGATGATTCGATGTTGGAAATATTTTACAATAACATTTTTTAAATAAAGAACTGTACGATAGAAAATAACATTGCAAGCAACACATGTATAAAGATTATATTACAGTACTAGTTCTCTTTATTAGCCACTATTAATATACTTGAGGTATCATTTATGTTTATTAAACACAAAGACACTTAACAGTTATACTCCACGTATTTTTTCTTCATTTTTTTGGAAACGGACATGTATACTTACCGCTGAACTTGCACATCCACTGTCCTGGGAATATAACACAAATTCGGTATTAATAATGCATTACACACTTTTTGTACAGAGTATATGAACCTTTTTATATCCTTAACTAAAACAACTGTTTAAAATATTAAGATAATGATGTAACCATTTTATTTTAATGGGTTTTCAACACCTCTTTCAACAGGTTGAACGTTATATATGGCATACCCATACCGGGCGGGATTTGAACCTACGATCTCAGCTGTGAGAGATAAGTAATCTATCTCGAGACGGCATCTTATATCACTCAGACACGTAAGACCTTAATTCTAATCTATATTCACTCTGATGTTAATATACAATGACTTTATACGAAACATTTCTAATTTCTGACAAATCTTTATTTATATATTTGAAGTTAATTTTATACTAAAACAATCCATTATAAATATGTTCAATACGTGTATTTCAGGTCATATAATACAAAATATTTGCCATTTTATAAAATACGTTAAGCAAAAGTTTAATGTATCGACATCCATTTTGCAATAATCATAGTTGTACATACAGTGTGCATGAGAAATATAAACAATGTGGACGTAACAACATAAAGGGAACTTATCGGGATTTTTCAAACATTTAAAATTGACTAAAAAACTTTTTTCCCCCAATATATCATGCCTATATATACTCACTGACCACGTAATACCTATAGGATATCTACTTAAAAGTGCCAAAATAATATATTGAAAAGGGAGTTCCTAACCCAGGCTACACGCCTAGGTTAGAATAAAATATGTTTCTTGCGAAAAATTACAACATATTGTGTGACGTATTATATGAGTCACGTGATTTCGTTTTGATTTCAATTTGATCCGTTTTACAGTTTTACGTAGTAAGAATTGTTTCATCTAAGAAAGACTTTAGTGGAGTTTGCATACTAAACCATTCGGGTTTTATATATTATTGATAATGAGATGCTTTTTATCCATTTTAATAATTATTTTACATTTTAAGATATTTTGTAACGTTTTTTCCTGATATACGCCCTTGACGAATGTCTGCTGAACAGAATGTATCAACATTTTACATTGTTTTCATATCATTTGATAATTATTATCGATAAACTAACTACAGTGACATTGTACTTACTATAATGTACTTCTTATTAAAACCAGACAGCAAAGTTAACGTTACTAAACGCAGCACACTATATACGGACGAATCAATTTAAAGATGTATCACTTTCAACTTTCTGTTCAGTAAATGCGAAAAGTTTATTGAATCTTAAAGAGGAAAGCCCATTCGAAAATAATGGCTGATTCTGTTCTATACCATTAATATATATATATTAATTCTATACCATCGATATCAGCGGTGAGAGGTAAATAATCTTGAGACGGTGCCTCAGTCCACTCTGACCATACCATGAAAGACCCTAAATTAAATCTAGAATTGACAATGATGTTTATATATATAGCCGTTACTCGTAAGAAATTTTGGCTATGATATTTTTTTAATTATTTGCTTTGAACTTAGGTTGACGTATTACTAATAAGAATATTCCATCATATATATTTTCGACATTACAAATCAAACGGGGAGACGTAAATGATCTTGAGACGGCGCCTTAGACCACTCTGACCACGGAAGACACTTATCTAAATCTAGAATTGACAATAATGTTTACATATAATTCATTTACTCGTAAGATGTTTGGGTTCCGATATTTTTTTAACTATATGTTTTGAAATAAAGTTGACGTTTTACTACATACCGTTAGTTTGAATATTATATGTTCAATATCTTTAATATCTTAAAAGATTTTTAATTATTCAAATACAATTGGTAATAAAAAAAGAATGACATTTTTTTGTTATAATTATTAGTACATTGTTACCTTAAATGTTGTATAAAATCTTATAATCCCACGATTCTAAAATCCATCAAGACGTGACGTTCAGCTAACTGTCCTTTGAACAACCTGATCTGTCCACATTTTGCAATTTTATATAAAACAATTCTATAAGCTATGTTTTATTATATCGAAATACATTTTGTAGTGAACATAGTTACTTAGCCTGAAATAAGATGTTCATACTTACAGGCTTGAGCAATGTATTTCGCTCAGCATTCTGAAAAACAACAACACAATAATGTTAATTAAGAATAAGAAGCAAAACAAGGATCAAACATGAATTAGACTGTCAACTTATAAACGTAGTAAATTAGCAATTATACCTCGCGCGATTATATGATTATTATGACTGGTATTATTTTGAAAACTTACATGTACACTGACCTCTGTAGTTTCATTATCTCTATCCTGAGAATATAACAAGCAAATTTGTTATAAATAAAACATTATACATTTTTATAGCTTATTTGAAACGTTTGGGACAATAATCAAGGTTGATTGAAATGATGACAATCGTATCTACTGTAATATTTATTTTTCACAATGCATAAGAAAATGTTTGTCTGTGTCTCTTTGTGTCTGTGTGTGCGAGTGCGTGCGTGTGTACGTGCGTGCGTGAAATAAATATATCAGCATTTTCATTTTTCTTAATTTTAGTGAAGTCATGTTAATTATTGTAGTAAATGGATTGAGTGTAATCAAATATATAAAATAATATAACTATATGTATATACATTTGATTCGTAATTTTCTTATATCAGAAAATAGAAGCGCTGTTTCAATATAATTAAATTCACAACAACGGAATTTATGATTTTTGGGATCTTTCCAGATGCTTATTCACAATGCATGATATATATATGGAGATAATTATTTGTGAATAACCAGACATAAATGTACAGACCGGACTACGGCGAGCGCGCCTAGATATAATGCAAACCATGGATTCAATATCAAGGCCTCTGCCAAACCGAATAAATTTGGTGTCGACCATGATTTTTATACTGTGGATTTACATGCAACACATATGGACTGGACGGACAATTTAAATACAAGAACTGATAGCTTTATATGAGTAGGATCCAGTTAAGGATTCATGACTACTCACATGCTATATAAAGGACATATTTAGAAAACCGTTAGATCATGATGGAATGAGCATATGAAAGGATCCCAAATATATATATATATATATATATATATATATATATATATATATGTGTGTGTGTGTGTGTATGTGTGTGTGTGTGTGTGTGTGTGTGTGTGTGTGTGTGTGTTCTTGCACGCACGCATGCATTCACGTTTACCTGAAAAAAACAAAAAACAATTTAATACGATCAAAATATACTATGTCCTAATTCCTTTGGTGTTCAAAAAGTTGACACACGTTTAAATTACAGTTAAACCTGTGTAATCGATCACCTCTATTAAGCAGCCACTTGTTTTAAGCAGCCACATTATCTATTTCCCATTTCTGTATGTTCTGAGCAAATTAACCTGTATTTAGTAACAACCTGTCGTAAAAGGCCAATTTTGCACACTCCATTAGTTGGCTGCTTAAGACAGGTTTGACTGTACTTAATTAAAGAAAGTATTTTATCTGCATGAATAAAGACATGTTTGGGTTCATATGGACGAATGTTAAAATATTATGTTTTGTGAAACGGAGCATTGATGCTAAGCAATTTTATCTTTATCCAAGTGTTTAAAAACTAGTTTAGTTAATGTATTAAATTAATGACCGATTAATTCAAGCACACACTAGACTTATATACTCCAACCTGTCTCAGAAATTCTGTAATGGTAATCCTCATGTTTTTGTATTACCATTTCCTGTATATTGCTCCAATTCGTGGCAGGTTTAGTGAAGGAAGCAATACAATAATGTACTGTTAAATGCAATGCAAATAAATATCAAGAAACAATGCAAAAGAATATATGAAGAAAGTAAATTTTAAATTAAGAAACAGTTAAAGTTTCAATAGTAGTTTTTAAAATGATTAATGCTTCTTTGATAAATTTTGAATGTTTAAACATCTTCTTTTTTTTTTTTTGACATGAAAATATTGAATTTGTGTATTGAATGCCATGATATATGACCTAAATATGTATACATTGTGCAACGTAAGATGAAATGATATTCAAATTCAATTACATTTTGATTACATAATTTACACAAACGGTTTATCTATCGATTCCATTAAATCTAATTAGTGTGAACTTAACCTAAGACATGGAAATTATTTTCTCAATGCATCATTATCTATTTTATCAATATAGTCTTCGTAACAAAAGGAGGTCTTAAATTTTGTAAAATAAGTTTAGACATATTATGTATACATGCATTCCATTCTTGGATAAATTGGTCACGTAATCGTCTCTTTAATAATGGCTTCTACACTGACCTTAAATGAAAACTTCACATTGACTTTAAAAGTATCTCTTTTGCTGATAAATATTTATTCAGAGTTAATAAGTTTTCATTAAAGATTTATGGCTATATTAATGTTTCTGTGTAATTTACTGAAAAAAATCAGACATCGCATGTTTTTTACTGGCATTATACATTGTAGCAGGGTTGCATTAGATTGCTTGGAATTTGACCATTACTCTCAAACTTTGAGTAGAACAAAAACAAGACAAGAAAATATAGGTGGAACCGATGGATGCTCCCCAAGTGAGTGTTTGACTCTGTACCATATTCCCTTAGTGCTGATGGCTACTTGGTTGAAAAATACCAAACTGCATAGCAGGAACAATATGTGGCTCTGCACTTGACAGAACACATTCGCTCATTGAACTGGAACAAAATGACAATATGCGCATGTCCTAGCTAGTTTTACAAAATTAAAACCAGAGGTTTATAGCGAAATAGCGTCATGAAGACAATATGCACATCTCCACTTGGTAATCATGCATCCTAGCAAGTTTCATAAGATTCCATCCAGAGGTTGTAGAGAAATAGAGCGGAGAAGAGTTTGGTCACTGACAGAATGAAAGGGCAACAACTCCGTGAAAAATCATTGAACTGGAACACAAACATAGCAAATTTCATAAAATTCCAACCTGAGGTTGTAGAGAAATAGCGCGGACAATAAACTGGTTCGGTTTTTTTTCAGAAGAAAGTCTAGATAAATGTTATAGTAATAAGGATAATTTGCTTAATTTGCTTATCTAGTATTTGATATCAAACCAACTAATTGTAACGTAAACCCTTCGAAATTGTCAAAATTTGCAAAAAGTCGGAATGTGGTAGGGGTATACTATTCTTTTTTTCAAGTTTTAGATGAGGTAAGTTTGATGTATTAGTAGTTTGACCTTGTCAGTTGTTGTATTAAGAAAGATGATATACTTTTCCATGGTAAGTTTTATAATTTGATGTCAGGACAACGTATTTTAACATGTTGATATTCGAAAATTGGCAAAAGTCTAAAAGGGGGTAGGGGTATTGTATTTTATTTGTTTTTAATTTTAGATGGTTAAAGTTGTATATATTGGTATTTTACATCATTAGTTGACGTAACAAAAAAGTAATGTGTTTTTTCTACTGTACCTTTTATATTTTGATGTTCGGATTACTTGTTGCAGTATGTTGTATTATAATGTAAGTGTAAAATGCCCATTTTATAATATTAATAAATATGAAGATCTAAAATACATTTTGTTCTTATCATGTAATAAAATATTCTTGCCAGATTTGTAATATCCGATGTTTTGTCTATATATCAATATAGGTTTTGTTCGAAACGAATAGACATGTGTTGTTGTTTTCTTTTATTTTTGTCCTCTGATGAAGGCGTAAAGCCGAAAGCTAGCTAAAGATATCTCGTTATAAGTTTTAGTACTGTTACAAACTTTATGCACTTACGTGTTGAGTTTAATTTATTATAGTGGTTAGACGAATTTAATATTTTATGAAATAACAAATTGTGCCAACTAAGAAATATTATGGAAATAATGTAATTATCAGTTACCAGTTTTAAAACAGTTTGGCCGTAAAAACTGAATAAAACGTAGTCGACATACAATTTTAGATAAATGTTTAATATATCATGAATATAATTAAAATAACTAGTATGCAAATTAATTCTTATATTCTATGTGTATTGTTATAAGGGCCTGTATTTGTACTGTTAATTTAAGTATCAATAATATTTGTTACAGGTGGCCCTCTGTTCAACTATATATATAATATAGAAATGTGAGATATTAAAAATATATAAAGCAAGAATCCACGAGTTTATCTAAATAAACAAACGCGTGACAGTAAATTAAGGACAAGTAGCAAAACGAGGATCAAACATTAATAATACAACACCCCCTTAAAAGCATAGTCAGTTATTTAAATATTTAAACGTCCGCTGTAAGAAAGAAACTAAGAATTAGTCCCCGCGTGATCATATGAATATTTTATTTGTTATTCGTCTCTCACCGCTGATTCAAGTGGAAATGTTTTCACTTACTTGCGGAGAGATTGGGTATGCTAAGGTATTGAAAGACAATTGCCATATCATAGTGTTCTTATTTCCTTAAGTATATATTATCAATATTTTTTTTAAAACTAGCGTGTATACTTGCCTCTCCATCTTTCCTTCCACTGCCCTGTGAATAAAACAAGCAATATATTTACAAATCAAGTCATATACAATTTAGTGCAGATAGAATGAAACATTTGAGGAAAATATGCGATTTTTTTTTACATCGACACATAAAATTATAAAAAAAAATGTTCGTAAAAATAATAGTTTAATACTTACCTCTGTGTCTTCATTTTCACCATCCTTTGAAACTAACACACAAATTCGTTTACTATAAAGAGCATTATGCTAGTACATTTGTTGTATTATAATTTGTATTTAAGATTATTATATTCGTCATTTGTCTCTCACGGCTGATTTAAGTTGGAAGGTTATCAGCTATCTGCGGAGATGGGGTGTGCTCCAGTATTCGTAACATATTATATACAAAGCGGGCCACATACACGTTTTGTGCAGATAAAATCAAACATTTGAAGAATGTGTACGTAATGTGCTTATATATGGAGACCACACAGAAAGAAGACAGGTGCGTATAAAAATAATTATAACAAAGTTGTAATTATTTTGATATTGTTTTCTGTTTTATTTTAACGCGTCTTAACACCATTTCCAACAACGTTTTCATTTATTTTTATCATTATTTAACAATTTATCGCCAAGACACTAACAATTATACCCGATGTGATTATGCAATTATTATATTCGTCATAAATGTGTAAACCGACGCCTAAACTTATCACTGTGTCTTCATTTCCACCACCCTGGGAATAAAACAAGCAAATGCGTTTCTAAATGGAGCATTATACTAGTACATTTATTGTACAGCTTAAACATGTATGAAACGTTTATGGATGTAAACATATTCGTTTGATATGTAATTTTCTTAAATAAAAGCAAAATACAACTGTTTACAATATAAAGATAAAGATGTTATATTTTATTTCTTAATATATACTGGAAGGAAAATAAGAACAGTATGTTTTTGTAATTATCTGTCAATACTCCAGCACACCCCATCTCTCCGCAAGTATCTTTCGTTGGTTCGATCCTCCGCCAAGGCTATGTGTTGTGTCCTTGAGCAAGACGCCTTCGCATATGCTTAGTACTAGTTCAGCTTCGGAAGTATTCGAGTGTGATGTGTCTACGTTTCACAATCGAAGTAAAATAAATAAGTTTTAAACTAATTTGTATGAAACCACCATTTTTCAGTAAATATATGACACATTTAAAGTCTTAGGACGGGGCAGGATTTGAACCTTCGATATCAGCGGTCAGAGGTAAATAATCTTGAGACGGTGCCTCAGACCTCTTTGACCATACCATGAAAGACCCTAAATTAAATCTAGAATTGACAATGATGTTTGTATATATAGCCGTTACTCGTAAGAAATTTTGACTATAATGTTTTTTTAATTATATGCTTTGAACTTAGGTTGACGTATTACTAATAAGAATATTCTATCATAGATATTTTCGACATTACAAACCATACGGTGAGACGTAAATGATCTTGAGACGGCGCCTTAGACAACTCTGAACACGGAATACCCTAAATTAAATCTAGAATTGACAATAATGTTTATATATAAAGCCTTTACTCGTAATACCTTTTGGTTATGATAATTGTTTAATTATATGCTTTGAACTTAGGTTGATGTATTAGTAATAAAAATATTCCATCATATATATTTTCGATATTACAAATCAAACCATACAACAAGCTATAGGCTTAACACCCAGTAAGATGGAATATTGTTTGTTTAATATCTTTAATATTTTAAAAGATTTAGATATTTCAAACACGTTGGTTATAGAAGAAGAATGACATTTTGTTATACGTATTAGGACATTGTTACATTGAATGTTGCATTAAATATTAAAATACAACGATTCGAAAATCCTTCAAGGATCAAACATTAATTATACCGTCGACTTCTAAACATTGCAAGTCATTTCAATATGCCGCACCCATTTAGCTCAGTCGGTAGCGCGTCTGACTATCAATCAAGGGATCACGAGTTCGTATACCTGCACGGCCAAACTCCGTGATGATTAACATAAAATAGTTCGTCTCATTATCATTCGTCTCTCACCACTGATTCAATTGGTAAATTAATAGATACTTGCGGAGAGATGGGGTGTGCTGGAGTATTGACAGATAATTACAAAAACATACTGTTCTTATTTTCCTTCCAGTATATATTAGTATTTTTTTTTTATATATTTAGCGCCCTGTGAATAAAACAAGCAACATATTTACAAATCAAGCCATTTACATTTTTGTGCAGAAAAATGATACATTGAGAAATGTGTACGAAATTTTCTTTTACAAAGAGACCGCACATAAATTAAATCAACTGTTTGTAAAAATAATTATAACAAAGTAGTAATACTTTTTAACTTTTGTCTTCTTTTTCTGAATGCGGTTCAACACCATTTTCAACAACATATTTATTTATTGATATCTTTATTTAATTATTTATGGCCAGGACACTAACACTTATGACCCTTGTGATTATACGTCAATTATTAAATTCGTCTTAATTTTTAAATCTGACGTGTATACTTACCTCCGTTTCTTCATTTTCATCATCCTAGGAATAAAACAAGCAAATTCGTTACTAAATTGAGCATAATGCTAGCAATTTTTGTACAGCGTATATATGTATGAAACGTTTAAGGATGTAAACATATTCATTTGATATGTAATTTTCTTAAATAACAAAATAAAACTGTTAACAATATAATGATAAAACTGTTATATTTTATTTCTTAATGCGGTTTAACGTCATTTTCAACACGTTTTAAGTTATACATGACATATCCAGGTTTACTGGTGAAGGAAAACATCAGAATGAATCGGTATGAAACAATGTCTTTGAGTAAATATGCGATGAACGTCTCACATAAAGTTTTAGAACCGGGTGAGATTTGAACCTACGATCTCAGCGGTGATAGGTAAATGATCTTGGGACGGCGCCGTATAAAACTCAAAATCTAGAATTGACAATGATGTTTACATATAAATCATTTACTCGTAAGATCTTTGGGTTCCGATATTTTTTTAATTATATGTTTTGAAATTAAGTTGACGTATTACTACAGACTGTTAGTTTGAATATTGTATATTCAATATCTTTAATATCTTAAAAGATTTTTAATTATTCAAATACAATTGGTGATAAAAAAAGAATGAATATAATCATTAGTACATTGTTACCTTCAATGTTGTATAAAATCTGATAATACCACGATTCAAAAATCCATCAAGATGTGACGTTCAGCTAACTGTCCTTTGAACAACTTGATCTGTCCAGATTTTGCAATTTTATATAAATCAATTCTTTAAGCTATGTTTTATTGTATCGAAATACATTTTGTAGTGAACATAGTTACTTAGCCTGAAAAAAGATGTTCATACTTACAATGCCGATCAATGGAATTTGCTCAGTATTCTGAAAAACAACAACACAATAATGTTAATTAAGAATAAGAAGCAAAACAAGGATCAAACATTAATTAGACCGTCGACTTATAAACATAGTAAATCATTCCAATATGCCGCGACCATTTGGCTCAGTCGGTAGTGCGTCTGACTATCATTCCAGGGATCAAGAGTTTCATTATCATTCGTTTCTCTCCACTGATTTAGGTGGGAAAGTTATCAGTTACTTGCAGATATGGATATGCTCGAGTACTTATAAACAGGAAATCGCGGTATCATCTATATTTATCTTTATTTAACAATTTAACGCTACGACATTAGCAATTATACCTTGCGCGATTATATGAATATTATGACTGGTATAATTTTGAAAACATACATGTACACTGACCTCTGTAGTTTCATTATCTCTAACCTGAAATTATAACAAGCAAATTTGTTATAAATAAAACATTATACATTTTTATAGCTTATTTGAAACGTTTGGGACAATAATCAATGTAGATTGAACTGATGACAATCGTATTTACTGTAATATTTATTGTTCACAATGCATAAGAAAATGATTGTCTGTGTCTCTGTGTGTGTGCGTGCGTGCGTGTGTACGTGCGTGCGTGAAATAAATATATCAGCATTTTCATTATTCTTAATTTTAGTGAAGTCATGTTAATTATTGTAGTAAATGGATTGAGTGTAATCAAATATATACAATAATATAACTATATGTATATACATTTGAACCGTAATTTTCTTATATCAGAAAATAGAACCGCTGTTTTCAATATGTATATACTAAGACATACTAGCATTTACGGGGTATCGGTATATCTTAGACCTTTCTTGTGGGGTCCTTATGGATTGTGAGGTCTATATAGGACCTCACAAAATAAAGCCTCTTAAAATTAATCATAATAATCATTTATCTTACTAGAGGTGAAATATGTGTAAAGTGCGCAATTAAGTTTTATATCAAAATTGAAATTGAGTTGTTTCCCTTACACTATTACCGCAATCGCCTAGTCCCGACAGGCCAAGAATGCCATAAACTCGGATATGCTCCGCATGAATATCAATGTATGCGGAATATCTCGGCGTTTTTCATTTCCTGCTAAATATTTGTCATTTTGGTCAAGATTACCTTCAAAGGCTTTATTTGGTACTTTTAAATATGGAAAAAGATTTAAAAGACACATTATAGTTGTCTTTAAACTTTTGTAGTAATATTACAAAAAAACTTTGGCATATGGGCTTTTGGTATTCAAATGTAAATTCTGTATTAGATTAATTATAAATTTATTCAACGTCGAAATTGCTCGTCCCTAATTGATTGATTTGAAGCGATAAGCTAAACTAGACTCGTGGCGTTTCATTACTCTAATAGAGTGACGTGTGTGAATTTATTTAAGCGAGTGAAATGTTTATTTCGCACTTGAATACTAAGTATGGGGTTTTGGTCTCGGAGCTTTTTTTTTATAGAAATTGGGAAGACGCCCAAGACTTCAAGATGGGGGGGGGGGGGGGGGGGGGGGCATGTTCTAACCAATAATTATCAGATATTAGAATAATACTTAATATTGTCGGCCTCTATATAATAAGGTAAAAAGGCCCTGGCCTATATAAAATCCATTTTGCGGGTCGCTCATAAAAGGCGGGGTCTATATAGGACCCCACAATTGCTGCAACGCCTACGCTTACGTTGTCGTATGTACCAAACATCCACAAGTCGGTCTCAGAAGGAAAAGATATACAATAGTATATAAATTGAGTTACGAGGCATATATATGCGTATATATATAAAAGCACTATATGGGTTATATGTGTATCTATATAGTAACTAAGTATGGGGTGTTCGGCAAAACCCCGGAACCAAGTTTGAAATTTTGACCCTAAATACTAGTTGTAGGGACAATATTATCAATTTAATTTTATAAAAGGACATAACTATGGGTGTATTGTTGGGTTAAGGGGTTTGACCTAGGGATGGTATAGGGGGCAGTAAGGGGTTATTTAGAGGTTATTCAGATACCTAAACCCAGGCTTAACTAAAATCTTGTTATCTTTGAAAAACTTGAATGATGTTTATGGGTCCTGGGTTAAGGTCTTTAAGGGCATCCTATGTTAGGATAGTAAAATTTACAGAACGTTATTGGGTTTTCTATGTCCCCAGGGATGGACAACCTAAACCCAGCCAAAAAAAAAATCACCAAAAATATGGGTATATCCCAACCTCACAACACAAAGTTCCTAAAACTCGATTTAACCACGTAATTCGATGACATATATATTTCTATATGACTTGGGTTAAATCTGAAGGTACCATAAGAAAGATAAATGGATAAGGACCACGAAGGTGATTTTCCCCTATTTTTCCCTATTTATTGATTTGACAGAGTTACTGTTCTTGAAAGTTAGGGGAAAAAAATTTTTTTTTTTGATGATTGTGTCCCTCAATTAGGGAGTTATGGTAATTATCTCAATAATTAGGAGGGTCCTACATCCGTAATTAGGGACAATCCTTGGGGTTTACGTAGTGTTAGGGAGGGGACATTTCACTATAAAAATATTCGTCAAACAAAATTTTTATGTTTTTTTTGTGTGTTTTTTAGGTCATGTTTAAAATGTTATATCTTCACATTGCGATGTTTGATCTTTATAAACTCTTTACCAATGAACGTATCTCATCCTACTTAACAATTCTAGACATTGACCTTGTTCCCCACGGTCAAGGTCAATCTTCAAATTTCGTTCCAAACCAAGCGTAAAAAAAGCGTTCAGATAAAAAAAAAGTTTATTTAAACTTCATATCTCGCCCTAGCAATCTATAGAAATCCAAAAAACATGCATAAAGGAACATTTATGGAACATTTCAGAGAGATATGTTTATAAATGGCAAAGATATAAACGATTTTCCGATATTTTTGATGACATTTTTAAGGGAAAAAATCAATAAATTTAATGAACTTCGGGTCATTTTCAGATGAACTTTAATGACCTGTCTAGGTTATTGGGCCTAATATTTTTGAAATCATGTTGAAGGGCTTGAATAGATCTTTCCGAAAATGTATAGTTTTATAGCTTTGCGGTACGGCATTTGGCCTTTAAGGAGGCTCGAACATGGTAAAAAATTGAAAAATCGGCCAAAATGTCGATTTTTGAAATCAGTAATATAGCTAAGTATAAGTGATTTTTTAAAATGGTAAGACAAACTGGCCTTTATTTGACAGATCTAACTAACAAAAAAAATCGACTCTAAGTATAATATTTAATTTTTGCTCGTGCACGTGCTTCAGATTTATTAACAAATCTCGACCGAGTGCTCTCGGGTCAGTGAGGTACGGCAACCTTAATATCTATTCAATACCTGTCCAACAACACCAAGATCATCAAATTCCGACAAGAATTGGCCTCTGGGCAAGGGTTTGAACATGACACCTTAAATTGCCAAAATCGGTGGAATTTCACGGGTATGTGGGGAGACAGATAGCTTATCAATCTAAGAACAAATGTTGCTTAGAATTAAATTCTCTACAACATATATCAACATGATCTCAATGCACATGGCTCTCATTTTCCGGCACGTGCTACAACATAAGTTCGAGGCCTGCTGGCGACCCCTGGTGGTCATATTTTCTAAAAAAAATTATACCAACCCCAAGAGCTACGCAATACCTGTCAAACCATGTGTCTGGGTTAAAAACGTCACAAGAATGACATTAGTACCAGGGTTTGAACATAGCACCACAAATTTGCGGCATTTATGGGATTGGCACGTGTTGGCACGGGCAGTTTCGGACTAAACGAAGACAGCTAGCTGATCACACTCAGAACAAAAGTTGCCCAGAATAAGGTGTTTTACAACACATATGAAAAATAAATCAATGCATGTGTCTCTCATTTTCTGGCACGGGTTACCAAGCTATTGACCTAAGCTATACGAAAAAGTATAAGTTATTTTTTGAAACTGTAAAAGCAAAACTAGCCTTTATTTGACAAGATTGAGCTAATATTTTTTTCTCTAGGTCCTTATTTCTATTTTTGCACATGCACGTGCACGGGGTGAGCTTTTTTAACAAAACTCGACGCCACTTTGTCAGGCTCGCGAAGACTTTTCCAACGATACCCAACTTGAAAAAATCGGACAGGAAATGGCCTCTCGGCTAAGGTTCAAGCCCTTTTTGGCCCTCCGGCTGACCGTATCTGAGTTGGGGTTAAAGCTCTACTGGCTAAACGGTTTGAGTTAGCCATATAAGTTAAAGACAAAAATTGCTCAGAATTAAATTCCCTACAACATAATTTGAAGATGAACCCATCGTACATGGCTCTTAGAATGACGCACGTGCCAGGGCGACCACCTCAGTTCTAGGCCCAAGGAATGACATTGACCGAGTGCCCATGGGTCAGTACGGCAACCTTAAGATCTATTCAATATCTGCCCAACAACACCAAGATCATCATATTCCGACAAGAAATGGCCTCTGGGCAAGGGGTTTGAACATGGCACCTATAATCGACCAAATATGACGAGTTTGGTTGAATTGCACGTATATGCATTAATAATTTTATTTTCACTCTTTTTGCTGTAGCGCACGAGGTTCGGACATGCATGGGTGGTTGTTGGTAGTCGTTCAATGCGTACAGGGGACATCTAGGTACACTCTGATACCCAGACTGATGGGTTCCGATAAGTATTTTTTTTTTAAAAATCGCATACCGGCAAATATGATTTTTTCAAAATTTTGCCCATGTTCCACGCATCCCTGGCACCTTATTCCTACCACTATGGAGGTGATATATAAATCATTCCTTAGGGATTTCCAATGCCTACAGCCCCCAGAAATCAAACATATCATATACTACGGTTATTGACCTGTCCGGTAGGCTGAAACATGCTCAAGAAATATTCATTTTTTGCTCCGAACGTTTTTTCAGTATGAGTTGACCAGTGTCACGTTAGATTCACACGCACTCCCGATAGTTCACGCATGTTGATCTGCCGTGGGGGTCATGAGATTCACACGCGGAAAAATCACACGCATTTGTTACTGTTTTGAATCGAATAATTACATTTGTTTAAAGGTTATTAATCATTTAAAACCGCGTGTCTTCGTTTAAACATAGGATGAACATGCAAAAAACCAACTGGGAGTGTTATTTTAGTCGTAAAACATTAACTTATTAAAATAGAAAATAGACGTGTTATTGGCCGCTATAAGAGAAAGAAAATCACCAAAAGTGAATCACAAACACAATTTTTACTAAATTAATAACTGTTATTTTAGTAAAACATACATCGATCGGAAGCTAAACTATTACCTGATCGAGTGATGTTAACATATTCACAGAAACTACTGAGAATTAAGCATTTTCTCATGGGCATTCCTTCGCAAAAATGGCGACAAATACCCACAACCATGTCATGCAGTACTGTAATAGCTATTGAAATCGCTGATTAAACAACATGAATGATAAACTTATAATTAGATTATTAAAGTATAAAAATAAAAGAGGACAGCGTAATTAACTTTAGTAAAATAAAAATATTAAATATTGAATAACATAAATATAAAAACAACATATCATTTGTGTAAATTACAAAATAGACTTCATCTTTAATTAAGAATATATACTACACTAATAAATAAATTATTCTTGAAACAATGACTGATCGGTGGGTTATGTTCTTACAAAATCAAAAATAAAGATAATAGTATCTTAACGGAATTAATTAAAAAAAAAAGCATTAATTTAAGGAAATATGATATTGCAAATCACGCGTCACGGAAACGAAAACAGGCCGCAGCGCTAATATCAATCACTAATTCTATGTCATTTAAATACTTCATATTCGTATACTGCTACATATTTTCATTCATTTATTCATTCTTCCATTCACTCACTCACCGACAAGCTCACCCATTTAATTATTCATGTCACTAATATTTTTAGATTCATTAACAGTGCATAACGCCCCACTAACGATACGATAATTGTATTTACCAGGTAGTTTTATTCCTTTCTGTTTGTACACTATAAAACTTTCTTTTATTTAAATAAACAATTCTTATCAAAATAAAGTAGCATGTAATTATGTTTACTGCAATTTATCGTGGTTGAGTAATTTTGCAAGGAATTCTATAGAGACTTTATACAAGTCCTTGAATTTTGCTATGATAACAATGTGCCATTTTCGCACCTGTTTCCTGCCAGAGGACAGGGTATCGTTTGTGCCTTAATTGTTTATATGTCTCTGATATTGTCTAGTTGAAATGAAAGTCTTTATAAAAACAACAGCAATAACAGGTCTCAAAACACAGTTGAATTGGTAGGTATAATAACTGGTAGGTTGACCACGTTGTTTTTTTTTAAAGAGGGTGCAGTGACACCCTGAGATTTTTTGAAAAAAGAAGTCCTCAAATGCTCGTAAATACATGCATATGTTGAAATCCTATAAAAGTCACTTTTTAACACCATGATGTCTTATTGCAGTATATGCTATACCAGCTTCGAACTTTCGACCTCCCGCTTCCGAGGCAGACGCATTAACCACTAGGTCACGGAATACGAAGAGCATGTTATATATTTACAGTAGAACTTCGTTGGCTCGAACACGGAAGGCTGGAACACCACACATGGCTCGAACCACTTATCTGGTCCCGGTCGAAATACTATCTAAATTCTATTATTCTACCCCCGATGGCTAGAACACCGAGTTGAACTAGAAATTAGGTCGAGCCAACATATTTAGATGTATTTTGACACTCTTCGTTCGAACTATTTTGTTCAGTCCCGCCGGGTTCGATCCATTGGAGTTCTACTGTATTCATCTTTATATACTTGGAATAAGTTCTATCATTCCGATACAACTCAAGAAATTAATATATGATTTGCACTTGCTGTCGAAGGTCTGCCAAATATAATGTTTTTTTCCAACCATTTACAAGAGTAATGCACTTTTTTTCAACACAAGACTTAACATATGCTATGGTAATGTAACTTTATATAATAAGTATATATACTTTTCAGAAATAGTTTTAAGTGAAAATTACAGCGTGTCCCTTTAATGTATTTTAGTAAGCTAATAAATGTGAATAACTGATATATTACGCCGCAGTTTTGCAAATCTTTTTGCTTTGATTAGTAACACCACAACTATCTAAAGCTTTATATTCCTTCTAGTGTTTCATGTTTAATAAAGTAAACACTAAAACATTAACAAACTATTTGTTACAGATCATATCATGTTTGTACGTTTTTGAAACACGCGATATGTTTTAAAACAGATATTTAACAATACAATGTGCAAAATCATTCATATCAATATCAAGGCTTCCTTACCTGCAGTAAAGTATAAGGTTATGGTTGTCTCTACTTGTAACCAAGTCATTTATGTTATTGTAGAGATTTGCATTTTTAGCCAGTTAGTCACTTACGGATGTTGTCATAATCATTTGAATAAGGGACTTACGAAAGATGATTATACAGTAGAACTTCGTTGGCTCGAACACGGATGGCTAGAACACCATATATAGTTCGAACTACTTATCTAGTCCCGAACAAAGTCTTATTTCGATGTATATGCATATACATATTTGGTATGATGTTAAACAATGAAAAAATGCTTGACTCGACCAACCCTTAGCTCGAACTATTGTGTCGAGTCCCGTCGGGTTCGAGCCATCAAAGTTTAACTGTATATTAAACTAATCAATAAACAATCGATTTACCTTTAGGGAGCTCCTCCTATGTTTCTGCCTGCCTGCCTGCCTGCCTGCCTGCCTGCCTGCCTGCCTCTCTCTCTCTCTCTCTCTCTCTCTCTCTCTCTCTGTTTCTCGCTCTCACCCTAACCCTATATCTCATGTTGAACATTTCCTGAGCGTTTTTAATCACTTTTCTTTACTTATTGTATCTGTATTTGTATCAAGGAGTTTGTGGGAAGGGGAAGCCCCCACACACACCCTTAACACACACGCACGTACACACGCACGCACATCCCGGGAAAATGTCAATCAGATGTTGCATTCTAAAATGTTCGTGTGAAAATTGAATTCTCTGATGCTAATCCTTATGGTGATAACTAGTCTTATGTTATTTTGTATTACCATTTTCCTTAAAAAAATGGGGAAAAAAACAGGCTATAGATCTACATAGCTTAAGTTATTTTTGAGAAAATGCAGTGACATATTATACCAACGTTTTCATTAAAACTTGCTTAGATCTGTGTTTATGTACTGCACTAAAGAGGTTATGTACACTCAACAGGTGCCATTGTACAAAGAATAACAGCTAGTATAACGCATACTATTATAAAACTCTGATAATATATTTTGAAAAAATGTAATAGATATGCACACGAACTGCACAAATTGAACAGAAAGCGTATCTTTGTAGTATATATTTATGCAGACGTAGATATATTTTTATATTTGGTTTTAAATCCAAAACATAAAATATCTAATGTCTCGTACTTATATGATTTTAAATAACTTTTATAACGATTTGTTGATGAGTATTCTCTTACATTTCATTCATACATTCCAAAATTAAATATTTGTATATATGAGACACGATCATCCCATTATCGTGTCTGTCTGTCTATCTGTCTGACTCGCACACACACACACACACACACACACACACACACACACACACACACACACACACACACACACACATTCTCTCTCTCTCTCTCTCTCTCTCTCTCTCTCTCTCTCTCTCTCTCTCTCTCTCTCTCTCTATCTCTCTCTATCTCTGTCTCTTAATCACCTATCTTTCTTTCTATGTCGTCTATCATTAAGTGTTCTAATATTCTTCCATTCTTCCATACCATAACTTTATTATGTTGTTGATATTTCCATTTATCGTCGCCACCGTTTTCTCTATTGGCGACGCCTCCAGAACACGTTTAGTACCTAAACTACACGAGATAATCACCAACTGTATGATATGCACATGCATCCATGACATGAGAATCACACGTTTGGTACCTTTTTTTACATAAGACAAGCGCTACTTGCATGATAAGCACGTATTTAGTACTTAAATAACACAAGACAAGAACCAACTACTAGAGAATCACACATTTTGTACCTAAATTACACAATAAAATCACCAACGGAATGAGAACCACAAGTTTGGTACCTACAATTCATAAGACAAACACAAACTGCATGCTAAGCACACGTTTGGTCCCTATTATACAATTAAAGCATAAACGGAATGAAAAACAAACGTTAAGTAGGTAAATTAAAAACGACAAGCACCAACTGCATGATAAGCACGTTTGGTGCCTAAATAACACAAAGCATCAAGGCCATGAGAATTACACTTTTGGTACAATAATTACATAAGACAAGCGCTACTTACATGATAAGCACGTGTTTGGTACCTAAGTTACACACTAGAAGCACCAACGAAATGAAAAACAAACGTTTGGTACCTAAAATAGACAAGACAAGCACCAAAGGCGTCAGGTCCACACGTTTGGTACCTAAATAACACAAGGCAAGCATTGACTGCATGATAAGCACACGTTTGGTGCCTAAATAACACAAGGCAAGCACTAACTGCATGATAAACACACGTTTGATGCCTAAATAACACAAGACAAGTACTTACTGCATGATAAGAACATTATTATTATTGATGCCTAAATTGCACACGACAAGCCTTACCTGCATGATAAGCACATGTATGATACTTAAAATACACAAGACAGTCAACAACCGCATAAGAGAACCACACATTTGATACCTAAAATACCAAAGACAGGCACCAACGGCATAATATGCACACGCTTGGTATCTGTATTACACAAGACAAGCACCAACTTTATGATATGCACACGATTGGTACTTAAATTACACAATTAAAGAACTAACAACATGAGAACCACACGTTTGGTACCTAAATTACACAAGAAAAGCACCAACGGCATGGAGACCACATGATAGGTACCTAAATTACACAAGACAAGCACCAAATTCATGATGGCACCCCCCCCTCCACCCCTGCTCATACGTCTATGTTCCATGTTCCTACTATGTCTTTGGGAAAGCGGGTTCTATACAGGACCCCACAATTGATGCACACATAATCGCTATATTTCCGCTTACGTTGTCGTATGTCCCAAACATCCACAAGTCGGTCTCAGAAGGAAATAGCATATAAGTTGAGTTACGAGGCGTATATATGCATATATATATATGAAAGCACGCTATGGGTTATATGTTTACTAGTATCTATATAGTAACTAATTATGGGGCGTTCGACAAAACACAGGAACCAGATTTGAAACCAGTTGTCTTTATATATAATTTTTAACATGGATTTTTCTATCAATGCCTTTAAGCACCAGCTAAATAAAAATCTTACCAAAACATCAAAACACTTTTACACAGGCATAAGAAAATGTAAGGTCTTGCATACTCGTCTTCGTACGAATTGTAGCACGCTGAAACAACACTTATTCCAAAAAAATATTGAAAATTCTCCACTATGTACATGTGGAGCAACTGAAGGTACAAATCATGACCTCCTCGTCTGTCCTATTTATTATATCGAACGCGCTAATCTTCTCGCATCAATCTCTCATATATGCACTGTTACCCTTCATACACTTCTCTTTGGAGAACCTAATCTCCCCCACAATACTAACGTTGAAATTTTTAAAGCTGTCCATAAATATATACTCTCGAGTAAGCGTTTTAATAACGAAAACTAAAAACTTATCTAACAACGCTGTAAAGCTGTAGACTTGTAAATAATGACTTATAATAATAATAATAATAATAATAATAATAATAATAATAATAATAATAATAATAATAATAATAATAATAATTTATATGTTGCTTGTCTGTTTCCCTTGGCTCGCTCGCTCGCCTTAGTCCTGAACTCGTCTGCCTTTTTTTCTGTTTATTTTTTTTAAATTCTAATTTATATGATCAATTATAAAATTTTGTTTTCTTTCAAAACTTAACAAGACATACAACTTTCGATGTAAAAAGCATATATCTTTTATAGAACTGTATTTTGTTAATATATCAAAACTAATCTAATGTATCTTCGGCACCTTACACAAATGTTTGTATAAGTTACTGAGGAGAGAAACTATATAAGAAATATTTTCTTTCGTTTCAATCCTTTTACTATATATGTTGTGGAATATGCTGTACAAAATTTATGAATAAATATGTTTAAACCAACATGGATTTTAATTTATTTTAGATCATCAATTTTTGACGTTCAAATTTATAGCAGCAAAATTGCCTTTTTTCGACCTCAGTTGAGTCATATTAAATATATAGAATGGAAACATATATCACCATGTACTCATTTAACGGATGTATAGATTTACAAATGCAAAATTTACGACGAACTGGAGATATTAAAATTTAATGGAGTTGTAGCACAAAATATATGATTGCCAGATTGAAGATGATTCATGGAAAAACAAAATCTGGAGTTCGAAGTTAAATCATAATGTTTATCTGGAGCTGAAACGTTGAAATTCTTGCTTAAGGAATTGGACAAGTTAGGAGTTCAAATGACGTATTTGAATTGTATAATTGTGTTTTTTCAAGAAATTAACTATTTTTTTAAATAAACAATAATTCATTCCTTATTGGTGATTGTTTGCACATTATTAAAAGGCACTTTAAAGCGGTACATTCTTCTTTTTTTATTAAATAATGGGGATAGATATTGAGCATTGGAGATGTAAAATTGATAGTTTTTATTGGAAGCATGTGTCGATCACTAATCTATCAAAAACTCAAACGTCAGAATATGAAGGTGTGTTTGTAAAGCTTTCATATAGGTAGATCATGTTGATAACTTTTATGTTAATTTTATGTGGATATGTGGAAAGGAATCCTGGACCACCACGTTACCAGTTTACAAAATTCCATGTAAATGGCAATTTTCACCAGGGTCATCGAATATTCAGTAAATTTTCACAGGGAAGACAGTGTGTACCATGTTGTTTAGCATTTTTTGCAAATGCGTTACTAAAACCGTTTGATAGCTACTGTTGGAAAGTATTGATATGGACTCTGTTTGGTATGCAGGAAATTATTTATATAGATACACAAAAGAAATATCAAACATACCACATTATTTTCTAAATCTCAATGAATTGCCTTCTTACTTAGCATTTCAGAAAGTTTTCCAATTTCCGAACCTACATTTTCGAATTAACACAAGCCTTAAGGGTCACCTGATTATCCTTGATGACATAAAGCTATATGAACTTATTTTCCATATTTTGTCTTTCGGAAAGCGGCAAAAATCCAAACAAGGATTTTGAACATCTCACGATCTGCATCAACAAATGACATCATGTATTCTTATATAGATTTAGTCAAGTAGTACCTACCGCAAAGGTCAAACCATGACACCCAAGGACATGAAATTCACAATTTTTATGACGGACTCCTAGGCCTCATTAACTATGCTTGCAATTTGTTTTCTAGTGCTTCCTATAATAAAAACGATTTTTAAAGTTTGCTTTAAATTTTACTGTTTTGTGGGACACTCAAGAATTAACCATTCAAAAACTATTCAGTCATCAGAAATGATGGCTTTTGTCTGTATCTCTTATATAGAATTAATAAAGTAGCCCCACTCCCAACTGGGAGACATGAACGTCACAATTTTCATAAAGAATGTCAATAATCATACGCGGGGGTGGGGGGGGGAGGGTTGGCGTGGTGGAAGGTAGGGGACCATGGAGTTCACACAGGTATTAACCGTTGTGACAGCAACATCAATTCAAATAAAAAACTTTCGCAGAAGTCTATTCAGTCATAAGAAATAACGTTTTTTGTCAATTTCTCTTATATAGTTTTAGTGGGCCTCATCCCAGTCACAAACCGCGAGATTTAGAAGCATTAAGTTAATAATTTTGATAAAGGACCCGTAGTCGTCAATAATCATGCTCACAATTTTCTTCTGAGTGCTTCCTATAATAAGAAGATTTTTAAAATTTACATTGAATTCGACTGTTTTGGCCCTGCCCCCAAGACCTCATGGGGTGGGGACCATGAACTTCACATAGGTATTAACCGTCATGTCAGCAACAACAAATCACACCAAAAAGCATTTGCACAAGCCTTATCTAGGTATAAAAGCTGTATATAATTCATTACGATTGAGTTTATGGTTTTTGAGAAGGATTCGAAAATGTGAATTGTTTAGATGCTCTTAAATATTTTAAGCCCAATACCCAGGGCCAAACCATGATACCCAGGGACATGCAATTCTTATAAACGTATCATATACGTCCATTCTCATGCTCACCATTTGTTTCCCAGTGCTTCCTATAGTAAGAAGATTTTCAAAGTTTACCTTGAATTTGACAATTTTCGCCCCGCCCCCAAGGCCCCTGTGGAGTGAGGACCATGCAATTCACAATTTTGATTCACCCTTTGGTACCAAAGCTGCATACAGCATTTTATAACGATTGAACGACGACATATAAAGACGATCACCAAAGGTTCCTTGAGACAAAGTCTCAGGTGACCTTAAAATACAATGCGATTCCGTTTAAATTATAAGAGACTACATTAAAATATATATAACTATTTACATATTAGCTATTAACATCTACATTTACTATAAAATGCCAAATGATGTAAAACCTTCCATTTAACTTAACTTTCCACAAAAATGCTGTTAAGAATGTTTTCAATCATGAAAAAAACACACATATATAAACAGGTTTATCTGGGTATGATTGAACATACACTTCTAGTGTTTGCGCAAACTGTAATGCAAATACATTTTGTTTTAGTTTGACATACAAGCTATGAAGTTATGGGTTCATTTGCAACATAAAAAGGTTAAAAGTTGAGCCCAATCTGAGTCATTAATCGCTATCTAACTTTTGAAATTTGTAACAATAGCCATATAAGTATTTATGTGATCTATATATATATAAGGAAATATGTATATCCTGTGGGGCATCAGCATTTATGTACGATACTAGCTTATAAGGGCTATATATATCCGTTATATATAGAAAACGTGGGCCCTTACAGAAACCCCACACAAAGGTGTCATTCAAAGACCCCACAAAAGACCATATGTCTTTATATATATAAAGGGAGATAATTAAATTCACAACAACGGAATTTATGATTTTGGGATCTTTCCAGATGCTCATTCACAATGCACGATATATATGGAGATAATTATTTGTGAATAACCAGACATAAATGTACAGACCAGACTACGGCGAGCGCACCTAGATATAATGCAAACCATGGATTCAATATCAAGGCCTCAGCCAAATCAAATAAATTTGGTGTCGACCATGATTTATATACTATGGATTTACATGCAACACATATGGACTGGACGGACAATTTACATACAAAAACTGATAGCTTTAGATGAGTAGGATCCTGTTAAGGATTCATGACTACTCACATGCTATATAAAGGACATATTTAGAAAACCGTTAGATCATGAAGAAATGAGCATCTGAAAGGATTCCAAATATATATATATGTGTGTGTGTGTGTGTGTGTGTGTGTGTGTGTCTTCTTGCACGCACGCATGCACGCACATTTACCTGAAAAAAACAGCAACAACTTAATCGATCAAAATATATTATGTCCTAATTCCTTTGGTGTTCAAAATTTGACACACGTTAAAATTACAGTTAAACTTGTGTAATCGATCACCTCTATTAAGCAGCCACTTGTTTTAAGCAGCCACATTATCTATTTCCCATTTCTGTATGTTCAGAGCAAATTAACCTGTATTTAGTAACAACCTGTCGTAAAAGGCCAATTTTGCACACTCCATTAGTTGGCTGCTTAAGACAGGTTTGACCGTACTTAATTAAAGAAAGTATTTTATCTGCATGAATAAAGACATGTTTGGGTTCATATGGATGAATATTAAAATATTATGTTTTGTGAAACGGAGCATTGATGCTTAGCAATTTTATCTTTGTCCAAGGGTTTAAAAAATAGTTTAGTTAATGTATTAAATTAATGACCAATTAATTCAAACACACACTAGACTTATATACTCCAACCTGTCTCAGAAATTCTGTAATGGTAATCCTCATGTTTTTGTATTACCATTTCCTGTATATTGCTCCAATTTGTGGCAGGTTTCGTGAAGAAAGCAAAATCTAAAAACTTAATTAGAATATCAAAAAAGAGCTTTTTCGCAAATGCAATAAATGAGAGTAAAACAACAAATTCTCATAGGATCACATTAATTATATTTAAGGTAAACGAAAATCTTCTGCAATCTTCTGCTGATTAGTATTATTTTTGTTGTTTCTTTTCAATAAAAACGGTATTTATTCGACATGTGTTTTAGGGCGCTTGAAAAAATCAGAGAAAATTATTTTCTTATAGATATTATATACTTGTCGCTAAATATTCAGCATTATGTTACTTTGATGACTGATATACTGTAATAAATGTGTATCAACGCTGTAGTGATATCTGATGATAGTGGTTTTAGATGGATTTTATAAAGACCGAAACAACCATTCCACACCAACCCAGAAGAAATGCTAATATATATTAATGCAGCTCGTTTGCAGTTTTCGTTGTGATTGATATTCAAACTATCATGTATTTTAGCAATTCACTATATGTTCATAGTTTTGTTTAAATTTATTTTAGGTAAGATTTGTAACAACATCGTGGTCAGTTCGAGTTAACAGTGGTAATTTCACGAGAATGTTTGTATGGAATTACACTACCCGTTATAGTATGTTTACTTCTATGATTAGTACTGTAGACATAACGTTAACCGTACAATTATTCAGTTTCACTGATTTAAAATGTTAGGACGAATATAGGTCAATACCATTGACTCGCTGGAAAGAAAACTATTGCAGTCAATGAAGGTAACCGTTGTTAATAGGTTATCAGATATGAGTCGTAGTTGTCTCCCTTGGGTAAAAAAGATAGAAATAAAACATAAAAATAAATAATAAATTATTTCAGAAATTATTTTTATAACATCAGTTTGTGGTATACATTTTGTATTCTAAATATATATAGTTTTCCATTGATTGCAGAGAAACCCGTTTTGATTATACACGTCGATCGGGGAAATCCAGTCTTTTTCAGGGGCACAAGCGCTTTTGTTGGCATTCGAACTTTAAGTGTCCGGTTGATAGTCAAGTGTGTTAACATTACATTATTTACGTTTTAACGAGGAAAAATTATTATAAATATGAAGTTATTAGGAGTTTCAATTTATAGTATTCTTTTCAGATTTATAACTACGAACAATGCCTAAACGTCCACCCAAGAGCCCGTATGACAATAAAAGCAAAAAATGATAACTATTATTGGGAATAATCATCGAGCCGTTGGAAATGTTGATGTGGGGAAACCTTCAGCTTTTTCGTCTGACCTAGTCATGGAAGTTGTGAGGCATGTTATATTTGAATAACGTCATCGTCCAATGACACATCGAAATCTGCTCGTAAATATTATGACTTCATTAATGGTAATGCATTTACAAACAGATTTGCAAGCGCTGTTCTGGAAATTATTCTTATTGGCATTGCCCCATAATAGGGTCCTCTGTAGGCGTTTGCGTTTGCGCAGAGATAGGTGGTCTTCTTTCACATGATAAGAAGGCAGATCCTACTCACATTCTGGAATTTTTAGGTCTGGAAATTGATTCAATTGAAATGAAGGTCAGAATCCCTAATGGAAAGTTGGTTGAGTTGAGGCATTTGTTATGTTATGTTTTGGACAAGAAGAAAATAAATCTTAAAACACTTCAGTCACTAACCGGCTCGCTAAATGTTTGTGCACGTGCAAAACCAGCTGCTCGTGCTTTTTGTAGACGTTTCTATGATGCTATACCGCATCATTTCATAAGGATAACAGATCCCATTAGAGAGGACATGAAAACTTTATTAGTGTTCATAGATTGTTTTAATGGTATTTACTTTCCAGATCTTAAATGGTTGAGTAATTCGGAGTCAATGCTCTTTACATCACGTAATGCTGGTCTTGGATTTGCCACATATTTTGAGCTATTTTGGATTTTTTTTCGCATGACCTGGTGCCTGACAGGCAACTTAAAGTTAGTGTCAATCGTATTGGCTTTTCCAGCTTGGGGACATTTCGTTTGGGGCAAAAGGATTATTCTGAATACGAATAACTCAGCAGCGTTTTCCTTGGCATATTATCGATTATTAAGGGTTGGGGAGCCTGTTGCCGATTCTATCAGGGTTTTTTTCTAATCACGTTATAGCTGTATCTTATATCAAATTTACTATTAAGAATTTGGTCATTGAGTTTCGTATTCCGCTTTCGAAGACAGATCTATTAGTCAAGGGTACTGTGATTTCCCTGCCAGCAATTAATTCTGCCCTATGACCAGTCAGCGTCTAAAAATCATTTAAAAATCAGGCCTTATAAACCTGGGCAATTGCTTATACATTTTGGAGGCGGACTAGTAACTCGATATCAGTTCTGTTCAGTTTAAAATAATTATATCACAGCCTTAGGAATCCGAGTAAATACAAGTCGCATTCCTTGCGTATTGGTGCAGCCACTACTGCCACAGCTAAGGGTTTCTTCGACAACAAAATAACAGAAATAAGTAGATGGGAGTCAAACGCTTTTTAAACCTATATAAGGATACCAACTGAACAGTTGCGTTTTTCTGTACATCACTAATCCGACCCGCTTTTTAAGTATTGCAGCTGTTATATCTAATGTTTAGAGTGTGGAAACCGCAGTGATGGACTATAAGAGCATCCGCCTCGCAAGTAGAATTTCGTGGATTCGATCCCCGGCTGAGTCATACCAAATAAATGTTATAGAAGATTCCTCGCTTGGCGCTCAGCATTTAGAGGATAGTTCTAGGTCTTGTTAGCCTGGTGTCAGTATAATTTGACTGGTTGGGGGCATCATAGCATGTATCTGCAGCATGATACTCCCGCTTAGAATACTGTCTTAAGCAGACACCATAGCGATATAACTGAACAATTGTTGAAAGCGACGCTAAACACTTTACAGAACTATTATCTGACTCGATATCTAGCATGCAAATTTCGAGTCAGCTCTGAATATTCATTTTTTATTTCAATAAATTTGAATATCAAACCTCATCCGACACAAACATTCATTATCGAACTGGCTATTTTATAGGCAGGTCTGAGATTAATATTATTTATTTTTCATTTTAACAAAATTGAATATCGAACGTCTGACATCAAAATTTATTATTAAGCTGGAGAATTTTGAGCCAGGTCTAAGATCGATATTTTTTTATTTTCATTTCAACAAACTGGTGAATATCAAGCCAGGACTTAAGTTTATCATTATTTTGAGTCTGAGATTCAGACTCAAAGTATTGGTGAATTTAATTCCTGACTCATAATGTCAAAAATTTAAGATTCAAGCAACTTTTATTTAACAAGGAAATTACTATAAGTATTTGCCAAAACGATTATTTAACAGAAAAAGTTAAAGAATCACATATATTACCCAACATTGTATGTTAACAGAGCTTTACAAAATTGTAAGACGTGAGTCTGAGTCTAAATTTCAGACTCAAAATATTGATGAATTTAGGTCCAGGTCTGAGATCGATATTTAGTATCGAGCTGGAGGGTATGGAGCAAGGTCTGAGATCGATATTTATTATATAGCTGGAGGGTATGGAGCCAGGTCTGACATCGATATTTAATATATAGCTGGAGGGTATGGAGTCAGGTCTGGCATCGATATTTAATATATAGCTTGAGGGTATGGAGCCAGGTCTGAGATCAAAATTAAGTATCGAGCTGGAGGGTATGGAACCAGGCCGGACATCGATATATTGCATATAGCTGGAGGGAATGGAACCAGGTCTGCGATCGATATTTAGTATATAGCTGGAGGGCTTGTAGCCAGGTCTGAAATCGATATTTAGTATCGAGTTGGAAGGTATGAAGCCAGGTCTGATACAGATATTTAGTATAGAGCTGGAGGGTATGGAGCCAGGTCTGAGATCGATATTTAGTATATAGCTGGAGGGTATGGAGCCAGATCTAACACCGATATTTAGTATATAGCTGGAGGGTATGGAGCCAGGTCTGAGATTGATATTAAGTATATAGCTGGAGGGTATGGAGCAAGATTTGAGATCGAAATTTAGTATCGAGCTGGAGGGTATTGCTCCAGATCTGAGATTGATGTTTAGCATATAGCTGGAGGGTATGGAGCCAGGTCTGACATCGATATTTAATATATAGCTGGATGGTATGGAGCCAGATCTGACATCGACATTTTATATATAGCTTGAGGGTATGAAGTAAGTTCTCACATCGATATTTAATATATAGCTTGAGGGTATGGAGCCAGGTCTGAGATCGAAATTAAGTATATAGCTGGAGGGTATGTAACCAGGTCTGAGATCGATATTTAATATATAGCTGGAGGGTATGGAGCCAGGTCTGAGATCGATATTTAGTAGCGAGTTGGAAGGTATGGAGCCAGGTCTGATACAGATATTTAGTATAGAGCTGGAGGGTATGGAGCCAGGTCTGATATCGATATTCAGTATATAGCTGGAGGGTATGGAGCCAGGTCTGACACCGATAATTAGTATATAGCTGGAGGGTATGGAGCCAGGTCTGAGATCGATATTAAGTATATAGCTGGAAGGTATGGAGCCAGGTCTGACACCGGTAATTAGTATATAGCTGGAGGGTATGAAGCCAGGTCTGAGATCGATATTAAGTATATAGCTGGAGGGTATTGAGCCAGATCTGAGATTGATGTTTAGTATATAGCGAAAGGGTATGGAGCCAGGTCTGACATCGATATTTAATATATGGCTGGAGGGTATGGAGCCAGGTCTGACATCGATATTTAATATATAGCTTGATGGTATGGAGCCAGGCCTGACATCGATATTTAATATATAGCTGGAGGGTATGGAGCCAGGTCTCAAATCGATATTTTATATATAGTTTGAGGGTATGTAGCAAGGTCTCACATCGATATTTAGTATATAGCTGATGGGTATGGAGCTAGGTCTGAGATCGAAATTTAGTATCGAGCTGGAGGGTATGGAACCAGGTCTGAGATCGATATTTAGTATCGAGCTGGAGGGAAAAGAGCCAGATCTGAGATTGATATTTTGTATATAGCTGGAGTGTATGGAACAAGGTCAGACATCGATATATTATATATAGTTGGATGGTATGGAGCCAAGTCTCACATCGATATTTAGTATATAGCTGGTGGGTATGGAGCCAGGTCGGAGATCGAAATTTAGTATCGGGCTGTGGGGTATGGAGCCAGGGCTGACATCGATATAAAGTATATAGCTGGAGGGTATGGAGCCAGGTCTGAGATCGATATTTAGTATATAACTGGAGGGTACGAGTTGGAGAGTATGGAGCCAGGTATGACATCGATATTTAATATAAAGCTGGAAAGTATGGAGCCAGGTCTGAGATTGATATTTAGTTTATAGCTGGAAGGTATGGAGCCAGGTTTGAGGTCGATATTTCGTGTATAGCTGAAGGTTACGTAGCCAGGTATGACATCTATATATAATATATAGCTGGAGGGTATGGATCAATGTTTGAGATCGGTATTTAGTATTTAGCTTCAGGGTATGGAGCCAGGTCTAAGATCTATATTTCCTTTATAGCTTGAGAATATGGAGCCTGGTCTGAGATCGATATTTAGTATATAGCTAGATGGTATGGAGCAATGTTTGAGATCGATATTTTGTTTATAGCTGGAGAGAATGAAGCCAGTTATGAGTTCGATATTAAGTATATAGCTGGAGGGTATGGAGCAATGTCTGACATCGATATTTGGTATATAAAGCTGAACGGTAAGGAGTCAGGTCTGAGATCGATATTTTGTAAAAAGCTGGAGGGTATGTAGCAAGGTCTGAAATCGATATTTAGTATATAACTGGAGAGTATGGGGCCAGGTCAGACATCGATATTTAGTAACGAGCTGGAGGGTATGAAGCCGGGTCTGAGATCAATGTATAATATAAAACTGGAAGGTATTGAGCCAGGTCTGATATCGATATCAAGTATATAGTTTTAGGGTATGGAGCAATGTTTGACATCGATATTTAGTATATAGCCTGATGGTATGGAGCCAGGTCTGAGACCGATACTTAGTATATAGCTAAAGGGTATGGAGCAAGGTCAGACATCAATATTTAGTATTAAGTTTGAGGGTATGGAGCCAGGTCTGAGATCGATAACTAGTATCATGTTGGAGGGTATGGAGTCAGATCTAACATATATATTTAGTATATAGCTTGAGGGTATGGGGCCAAGTCTGACATCGATATTTATAATATAGCCGGGGGGTACGGAGCCATGTCTGAAATCGATTTTTACTATCGAGTTGTAGGGTATGGAGCCAGGTCTAATATCGATAATTAGTATACAGCTTGAGGGTAAGCAGCCAGGTCTCAGATCGATATTTAATATATAACTGAAGGGTACGTAGCCTGGTGTGACATCGACATTTAGTATATAGCTGAGATAAATATTTGTCAATAGCTGGAGGGTATGGAGCCAGGTCTGAGATTGATATTTAGTTTAAAGCTTGAGGGTATGGAGCCAGGTCTGCGATCGATTTTTAGTATCGAAACGGAAGGTATGAAGCCTGGTCTGACACCGATATTTAATATATATATATGGAGGGTAAGGAGCCAGGTCTGACATCGATATTTAGTACATAGCTATTGGATTTGGAGCCAGGTCTTAGTTCGATATTGAGTATCGAGTTGGAGGGTATGGAGCCAGGTCTGACATCGATATTTCGTTAAAAGCTGTGGGGTATGGAGCCAGGTCTGGGATCAATATTTAATAAATTACTGTAGGATATGGAGCCAGGTCTGAGATCAATATTCAGTATCGAGTTGGGGGTATGGAGCCAGGTCTGAGGTCGGTATTTAGAATATAGCTGAAAGGTATGTGGCCCCATACCCTCCAGCTCTATACCAAATATCGATGTATAACCTGGCTCCATACCCATCAGCTATGTACAAAATATCGATCTCAGACCTGGCACCATACCCTCCAGCTGTATACTAAATATCGATGTCAGACCTGGCTCCATACCTTAAGCTATATACATGTACTAAATATCGACCTCAGACCTGGCTCCATACCCTCCAGCTACATACTAAATATCGATATCAGACCTGGTAACATACCTTTCAGTTATATTCTAAATACCGACCTCAGACCTGGCTCCATACCCCCAACTCGATACTGAATATTGATCACAGACCTGGCTCCATATCCTACAGTAATTTACTAAATATTGATCTCAGACCTGGCTCCATACCCCACAGCTATTAACGAAATATCGATGTCAGACCTGGCTCCATACCCTCCAACTCGATACTCAATATTGAACTAAGACCTGGCTCCATATCCAATAGCTATATACTTAATATCGATGTCAGACCTGGCTCCTTACCCTCCATATATATATACTAAATATCGATGTCAGACCAAGCTTCATACCTTCCGATTCGATACTAAATATCGATCGCAGACCTGGCTCCATACCCTCAAGCTTTAAACTAAATATCAATCTCAGACCTGGCTCCATACCCTCCAGCTATTGACAAATATTTATCTCAGCTATATACTAAATGTCGATGTCACACCAGGCTACGTACCCTTCAGCTATATATTAAATATCGATCTGAGACCTGGCTGCATACCCTCAAGCTGTATACTAATTATCGATATTAGACCTGGCTCCATATCCTACAACTCGATACTAAAAATCGATTTCAGACCTGGCTCCATACCCTCCAGCTTTATATTAAATATCGATGTCAGACCTGGCTCAATACCCTTTAGCTATATACTAAACATCAATCTCAGATCTGGCTCAATACCCTCCAGCTATATACTTAATATTGTTCTCAGACCTTGCTCCATACCCTAGTTCGATATTGAGTATCGAGTTGGAGGGTATGGAGCCAGGTCTGACATCGATATTTCGTTAATAGCTGTGGGGTATGGAGCCAGGTCTGAGATCAATATTTAGTAAATTATTGTAGGATATGGAGCCAGGTCTGAGATCAATATTCAGTATCGAGTTGGGGGTATGGAGCCAGGTCTGAGGTCGGTATTTAGAATATAGCTGAAAGGTATGTTACCAGGTCTGATATCGATATTTAGTATGTAGCTGGAGGGTATGGAGCCAGGTCTGAGGTCGATATTTAGTACATGTATATAGCTTAAGGTATGGAGCCAGGTCTGACATCGATATTTAGTATACAGCTGGAGGGTATGGTGCCAGGTCTGACATCGATATTTAGTACATAGCTGATGGGTATGGAGCCAGGTCATACATCGATATTTAGTATAGAGCTGGAGGGTATGGAGCCAGGTCTGACATCGATATTCAGTATATATAGCTGAAGGGTATGGAGCCACGTCTGACATCGATATTTAGCATCGAGCTGGATGGTATGGAGCCAGGTCTGAGATCGATATCTAGTAGATAGCTGGAGAATATAGAGACAGGTCTGTCATCGATATTTAGTATAAAGCTGGAGAGTACGAAGCCAGGTCAGAAATTGATTTTTAGTATCGAGTTGTAGGGTATGGAGCCAGGTATAATATCGATATGTAGTATACAGCTTGAGGATATTGAGCCAGGACACCTATGTCGCCCGACTCTTGACTGAATAGAATTGTTTGCATTGTATTACGATAAGGGTTGTACATTGCCGTGACATTTCCTATACCATGCGTACCGCGATACGGGTATGGCGATACGATACGCTGCTTAACATTTGGCTTTAATTTAAAGAATATTGCATTATGCATTACCTACGACTGTTTCGCGATACGGATCCTGCCGATATAATACGCATATTGCTCAGAAACGAACCGCAATAAACCGATATACCGGCCTAATTATGATATAACTGGTATTTAGGTACTACAGATATAGTTAGACACATGTATAAAAATAATACAAAGAGAAAAAATATGTTTCGATAAAACTAAATTGACAGCAATTGTAACCCGGGTGGATAATCACATTATGTTGTATTTCGTGGAAAGAATATGGGACATGGTGTAGATGTCTGTCTGTATTTAAAATAAACAGACATGTAGTACTGTACCTCTATCTGGAAAAAATGATGAAATTACATTTTACACCAAGCAGCTGTCAAATAGACTTTGTTTGTAAACAATTTGTTAACTCTTGTATCGACCAAGATTTTCTAAACAAATACTTGTATTTAATTGAAAATGCAATACAGACGGAGACATGAAATAATATCGGTATTCGTATTAGATATCTCACAGTTTTCATCCCTTGAGTACATTTGTGGTTTAATTTGGTAAGAGTGCATAAACACAATTTCATGTAATCATATACTCAGATTAATGTACCGGAACGATATGAAAAATGTTAACAGCTGTCGCTCATGTTATCATATACTCAGGTTAATGTACCGGAACGATATGAGAACTGTTAACAACTGACTCTCATGTAATCATATACTCAGCTTAATGTACCGGAACTATATAAGATCTGTTAACAATTGACTCTCGTGTAATCATATACTCAGCTTAATGTACCGGAACGATATGAGAACTGTTAACAACTGACTCTCATGTAATAATATACTCAGCTTAATGTACCGGAACGTTATTAGAACTGTTAACAACAGACTCTCGTGTCATCATATACTCAGCTTGATGTACGGAAAGTTATTAGAACTGTTAACAACTGACTGTCATGTAATCATATACTCAGCTTAATGTATCGGAACGATATTATAACTGTTAACAACTGACTCTCATGTTATCATATACTCAGCTTAATGTACCGGAACGATATTAGAACTGTTAACAACTGATTCTCATGTTATCATATACTCAGCTGAATGTACCGGAACGTTATTAGAACTGTTAACATCTGACTCTCGTGTAATCATATACTCAGCTTAATGTACAAGAACGATATTAGAACTGTTAACAACTGACTCTCATGTAATCACTCAGCTTAATGTACCAGAACGTTATTAGAACTGTTAACAACTGACTCTCATGTAATCATATACTCAGCTTAATGTACCGGAACGTTATTAGAACTGTTAACAACTGACTCTCATGTAATCATATACCCAGCTTAATGTACCAGAACGATATGAGATGTTAACAACTGACTCTCATGTAATCATATACTCAGCTTAATGTACCAGAACGTTATTTGAACTTTGAACAACTGACTCTCATGTTATCATATACTCAGCTTAATGTACCGGAACGTTATTAGAACAATTATTAAAGATCAACATGTCTTTCATCTTTATTTTTCCATTTTATACTTTTTTCTTTCTTTTTTTTTTTTACTTATTTGTTATTGATATTTTGTTTATTGTGGTATTTAATGTTAGTGTCATCTTAATTCGAATGTTGGTTGCTAATTGAGTGGGATGCCATGATTATTTTGTTGCTAGAATTTGTAGTCAAACTCGTTTGTTTTTTGTTTTTTGTTTAAAAGCAAATATATAATTAAATCCTAGGTATATAGATGTTTTGCATATCATAATACATATAATAAATAATGACAATAATAATTAAAAACACAAATGCTGGCAATAATTATTATTATCATCATTATTTTATTAATGGTCCAGTCAATCTACGGTTATCTTAGGTCAAACCGGACAAAATTGCAACAGAATTTTTTCTAAGCCGTTTTTTTTATTAACACATATTGCTGCAAAACATATCAAAAGTTTATCACAATCGGACGATGGAAATGCTTATTTTTATTAGTTCAAACAGCTAAATGAAAATGTTTTAGCTTTAAAAAGGTCACAACTGACACTAGTTCTTTATAATTGAACTATTATTTTTTTATGATGCATATGTTGCAACAATAAGTTTCTAATCAGAAAAATAACACATTTTAGATTATTTGAAACCTCAATGTATTGAAAGTTTTATTAACATATATTGCTACAAAACATATCAAAAGTTTACAACAATCGGACGATGGAAAAGCTTATTTTTTAAAGTTCAAACATCTAACTGAATATATTGCAGGAAAACCTATCAAAAGTTTTCTGCAATCGGACAAAACAAAATATTATTTTTATTAGTTAAAACAAACCACCTATATAACTGAAAAATGTTAAACTTAGAAAAAGCCATCACTCACACTAGCTCACTGTTTTACACCTACTACTGTTATTTTTTATGATGCATATGTTGTAACAATAAGTTTATTATCACAAAAATAACACATTTTAGATATTTGAAGCGTCAATGTATTGAAAATATGTCGTTTATCCATATGAAATTACCCCGCCCACTTTTTTAACGGATCAGTCTACAACAAGTAAGTTTAAATTAGATAGATTAATTGCAATGGAATGTTTCTAAAATATTATTTTTGTTAATTAAATGTATGGCAAGTTAAATCAATAAATCAATTTATCTCAGCGTTTAACTATTTGAGTGTAATTGAATACTCCTTGTCGTGCCTCAGTCAGTAGATCAATGCAGAGTAGTGTCCCTTGTTAACAGAGAGCACTTCAGTCCTTTCTTTTGCAAGGTTCAAATCGGAAGACGGTTAAAAAAGATTGAGTAAGTTAAAATTTCAATTTAAACAGTTTTTATAGAATTTATAGAATTGCTTTACATATAAAAATGTGTTGTCATAGTGTATGTCTAGGATATTCGATAGGTATTGTATATAGTGTGTTGTATGGATATAGATGATGAGAAATTGATTTAATTGTATCGCGCAAGGTCACATTTATGCACGTAGGTGCTTGAGAAACAAACAAAAATGAAAGTAGACTTCACGAAATTCACTCTGAATATATTTGTAATCAATAAATACGTCGTGATTGATACAGTCTTGAAAGAAATATTAAATTGGTGATATAAAATAAAATTAATTGGTTGATATTGTTGCGTGAGAATGAACTAGTGAATGGGGTTTAACGGCGTACCAACATCAAAAAATGAATATGCAGAATGAGCATAGAACCTTGATACTTGCAGAACTGCAGAGTTTCAGTAAAGTATGTAGTATTACTCAAATTGTCGCTTCTTACGACATGAATGAGCAACAGTGATCTTATTCTTGCCATCGTTGTGCAAAAATATCGTACGATCTCTTAGACGTTTGAGTGCATTGAAAGAGGCTCACTTCGGGATTCGAACCCAGTGGCGTTTCACTAATTAGCTGCTCTGACGGAAGTTCAAACTCGGTTCGAACCTAATTCAATTTATTATTGTAGCAATTTAAAATGTTTCTCAATTTCACTGGGAAATGTAATTGTTAAGTAAAAAAAGATTGCAGGATCAAATTATTAAGATGTGTTAAAGTTTAAGTCAGTACATTTCAGAAATGCCAAAAAGGAAGTCTAAAACGAGAGCAGTAAAGGAGGTGGAAGAACAAGCAGACAAGATAGAACAAAGCGCCCATGTGTTCGAAAGGATCATGCTAGGATCATGCTATTGAGCCAGATGAGCTGGTGTTGGATGACCTGGTGATTGGACAAGTGCCGCAAGACAAATATACCCCGAATGCATCATTTGAACCAAGCAATAATGCCACTGCAAAATCAGGTACGAGTGTTTTGGAACCATAAAGTATAGTAATTGTATCTGTGAATGAATCATTAGGAGCAGGTGTAGCTCCAAATGTAAGGGAAAATAATTAAAATAGCAAATTTAGAAATTTGGAAATTTTGATGGAGCAGCCACAAGAATGTGAGAATGTTGAGAGACAATTTTCATTGTTAATGGTCAGTTGCTTGCAATTCCAAAATCTAAAAGGCAAAAAATTGTTTATATCTCTAATTGGACAGATGCCATGTTGATATTCTGGCTGCCCATACAAATGAAACGTAACTGCTGTTAAATTACAAACAGACAATTAGGCTAGGAGCAAGTCGAACTGGGGATATTTGTTGGAAGAATTATGACGAACAGTTTCGTCTTAAAAGAAGCCAAAAACCTTAACATATCGTGGGGACTAGTCGATAGTGAACTATGGCTTTTGTACATGTATTGGGAATACCAAATCAAGCCAAATAAAACTGTTATGAACTTTCACGGAAGTGGTGCTCCCAAGCAAGTGGGAAGTTGTTATGATTTTAACTACAAAAGTTCTTGTACCAAGCCAGGGTGTTCCTATATGTATGTGTTGCCAAGGAGATCATTCACTTTCTTTCTGCCCTAGAAATCCATCTGCATATACTAGTTATACTCCAATTGGAAGGGTCCAGCTTGGCACTTAATATAGAGACCATACATTTCGGCCCTCAAATAAGTATAACCAGGGATCTGGCTATCGGCAAACAAGACCATTCCCTAATTAGCAAAGACATATTGGTCCGAAGTCATTCTCCCATTAAACCCGAGATATTAAATAATATGTTAGATGATTATCCAAATTCGTCAGTAGCAAAGGAGTTGTCAGTTGGTTTTCATTTACAATACCAAGGCCAACGAACATCAGCAATAACAAAAGAATTAATTTCTGCTTATCAACATCCAACATAATTTAAAGAAGAAAAAATAAAGAAATACAATTGGGACTTATTGCAGGCCCTTTTTTGTTTGAAACCAATTTCCAATCTTCAATTATCTCCAATAGGTCTTATTCCAAAGTCTGATGGAAATTGGAGATTAATAACACATTTGTCATACCCAGAGGGGAACAGTGTAAATGATTTTATAGATAGAAATAACTGCACAGTTTATTACTCTAAGTTCGATGAAGTTTTAAATATATTTAAAAGCGTAGGCCCCAGAACATTAATGGCAAAAATGGACATTAAATCTGCTTTTAGGCTTATACCAATTTATCCATGCGATTTTGCTATATTGGGGTTTAAAGTAGATGACAATAATTACATAGATAAATGTCTCTCAATGGGTTGCTCCATTTTTTAAAAGTGTTCAATATTTATACAATGGATGGTTGCAAAGAAATTTGGTAAATTCTGGTCGGCATTTTGAATTTTTGTACAAGAGTAATTCCAGCAGGCCGGGAATTCAAAAGACGGTTTTATGATGCAATGTCTAAGATAAAAAGGCCCTATCATTTCATTCGAGTAAATAACGGAATATAAACTGACTTATTGATATGGTTATCCTATTTAAGTCATGTCAATGGTCAAATCGTCCAAGACTCGCAATGGACAATTGATACAGAATTAGAATTTTAAACCGATAGTGCCGGGTCAGCTCAGTTGGGTTGTGGAGTATTTTTTTAAGGGCAATGGGTTTTCCTTGGTTGGTCATCTTTCTGGAAAGAAGGACCTATTCTTAATGTTATTTCGTTCTTAGAATTAGTGCCGATTGTTTTGACTCTTCAAGTTTTGGAAAATCAAATTAGAAATAAAATAAATAAATTTCCGCATCGATAACATGGCGTTAGTATCTATAATAATTAAATAGTCGTCCAAATCACGACCCGTGATGATTTTCCTAAGATAATTAGTTTTATTCGCGATGAAAAACAAAATAACATTTAGAGCAATGTATGTGCTGGGAAAACATTGTTCAATATGTGACTCTTTATCTAGTAAACAGTGGGACAGATTCCGATCATTAGCGCCAGAAGCAAACCAAGAACCACTGCCCATTCCGAAATATTTTCAAACGCTACTCTTAGAGGTGAAATAAATAGATTTATAGAAGCGTCTTTATCTGAAAATACACGTATAGCTTATAATAGAGGTTTAAAGTGTTTCAGCGAATTTAGATCAAAACACACATTACAAAAATGTTGGCTACCACAAATTCAGCATGTGACACAATTTGTAGCATACCTTTCCCTACTTGGTTTGGCAGACGCCACTGTTCGTTTATACTTGGCAGGATTTGGTTATAACTGCAGGATGCAAGGTTTAACCGATTCTATTTAAACATTTGTAGTTCGCAAAATGTTGGTAGGAATTAAAAAGATACGATCTTTTACTGATACAAGATACCCAATAACGAGTAGCATTTTTAAAAAGATTGTACAAGTTATTCCAACTATATGTCACTCTGAATACGAAGTTACCATTTTTAAAGCAGCATACATAATATCATTTTTTGAATTTTTTAGAGTGGGTGGATTAACATCAATTAATACTGAAAATGCAGGGAAAACGTCACGTGTAAACCGATTAGCATATAAATTCACAGCACCAGACAGTGTCAATAAAAATTGCTTCTTCGAAAACCAAAAAATGTGGGTTGGGTTCAAAGATAGTACTCTCTAAAGGAAATGCCGAAATATGTCCATTTATGGCGTTAAACAAGTACATGGCAATCAACCCAAAAATAAACGGTCCTCTGTTTTGTCATTTCGGAGGTAAACAATTGACTAGGTATCAGTTTTCTGCCATTCTAAATAAATCCATAAAAGCCCTAAAATTAGACACTGCTCGTTTTAAATCACATTTATTTAGATATTTGGCCGGTGGAAATTAAATGCATTTAATAAATACATCAAGTACTATCCCATAAACTTGCCATGTTAAAGCAAATAAGGCGCATCATAAAACTAAAAAAAACTAGCATTATAAGTGGAAAGTTAAGTTGGTCCATGGAAGAAATGGAAGCTACTGCAAGCAACTTCATTTTCAGAATTGATTGAGGCTCGATTGTAATTAACATTAAATTGATTGGTGATTACAGTTTTTCAGGGAGTCAAATGTCTGTGTGGATCGTTGGATCATCATTCATAAAATGGGCTTTCATCACCACAGAGGTAGAATAGGGGGAAGTGATCTTGGTTTAAAAATAATAAGAATAGATGTCTGGTGGCAAGAAAAATGTGGTTTCAGATCAATGGACTTGGCCAGAAAAGTGAAATATTTGTTGAATTTTATTGAATCGTCCGATATATTATACGTTCATTGTGGTGGAAATGATTAGGCCATCCGACTAAAAGTACTAAGAACAAACATTCAGAAATACATTGATGAAATTAGGGAAATTCTCCCTAAAACGAAAATGTTTTTTTTTTCTCAAATATTACTTATATTGAAGTATACACATGACATATCAGGACAATGTACTAAATCCTTAAATCAGGCCAGACCCAGGATAAATACGTACATAGAAAAATATATGATTTCAATTAGGGGAACATACGTTCGTTACCCTGATATAACACCAACACAGGAACATATCGAGTCCGGCGATGTACATTTGACCGAGCTGGGCACAAGTACATGTATATTCATAAATGTTATTCAAACTTCAATCGAAAAGACAGTTTCTGAGAATGTATCGGTTTATCCTTCAGACTAAAAATTAATACATGTATGTGTTTTGATATTTGTGTTGATTGATGCCCCCCTTCCCCCCCCCCCCCCCCAACACCCCACACACACTTTGATGGCGGTGAAGGGCCATGTTGATCCTCACGATCCTCATGTCCCTTCATTTGGCGGTGAACGCAAACTAAACAATCTACAATTGCATATTAAAGTCATCAATGCCTAGCCACTGAATATTACCACAGGGCTGGGTAATTAACTTTGAATATTACTGTTCCTCTGATCTGCACAGGGCGTGGTTATCGTTTTAAATTGAATTGGACATTGAATAATAATGTATGCCTGTTGGGGCATGTGAATAAGAGTTGGCCTGTTGAGCCAAATGAATAATAACTTGATGCCTATTGGGGCAAGTAAATAATAATTGTATGCCTGTTGGGACATCTGAATAATGATTGTATGCCTGTTTGGGGAATTGAATAATTGTTGGCCTGTTGGGTCATTTGAATATTAATCATAGCTGTGGACGAGTTTTCGCCAACAATACAAAGTATAAAATCATTACAAAGCTTTACTGTCTTTATGTATATGTTTAATGAATATCAAATTAGATTACTAGGTCTATTGTCGAATTGCGAGTATACACAAAAACCTGCAATCGAACAATAAGAAACTTATTGTATTAGTTAAAACATACCACCTAACTGAAAAATATTATTATAATATATAAGTTTGAAAAGTTCAACACTGACATTAGTTGTGTATTATTCACTGTTTTACACATAATAACGTTATTTTCAATGATGTATATCTTGTAACAATAAGTTTCTGATTACAAAAATAAAATATTTTATATTTAGTTTGAACCTTAATGCGTTGTAAATGTGCCCTTCAAGCACGTGAAATAACCTCACCCACCTATTTTATTAAGTAAATCTGTAATTATTTTAGGTTAAAGCAAACACAGTTGCAACATAATGATTAAATGCTGATGTTTCATTTTCATTAGTGTGTCATTAGTGCAAAACATAAAAATAAGCAATAGAATAATACAGAGAAGGCGTTTACGTTCCAACCAATTATCTATTTGAAAAATAGTTAATATCGGAGTATGGACATCACAGACACAAGTATACAATTGATAATTTTACACTTTTTTGTGTTACTAGAAATAGTTTATGCTTCCTATCAATAATTCGTTCATTAATAAAATAACTAATTGATGTTATAAGGGTAACCAGTATATACTAACATGGTGTAATTGGGGCCTGTGAAATTACCCCTCACAATTTTAAAAAAAGATCTATGATTATTTTAGGTAAACCAGGACTAAATTGAACACATGTTTCTAAGTTGTTTTCATAACATATTGCTTCATAGTATACCGAAAGTTTCTGTAATCAACCAATGAAAATATCTAAGTTAATTATTATCTAACTATTAAATGATTACACTTTCAATAAGTCATCGCGGATATTAGTATACATAAATATAACTTACAGTTTCATACTATACATGTACAACCTATTTTTCAAAATATATATTTCATAGTAAAAAACGTTTTCTATCAATAAAATCACGCGTCTAGGATATTTCGAACCGTAAAGAATTTCTTTGGAACATGGGGAATTACACCCCCACCACATACACACATACACCGTGCTCTTATATAGTAATTTCTTCTATTATAGTGTGTTAACACTATATCTCTTGAAATCATGAAGCTTGATATCAAAATTGAACTACACAATAACTTTCCATTCTAGGGTGCTTCCAAGCTAGTCCCATTCTTCTAGTTTGATATAAATGTTTCCTTTCAATTCTAAACACTCTTTGGTGTTGAGGCTTTGCTGCAATTGATTTTGTTGGAATTATTTCTGGGCCGAGATTTTTTAAAAATGGCACAAAAATGTGGAAGTCTATAGTTTAATCTAATTTCATCATATTTCCAGTCAGACAGGCAGACATTTATTTTCATAAGATGCATTGATGTAGAACAACTTAAGCTTAACATATATTCTTGCATATTTTATGTCAAAGTGTGTTTTCTGGTGGGAAGAATGCCCGATTTTGTGTTGTTTCTTCATGGTATGTTTCATCTCTGACTTCATGCAATTCCAGTAGCTTTGTAAGCATAGTACTTAGCATACTAACGTCAGAAAGTAAGTGTTTTTAATCATAGAAGGCCTATTTATTGATGACTCTGTTCAGCTGTTGATTTTATGAAAATATCTGTATCCCCAGGTGAATGTTATTTTTTTAATAAATTTTCCTAAAAGGTTAGAGAAAATAATTTAGTAAACGCTGAGTGTTGTGTTTGTTATATTTGCAACACAAAGTGATTTCTTCATATTCACAGTCATGTCTTCAATAAAATTTGCAGTCTTTGATAAAGTCTGTGTGGCAGCCACAAAAAGTAATCCCTATTTTGACTCAGTGTTGGTATTATTTCTGGTACATGTACATGTACCATTCAGTGATATCCGGGAACAGATAGTGATTGAAGTATACACGTGGATAGCTTCATCCAAAAAACAGCTTGATATGCCTCTCTTGGCATTGCAGGTTGACGAGGAGAGTCGTTGAATGTTTATAAGGTTATAACTCCAAAATTAAATAAGGAATATAATTATTCTGTCAAAATGTTGGTATAAGTATATTGAATTTAAAACGGGATCTTCTGTAAGGCGACTGTGTCTTCACTGGATTAAGCTGTGTAACAGCCCAGCTTGAAACGATATGAAATTATTTTGTTCAAGCTATATAATATACAAATTTTCCTCAGGCTTCTTGTCTCATGATTTGTAAAACTTCTAATATTTAGAAATCATATAGACAAATGATCAAATCAATTAACTGTATACAGTATAATGTTTCAAACCCTGTAGTGTTGAACTAACTGTTGCTCAACACTATTTCTAAATGATGGGACTAGCTGTTCAGACAACGTGTCTGGAAAGCTTATGTTTGAGACTTGTTTCAAACCTAAACCAAAACCATGCTTGGAACACTGCTCAGTTCCAGCATAGAAATACACTAATACGTTTGAAGACTGTTTCAAACCTAAGTCTTCGAACTAAGCTAAAAGCCCCGTTCCAGCACAAAACAACCTGTTATGTTTGAGAACGGTTTCAAACTAAAAATACATCAAACTAAACTTATGTGCATGAAGCAATCCCCAGTTCCAGCACAATAATTATTCGTATGAGATTCAAACACAAGCCTTCCCAAAGCCTAAAGCTAGAGAGAATCATTTCCGCAGTGTACCATTGATTATAATTTGCTATAAATAAGTTAGTGATACGTTAAGTTTTTAAGTATCGGATTCACGTTGGTGAAACGTATTAAGTTTGTTGGTGAAACAGAAGCCAGGTTTAGCATACTTTAGAAAACTTAAGGTAGTAAAACTTAAATTTAAGTTTTTTAATCGCTAAGTATGGCCTTAAGTTTGTTGGTGAAACAGAAGCCAAGTTTAACATACTTAAGAAAACTTATAAGTTTTCTTTTCTTCAATTTTAGTCATATGTTTATGTAAACTCTGAAAGTCTAATTGTTTGCAAGTATGATCTTCACAATATTTGCCATTGTGCATTCTATTTCACAATAATTAATATTTAAATGTTCAGAACCTATAAAAGTACAACGAACTAGAGAACAACATTGCCACGTTGCAGTTTGATGTTTTCTGTATAGTTTTGTACATACATATATCTATATACAATGCACCATTTTTCCTCAACTGATTCAATTACAATGCAAATATAGTTGGTATGGTTGTCTTTTTGAGAATAATGTGTGTCATGTAACCATACTTTATTGTGCTTTCAGTTTGTAATCGTTGGCAAAATTGCTGAACCTCTTTCTCGCTTTCAACGATAAGAAACACGGGACCTTGTATAATTTATCGTTTGCTCACTCATTTGGACACAATGAAAATTTCTAGCAATTTCGGATACAGTATATGAAATCGACTATTTCTGCTATATACATGGTATATTGCATCCTCTGATACATGTTTAGGCACATATTAGCATATATTTGTCGGGCGCATATTCCACATATTTGTTATTTTACAATAATTTGGCCACTAGTACAATGGCGACATATTACAAAGATCCGATTACAAAGATTTTTTTTTTTTTTTTGCAAAAACAGTGATTGAGTTGAGAAATAATATTTCGGGAATCCATGAATTGCTATTTTGTTATTTATTCAATGCGGACATAACTGAACAAAGCTTTACTTGTTGCCATTGTTGTTGTTGCTACTACTGTAACTACTGCTGATGATAATTGTGAAATATTTGTCGTAATTTTACTTTTTTTTCAATTCATCTTTATATATATTTCATTATTTAATGAATAAAAATGAAATTTCTTAGTATTAAAATAAAAAAAAATCACTGTATTATGTTGGTGGATGTGGTAATTTATTATGTTCAATGTCAATAAAATAGCTTTATGTCAACATGTTGTAGATGTAGATTAATTCTTTGTTTAAAATGAGTATCATTAACACTATCTTAAACAATATCAACTGTAAAGGTAATATTCTCTCAACAAGTATTGCAGATTAATAAACTTATATATTTGATCAAATTATCGTCAAAAATCAATATTTTCACACATTTCTTTTCTCTAATTTATACAACTCCGACTTTGGTAAGCTTTCTGTATGTCATTCCCTAACTAAATCCGCAAAGAGAAATTATGTTGCAAGTTTGTCCGGGTGGTGTGGTATTCTTACTGGACTATAATAGAAATGGCGAACTAAGTTACAAGCCACAACATCAACATTATAATAACAACAACATACTAATAAAAGAATAATATTATTTCCAGACTATTCAAGTCGGATTAATATAGATAAATAAATTAATTGTGCGTTTTAACGGCGTCCCAATACAGTACGTATAATATCAAACTAGCATGCACGTAGCATTAACCCATGATCACTTACAAAAGCTCCAATTTAACTTACAGACTATGCAACACACATCAATAATTAAATATGCTGAATTAACCTAGAACATTGACACCGCAATTGAGATATGGCAAATTATCATATCCAATAATCTTTTGACATTTACCAGCTATGTACAGTGGTTCCACTCTTACAATCACTCAATTGGTATGATGCTGGAATCCCGCGGATTGAATTTAATTTGTTGTCGATATTGTCGATATTGTCTGCGTCATCGTCTTTGTTGTAGTTGTTGTTGTAGTCGTCGTAGTCATTGTTGTTGTAGTCGTCGTCGTTGTTGATTTTGTTGTTGTTGCTTTTGTTGTAGTCGTCGTTGTTGTTGTTGAAGTTGCTGTTGTTGTAGTTGTTGTTTTTGTTGTAGTTATTGTATCCGTCGCTGCTGTTGCTGGCGTTGTTGTTGTTTTGTTTTGTTGTAGTTGCTGTTTTTGTTGTAGTTGATGTAGTTGTTGTTGTTGTTGTTGCTACTGCTGTTGCCAAACGAGGTAGTACCATTTTTCAAATATTTGGTATGACCCTACCGGGATCGAACCAACGATTTTCCCTTTCAGGGCGGACGCTCTGTCACTATACTACCGCTGCGTTCTCTTTATGTCAGTTATATTTCATGTTTTGACACGAATTATCAGAACCTTGCTTCGAACTGATATATTTTCGCGGAGCATTGAAAGCTGGATCAAGGGGTCAAAATGGCATTCTAATAACGGTCATTATATTAGTTTGGCTTCACACTCGTTTTCAGATGTAAGTTAATACTATACTTAATGTATGTCGAACTAACCTGGTGCATTCATTAAACGGGTATAAAAAATGTACTGCTGCATTATATAATAAAAACTTTTCTTACCGACACTACCCCTGACATTTACCTATAAAATTAAGATGTCAGATTTTCTTTAAGATTCATTTCAATTCATTAATTATTTGTTCGTTGATCGTTCCAGAGATATATCACCTTATATGTAACACGTGCAAAGTAAATGCACTCTGATACTTTTTGGCTTTAAGCGGGACTTACCCAGAGTATTCAATTTCATGAAAATATGTAAAACCAACAAAACCTTATGAGGATAAATAACACATAACGAAAAAAATAACCTTTCCTTCAGACGTGTCGTTTTGAATATCATTATAACACTTGTCATTAGATTGTACCGTTGTTATCGTTTGTATAAGTTATGTTTGGATGGTTGGATAGTTGTAAAACGTCCAATATCTGTTTCACATGTAAACGTTTATATAAAACTATTTTAAACATAAAAGTAGCATATCTTGAATATGATATCCATACAAATTGTGGTTACAATTTTACACCTAAATAAACCCTGTAATACTATATTCGTCGAAATGAGGAAAAATAAAGTAGTCAATGTTGACTTAAGTAATTCAGCAAAACGAATGTGGAGCAAAATAAATACGACATTTATAAAATTTGCATTTATTTTGAAAATATTGTTTTTTTAAAAATATCTAGATGTTCGTATATGATTGACAGTTATATGTTCAATTAATGACATATAACAAAAACTGCTACTCGGAGTCAACCGGAATTGTCCGCTGCAGGATACTTTATAGTAACAAAACAAATGCTATATATAAGTAAAAGCCAGCGTGTCAGGGAAACGGGCTAAATTATGCAACACAATGAAGTTAAAAGAATGAAAAGCGTCTAATTATTGTAGCGTAATGAGGGTTTAAACACAAGTTCACAATTTGAGATTATAAATGTTTATTACAAGTTCATCTAAATCAAAGTTACTACAAGTACGGTTTCTAAAGTTCTATAAGTTTAATTTCTAAAGTTATCACCATTACAATTCCTAAGGTTGTTTCCGTTCTATAAGTAATCACAAGTTCTTATTTCTTAACTTAAATGTTCACGGCGCGCAGTTTTAATTTAGTGCGCGTAGTTTTAATTTAGTTCCGTCAAATTTTGACGTAGTTCAAAGTATCTCGAAAACCGACTCCTGGAGTTAGTAAATGTGGTCGTTTATATACCGTTAGCCTCGCACGGCTGTCAAGTTATTTTCGCAATAAAACAACCCTTATTAATTGCTAATTGCTCGTTAATTGCCAGCCGTACTCATCCTACGTGTATTGTTAGCTAACTGTATCATGCGTCCGCATGCCCCACCATTAGCTGTGACAGGTTCTTGTTTTAGTTAATTGCTATGGCGGAGCGATATATGCGAATACGCCTGTCCGTGACAAATGAGTTGTTTGCTAAATAGGATAAGTTGGCGACGGTACAAATTATTGTGTACTCTGCATTTTTTTATGCAAGCTTTTTAATTTTCATTTCTTTCTTATAAATCTGCATTGTTACAGAAATCAAATCTATTCTTACTACAGAAATCCAAATGACTCTTATAAATTCATGTTGGATTCCTGACTTTGTTACATTATCTTTCATAACTAAATACAAAGCTGTGAAGCATAACCCACTAAAAATAGCAACATCAGACATGCACCGCTTGACGACATTTGCCTTGTTTATTGAATTATTTCTAAGATGAACCAAAACTTTAAAATGATGGAAAATATGGCAGATCAAATGAAAATCAAATTGAGTCACATGTCTCATTTGATTTGTCCCAAACTTCATTTAAATTTTAATAGGGACTATAAGCTGGGTACGTAGGTCAACTTATGAAATCGATTTGTGTTGCATGTTTTGATATAACAATGTATATCCATAGAGCAATAAGTGCGAAGCCCGTATATCTAAGCATGCAAATATTCATATTTTTGAATAAAATTTAAATAAGTACTGCCTTAAAATAAAATGTTAGTTTGGGAAGTTTTAATGTTTTAAAGACTTATATTCCATATGATTATAAAGACTATTGCACGTATAAAAGAACTTGAAGCGTTACACATTTTCATATACATTGTAGCTATCAGATGTTTAATAAATTAAAGCGGGATGGATTGGGTCAATACAAAATAATAATCAAATGCTCTGTGAGCATCACATGTTGTCTTGAGTTGATACTTTCATGGTATTAGGATACATTTCTCAGTAGATCTTAATAATATGTTCACACTAATCTTTCAAGACAGAAAAAAATGATAAAAAATATTCTTATAAACTGATCTAAAGAATTTTAACACCAATAGGTGAATAGGCAAAATTACAATAAGTACAAGTTTAGCACTGTCTAAAATAAAACATCTACTATAAGCTCTCCTGGTCCGTAATGGAGAAAGTATCTAATAATTAAATTTGATACTTTTCATATTTTTTATGGAGTGGTAAATCTTACAAAATAAAACGAAATGTTTTCAGCCAATCTTACACTAACGGTTGTCTTAAAATGCTTGATATATATGTTTTTATCAGTTCTTTAAAAATACGTGAATGTCTTATCCATGAATGGCCATTAAGAGCTACTTGACCATAAATACGTAGATCTACCTGATTATCTTGGCCCTGTGACGGTTTTTCTTTATCCCATTTTCACCTCCATCAAACGTGTATTCACATCGATTACTCACACACACTATGCGATAAATGTAATTCCGTAATGGCACAGTTGCTTTCCAACAGTAGCTCCGCGAGTGTTCGGAAGTACACAAATGAATACTGCAGTGGTAGTGTGCGGATAAAGACCGTTAGTAAAGGAGTTCATTAACAAGATTAGAAAAGTTATGGCTTCACTAAAATCATGTATCGTTATTGGGTTTTCTTTTTTTAAAAACTATATTGATGTCTGCAATAAAACTGTATTGAATGTAGTATGCATTATATTATTTATTTGCACTGAAAAACAGTGAGTACGGAATACTAGTTTGGTCTAGTAACTCTTGCTCAAGATCCTCCCTTGCATATACGTGTGATACTATTGCACACGCTATTACGTCACAAATCACTTGATCACAGTCAATATGGAGAGGCTACCAAGGGTGGTTTGTCTAGTACAGTTATTAAAAAAGTGATTCTAATTGATATGAACGATTCGTTGCTTATGCACAATAAATAAGCTCATGGGTTCCAGTTCATTAATACACAGATAGGAATAAAGACGATGTTCTTAAAAAGGATCTAACCACAAAGGGTTATTAAATTTATACCCGCATGCCCTACAGTTCTCCATACTATGTTTCTCTCTGAAATGAACTGATCATATATTTTTTTATTTATAATATATTTTTTTATTTCATAAATCAGCATAGTATAGCAATAAACAACATGGTCACAATACAATATAATATGAGAAGTTTATGCCCATATAGACAATTTATAATGCTTTGACTTTTTTTCAAAAAATTTGTTTTATAACTATGTTGCACAAACACTCAAAATATTAAGACAATGTTCGCTATAAAATAATGTTTGATGAAATAGTTTATATTTTTTAAGAGGGAAGAAAAGGAAAAGTTTTGAAGGAAGACAAGGGGGGAGTTTAGAGAACAGAAGACAAGTTTCATTTAGAAAAGAATATACACACAAGTGTATGAAAAGGTAAAGGACAAGAAGTAGAAAAGGAATAGTATGTAGCCTTCCTGAAATTAGTAGATGGCATTTTATTGGAGAAAAAATCTCCATTTATTGTTATGTTTGATAATTCTATAGTATTTCATCGCTATTTGTTCCTCGATTGCAATTTGTTTATGTAAGTACTGTTTAAAAAAGGAAAACATAGGTGTGGCATTTTGATATTTATTCATGAAAATATAATATTTTGCACAGAAAATGATAATTTACTACTTCCGTCGTGTTTATCGATCCGAGAGTAATGGTCTCTAAAGAGAAATTTATGTTTATATTCATCTTTTTTAGGTGTGTTGTTAACTTATTCCAGAAGGTTTGCGCATATATACATTCCCCAAAAAGGTGGTTTAGTGTTTCTTTATCCATATTGCAAAAATTACAAAGGTTTGAATTGACTAAATTACATTTCATAAGAGATTTGTTTGTTGGTAATATTCTCATAAGATATTTGTACTCAACATTTCTTATTTTGGAGTCGATTGTGGATCTTAAACGTATAATATATATTTTGTTTCAATCTAAAACGTTATTAGGAAAAAGTGTCTTCAAATTTAGTTGTTGGTTGGATTTCAAGCTTTGTTCTCGTTTTAATTGATAGTTGTATAAGAAATATTTGTTTTTTTAACTGATCATATATTACCGGCCAAATTGTTTCCGAACACGCTTCGTAACTCACCGCTTTCTGCCGAAGGTGTTTATCGGAAAGAGACAAACATTAATTTGTAAACAAAACCTGTTCTTGATTATGTACTAATAATGTGCTTTATATTTATTTTTTACGTTTAATTTTATGTGTACACGTACGAAAGGACCGCAACGTATTATCTGTCAAACAGCACCTGATAACCAATCAAAATCATACACGATATTCGCACGGTGCAACCAGAAGTAACTAAGCAGAGTACTGTCTTATAATGTTGTATCAAAGTTTATAAACTATTCTCTAGATTGAATGCTTATTATCAACTGTAAACAGTCGTATAAAGTGAACAATTTGCTGATAATATACAAATTATCTGTTGTTTCAGCTTTAATAGTTTATTCTAAAACTGGAGGCATTTTGCAAATGAAGAGATCTTATAAAAAAAACAACTTCTATATGGTTTCTGGTAATCTAGCTGTAATGGTCCAAAATCTGGTGTGCCTCAACAGTGACAATGTCTTTAAAAAAGGTAGGGAAAATAACCGTACTGATAAGTATTCCTGGTATTATAAAATTTATGAAATATTGAATTCTTTAACAAATTTGCATCTTTAATCTCTTCATTTTATTCAAAACATTAGAGGTATTTCATCTGGATAGATGGGTATTTAATTTATTGTTGATCATTGGTTCAATGTAAGAAAGTTCTGGTATTAGTCAATATTTTTGCATGATGTTGAGCTAAGATAGGACAGTAAGTTAACTGAATGATATATCAAACTGATATCTTGAACAAGCCAAATCAGATAATCAGTGTCTGAGTTATGTCCCTTTTTGCTAGATGAACACTTCAAAATGGAATGCTTTGTCTGTTGTCACATGTTGTCAGTCATTTGTCTATCGTCATATATCGGGTTCTACTGGCCAAAAGCAAGCAGGGTTTATGTCATGATAAGTTGCCCGTCCTCCAATCGCCGTCCGTCCATTGACCTTTTTCTTGTAGACGTGCTAGCACCTTTATTAAAGCCTAGACCTTATATATTTTACATGTAGCAGTAAATGATTTGTTTGTCTGGTCCCTGGGGTCGAATTTGGGGCCACCATAGGGGTCACTCTTTTACAAAGAGTTACATAGGGAATATGTTGTAGACACAATAGCATCTTCATTTTTCATTGAATCTTAACAAAACTTGCACAGCAGTTTAACTATTATATAACCACAAGATCTCGGACGAAGTCTTGAAACAGCGTGATTCGACCACAAATGCCTCCACTACATTTTCTCTGAAAGTTCAAGGCCTAAACCTTAAATATTTCATGTGTAGCATTGCATGATGGTCTTTAAAAAAAATTGTTGCAGAAAAACTTACAAAAAAACATTTCCTCTGAAATGTACATCTGTCCATTTGTTGCAAGTAGAGCAGTTAAGGCCCTCTTTGGCCTCTTGTTTATTCATACATTTTATTTCCATATCATAATTTTAGTTTCCCTTAGAGATATTTTCATGGAATATAATGATAGGTACAGAAGAGATAATGACAAAATATATCTTTCATATTACTGAATGTTATTTTGGTGTGATTTGTTGTTGCTGATATGACGGTTAATACATATGTGAATTTCATGGTACCCATCCCCATGAGGTATTCGAGGCGGGGATAAAACAGTCAAACTCAAGGTAGACTTGAAGAATCTTCTTAGGAAGCACTAAGAAACAAATTGTGAGCATGTTTATTGACGACTATAAGTCCTTTATAAAATTTGTGTATTCCATGTCCCTGTGTCTCACGGTTTGGCTCTGGGGGCGGGGCCTACTTTACTTAATTTATATAAGAGAAATTGACAAAAAACGTTATTTCTTACGACTGAATATGGACCTCTAGTATATACATTATATGTAATGTGTATACATGCATAAACATTTATTTTCCAGTGACAAACTGGTATGGAACATTGCTGAGAAGTGAGACATGGAATAATATAGTTCAGTGGGAAGAAAAGTAAACCTGGAAATAGATGGTTCAGTTGTATGCCTTAAACCTGTAGACAACAAGTGACATACACTGAACCAAGTTCAACATTACATGCTGATGAGATGTCAGTTATACACATGATTTTTTTTTCGGAAACTGATATTGCTAGGATAATGGAGATATTAAAGGAGTTTACAGATTATCTGCTACATATGTTATGACAAGGAGTTATTTACAAAAAGGAAAATGCAGACTAACAACATTGTGACGCTCCTGTTGGAAGACAACCATTACAGTAACTGTGAATCATTTAAGAATCTAGTATGTAAAAGTAGACCATCAATGAACGAAATCTGCTTTCTCATCATGATTGATATAAATGTGCTTAGATTTATTTCATTGTTCATTATTATTCGCTCTCATGAGCCAAAAGCTATTGAGTTATTATGTGATCAGCTTGTGTCAGTCATATTATTTGTTTTTTTTCTTTCAATCATTCAATCTTTCACCTTTGCTATCTATGGTAGTTTTTGTCTTGAATATTCAATGAAAGACACGTTATATTTACAAAAAATTGATGTCTGTCCCATTGAGTACAATGATAAACAGATTTATTTGATAGTTTTAAACACATTTTAAAATAATTTATGGAGAGAAGTAAAAAGTAAATGGATACATCGGATAGATGTACGAATAGATTGTATATATTTGTAATATTTTCGAAACACTAACAGTTACTGTCATACGTTTTTCATAATTTGTTTGTATGGCAGTCTATGCCGTATTAGTTCACCTTGGCCAGAAGCTTCAAGTGAGATATTCTGATCGCTTTTTGTCGGTCTGTCTGTACAAAATTTCTATAAACGACATCTCTGATACCGTTGGGCAGATTTAGTATGAAGCACTCTTACATGAAGCTTCTCAAGTTTGTTCAAGTTACTGACTGATCAAATGTTAAACATGAGTTTCCATATGTTTAACATATTTTAAAAGCATTCATTAGAACATATGTTAAATAACGTGGTACTATTTCCATGAAAAACATACGTATTCAAATGTATGTTAAACATGCGTGGTACTATTTTCATCAAAAACGTACGTATTCAAACGTATGTTAAACGTACGTGAAACATATGGTTAACATGCGTGGTACTATTTCCATGAAAAAAGTACGTATTCAAACGCATGTTAAATGTGCATTAGACATGTTTAACATGCGTGGTACTATTCCTTAAATAACGTACGTTAAACATATGTTAAACATACGTTAAACGTATGGCAGAAACGTATGTTAAACGCGCGTGGTATTATTTATATGAGAAACGTACGTTTTGGCACGTACGTTAAATATACATTTAACATGCATGGCAATTTTACCTATGTACTGATACGTAGACTATTAAACACATTTTGATACACTATGTGACTACTAAGAAATTGTTTACTGCTTTAAGATAATGTATAAATACCAAGTCACAAGATATTCAAACAAATTGGAAAGACATTGATATTATTTTTGGAAATACTAAAATACTTTATACAGCAAAAATCATCGTTAACCAGAGATTACAAAAATGAATCTCTAGTGTGGTAAAAAATACATATCAGTTTTATATAATACAGAATATCATATTGCCAAAATTAATGTTAGTTCTGAATAATTTGAGAATCATTGGAACATAATACAAATCGATTATCCTAATATTTCAATTAAACTACATGGATTTATTTGTACTTTCATTTTACTGCCAATGTCCGGAATGAGAAATATATTTAATGCTAATTTATGTTTTTGTAAGATATGTATGTGTGATTACCTGTGTATTCGTGTAAATATGTGAATGTATGTGTGAACAAGTATATGTATATATATTTATTACATGGAATGGACATACACAAGTCAATTCTATCCCCGTTAGTGTCATTGATCCAAAGTTTAAAGCACGATCGAAAAAAAGACTAAACCTTTTTCTTTGTGTTATTAAAGAATTATTTATAAATATGATCGATCATTCGACGAACCAATACAAATGCAACTTTAATATACTTTGTAATTATTGCTTAAGGTTATTTATTTTCTTTTACAATGCATTATTGCATCAACCGATATATCAGAATTACATGGTTAGTAACACTCGACAAAATACAGCTGAAATCGTGTAATTTTTTTATCATGTCAACCACTTTGAAAGCTATTGGTTTGGGGAAAAAAACAAGAGAAAAATCGTCTTGAATAAATATTTCATTATTAATACAGAGCGCCCTTAAAATACAGCTGTTTGCATAGGAACATGCACACGCTAGATAACCAAATTTATACTTAGGTGAGCAGGAAATAGTACTGTATTGAAATTGGAATACGTGTCTCTATATGCAAAGATTCCAAACAGTCATATTGTGAAAATGATATTTAGAACATTTTTAATATATGTAATATAGAATCTGATTGTAAATCTATCTCCCGTAACCGTCGATTCAAATTACACAGCATTGTGAACAAATTACACATCATTGTGTACAAATTACGCAGCATTGTGTACGAATTAGACAGCATCGTGTACAACTTACACAGCATTGTGTACGAATTACACAGCATTGCGTACAAATTACACAGCATTGTGTAAGACGCCATTTGCACAAGTCAGAGAGCGTGTCATCACAAACTGGATTATTCTGAGTGTTGGAGATGTTTAATTTTGCTTTAATTTTAACATAGGCTAACCTAGCTAGTGTGAATTAATTTGTACATTATGATATAAAAGTAACATGGGATATTGGATTTATTTCGAAATGAAACCGGTTTATGAACGGCTGTGTTTACACGAGTGACACCAGACTAGCCTATTTTAAACCAGCTCACATGTAAATCGCGTTTGAATACATTTCTGGATCATAACAATCAAAAGAAAATGGAGATGAGGGTGATTTTGTTTTTCATAATGGCATTACATGCCAGTATACAAACAGTCTAAGGCCAGACTTTTTTATGTATTGGTTTCTTCTTTTTTTTCAACTGAATTTATAGGCAAGATAATGTTGGTTATTATTTGCTAAGAGAAAACTATTGATTCGGACTCTTATTTGTACGTCGAACAACAAATACTTGCAAATTCTGTTCAGCAAAATATTGAAATTATTTTTATGTATTTTGTGATTCTCTACACTTTATAGATGTAGCAGGCCTCTGGTTTAGACTTATGGGACTACTGTCTCGACTAGTGCATATCAAAGCACGTTGTCGAACGATTTGATATTTTTTGTTTGATAGTCCTCTACGATAAAAGGGCTAGTCTCACACATATTACGGCGATTAAATGAGAGCACAAATAGTTCTGCGTTCAAATTACCCAGTGAGGCTGCTGTGTTTTGTCGTAATTTTCCTGGTCTTGTAAATTAGTTTCTTAAAGTGGGGCAGAAGTGTCGTGGATAGAGTGTCGGCTGTTGGCCGATCATCCCAGACTTTGCAAGTTCTTTCACCAGCTCGACACAAAATCCAACAACACTCAGTACTGGTTCTACCCAGGAAGCGGCTCGAAAGTGGTTCAAATTTAGCTTTGATCATAATCAAACTAAGATAAATTGGTTTTAAAGAAATACAGGCAAGGTCTCTGTTCAACATTTTTGGAAGTTATTCTTTTATTGTTTTGGAAACAACATATCTTTTAAGTGGAATAATCATTTATTCGAATAATTTCAACAACATCTTTCATATAACTCATATTGAATATCATAGGTATGGATGAATATAAAATGATTGGGCGATAGCATCCGACAGTAATTAGTATTTGTACTTCACCAACTATAAATTCACATTCTAATTTTTCTAACAAAAATGAACTTGAAACTGTCTTTTGTAACTGTAAACATGAAACTGTCTCTGATTCTCTGTTATTCACTACTTTATTTTTCATCAGTACTAGATGAACTTAGAGGCTGTAAAAACAGCTGCAAAATTATGTATGTTAAGTGTAGCCCTATAAAACATAGAATTGAATTGCTAGGTAGTTGATGACTGCGTGATTATTTGACTTTTTTCAGTGTCTAATATCCCAAAATGTGGATAATTTAAGTCAGACATTTTTGGAAATGAAGCAGACGGAGAAATTTTATTTCTTAAACATAAAAATAGAATATTTAAATTATTTTTTTAATTATTTTTATTTTTTTATTTTATTGAACTTAATGATTAGCTGTTATATTTTGTATATGTATTTTAAGATAATTTACGTCATTAACATTGTTCCATATTTTTATATTGCACACAAATAAACAAAAGCTTTGGCCTGAATTTTTTTGTTTATATCTTATCATCTTATCTTATCATTTAACGTCATAACGTGTTTTCCTGTCTAAAAATAGATTTTTGGAATCTCTGTCAAAAAAGTAGTTCCAATTTAACCGGCACAACTAACCCAATACAGCACGGTATATAATTTTATTAGGGTAGTTGAGATGATCGATTTCCGTGTGTATTAGGTTACTAGAAGAAATGTTTGCATGATAAAAACCGATATGAACATTAGATTGCTATTATGTTATATTGTAATTTTGATAAATCAAGGTTTTATAAATTAAGATTAACAATTGATTCCTTTTGAACGGGAATATTCAATCATGGTGTATTGAACTATGTTTTACAAATGTGCTTGATTATTATACAGGGCTTGGAATAATGACATAAAACCTTCTCACTCCGGTGTTGTCTTGAACCGTTATGCTCTCAGTTGGAAATGTTGATACTGATAATATTTATGGTCCAATAAATTGTAAATTGTGTTTAAATCTATATGTAATAAGATACAGTCAGATTCTATGGATTTGCTAATTATATTCAGTTATATATCAGTATACATTTATTTTTGAAGCACAATACCAAAATCAATTTAAAACTTTAGATACTTGGTGCAGAGTAATAGAACAAAATAAAAAATATTCGGAATAATCAGTTTTTCATTAAATCTATTAAATCAATAATTGATGTCGATACGTGCTCTTGAACTGTACGTGAATTATGGCCATCATGGCCCTCTCGTTGTTTGTTACATAGTATTTGTATTATTACCAGATTTTGATGATTTCAGCTTATGATATCCATCAAAATGTCTCTAAAAGTGAATTTTGTCGGCGTTATCACACTTGTGTAATATGGCTCGGACGTTTTGATGTTATTCAGGAACGTTCTTATAATGTTAGTTAGACTACAGCGTGGGCTAGCGGTAGAGCGTCCGCCTCGCATGGGGAAGGTCGTGGTTTCGATCCCCGACCGAGTCATATCAAAGACTTTAAAAATGGTACTAGAAGCTTCCTCGCTTGACGCTCAGCATTTAGAGGAGAGTTCTAGGTCTGGTCGGCCCGGTGTCAGTATAATGTGACTGAGTGGGGTATCAAACCATGTGTCTGCGGCATGACACTCCAGTGTGACAGCGCTCAGAATACTGTCTCAAGTAGACACCGTAGCGATATGAATGAACATTGTTGAAAGCGATGCTAAACATCATACAACAACATAATGATAGTAAAACCTTATAAATTCCTAACTAAACGATTACTCAGGTATTTATCCTGTGTCATGTTCTCGTTTACTTGAGTGCATTCATTCTGAAGTAAATAAAACGATCAGATTTCAATTTCTTATACACACTGGTATCTCTATATTTAAACACGCTAATAACATTAATATAATGGATAGGAGGAGAGGACTAGCGCAAGCGTGGGGATTACATTGTAGGAAATAGTACATGTATATCTTCTTATTGGAAGTCATTGACATACACAAAACACATGGCTGTTGGACAAATAAAAAGCATGAACGTCAAAAAGTAACTACAACTATCACTACATTTAGTTTATAAAATATATCAAATGCGTTTCACTGGCGATTCTAGAGGGTTGACAGGCAGCCAGGATCGCACCCCCAATACAAACACGCACAACTGATTTTTTTTCAAAATCACTAAAATATACACTTTTTATATGAAAAATAAAGTTTGAGTGTATTGGACGCCCTTGACATTTGGTGAACCCCTGTCACAGCATATGAGTTTTCGTACAAATTATTTTAGACTAAATGTGACTCAAAAGAGAAAGCAACACACACACACGAGCCCCCATCCCCGGAAATGGTGATCGAGGGCCATACCACTACAGGGTGTACTAGCAAATAGACGAAAATAACATACAATCGTCCTGCAACATTTGATAAGTGTTGTTAAATGGTAGTTTTATGTTTATATTTGTGGTACAATGTACATGTCAATAATATCCCCTGTTCGGCATGTGTTCACGGAATTACCATCATCCGCATTTTTTTGATAATTACGTGTGTTACGTCGAGCTGTCACCATGGTCAGCCAGGTATGTTGGTGCCTAGTTGTTCAATACGTTTAGTCATTATTGGCACAGTAGTCCCAGAGCTGGGGGGATATTTACTTTTTCCAAAGGTTTCAAAGTTATTTCTAGAGGTAAAATGTATAATATAATATAGTTAGTCCGAAAATCCATTTTTTACTAACGGATGTTATCACAAACGTTGTTGTAACGTTTTGTCACAAACTCAAGAGGTCCGCCAAAATGACCGCCAGATATTGAAATTTATGTTAAAATATATAATCTGCAAACTGTTAAAATGTATATATATTGTGTTGTTTGTTGTATGACATGTTTAGGGCAAATACAAGTCCAAAAGAGGTTGATTGATTTAATGAAAGTCCACATACATGTAAGGGACAAAATGGCCTCTAAAATAAGAAAAAAATGACTGTTTATCTGCAAGTATATGCAATAAACAAGTTTGTGAACATTTCATTATGAAAAAAATGAATGTGTTAAATTTAAGCTCTAGTGAACTATTTGCTATTGTAATATATATTTTGAGAGTGATTTATTAAATATTTGGTTATTGGTTCATGTTAAAGAATGCAAAATCGGTAAAATAGACAAGGGCACAAATTGTATCTATGGCACCGGTTCTTTGAAGTACTTATATGCATAAATGTTTCATACGATGATTTTTTATCAGATCGTCAGGTGACTTTCCTTTTGTACGGTATCACATGCTAGGGAATATATATATCCTAGTGTTGCGTAACCTTCCATTTTGTTAAACATTGGTTTGGATATCTCTTCTAAATATTTTTTTTTCTCCACTCCGTCATTTTGTTGCCATTTATTTTCAAACATGATCCGTCGCTCGACGAACAACGAGGATCAAATTACGACGTTTCACACAGCAGTGCACCATTATGCTTATCCACCGTCTATTGGAGTGCCCTTATTTTACATCACACAGGGCTTTACCAAGAAAATGATTATATATAAAATGGGTTTTGCTTTTAATTTCATGGAAAAATCCCAAATGAAGTATGCATGAATTCGATAGATGATAAATAGTGCATGAATCGACAACGGCACAGATCGCGTGACAAAACTTCTTATAGATGTGTGTGATTAAAATAAAAGTAAACATGAGGGGAACGACCTTAAACGAAATAACCAAGTTCATTGAAAAAACTTATTTAAATATATGTTACTTTCAATGAATAGCATGTAACCAAACCAAAGCAAGATGAACTGAGACCCTTTCTGTAATTTTACACGTTGGCATTTTTATTCAAAGCTATTTCAAAGTATTCGTCAGTACGTTTAATGCAATAAGATATAGAGTTCATATTTAAGTAAGAAGTACACTTGGGACACTCGTGATGTATGGGCTTGTATATACAGTTAAATTTAGAAATATCGTTCAGAAAAGTTATTTTGTTTACTAAGCCATAACCTTGTATGCGATATTCAATTACAAACGTAGCAACTAAATTTGTAAACACTTAAGAAAAACGTGATATACGGACTTCTTGTATTTGAAGATAAAGATAAATTTAGATATCGTTTAGAAAAGTAATTTTGTTTACCAATATATAACCTTGTACGGGATTAAATTTGTAAGTATATTTGAGAATAAATTTCTTTTTCAAAGAATTTGATTGCCATCCTTGGTAATTTTGTGTAACTATAAGTATATTGTAGGTGGGCGATACTTCAATAGGGTTTGGAACATTTTCAATTACTGTGGAGAGGCAACCAGGGGTAGAGAGTGGGGAGGATGTCCTCCCTCTGTAATCTATAATAGGAACGTCCCGTGAAAAGTGTTATATCTTTAGCACCAACTGCTGCATTCTACTCAATCTTAGGACAAAACTTTGGTTGTTTTTATGCCAATGCTATTTTGTGATTATATAAAGACACACTGAAAAAAAACACTAAGATGTATTAAAATGGAAGTCTAAACTTTAAATGAGAATATACCAAACAATAACATTGGCGTAACGCACTCACGACCAGTCCGACCACGGTCGCCCCAATATCAAATAGTCCAGACGCCCCATTAAATTTAAGGAATATGGTACATAGATATGTTATTTTGATATATTTTTACTCAAATCGACAGTTTAATAGACAAAATTATATCCAAGTTTGTACCTGCCGAATATTTTTCGGCTTATTACTAATAATTAGTAACTTTTTATTGACCCTCGTAAAAAAGGCTTTAAATAGACAAAGTTGTTCCCCTGTTAAAAATGATATTTGTTACGGTGACACAATCCGAATCCCGTAGAGGCATATCGTTATATAATTTCATAATCTCACAAATGATACACTTAGTATTTGTTTCTCTCAATAACTTCATGGAACGATTGACGGATGCCAATAAATGTCGCGACCACGATATGGTCAAACAATTGTTTGACGTAAAGATGGCATGTTTTTCAGCTACATTTTAACAAAATTAGTGTTGACAAGCTGTCTCGAATTCTTGTCCCAAAATTACAACATTAAAGAATCGTGGTGACGGAACTTGTTTATTTCATGCTTAGTCATTGGGACTTTGTAGTAAATGAAGAGTGTATTTTAATATATGATTATATAAAGGCACACACAAATCACGGCCTTTTTAACAACGAGGTCTATAGAGACGGGATCTCAAGTTTGTTAAAATGACTATGAAATGCGAAATGAGAATGCTACATGAACGATTAGATTTTGAGCGGGGATCGAGCCGATGACCCCTGGATCTGCAGCCTCTGGAAAGACTGCAAGACCAATGATCCGCTTCCTTACGATATTGGTTCGATGAATTCAGCCTTTTACTTGTAGACACAATATAGATGGAATATTGTTAATTAATAACCAATTTTCATTAATTTTATTTCCCTGGTATCTGAAAGATACGGGTTCATATATTGTTTAGATTCATTGTCCGTCCGTTTGTTCGTCCATCCGTTTGTCCGTCACATTTGTATGTAAGCTCTGTATGTAAGCTATGTTAGCTATGACTAACTTCCAGTCCATTTAGATCAGAAAGATAATATTATTTTATATATTTTACGACTAATGTTCCTTTTAGGACACGCACGTTATGTTATTGCAAAATACCAGTACATTATCAAATTTGCTACCGGCGGCATATGTTTCTGTTCAGCTCTTGATTTTGCTTATTTGAAGTTTGTATTTGACTTTAAGTTAGTTTTTCTTTCCGTACTTTCCACATTGGCCCTTAATCGTGTCAGAAGGCGTTCTTGAATGCAGGCATTCAGATGTCGGATTGGCATCGGGCCGTATTATTGTATCCGAAAAGCTATTAATTGTAATAAATTTTCCTTTTAAAAGGAACAGCTTGCTTTCTTGAGTAACATAGTGGGTAGAGGCAACCTGGGGGTAGTGAGTGGGAACAGTGTCCCTCTCAATCTGGTGGTGGTAATTCTTAAACACCAACTGCTGCATTCTTCTCATTTTTCAGAAAGAAGTGTTGTTATTTACGCCAACGCTTAGATGTATTTTAATACGAATCTCAAACGAGTATCAAACCCGGTACACCATGTACCATGAGTCAAGACGTAGGGGACTTATTACATTCTAGTGAGTTATATTGACTTGTCTCATTTTGAACAGAGTACCTAACAGGAAATCAAAACCTATCTCATAAGAACACAATTATAAAAGTAAGCTAACAAATGATTGTCAGCGTATTTAGTGTAGTATATAAAATAGGTTCAAAGAAAGCTGGCCCTGAAAAATGAATTACAATTGAGACGAATGTTCTCCTCTGAAATATTACTAATAAAACTAAATTCATAAAATATTACGTTCACACAGGAATGTTCGCTTGTGGCAGTAACTGAATTTACAATCGAATATTCACCTGTGAAAAAGACTCACTGGGGAATGTTCTCTTTCGTTCATTATAATGGGAAAAAAATCTGTTTTGTTCATTTCTAACACTTTTAACGGAAAAACAGACATTGTGGAAATTCCTTTTATATTTTGGAAAGCCGTAAAAATTAAGTGTAATGAAATTGCTTTTAAAATACATCAACCAAGAAAATACGTAAATGTTCTTTAATGCATAGTATAACCCTTGTTTTTTTTTATATGGGGTCTGTGCTTTGCAAATAACAATGAGCGAATATTAAAACTACAAAAAAGAGCTGCTCGGCTAATCCTAGGAGTTGCATTGCCTACACCCTCTAAGCAAATGTTTAATGCTCTTTCATGGCTTTCTCTTCATAAACGAATCAAATATCATACATGCATTATTGTCTACAAATCAATAAATGGCCAAGTACTAGACTATATAAATACTCTGTTGTATAAATGTTTTTCAAAACGTGGGAAAAAAATAAGTCTAACGATGATACATTACATGTTCCTAGATCTCACAGGACATAGTTCCTAGATCTCACATGACATAGTATGACAATACGTTTTCAATATGTGGTTCTACAGAATGGAACAAGCAAACAACATCAATACGCCATTCAAAATCATAGGGTTCATTAAAGGCTTCGCTAAAGGCACACCTTGTGTCTGGTACAACATGAGCACATGCACCTACCGTAGAAAGTCATAAATTAAAGTCTAATTGATCATGCAAATTTTAAATGCTTCTAAGCTATCATTTTTTATACAATACTTGTATTCTTACATCTGATTTTTTTACTCATATTCATTTTCATTGACAAATTGAATTTTATATTTGTTTTACGTAATTGATCTTTAATACATTGTAACAATTATTATAAATATTTATAAACAATACGTTTTTACAAATTAAGATTCTAGAACAAAGAACTTTTATATACTTAATATGTTAATTTTATGTTTAAATGTGTTGTAAATAATGTGTATGTTTTAAAGGACTATGTGTCAGACAGATATAGTCGCCTTAGAAAGAGTCAGAATGACGATGTGAAGGTCGTCAAACAGAACTTGAGTGATGTATATTTTTAGGATCGGGATTTTGTCTCGTTTACCATTCCAGAATATATCCGGCGAATGCTATAAATGTTTCAAGAAAGTTATTTTTATATGGATACAAAATCATATAATTGTCAAAAATAAATAAAATTCGAATAGTTTAGTATATTGAATCCACCAAAATGTGACAAAAAATGTTTTAATGGGAGTGGTAATCTTGAAACGAATGATATCCTGTAAAGGGAATATAATAAATAAAAAAACGCTATAAATATCTTAAGAAATAAAATTATTTTTGAAATGGTTTAAAAAAACATTTCATTATTATAAATAAATAAAATCCGAATGGTTTGGTATATCAAATCCAACAAAATGTGACAAATTGTTTTTTTTATCGGGAGTGGTAATCTTGAAACGAATGATATCCTGTAAAGGAAGTATAATAGGTAAAAAAAACGATATAAATATCTTAAAAAATAAAATTATTTTTGAAATGGATAAAACGCATTTCATTATTATAAACGAATAAAATCCGAATTGTTTGGTATATCAAATCCAACAAAACGTGACAAAATCGATGTATCAATCGGAGTGGTAAGCTTGAGTTTCGAGTCCCCATCGCTTTTCTCGCGTTTAAACTGAAATCCGGGATGCGTCCCTAATTGTAAATCCACTAAGATATAAGTGACGTAAGTATTCACAAATCAATTAGTTACACTTTAAAGCAAATATATTGTTTTTTCGAAAAATATAATGTAAATACCTGTTCTTGAGGTAATAAAGTGTCCATCTCGATGTCAAATGCTGCGTTATCCAGTGGTTTAAAGAAACGTTTGGACAGTCGTGTTTTCTGTTTTCCTGTATAATAGTGTTTGTTACTGAAATTTAAATAAAATATCCTTTGAAATGGAACGATTTGCTTCGTTGAGTATGAATGGGTATGTCCGGTTTCAGAGGAGGTAATAAAAGTAATGTTTTGCTTGCGCAATGCCTTGTATAACTTCCTTATTGGCTAACAACGAAAGCATATCATTATCCCTATTACATTTTATGGGAGGCGCTTTCTGCATGGTGAGCCTGTTCGCTGATGATTTACTTCTTACCATAAATTATTAAACCGCAGTGGCGGTCTAAGGGTAGAGCGTCCGCCTCGCATGCGAAAGGTCGTTGGATCCCCGGTCGGGTCATACCAAAAGCTTTAACTAGAAGCTTCCTCACTTGGCGATCAGCATTTATAGGATAGTTGTAGGTTTGTTCGACCCGGTGTCAGTATAATGTGACTGGGTGGGATATCATACAAGTTATCTGCGGCAAGATACTTCAGTGTGGCAGCGCTTCGAATACTGTCTCAAGTAGACACCGTCGCGATATGACTAAAACAATAATTACTCATAAAATAGTTTTTGCTAAATGACTCACTCCCCTCATCACTCCGTTTCATGCTCCCTTTCATTCTCTTCTTACCTTATTCTTGTCATAATATACATCCACCTACGTTTCTTCAATAGTTCTCTCTCTCTCTCTCTCTCTCTCTCTCTCTCTCTCTCTCTCTCTCTCTCTATATATATCTCTCCCACATATCTCTGTCTCAACTCCTTGATCATATATTATTTCTACTCTCTACTATCCCTATTCCGTCACTCAATTTTCTCCTCTCTTTTATCGTTTTTTTTACACAGTTGCGTTATTCTTTACTATTTCTCCCTTTTCAAATTTAAACCTCTCTCTCTCTCTCTCTCTCTCTCTCTCTCTCTCTCTCTCTCTATGTCTCTCTCTCTGTTATCTTTAACTCCTCTCTCTCTCCTTCTCTCTCTCTCTCTCTCTCTCTCTCTATCTCTCTTATCTAAATCTCCGATCTCTCCTTCTCTCCCATACCTCAAACTCCGTGCTCGCTCCCTCTCTCTCTCTCTCTTTCTCTCTCTCTCTCTCTCTCTCTTATCTCAAACTCCGCTATCTCTCTCTCTCTCTCTTTCTCTCTCTCTCTCTCTCTCTCTCTCTCTCTCTCTCTCTCTTCGAGGCCCTCTATCAGTACCAGCGTTTCCCCAGACATTAGAAATACGCGTTTGGTACCTATATTACACACGTAAGATCAACACGTTTGGTATCTAAATTACACGAGACAATCAGCAACTGCATGATTTGCACACGTTTGGTACCTAAATTAAACAATTAAAGCATCAACGCCATGGGAATCACACGTTTGGTACTTAAATTAAATGAGACAAGCATCAACTGCATGGTAAGCACACATTTTGTACTTAAATTACACAATAACAGCACCAACGGAATGAGAAACAAACGTTTGGTACCTAAATTACACAATTGAAACATAAACGGCATGAGAAACACACCTTAAGTACATAAATTACAAACGACAAGAGAACCACGCGTTTGGTACCTTAATTACATAAGACAACACCAACTGCATGATAAGTACTGATTTTGGTACCTAAAATACGCAAGACATGCACCAACGGCGTGAGATCCATATATTTGGTACCTAAATACACAAGGCAATCACCAACTGTATGATGTTTACACGTTTGGTACTTTAATAATACAATTAAAGCATCAACGCGATGAGAAGCACACGTTTGGTAACACAAGACAAGCGCTACCTGCATGATAAGCATGTGTTTGTAATTGAATTACACGCGACAAAGTCAGCTGCACGACAAGCACACGTTTGGTAACTTAAATACACAAGACAGGCACCAAACACACGTTAAGTACGTAATTACAAACGACAAGTGTCAACGTTATGAGAATCACGCGTTTGGTACCTAAATTACATTAGACAAGAACAAACTGTATGAGGACTGCACGTTTGATGGTATATTGAAAGCATTTAAATCACTTCTCTCATTAATTAATGTATTTATAACTTTTATATCAAACACTATATGACGCACCATGTGTATCGATACAATTGTTTGTTACCATCAACATCGACCAAGATATTTACCATTAGCTTGATACCAGAGTGCATCTCTCCGTTACCATGATGCCTCAACTATACTATAATCTCAGTCCCCATTCATGTCATGATGTAATTATTTCAATCAGAGAACAGTACATTCATTATCCATGGTTAGTTGGCATTTTGCTTTTTTCATTAGAATTAAGGTAAATACATTGTAATTTCTGACAGTGTTGTCTTTGTTATCATAAACAATTTTTCAGTTTATGTTTGTATGAATGAGTTGGATGCTTTTTTCAATAGTATATCAGTTACTTAATGGCGGTTAATCATCATACTTGGGGACCGTTTGCTAGGCTGGTACACAATACTAAACACACATTGACAGCCTCATGGCTGTAGAACAAAGTCCGTGACTACGGTTATCATCACAGAGGTTATAACAAGATGGGAATTGGAGCTCACATCCTACGGAATGACTGTCGGAAAATAAAATTTAACCATTTTATAAAGTACATGTATATAAATGTATGTGAAAAATGCAATACACACACAGCTGATGTTTTAAATGTTTAATTAAACCAGATTTGAAACCAATGTGTATATTTTCATTAAAGACTAGCTTCCAGTTTGGTAAGGCTTTTTTCATCATAAAAAGGATGAGTCGACATGGTTTTTAATTTGATATTATACTATATATTATTACAAAACATGTACTGCTGTGAGTGTGTTACAAGAGTGTATTTTATAAATAGAAAATGGGACTAGTTTCAGTATTATTTACTTTCAATTTATATAATTTTATTTGGTAAATAATGAAGTCCATTATCTTAGTACAACATGATATGCTTTTGTGGTGTAACTAGCAAACACATCTACATTTTTGTAGACATTCTGGGTAAAATCCCAGCAATTCCAACTAACATTGAAAAGAGATGGCTTCAATATGGTGAAAAAATTGTTTTTAAATGAAATTATTCTCTATTAAAAATTAATACTTATATATATATATATGTTTTAATGATGTTTGTTGCTGCATGAACAAAATGTTTTTTATTGCTTGTAGTTACCAGTATTGCAGAACACATTTTCCTCATCTGTACTCTTTACAAATATATTGACCAAGTCACCGAGTTTTGTAAATGTACCTGCGTAATTTACCGTCAAGGTCGTTCATTGTGCGTTCACCTCTGTTTTGATGGATATTACAGTTTTCATTCCAGTTTACATTTACATATCACTATTGAAGATATGGCAGGATGCATGTAATATTACATAGTATTATAACCTGTAGTTAAATCCAAATGCGTATGTTATATATAAATATGTATTATCATTTGATGTTTGTTCTCTGTAACATAAGTAATACATTTTTAAAAACTAAATTAAAGGGATACATGGCAATGCTACAACCAAGTTCACGTGTAAAATCCATTTTTACAATATGAGCGTAGTGCCATTGAAAATAGCATTGTCTGAAACTTCACATTTAAAACATTTTTTTACAATTTTCATGAAACAAATGAAGTTACGCTAACTTTGGAGATAGCAGTAAAAATCGAAATATAAATACAAATTTATATATTTCTGTAGGACATATACAAACTGATGAAGTTAAATATGTTCAGTTTATACTAATTTATTTAAACTCCATTGCGAAGAAATTTCAAAGCCTATATGATCCACTCCTCTCGAGTCCGCTTCCTGGCAAGAACCAGTACTGAGTGTTTCTTAAGAGGCATAGGGTAGTGATGTGGATCCAACCCGTAACGTCTGGCGTGAGTGACACACACTCTACCAACTACACCACTGACCCGTTTATACCAATGTCATATGTTTAGCTCTTTTTGTCACGAAAGAACACAAATCTGAAAAGGGATGCTTTTCAAGCATTTATTAGCAGTTATGCCCTTTTTTATATGGACACAAAATTAATGTTCTGAATAGCTTATGGTTATTTTAAATTGATAGTTGCATCATAAATACAAAGGTAAATTTGTAATTCACAAAACGAAACCCGATAAGGAAGTTTCTTTTTCACATTGAAACGGCTGGGTCATACTAAAGTACGTTGTCACGCAATTAAGTGGTAAACATTTTTTTTACAAAACAGCTCTCTCATCAATTTCTCATCTAAGTTTGTTCGCTTGAATGTTTAGCGTCATTCTTAGGCCATCGAAGATTCACAGGCGATCAGTTAACGTAAATTACAACTCTTTCATGGTATCCTGGCAGATCAATCAGTACTTAACCACACAATCATCACTGCAAGTAACTGATAACTTACCCACTTAAACCTCAGCGGATGATAATGCGACGTAGTGTTGTATATACACGGAGACTATGGCCGGGTTGGGATTTAAACTCACGACCCCTGGATCGGTAGGCAGACGCTCTACCGATCAAACTGACTGCAATTGTAAACATAAATAGCGCGGACTGGCTGTGGCGTCCTTGCATCAATCGAGGACAGTCGTGATGCCTAATGTTATTTGATTTTGTTATTTTGTAAATTGCACCATGACACATGTACTTGAAAAAGGAAACACAAAATAATACTTGGCAATAAAAGCTACAACAACGGTATAATAGAAAACTACATGGTATATGCAACGAACCTGTTAAGTGATAGGAACTCGATTGATACTGTTGATATACAGTAATTTGACCAACATGTAAAATGAACCGGGGTCATTTGACCGTTTTCGTAAAATGCCCCGCCCAAATTTATCATTCTTATCACTATTTATCCCATCTTTATTATTTGTTAAGGACAAAATATATCTTAAGTGTAGGTACATGTCTAAACAATAACGTAAAGTAAAAATATGGGAGGGACACTTTACTGTGTCCATTGTATATATAAATGCTCCAGAGTCTGAAACTGATGTTCTAGAATTTGCCGTTTATTTAGAATATATAAAAAAAACATCAAATTGACGGAGGGTCACTTTACTATGTTCATTGTTTTTTGACAAACCAGCCCCACTCCCCTTTTCACCTTTTCGTGTATTGAGAAATTATCATAATATAAATATGTTATGTGATCATATGATTCTATAGCATTTCTTATTGTGAATATATTTCTCAATGCAGCTAAACATCAAATAACATCACTTCTGGGGAGGGAGGCCACTTTACTATGACCATTGTAAATTGACCCAATACTCTTTTCATATCTGCAATCCCCATTGTATATCTGTTAGCATTGCAATGTGACACTATGTTGTATCAGCAGTTGAGAATCTATAATACATTAACCAATGCAGTTAAATATCAAATAACTTTACTAAGGCTATTGTGTATTGACCCCACTTCCCTATGCATCTCTGCATGTTTCGAAAATCGAGAAGTAATTACATTATATGAGTGTTATATGACCATATTTTACTCTAATATCTGTGAAGATATTTGTCAAAATATTTAAGTATTAAATAACACCAATTTAGCGGATGGGTGTCACATTATTATGGCCATTGTATACCCGCGCCGCCCCCCCCCCCCCCCCCCCCCCCCCACACACACACACACACATATTTCCCCTTTTCGTCTCTGCATGTTTTGAGAAGTTTTATGATCATATGTTATTCTAGCATTTGTGAATCTACAAGATATTTGTCAATACAATTAAATATTAAATGACATCAATATGGCGGATGGGTGTCCCTTTACTATGGCCATTGTATATTGACACTCTTTTCATCTCTTCATGTTTTGAGAAGTCATCACATTATGAGAGTGTTATTTGATCATATGTTGTTTTAATATTTGTGAATATATAAGATATTCATCGATATAGTAAAACATTAAGTTACATCAATTTGGTGCAGGGGGTAACTTTTTATGTCATTGTATGTGTTTGATATTAAATAACATCAATTTTGGGAAGGGGTTCTTATTATGGCAATTGTATATTGAACCCCACCTCACCTCATCTTTGCATGGTTTGAAAAGTTATCACATCACATAGTAAATGTGTTATGTAATCATATTTTGTTGAAGTTTTTGTGAATCTGCAAGCTATTCATCAGTACAGTTAAATATAAAATAACATAATTTGACGGTGGTTGGGGTCACTTTACCATGACAACTGTATATTGATACCCCCGCCCCCCTTTCACCTTCTCATATTTCCATGGTTTGAAAATGTATCACATCACGTTATAAATGTGTTATTTGATCATAGTTTGTTATACCTGCATAATTAATTAATCGAAAATGTCTCTGACGGCATTTTTTTCCATTATCGTGTTAAGCTGGTGCATCAATTGCCGAACACTAAGAAATGACTAATATAAAGTTTCATACCCTTTAAAAGTTAATTTGGACGAAGCCTGGTTGAATGGTATTAATGTTTTTGCAAAACGTTTTTTTGTTAGTCATATTATGTATTTTACGTGTAACTACCCCATTTAACATCATTACCCATTTTACCAGTGACGTGGACAAATATAATGTCTACAGGCATATTGTACAAAGTGTATGTTACAGTTCAGCTACTGGGACTTTGCTGAGCTTTTATTATTTACCAACAAAACCATGTGGTATTGAGAAATACCCTGCCGTTGAGTGCGCATTGTACCCGAATTGGCATAATTCAGCCCAGGTTTTATGACTACAGGGTTATGGCATGATGGTATGTTCTCACGTTCCCAACTTCTAAACACACAATTTATGTAACTTCCATAATAAGTCCACAAGAAAAATTGTCAATAGTGTTGACAATATATTTGTTCATTTTTCATCAAGTACTCATATCTTAGTTGCACTCTGTTAACATGAAATACTTCATACATTAAAAAGGTTAAAATGATAATATAAATTTAGAAAAAAAGTAGAACGTATATGTAGGGGACGGACGTTACATATAACATTTACATTTCAGTGTATATCTTTCTTAAATAAACTTAGGCCAGTTTTTTTACATGTGTATACTACCTTGATACGTACGGCAGCAGGTGAATGTATCATTATATTTATCTTCTTGGAAGAATATTTGCCAGTGGGACGTTACAGTTTTAATGTCAAAAATTGATTTTTTTCTGATTTTCTGTGTAATACATAAATACACTATTTAAACTATAAAAGCAAAACTCTGCTGTTAAATTACATACAAAAGAAAAGCATTGGCAGGAAATTTTACTTTCATTAAGTATTAAATATCGCCAGTTTAACCAAGCTGAAAAATGAGTGTTATAACACTGTATGTTTCATGGTAATTTTATGTATTTATTTACAAACACACTATTTAAACAACAAAAACAATACTCTGCTGTTAAATAACATACGATAGCAAAACATAGGAAGGAAAATAAACTTTCATTTTAGTATATTTCCATATATATGTGAATAAATAAGGAACAATGGTTTAAATTTACGTTTTCCATTACAAAGTAGGGGTTGTCGTTCAAAAGTGTATTAAAGACTAACACCCAAGTTGATCGTGAAAAGCCATATATCAACAAAAATGTTATTAAATAAGTTATCGATCAAAATTCATAATATAAATTTCAGATGCTAACACATAACGCCCAAAAACAGTTGTTTTAAGGCCATTCAAAGCAATCTAAAACCATAGGTATGTGCGGCTTCTAGTGCACCAATTCTTGAGATCACTGCGTGTTTATTGATTAATGATGCAATAACAAAGCGTTTAGTTACAAACCAAAATATGTATTAAAAGTTTAGGGAAAAACGAGGGTGACTTGAATAATAGATAAACAAATAGTTTTGTGTGGGAAAGCAACGGTACAGTAATGAAATTCAATAAACCAAACTGGTCAACCAGTCTTGATATAGCCAACACTGGTGTCCCATTTTGTGCCAGTTACATTACGTGCATCCTTATGAATATGTTGTTTCTGATGCACCAGTTTATTGATTAATAATGCAATACAAAAGCATTTTGTTACAAAATAAAACATGTATAAAAAGTTTGGAGAGAAAAAAGCAGGCCACATGAAAAGCAGATAAACTAAGTTTTGTCTCGTATTTTAACATTTCATTACATATTAAGCTAAGTGCATAGACGAAAGATAATAGCCGTATAACTGCCATAAACACCTGCATAAAGAGGACCTTACGATGGTACATATATATACATATAGCAGCAAGATGCGATACTACAAACTGAGTGAATACACAATATAGGAGTCGGGAACCAAGCATTTGAACTGAACATTTGAACTCAACAGTGCTTAATCAAGTTTACTGTACAGTAAATATTGACAATTCAAACTCGTTTTTGCTTCGAGAAACATAGCATTATCAAAATGGGACATGGAGTGACAGAAGATAAAATAATTGACATAGTCCAGTTTCAAATACAAAACTATTCTACTATAGATAATAATACGCTCTACTGGGTTTATTCCTTTGAAGATTCCGAATATTAACTGAAAATGGGACATTGTACCTGAATTAAATTTCATTCTGGTGAACTGAGCGACCAGTCCCCTCTTTTTGAAGGTAATGTTGTAATTGTTTTGATATTGTTTCGCTTTTGAAATTTTAAGTGAAAGGGAAGACTTCTTGTGTTAGTACTATATAAAAAACTAAGACTAATACTGAGTAGTTTTTTTCTTATATTTGCAAGAGTCTAGTATTTTCGAAAAAGGAGAACGAACTTGTCCGCTCATTTAAAATTGATGAAATGATCCTAGTCATTTCTTTAAGGCCTCCTCACACATAGGCGAAAACCTTCCAACGTCAACTTGCGTGTATTGGTGAATAGGACTTTAGTAAAATTCGTTCCCATTAGTATATGTACGTTGTACATCGTTGGTGGTGTTCGTATGGATGCGTTTGTGAGCTTTTACGTCCGTTGCGATTAGTCTTGTTCGTTAGAACATTTTGAGCATGTTGAAAAATTTGTGGCGATTAAAAGTTTCGTCTATCATTTGTTAAAATTCGTTTTAATACGTTAACCAATCGGAAAGTCTTCGCATAGCGTTCGTCAACTGGCGTTAGAAGTCGCAAGTTATCAGGCTGTGATCAGCTAATTTGCATATCAAGCGATCGAGGACGATCCCATGACGAATCTTTGCGATTGTTTGCGAACTTGTACGAAATGTAGCGAATAATTACGTATTGTAGCTAACTGAATCCGAAATTTCATGACGAATGAAAGCTAATTGTAACGATTGGTTGACGTTCAGAAACGAACGGCATACAAATGCATACGAATCATTACGAAGGGTAACTACGACATACGAATCTACGCGAATCATAACGCATCTAAATTTCTTGAGTATCTCAAGAGTTTTGTGTAGTTCTTGAATTTCATATATAAAAGGAGGAAGCTAAATATCAAGATTATTAGTTATTCCTTCGTCAAAATGGAAGATATACAACACCTGAGGCTGCAGTATGTGGCTGCTATGGCCCACCAAGAAGTCTTCCAGCAACTAACATTCACCAGTTAATCAGAGGCCGATTTAGGTGGAGAAGAGGAGCCAGAGTACGTCGCATCTGGAGAAGACCATGGCTGCATCCCGAGAGACGGCCCCAATTTGGCATCTATGATCAGCTCATGGTTGAGCTCAGAAGCGAAGATCTTAAAACCTTCAAAAATTCCTCTAAATGCCAACAGAAATGTATGATGAAGTATTCGACAGGGTCCGTCATCGAATCTGGAAACAACACACCTGGTACAGGGAGCCCTTGGATCCAGGCCTCAAGTTAGCTGCCACTCTACGCCATCTGGTTTCTGGTGCCTAGTACTCAGATATGCAGTACTCCTGGCGGGTCGCTGAGAATACCCTTTCTGTAGTGGTCAGAGAAGTCTGTCATGCTATATGTGAGGAATATGTTGATGAGGTTATGACAGCCCCTTCCACACCTGAAGAATGGAAACAACTGGCTGATGATTTCCTCAAGAAGTGGAACTTTCCTAATTGTGTTGCTGCCATTGATGGCAAACACATAGCCACCAGAAAGCCTGCCAGCTCTGGTTCCTTATATTATAATTATAAGGGTTTATTCAGCATGATCTTACTGGCCATTGTCGACTCAGACTACAAGTTCGTGTGGTGTGACCTGGGTGATGAGTATAAGTCCACATAAATTTTACTGCATTTGTAATTATATAAATTATATACAATTATTGCCATTTTCAATGTATACTGATAATTTCTTATCCTTCTGTATTTTCAGGATATGGTTCAAGTGGAGATGCCAGGATCTATAATGCATCAGAATTCCTGGAGATGGTGCAGGATGTTTCCATTGGATTTCCAGACCCACAGCCCTTTCCCAATGACACCGTCGACATGACCTTTTTCTTAGTGGGGGATGACGCCTTCAGCCTCAGTGAGCACATGCAGAAACCCTATGGACAGAGAGCCCTGACCGGAGAGAAAAGAATTCTGAACTACCCGTTATCCAGGGCTAGGTGGGTATCAGAAAACGCCTTTGGCATTTTGGCCAACAGATTCCAGATAGTTATCAATTTTTTGGCCAAACATACAGTCGAACTTCGCTGGTTCGAAGTTGCAGGGACTATTTTGATAAGTCTTAATTACCGGAACTTCCGGTAATTGAGACTTATCGAAATAATCCCTGCAACTAAGATATGTGCTAACACAACAAAAACCTTTATGTTTTGGTCCATAAATAATTTGTTCGATAAACATAAATTTGAACCAACCGAGTTCGACCTTTCGAAGTTCGACTGTAATTTCATTTATAAAAGAATCTTTTTCACGTTAAATTTTTACGCATGGCAATATTTGTCTTCGGTCATTTCAGATACTACTCTCAAAGATGAACCATAGTCCATCCACAGTGAGGCTGACTGTCAAGACATGCTGCATTCTTCACAACTTGATGAGGACGAGGTACCTCACTATGCAGAATGCACTGGTTGACCATGAGGACAGAAGAGAAGACCTGGTTCCTGCGGAATGGAGGAGAGATCGCAACTTGGAGGATATCAGGACTGTCAATATCAGGGACCACAACACAGCAAGCAAAAAATGGAAGATTGTGAAAAATACTCTGAAGCACTGGGTCAACTCTCCAGCGGGAAGTGTGCCGTGGCAAGACAGGATGGTGCCAAATTAGAGGTTGAAATTAAGTGTAATTTAGTGGAAATAAATTTAAAATTAATAAAGTATTTTTGTTTTCGAAAATAGAATTATCAACTCAAAGTCATATAAATATAAAGAAATGTATCAAAATATTAATTTCAAAATATTAATAAAGAAAAGTAAATAAATAATAAACTTAAAAAATGGTATGGAAGTCAATTGTAAATAAACATCAAAACTTTGCAATATTAATACAATTGAGCCATGTCAAGGGGAAATGAGTCTTATGGTGTTACAAAAAGTGTAGACCCAGATCAACCGCCGCGTCTTCGATAATTCCTAATAAAGGTATAAAAGACACAAAAATAACATACCCGATTTTTTAAAGTATTGGTCTTAACAAGAGAAGTAATTATACTAAGACAAGAAATTCTATTTACAAAATTTCTTTAATGAAAATAAAGGTGTAATCAACATACATACAATGATACAAAAGCAACAAATACAGTGAACATCTACAAAATCACACTGACAAAGTCTCTAGGTACTTTACTGACTACGTGGTGTGATGGCCCGTGAACTGGATGAAGCATCCGAAGCAGACAACAGAACTGGAGCAGATAGGGGACGGGTGGTACCACCAAGACTACTATCCATACTGATTCCTTCTTGACCCAGGACATCTAGGTTCCTGGTCATTACGGACATGTTAACATCTTCCTGTGTGAAGTTATCCTGGAGTGTTGATGCGTCGATACCAGAGGACAACAGTGCCTGAGTAAGAGGCCACGTTTGTCACAGGGGTCACAGAGACAGCATACGGTGGACGTAAAAAAACCCTGAGATAAGTCCTGCTGGCTCTGATCAGGCTGGCCTGTAAGTACAGAAATAATAAATGCATTAAGTTAAATGTTCATGAAATGCAATCAGCTGAATAATGTAATAAATTATCATAATAATAAACTAGAATGTGCTGTGATAGTAAACTATCACTGAATCCCCACCCGCCACCATGGCCCTAGGGGTCAGGGGCAAAAATAAACCTGCTCTTGCAGAGCTCATGGTTATAGGGAACTCACAAACCGAATTTGGTTGGATTCCGCCTAACCGTCTAGGAGGAGATAGCCGGACGTTCTGGTGGAAGTGATGTTGTGGGGTGCGGTTTTTATATGTTTTTTCATAAAACAAAACAAAACCTATTTTCTTTCTAACCCTAATGTCACAAACCTTGAGATCCAACCCTAATGACACTAAAAAAGAATGAAAAGAAGGTGAAAAATAAGTAAAAGAAAAATGTATAAAAAATGGAATAAACCCCACAATGCCATTCTGTACGCATATGGCACTTGTGGGGTGCACATTTGCACCCCATAAGTACCATAAAACCCCACAATGCCATTCTGTACTGGCAACGCAACCCACAACTGCCGCTCCAGAAGAATGGACAGACGGACGAAGGGACGGACAGACACCGGACGGACAGACGGAGGCGATAACAATATCCCCACTTTTTCTTCGAAGAGGGTGGGGATGGTAATATTGTTTATAACTCACCATAGGAGACATGCCTCAGGGGTGGTCGATTGGGGGACTGCAATGTTGGCTGCATCTGGGAAGTTAACTGCTTCTTGAAAGCTGGCATCCTCTGCTGCCAAATATACTGCTGCATGTATCTGTTATCTTGACTGTGCCAGGGAGATGCTGCTTGGGGTGGATATGGGATCCATCTGCTTTGGGGAGACTGCCAACCATCACCACCAGATTGCTGCATTCCAGAGGGGTAGAAACTGCTGCTAGCACTGAAAAGACAGAAAAAAGAAATTGTCACAAAAGGACAAGTACAAAATACAAACACAAAGAAATGAATAATTCTAAAATTTAACCCCTTCACTGCCTTACCCCGAGTTTGACGTCATATGCAAACAGCTTTGATCCGGATGAAACTCGGCGTCTCATCCGGATCCAAGCTGTTTGCCACTCGGCCAATATTTTTGCCAAAAATAAAGTTAATCTGTGATGTTTGAAAATGAAGCAGACGAAATATTGCGCATGCGCAGAATTGCTTCCGGCAGTGAAGGTTTATTTCATCTATAAATATTTTACTTACCCATAAGAGGATGAAGCCATGCGAATGTAGTAGTGGTTGTCACTGTGCTGGATATCTTGGGAAGAGGTTTGAAATCCTCATCTTCTGAATCGGTTGACGAGTTATATTTTGCCAAACTTGCCTCCTGCTCCATACGGAATAACTTAAAACGTTTCTTGGAAATCTGTCGCATCTCATGTGTCACATACTGTCCATACAAGGTGGCGACATCAGACGGTTCATAACGTTTAACAGCAACTTTGTTGATGGATTTTTTCAGTGACTCAATGACACTCACAGAGTTTTTCGCTGAAGCGCCAGGATGTCCGCATCCTCCTCAGCTTCCCCGCTCTTCTTCTTCGACTTTCCTTTGCCTGTGCCTTTCCATGTTGAGCCATCATTCGCCTTCCCCTGTCTGGCAGCCTCTCTCTCTACAACATCCAAGTGCCTAGGTTGTCCTCTGCTAACTGCTGAAGCTGAAATCACAGAAGAAAAGAATAGACGTTGTTGTAAAAACATATTAATTTTATTGTTATAATTTATTATTGTTATATATTTAACATTGTTATATATTTTTTGTTTTATTATTGCCACCATAATAAATATCTGTGAATAAATTATTGTTTAATTTTTCAACTAATAATCATTTTGTTTTCTTATAAAATCAGTCGTAGGAAGAAAGCTATAGTTAAATACAGTGATGCATGCTTATAATTTAGAACTTAACAATTACTTCCTTATAAATATCAGTATTTTGTTATATACATATATATATGATAATATAGAATGAGGCATTCGGGGAATAAATTTTACTTTGTTATAACCATAAATGCGTTATAACCGAGTACGTTGTAAGTGTGCATCACTGTACTCACACTCTTGATCGGCCTCTCACGTAGGAAAGCGAGGTTGTCCAACACCCACTTCTGCTTATAGGGTAGGTCGTCCCTCTCCTCGCCAGACTTCTTCTGGGACAAACGGGTGTACGTGTCTCTGATGCCCTTCCACCACCCAACTATGTTATTGACTGAAAATTGACATAAAACAACATTGAGAATTCACAGTGTCATATAAAAGGTGTAAAGTATGCATAAATGTACATGACAACTTATGGCAATTTGAATGTCCAGTTAATTATAACTGGAATAAATAGAATAAATTGTAAGTTATTTTTACCCGGAACTCCGGTGATCTTTGAGATATCTTCAAGAAGCTTCTTCTTGATGTCCCTGTTATAGTGGTCCTCCTGCCAGAGATCCCAGAGAGAGGGATTCGACTTATAAAACTCAGCAAGATCCTTCTCTATCTGGGGATCGTTCTTCGTGGCCTTCTTGTAGTCTTGTCTCTCCCTATTTGGACCACGAGACTTCTTGTTCTTCTTTGTTGCTGGACTGAAAGACGAAAACAAAAGAAACATCAAGTACATGTACACACATATAAACCCTTTAATATTTCCAGCACCTACATAACATTAAAACATGTTATCTTATTTTGTAATTAATGTTTTATGGTGACAATTCACGATTAACCGAATAGTACCTTCTTAATCAAAAATGAAATTTAATAATAGTACCTTGTCTGTGACAGGTCACCTTGTGGTAACTTTGATGACTTCTTGGACTTCTGTGAACCCACTGGTGAATCATCTTGGCAAGACTGTGAATCGGAAGATATCGCTTGGGCCTAGGATGGAGGTACAGGGTCTTCATCACTGTCAGAGTCCTTTTCCCCATGTTTACTGTCAGGTTGAAGGCCCTCAAACTTCTCAGAAGGCTGGGGACCTTGGAGACATTGGGACCTCAAACTGTATATCACCGGCACTGAACATAGAAATGTACAAAACAAATATCAATAACTGTCAGCAAATAGTATGGAACAACTTTACTGTGCATACACCAAGACAGTGACAACATTTACTGTAAATCCTTTTCCTTAAATATGACCTAGTAGGTTGTTAAAAAACAGGAATTTTATAACGTGACAAAAATAGGTGCCATTACTGGGCTACAAAATACTAGAACCTACACTTCAATTCTGACATATAACCATGACAAATAAAGACCATAAAAGACTAGAACCTACACCTCAAAACATATAACACTGACATACAATACAAGATTTGAAAAATAGTCTTAAAAATTTGAAACTTACCCGGGAAGACTATTGGGTATTTTCTCCTCAGGATGACCTGGCTGCTCATCAGACTGCACCTCTGGTTCCTCGGGTTTCTCTGGCTCTACAGCAGCAGCTTTCTCGCTCTCGCTCTAGATGTTTTTTTCTCTTCCCCTTGGCATACTTTTGCACTTACAAATCTTCAAAAAAGTTGAAAATCAAACAGCAGTCAAACAGCAATACGACGTGGTGTCGAGTCGGAGAAAGTTAGAAGGCAAATTGACCCCACCTGGTTTTCGCCAGTCTTGTATAGCGTCCGGTAACGGCCGGATGCGGAAATATCCTTTCGGAAAGCTTCGGACGGCTTCGGAAGCATGAACTTCGGTTCGCACGTTTGTGTTCCTAATCGCTAACGGAAAGAACAAAGATTGTTTGCGCGACCCAACGCATTTAAGCGAATAACAGTAACCGTTCGTCACACTTCGTAAATCATTCGCAACAAATAGTTCCCCTACGTTTACCGTTCGTTATATTTCAAATTATGTAACAAATTTTCAAACAGTTTCGGTCAAAATCGGAAGAATTGACAAATTTATCCAACTCGCCAGGCTACGTTTAATCGATTCGCCTATGTGTAAGGAAGCTAAAGTTGACATTATCATATTCAAATTTCTTTCTGATGAAAGAGGGGATCAGTCCAAACGATGATGTGAATGTTTTGATACTCGTACACTATTTTCATGGCTAGAAATTTCATTTTTACAATGAGGTACTGGTCCCCTCTTTCACTCAAAAGTAAAATCAAAAGTAACATTATAATTTGTAAAAAATGTAACCAAGCATTTAAACATTATTTTTAAAGGAGGTGACAGGAATCTGGTAAAATGTCGATTTCAAAGAATAACTTTAATAAGCTAATTCATGCCATTTCTTTAAAAGTGTCATTTCATGTGTTAGAAATGAAAGAGAAGACTGGTCCCCTCTTTGAAATGTTGACAAAAAAATCCATGCAAATTCTTTAAAATTGACATTCTATCAGAATTAAAACATTTCTGATGATCAGTCTTCTCGTTCTTAAAACAATGATGTTAATGCTTTCCTGTTTTATACTTTGATAACAAAATACAACCGATTTCATTAAAAAAATGACAAGTTATCAAGATTTCGGATTTCTTTCGGATAAAGAGGGAATCAGTCCAGTCCCCTCTTTTGAAAATGATGATTTAAATGCTTTGTTACACGATGTTAATATACTTTTGTTTTTAATTTTTAGTGAAAGAGAGGCTCCCTCATTTTTAAAACAATGATGTTAATGCTTTTATACAATTTTTGAAGACTGGAAAGAGGGGACCGATCCTGTCTTTTATATTTTGATAACATATTTCAGCCGATTTCTTTAAAGTCGACAATTTTCAAGATTTCGGATGTCTTTCTGATGAAAGATAGGACCAGTACCCTCCTTTGAAAATAATGATTTGAATGTTGGTTATACTTTCTTTCAAATCGAAATATTAATATACTTTTATCTTTACTTTTGAGTGAAAGAGAGGATTAGTAAAATGTATTTTCAAAGATGTTAATACAGTTCACTAGCGCGTCATATGTTTGAAATGAAATTGAGGAATTGTCCCCTCATTGAAATATTGATAAAACAATTCATGCGATTTGTTACAAATTGACATTCATCCAGATTTAGATTTCTTTCAAATGAAAGATGAGACTGATCCCCTCTTTCTGAAAACAATAAGTTGAATTCTCAGATACACTTTTTTCAAGACTGGAGAGAGTTGACCGATCCCTTATTTTATACTTTGATAAAATAATTCATTTGATTTCTTTAAGATTTTACTAGATTTTGAAAATGATGATTTAAATGCTTGAGGGGATCAGTCCCATCCTTTCAAAAAAATATTTTCAAATTTGATGTTTCTATTTTTTTCACTAGTGGATATTGACATTCTAGCAGATTTAGATTTCTTTCTGATGAAAGAGGGGATCAGACCCCTCTTCCTAAAAACAATGATGTCGATGCTTTGATACACATTTTTCAAGACTGGAAAGAGAGGACCGAGGGGAGCAGTCCCCTCTTTTATACTTTGATAAAAGTATTCAGCCGATTTCTTTAAAATTGTACTAGATTTCTTTTTGATGAAAGAGGAGACCAGTTCCATCATTTCAAAAATGTATTTTCAAACTTAATGTTAATTCTGTTCACTAGCGCGTCATATGTTTGAAATGAATGTGAGGAATTTTCCCCTCATTGAAATGTTGATCAAATAATTCATGCGATTTATAAAAGTTGACATTCATCCAGGTTTAGATTTCAGTCCCCTTTTTCTCAAAACAATAATATGGATTCTCGTATACACTTTTTTCATGACTTGAGAGAGGTGACCGGTCCCTTCTTTTATACTTTGATCAAATAATTCAGTCGATTTCTTTAAAATTTTATTATATTTTATTTCTGATGAAAGAGCGGACCAGTCCTCTCTTTCAAAAATGATTATTTAAATGTTTGACTATACTTTGTTTTTCAAAACATGATGCTAATATACTTTTGTTTGTACTTTTGAGTGAAAGAGTGAATCAGTCCCGTCCTTTCAAAAATGTATTTTCAATTTGATGTTTCTACTTTTCACAAATGAAAATTGACATTCTAGCAGATTTAGATTTCTTATGAAAGAGGGAATCAGACTTCTCTTTCTAAAAGCAATGATATGGATGCTTTGATACACATTTTCAAGACCGGAAAGATGGGAACGATCCGCCATTTTATACTTTGATTAAACAATTCGGTTGATTTCTTTAAAATCTAGATTTTACCAGGTTTCGGATTTCTTTCTGATGCAAGAGAATACCAGTCCCCTCCTTTGAAAATAATGATTTAAATGCTTACACTTTTTTCAAATCATGATGTTGATATACTTTTGATTTTACTTTTGAGTGAAAGAGGGGATCAGTTCCCCCATTGTAAAAATGCATATCCAGATTGTTGTTTCTGTTTTTCATCAAAGCAGTGCGTCATATGCTAGAAATGAAAGAGGGAACTGGTCCCCTCTTTTACACTTTGATGAACTAATTCAAGCGATTTCTTTAAAATTGACATTTAATCAGTCCCCTCTTTTTAAAATAGCGTCATATATTTGAAAATGAAAAGAGGGGACTGGGACCAGATATTGGATTTCTTTCTGATGAAAGAGGGGTTTGGAGTCCCCTCTTTTTAATAAAATGATTTTAATGCTTCGATACACGTTTTTTTCAAAACATGATGTTTATATACTTTTGTTTATTATTTAAAAAAGGGGATAAGTCCCCTTATTTTAAACACGCCTTTCCAAATTTGATTTTTCTATTGTTACTTTATTTTGGTATGTTCGAAACGAAAGAGGTCTCCTCTTTTAAAAAACTCAACACAGTGAATTTCTGGAAGAAAACTGGGACTGGTCCCGTCTTTTAAATGTTGATGGAATCATTCAGGCGATTTCTGTAAAATTGACCTTTACCAGATTTATAATTGTTTCTGATAAAAGAGAGGATATGTCCCTCTCTTTGGAATAAACGTATAACATGTATGTATATCAAATGTATAAAGTGTATCCATGCCCCTGTTTGTATTGTTGAAAAACATTTAAGACTTAAATGAGTATGGTATATGTTGATAAAAGAGGGGACCAGCCTCCTGGTTTTGTAATAGAATATATCAATAAAATGTGATATCTGTTGTCATTATATTTACCATATATGAACCAACATTTTGATATATTACAAGAAGAGAGGGGACCAGTCCCTTGTTTTTGTCTTCAAATATACAAAAATAGGTATGCTGAAAGGACGATTATGACTACCTTTTTTTTTTTGTTTCATTTAAAATTGAAGTATGACTCCCTTAAAACGTGTAATATGACCCCTTTAAAGCGTTAATATTACGCCTAAACAGGAAATTGTTTTAAAGTCCTCCTTTAAAATTTGTCCGATTTTATGATATAGTGTTACATTCATCAGCATCGATTACCAGCAATTCTTGACAAAACTACATGATTCTTATGTACACCAAAGCCCCTTCATAAAGAATAGTGATTTCAATTTTGACAATTTTGGTACACTTTCTTACTTAGCACGCATAAGATATCATTGAATATGAAAATATAACATCTTTGGAATCATGTGGTTGTAGTTTAGTAATTGCCCATGGTACTCAATATTCATTACAATGACTGCAGTAGAATTCAAGTCATTTTCCTGGTGGTCTTTAAAGTAGTTTTGAGTAGTAAGTTACTAAGAGCTGTCCTTTATTTTGAAATGTCACAGCACTGTCTGTTTTCCATTGTCACTGTAACTGGCTGGAAGTTTGGCACCGTGGAATATCACCTAAGTTATCTGAAAGTGTTACGATAAAATGCGTTATTCTACAAGTCGTCATAGTAATTACAAAATAGAATTGATATGTAATGGGTAAGCAGACGCACACATTGTTTTTCGTACTTGAAAGATCTCGAGTTCCGTCGAGTTCTTAAATTATTATCTTAAGCGCTTAATTTGTTATGTCCAGCTCTCGGCTTTTTTTTTATCTAAATATCGACTTATATCAAGTTGTTTATCATGATGAGCCCTTAATAATATCTCCACTAATTATTATCTAAATATTTTGACTTATCTCAATACCTCAATTTATTATCTCGAGCTCTCGACTTATAATTTATTATTAAGAGCTCTCGACTTATTATCTTGAACGCTAGACTTGTTATGTCAATTATTTACTTATTATCTCAATATTTTTCTTATCATAATATCTCACATTATTATCACTAGACTAAATATGATGAGTTACTGACTTATTATTTCAAACTCTTCACTTTATATGTCAAGGACTCAACGTTATATCTCTCGCCACCACAACATATGACTTATTAATATGTACAACACCACATATATACATAGCATCTTGATCACTTGAGATAATTAGTTAAGATAATAAGTTGAGCTTTCAACATATCAAGGAAGAAGTGTAGATTCTTAACATATCAAGGTACCTTGGCATCAATTTATTTAAAGTATATTTTATAGAACAAATCATGACTTGTAATATACTGCAATGTTGAACTAGTTAAAATCTGTCTTGCATGCGAAATGTTATGAGTTCAAACCCCGACCGAATTATAACAAAGAGTACTCTTATAAATAAGAGCACTAGATGCTTATGGGGTATCCTGTCATGTGTCTGCATCATGATTCTACAGTGTGACAACGCTAAGAATACTGTCGCAAGCAGACATTCGTGATATCACTGATACAATACAAATGTATGGCTTAGGTGTGGTCTTATAGGAAAATCAAATGTTCCTCATGACCATATACTGGATGAAACAATTTTTGAGTGTTGCTTTAAAGGCCATCAGGTTGAGCCTGGTATCAAACCCGCGATCCCTAGCATAAGCAGTCGACAATCTATTAAAAACATTACTAACCGAGAAAATATTGACTGACCGAGAAGCGAATAGCATAGAGTGTAAACATATTGCAATAGTATTTTATGCATATATATCAAGATATGGTAGCAAGGTGTAATTAAGTCTGATGACTTCTACGGTGTGTATGCCTGCAGTTATCCTTCGATCCTCATCAACCATAAACAATAGCTGTGAAACCATAATATGTAAGACAAAATTATGAATGAACCAAATTGGATACATGCAATTTTTAAATGAGTTGTGACCCTTGAACTGTCAAAACTCTAACATTTATCCATGTATATGGCAGTTTCTCAATACAACATTTATCCATTATCTCTTTCCATTATGTTATGTTCATACTGCATTTGGCTCTAATATACATGTAGTGTAATATAAAAAAATACTAAAACACTATCATTAAAAACCCCCATTATTTTCAGCATACAACCAGGACTATGTCTGGTCAGCTCAGATGGTAGCCCGCCTGACTATCAATCAAGGGGTCATGAGTTTGAATCTCCATGTGATGATTAATATACAGAATTACAACAAAATGTCATTCGTCTCTCACTGCTGATTCAAGTGGGAAAGTAATCATTCACTTGCAGAGATGGGTGTGCGTGAGTACTGATAAACCTTCCAGTGATATAGGGGTTAGGTTAACTGATCGTCTGTGCTAGCCATCAATGGCATAAAATGATGCTAAATATTCAAACAAATTGTACAACCTACAAATCATAACTCAACATCCTCCATCTCAGCTGAACAACGACATATGCTTCATATATGGCTTCAAATGCCCATTTCTTCTGCCTGATAGGAAAAAAGTGAGAAAAAAAACTAATGGGTCACATTAGCCCTCAATCGCAAATGTGCAACATAAGAAGTAGTATATCTTTCTAAAACGGGAAAAAATATGAATGTTACATTGCATTTTTTATGTATTCTTATCCAACTAAATCAAGACTGAGTCAAAACAAACTATATGAACATACAGGTTTATCATCAGTACAGATTTTGATTATATAAAGTCATGGACATCAGCATCTATATTCTTATTTAGAGCTAAGAATTACTCTTGAGTCAATCTCAAGGGTAGCACCAGTACTGACCTTTTTAGAAGTCATCGGTAAGATTGGTACAAAACCTTCAACCTCTCCAACATCTCATCCACTGAACTACTGACCAGCTTATATTGTAATAAGACCATAAGCTGTCAAAGACACTGTAGTGACACATTTTCCAAATACATGTATACTAGTTGCACTTTTTGCTCCTGGGAACGGGACAAATTCTAATTCTAAAATCAAATAAGCGGAAGATTCAAAATACACCTACTGTGACAAAACGCTGTAACATGTCACATAGTTGCTGTAACATTTTGCAAAATTCTGAATCATGAGTTGTGATAATGTCCATCTCCATGCAAAATGCTGCGTTATCCATTGGTTTAGGTAAACGTTTGAATAGTCGTTACTTCTGTATTCCTGTATAATAGTTTGTGTTACTGAAATTTAAATAGAATATCTTTTAAACGACTTGCTTCGTCGAGTATGAAAGGGTTTGGCCGAGTCCAGGGGAGGACAGGGGCGTAGCGTGACAAACTTACTCGGGTGTGTGTGTGCGTGTGTATGGGGAAGGGGTCCTCACTTCCCCAAATGGGGTCCGAGGTCGCCTCCCCAGTGAAACTTTTAAAACTTGTATGCTTTATTTGGCTCTTAAACAATATTTAAACAAATATCGGTCGGTCCAGATATGGTTTCTCGGACTGCACAGCCTAAATTAGGTCGATAGTGTACATAAAGTTTATGTTTGTATCTATTTGTACACCATCTTCTTATATGTCTATTGCTTCTATCAATATCATAGTCTTTTTATTTTTAAAGCTTTGATTTCAAATGTTACTCAGCAGAGCAACTGAGTGTGCAGCGCTACACGCCTGGAGGTAATTCAACTCAACACATAAGTTTACTGCTCTGCTTGTGCGATACCTTGTAATACTTCCTTATTGGTTAACAATGAAATCATAACGTTATCCCCTCTACATTAAATTAGATAATAGCGTGTTCGCTAATATTTCACTTCTCCCCATAGATTGTTAAACCGCAGTGGTGGTCTAGGGGTAGAGCGTCCGCCTTGCGTGAGTTCGTTCCCCGGCCGGGTCATACCAAAGACTTTTAAAATGGCACTAGAATCTTTCTCACTTTGCGTTCAGCATTTAGTTTAAGCAATATTTATTCGTTTTCAACATATTACATATAAATATATTCAAATATACAGCGATACATAACAATAGAATTGAGAAGAAAGCTATTTCTAGCTTATACAAAGTCTCTCTTCTGAATATCTTGCAACGACTATATAATGGTGTTACAAATGCAATGAAAACAAATTAATTACTAGACAAACGGATTATAAGCAGCGCTTGAGATGAAAATAATAAATATGTGCAAGTATCTTGATCATTGGGAATACAGATGTAGCTGATTTGGTATGTATATAGGCTGTAGCGTGACGCTTCAACTACTGAGAGTTGTGTATACTTGCATTGAATAATAATTGCCGTATATAACTTAAAATATTTTAAAAAGAAAAAAAAATATGTGAGTAGAAATAAAGTGGAAAGGGTAGATAAAGTAGATAGAGAGAAACAGGAAAAGAGAGGTGTGATCACAGGATACCTTTTGAGGTGATGTGGGTCACTCTTGTGGAATAAAAGATAGTTCAATTCAATGAAAAAACGCTTGGTCTTCGAAATGTATGTTTGGACATGGTGAAATATTTTACGATTGACATCATCAGAAAGAGAGTCGTTGCCGAAAAGTAGTGTGTTTAGGTCTAGACGAGTAATAGGACGAAGGACGTCATGGAGTAGAGTTCTTTGGCGTTGATATAAGGGGCATGTGAATAAAAAATTGATATGTATCCTCAATTTCTGCACAGACACAGGTAGGGCGTTCTACAATGTTTTTGGAAAAGAGGTGCTCTTTCAATGAACTGCAGTGCATCCGTAACCGCGCATGCTGAATTGCCGAATCTCTTCTACCATCGTAATAAAATTTTGGAACAGTCTTCTTGTTAGAATTTAGATCGTGCTTGAAAGACAAGACGGAAGCAGCAGACCGGGTGGCAGGGGGTAGATTGTTCCATTCTGATATAGTGGAGGGGAGGAAAGATGCAGAGAAGTGTGTATTGAAGGAAACGTTCCTAATGTGGTCAGAATTGCGTAGGCCATAGGTTGCAACATTACCTACTGTCATGAGGATCATAATGGATAAGTAGGAAGGGGTAGAAGGACTGTTGAGCGTTTTATAGAAGTGGATCAATTTGTGTTTTCGTCTGCGGGACTTCAAAGGCTCAAGAACGGATTCTTTGTATACGTAATTAAGTGATACCAGGCTTGTTGCTCCCGTAATGATTCTAGCTGCTTCGATTTGGATTTTTTCGAGGTATTCTTCTTCAGCTTTCGTTATATTATCCCAAACGACGTCAGAGTATTCGAGTGTAGGTTTAATGAAAGATGTGTAGATAGTTTCAAGCGACCGACGATCAAGAGTGAATTTGAGAGAGCGTAGATTGTTGACTCGATTCCAAGCTTTTTTGGTGATGTCTTCAATGTGTTTGTGCCATGTGCCATCGTTAGATAGAGTTATTCCAAGGTGTCTGTGATTGTCAGCGTCCTATATTTGAATAGAGTTCATGAATATGGGCGGGTGCTGGGGTTTGACATGTTTGCGAGAAATAAGTAGAGATTCAGTTTTAGCAGGATTAAAAGTTACTAGCCAGGTTGAAGCCCAGTCATTGATCTTTTGTAGGTCAGAATTTAAACGAAGAGCAGCATGTTGAGGATTATCGACAATTACATAAAGGGTTGTGTCGTCAGCAAAGAGGCGAATCGCAGAGCCTATTTCAGAAACAATATCATTGATATAAACAAGAAATAATAATGGACCAAGAATTGAGCCTTGAGGAACACCAGCCGATATTGGAACCGTGTCAGCATTTAGAGGATAGTTGTAGGTCTTGTCGATATAATAGGTGTCGCTATAATGTGACTGGGTGGGATATCATACCATGTGTCTGCGACATGATACTCCAGTGTGGCAGCGCTCCGAATACAGTCTCAAGTAGAAACCGTCGCGATATGACTAAACAATTGTTATAACGACGCTTAACGCCATACAACAACAACAACAACATAAAGTATTAATTTAAAATTAGTTTTTGTTAAACGACTCATTTTATCTATCTGTCTTTATATATATATATATATATATATATATATATATATATAAAGACATATGGTCTTTTGTGGGGTCTTTGAATGACACCTTGGTGTGGGGTTTCTTCAAGGGCCCACATTTTCTATATATAACGGATATATATAGCCCTCATAAGCTAGTATTGTACATGAATGCTGATGCCCCACAGGATATACATTTTTCCTTATATATATAGACCACATACATGCTTATATGGCTCCTGTTACAAATTTCAACAGTTAGATAGCGATTAATGACTCAGATTGTGCTCATGTTTTAACATTTTTATGTTGCAAATGAACCGTTAACTTCATAGCTTGTATGTTCCACATAAACAAAATGTATTTGCATTACAGTTTGCGCAAACACTTATATATGTTCAATCATACCAAGGTAACCCTGTATATAAATGTTTTTGTCATGATTGAAAACATTCTTTACAGCATTTTGTGGAAAGTTAAGTTAAATGGAAGGTTTTACATCATTTTGCATTTTATAGTAAATGTAGATGTTAATAGCTATGTAAATAGTTATATATTTTTAATCTAGTCTCTTATTATTTAAACTGAATCACATTGTATTTTAAGGTCACCTGAGACTTTGTCTCAAGGAACCTTTTGCGATCGCCTTTATCTGTCGACTTCTCAAAAACATAAGTTCAATCGTAATAAAAGGTTGTATGCAGCTTTGCTACCAAAGGGTGAATCAAAATTGTGAATTGCATGGTCCTCACTCCACAAGAGCCTTGGGGGCGGGACCAAAACTGTCAAATTCAAGGTAAACTTTGAAAATCTTCTTACTATAGGAAGCACTTGGAAACAAATGGTGAGCATGATTATGGACGTATATGATACCTTTATAAGAATTGCATGTCCCTGGGTCTTATGGTTTGGCCCTGGGGGTGGGGCTTAAAATATTTTAGAGCATCTAAACAATTCACATTTTCGAATCCTTCTCAAAAACCATAAACTCAGTTGTAATGAATTGTATACAGCTTTTATACCTAGATAAGACTTGTGCGAATGCTTTTTGGTGTGATTTGTTGTTGCTGACATGACGATTAATACCTATGTGAAGTTCAAGGTCCCCACCCCATGAGGTCTTGGGGGCAGGGCCATAACAGTCGAATTCAAGGTAAATTTTAAAAATCTTCTTAATATAGGAAGCATTCAGAAGAAAATTGTGAGCATGATTATTGACGACTAGGGGTCCTTTATCAAAATTGTTAACTTTATGCTTCTAGGTCTCGCCGTTTGGCCCTGGGGCGAGGCCTACTTTACTAAATCTATATAAGAGAAATTGACAAAAAACGTTATTTCTTATGACTGAATAAACTTCTGCGAAAGTTTGTTTGAGTGATTTGATGTTGCTGACACAACGGTTAATACCTGTGTGAACTTCATGGTCCCCTACCTTGCCGCTTCCCGAAAGACAAAATATGGAAAATAGTTCATATAGCTTTATGTCATCAAGGATAATCAGGTGACCGTTAAGGCCCATGGGCCTCTTGTTATGAAAAGTGATGTCTTGCTATATGTATGTACAATGATAATATCATAGTAAAATAATAAACTTACACTTTTGCAGATTAATCTACAAATAATGCAGCTTGTTGGTGACAAAATGTCACAAAAGGAATAGTGTACATGGCTGCAATATTAAAATCAAAGGCCTCAAAGGCCTGAGGGAAGGCTCTTGCTTGTGTTAATTCGAAAATGTAGGTTCGGAAATTGGAAAACTTAGTTAGATTTCTGAAATGTTAAGTAAGAAGGCAATTCATTGGGATTTAGAAAAGAATGTGGTGTGTTTGATATTTCTTTTGTGTATCTGTATAAATAATCTCCTGCATACAATACAGAGTCCATATCAATCCTTTTCCAACAGTAGCTATCAAATGGTTTTAATAATGCATTTGCAAAAAAATGCTAAACAACATGGTACACACTGTCTTCCCTGTGAAAATTGACTGAATATTCGATGACCCTGATGAAAATTGCCATTTACATGGAATTTTGTAAACTGGTAACGTGGTGGATCAGGATTCCTTTCCACATCAACATAAAAGTTATCAACATGAACAACCTATATGAAAGCTTGACAAACAAACCTTCATATTCTGACGTTTGACTTTTTGATAGATTATTGATCGACACATGCTTCCCATAAAAACTACCAATTTTACATATCCACTGCTCAATATCTATCCCCATTATTTCATTTAAAAAAAGAGGAATGTACCGCTTTAAAGTGCCTTTTAATAAGTGCAAACAATCACCAACAATGAATGAATTATTGTTTATTAAAAAAAATATATAATTCTTTAAAAAAAACACACAAATATACAATTCAAATGAGTCATCTGAACTCTTAACTTGTCCAACTCCTCAAGCAAGAATTTCAACGATTCAGCTCCAGATATACATTATGTTTTAACTTCGAACTCCAGATTTTGTTTTTCCATGAATCAGTTTCAGTCTGGCAATCATATATTTTGTGCTACAACTCCAGTCAATTTTAATATCTCCAGTACTGTGTTGCCGGTGTTAACGAATCACATTTTTATTTAATACTCACAAAATCTATGTTCAAATTGAAAATTATGGTTTGTTCACAGTCAAATTATAGAGAAATTATCTATCTCACATTCTGTGAAGTTTGTATTTTGAATTCAATGTTACAATGCCTACATCGTTTGTTTTACAACGTTTATCGATAGAGGATCACTTCCGGTAGTAACGAATCGCTCATACTATAAGATGAGATAATGTCTGAATGCTGTTTAAAAAGTACTGTGCAGTATCAAACTACCAGTTTTACAGAAATTATCACCTAAAAGTTGCAGAAATCGATTGTTTTTCTTCAGTGTATTCTTTGCTGACCTGTGGGGACTTAACACCAAACTGTTAATTATATTGAAAATTGTCGAAGTATGAAATATGAATCAAGCAATATTTTTAGACCTTAGTTGTATAAAATAAGCCCATACATTGCCATAAATTAACACATTCACTCCTTAGATCGATTTGAACATTTGGAAAAAAATAATCTATAACATCTGGAATACAATTCATCACCAAAGTAGCCCGGTTGCCCTTTTCACGTACCTTACTGATTCGCTACTCCTGAAAAGCCGTTTTTTTTTAAAGAAATATATATCCTATTGTTTTCTTTTTTGTAGCGAGGCATGAGCACCAAAATGACAATATTTAAAGATGTTAACTTTGACTTTTTGTTTAGGCATGTGTGAACAGTGTTTGTGTTTCTCCGATAGCGGTAATTTGGATTATGTCATTTTCAACACATTCTTTTCGAACGAGTTACTAAGACCTATGGAACTAATTGAAAACATTGACCTCTGTTTTCGCAATTTTTGTCAGTTGTTGTTTAAGGATTCATCTTCAAACGTATGAAAATAAAAATCTGAATAACAAATTATTTTGTAATGTACAATATGTTAAAATGCAAGTGATTTGTTACCACCGATGATTCGTTAACACCGGCAGCACTGTAGTTATGACTTATGGATAACGAAACGCATTCAGCACAAAATGTACCGATTCTCCGAGAATATACGACACATATCAATAACTCTTTATACAGAACAAAACAAACACGACCTACTTATAGATTTACGTTTGTATTGACTTTAGTTATGTTCGATTCTCATATAGCTTTCAATCAACAATATAAATTATCAATTAATAGCATTATAAACTGCTTTGCGTGACATAGATTTAATCAATCTAAACAATACAACACAGTTCTAATCACAACAAACATAACGGTCGGATGACCTAATAAACGGTTAAATATATTTGGATAAACTAATTAGCAGCAAAAATTGAGTATCAATACAACAGTATATGATAAGGGTAAATATATAAATGAAATTATGAATGTATATTTAAATCAATTACTTTGAGCGGTGGATCTGTTCATCAACATCAAAACACTGCTTGCATAAGATGACAGATTGGCGCGGGTTTTTTTTATCAACGACAAAAATAGCCCCGAACCTAATTTCTTTATTTTACTATCAAAATCAAAAGAGGACATTCCGTAGGAATGAAATTACGCTAACAATCACTATTTACTCAAACTGCGAGTTATTATATCGAAAACATGTTATTATTTCACCCCGTTAATGATTACACCTGATTACAGTCGAATGATGTTAGAGATTATAACCCCTCACCAGATGACGTCACTATGCATAGTAGTAAATGCGTAAAAAAAAAATTTCAATGAAAATTGCCGTGTTTTTTTAGTGCACAGCGAGATTAGTGTATTCTTCTGCATTTCCATGGAAATTGTATGCCTCCCGTATCGTATCTTTGATATTTTTATACAGAAAAAATCCGCAATAAATAAAAAACTTTGAATCTTTTGTTGTACAATACGTCCTCTGCTACGGCAAAAGCGTTTTGAAACTTGTGAACTACTTTATCGGTCGGATGAATATGGCGGTTCCTGTCATACGTTACCTTTATAACAGATTGATAGGGCTGCACGACAGCTATGGTAGTCAGAGCTTCGCTCGCCTTCCAATCAATGTAAAAGTTAATATTAACTTATTATGTCATAAAGTTTGAATGGACACGGATTTTTGTTCAATTGTATGAAGTTGTTTCATTAAAAAAACTCGCTTGACCATTACACCAAAGGTATAAAGTGGTTTGAACTAATTTTTGTCTTGTCATGTCAACCGGTTGCGGTAGGTCCCACAAATAATATTTATGCTTTACGCATTTTGTTCCAGTATATAGCACGAAACATTTGTATAAACGTTACATTTTAAATCAGCTGAACAGTGTCTCATACTAATAGCGGATTTTTATATTTTATGAATAATGACTTTAATTTTACACCAAACACCCCATATACAATGATTATCCCAGATCTATAAACCCAATACGCTATTTTGAAACTACGTCATTCTTTTCTTAGAAGGAACCTACCGTATTAGGGATGACAGCACGCGTATGTGATGGACACGTCTTAACTATAAATAGAATGACGTAGTTTCACAATAGCGTATTTGGTTTATAGGTCTCCGCACAAGAGATTACCAAACCAAGCTGCAAGTGAATTGTCTTTCTTACTCAACATGGAAAAAATTTGACAGCACTTGCCCTTCAAACGACATTAAGCAATCCCAATTACAAGAACAAAATGAATGAATAGTGTTTTACGCCGTACCAACACATTATTGGTTATTCGACACCAACAGGAATTAAGATTCCAGGTTCACTCTACATGTACAAACACAACGAATTGACTTAAAGATTAAAAAAAATACATAAACAAATGAATATGCAGAATAAACCTAGAACCTTGATACCTGCAGAACTGCAGAGTTTCAGCAAATTATCTTGTATAACTCAAATTGTCGCTTCCTACGATATGCAGGAGCCCCTGTGATCCTATTCTTGCCATCACTTATATGGCTCCCTGGAACCACACAGGGGTTGGTAATTTAACACTAGTGAACATGACAAAAAAAAAGATAAAATGAACGTGACACCTACCCCTCTGCAGAGATCGACAGCGATTCTATTCTTAGCCGGAATCACACGGGCTTTCTAGAACAAGACACATCACTGTAGGCTATAAAAAATTCTGGTTAAAATGTTACCTGTTAAATTTTAATATTTAATTACATCAAATAATTAAAATAAATAATCCCTCTCAAGCTAGCCATAAGTTTTACATATATGTGAACTCTTACACGCTGTTACCAAAGATGGTAGATTTCCTGTTTTTGACTAAACGGAGACAGTTAGATTATCACTTTATCAACAAAAATTGCTCAAAATTAAATTCTCTACAACATATACGAACATCACCCCAAATGCACGTGCCTCTTATTTTCCGACACGTGCTACAACATGACGTAAGTTTGAGGCCCGCTGGCGACTCTTTGCGGCCACTTTTTTAAAAATATAATTGTACCAACCTCAAGAGCTACTCACTACCTGTCAATACCTTTGTTTTTGTTAAAAACGTCACACGAGTGAGCTCAGTACCGGGATTTGAACATGACACCCCAAATTGCCAACATTGTTTTGGAATTGCACGTGTTAGCACGGGCCAGTACTGACTGAACGAAGACAGAAAGCTGAACACTCTAAGAACAAAAGTTGCTCAGAATCACGTGTTCTACAACATATATGAAAATGAACTAAATGCACGTGCCTCTCATTTTTTAGCACGTGTTACCAATTTTGACCTGAGCTATACAAAAAAGCATAAGTTATTTTTCGAAACGGTAAAAATAAACTAGCCTTCATTTGACGAGATTGAGCTAATAAAAAAACATATTTTTACCCTAGGTCTATTATTTCTATTTTTGCACGTGTACAGGCACGGGTTTCAGATTTTTTTAAAACTTGACGCCACTTTATAAAGTTCGCCGAGACCTTTAAAATGATACCAAACCTAAAAAAATCGAACCTGAAATGGCCTCTCGGCACAGGTTCAAGCCCTTTTTGACCCTCCGGCTGACAGTATGTGAGTTGGGGTTATGGCTCTACTGGCTAAACAGTTTGAGTTAGCCATATAGTTTATAGACAAAATCTGCTAAGAATTAAATTCTCTATAACATTTATGAGAAAAACTCAAAGCACGTGGCTCTCAAAATGGCGCACGTGCCAGGGTGACCACCTCAGTTCTAAGCCACGGGAATGACCACCTTGATCGAGAGCATTCGGATCAATGAGGTACAGCAAGCATAAGATCTATTCAATACCTGTCGAACGACACCAAGATCATCAAATTTCGAAAGGAAATGGCCTCTGGGCAGGGGTTTGAACATGGCACCTATAATTGATCAAATATGTTGAGTTGGGTTGAAGTGTACAGGTATACACGGGATGCGTTTCTAAATAAACAAAGACAGATAGCTTATCACTTTAAGAACAAATGTTGCACGGAATGAAATTATCTACAATATATTCGAACATGACCCAAATGCATGTGCCTCTCATTTTCCGGCACGTGCTACAACATGACCTAAGTTCGAGGCCCACTTGCGACCCATAGTGGCCATTTTTTGAAACAAAAATGATACCAACCTCAAGAGCTACTCAGTACCTGCCAAACCTTTTATTATGATTAAAAACATCTCAAGAATGAGTTCAGTACAGAGGTTTGAACATGACACCCCCATTTCCACCATGCACGTGTCGGCACGGGCGCGTTTCTTGGCGAATGGTAGAAGATAGCTCATTTGTTTAAGAACAAAAGTTGCTTAGAATTATTTAATCTACAACAAATTATAAACCCATTCCACGAGTGATTTAAATTTTCCGCCCCCTTACAGCGTCCAAAATCGGTCAAGGAATGAACAACAGCGATTTCAACATGGCAAGTGTTAGCATGGCTTTTTTTTGAAAAAGTCAAAATTCATCAAGTTCCACAGGCCTTAGTAATTGGTCTACAGCTCTGATTGTTGTACCAATCTTTATCGGAACATGTATATTTTCTTGTTTTTACAACAAATATATTTTCAAAAACTCATTTACGACCTGTGTGGCACGGGCAATGACTGTACCTAAGCGCAGGAATCAATTTTAGTTTTACTCATTATGCTGTAGCGCACGTGCTTCGAACATGCACGTGTAGTTGTTGGTAGTCGTTCAGTTCATACAAGGAACATCTACGTACACTCTGATATCCAGATTGATAGGTAGCATGTGTTACATTAACAGCAAATTTATCAATAGTAATTGTATTTGTAACATGTGTTCCACTAACACCAAATGTAGCAATAGTAGTAGTAGTCGTAACATGTGTTGCACCAACAACAAGTGTAGCAATTGTAGAAGTAGTCGTAACATGTGTTGCAATAACAGCAAGTGTAGCAATCGTGGTAGTAGTTGTTATATGTGTTGCACTAACAGCAAATTTAGCAAACGCGGTAGTAGTTGTAGCATGTATTGCTCTAACAGCAAATGAAGCAATCTTAGTAGTAGTTGTTACATGTGTTGCTCTAACAGCAAATGAAGCAATCGTAGTAGTAGTTGTTATATTTGTTGCTTTAACAGCAAATGAAGCAATCGTAGTAGTAGTTGTTATATGTGTTGCTATAACAGCAAATGAAGCAATCTTAGTATTAGTTGTTATAGGTGTTGCTCTAACAGCAAATGAAGCAATCTTAGTAGTAGTTGTAACATGTGTTGCTCTAACAGCAAATGAAGCAATCCTAATAGTAGTTGTTATAGGTGTTGCTCAAACAGCAAATGAAGCAATCGTAGTAGTAGTTGTTATAGGTGTTGCTCTAACAGCAAATGAAGCAATCTTAGTAGTAGTTGTTACATGCGTTGCACTAACAGCAAGTGTAGCAATCGTAATAGTAGTTGTTATATGTGTTGCACTAACAGCAAGTGCAGCAATCGTAGTAGTAGCTGTAGCATATGTTGTTCTTACAGCAAAAGAAGCAATCGTAGTAGTAGTTGTAATATGTGTTGCTCTAACAGCAAATGAAGCAATCGTAGTAGCAGTTGTAACATGTGTTGCACTAACAGCAAGTGAAGCAATCTTAGAAGTAGTTGTCACATGTGGTGCACTAACAGAAAATGTAGCAATCGTAGTAGTAGCTGTAGCTTGTGTTGCAGCAAATGTAGCAATAGTAGTAGTTGTTGTAACATGTGTTGCACTAACAGCAAATTTAGCAAACCGGGTAGTAGCTGTAGCATGTATTGCTCTAACAGCAAATGTAGCAATCATAGTAGTAGTAACATGTGTTCCTCTAACAGCAAATGAAGCAATCGTAGTAGTAGTTGTTACATGTGTTGCTCTAACAGCAAATGAAGTAATCGTAGTAGTAGTTGTAACATATGTAGCACTAACAGCAAGTGTAGCAATCTTAGTAGTAGTTGTTACATGTGTTGCACTAACAGCAAATGTAGCAATCGTAGTAGTAGCTGTAGCTTGTGTTGCAGCAAATGTAGCAATAGTAGTAGTAGTTGTAACTTGTGTTGCACTAACAGCAAATTTAGGAAACCCGGTAGAAGCTGTAGCATGTATTGCTCTAACAGTAAATGAAGCAATCATAGTAGTAGTTGTAACATGTGTTGCACTAACAGCAAGTGTAGCAATCTTAGTAGTCGTTGTAACATGTGTTGCACTAACAGCAAGTGTAGCAATCATAGAAGTAGTTGTAACATGTGTTGCACTAACAGCCAGTGTAGCAATTGTAGTAGTTGTTAAAACATGTTGCACTAACAGCAAATTTAGCAATCGTAATAGTACATTTAACATGTGTTACACTAACAACAAATTCAGCAATCGTAGTAGTAATTGTAACATGTGTTGCACTAACAGCAAATCTAGCAATTGTAGTAGTTGCTGTAACATGTGTTGCACTAACAGCAAGTGTAGCAATCATAGAAGTAGTTGTTACATGTGTTGCACTAACAGCAAATATAGCTACCGTAGTAGAAATAACTATTGTAACATGCGTTGCACTAACAGCAAGTGTAGCAATTGTAGTATTAGTTGTTACATGTGTTGCACTAACAGCAAGAGTATCAATTGTAGTAGTAGTTTTAGCATGTGTTGCACTAACAGCAAGTGTAGCAATCTTAGTAGTAGCGTTAGCATGTGTTGCACTTACAGCAAATGTAGCAATCGCAGTAGTAGTTGATACATGTGTTGCACTAACAGCAAATGTAGCAATTGTAGTAGTTGTTGTAACATGTGCTGCACTTACAGCAAGTGTATCAATATAAGTAGTAGCTGTAGCATGGGTTGCACTAACAGTTAATGTAGCAATTGTAGTAGTTGTTGTAACATGTGTTGCACTAACAGCAAATGTAGCAATTGTAGTAGTAGTTGTAGCATGTGCTGCACTTACAGCAAGTGTATCAATCTAAGTAGTAGCAGTACCATGTGTTGCACTAACAGCAAATGTAGCAATCGTAGTAGTAGTTGATACATTTGTTGCACTTACAGCAAATGTAGCAATCGTAGTAGTAGTTGATTTATGTGTTTCACTAACAGCAAATGTAGCAATCGTAGTAGTAGATGATATATGTGTTGAACTAACAGCAAATGTAGCAACTGTAGTTGTAGTTGTAGCACGTGCTGCACTTACAGCAAGTGTATCAATCTAAGTAGTAGCGGTAGCATGTGTTGCACTAACAGCAAATGTAGCAATCGTAGTAGTAGTTGATACATTTGTTGCACTTACAGCAAATGTAGCAATTGTAGTAGTTGTTGTAACATGTGCTGCACTTACAGCAAGTGTATCAATATAAGTAGTAGCTGTAGCATGTGTTGCCCTAACAGTTAATGTAGCAAGTGTAGTTGTTGTTGTAAAATGTGTTGCACTAACAGCAAATGTAGCAATCGTAGTAGTAGTTGTTACATGTGTTGCACTAACAGCAAATGTAGCAATCGTAGCAGTAGTTGATACACGTGTTCCACCAACAGCAAATGTAGCAATCGTAGTAGTAGTTGATATATGTGTTGAAGTAACAGCAAATGTAGCAATTGTAGTAGTTGTTGTAACATGTGCTGCACTTACAGCAAGTGTATCAATCTTAGTAGTAGTTGTTACATGTGTTGCATTAACAGCAAATATAGCAATTGTAGTAGTTGTTGTAACATGTGTTGCACTAACAGCAAATGTAGCAATTGTAGTAGTAGTTGTAGCATGTGCTGCACTTACAGCAAGTGTATCAATCTAAGTAGTAGCAGTACCATGTGTTGCAATAACAGCAAATGTAGCAATCGTAGTAGTAGTTGATACATGTGTTGCACTTACAGCAAATGTAGCAATTGTAGTAGTTGTTGTAACATGTGCTGCACTTACAGCAAGTGTATCAATATAAGTAGTAGCTGTAGCATGTATTGCACTAACAGTTAATGTAACAATTGTAGTAGTTGTTGAATGTGTTGCACTAACAGCAAATTTAACAATCGTAGTAGTAGTTGTTACAAGTGTTGCACTAACAGCAAATGTAGCAATCGTAGTAGTAGTTGATACATGTGTTTCACTAACAGCAAATGTAGCAATCGTAGTAGTAGTTGAGATATGTGTTTCACTAACAGCAAATGTTGCAATTGTAGTAGTTGTTGTAACATGTGCTGTACTTACAGCAAGTGTATCAATCTCAGTAATAGTTGTTTTATGTGTTGCACTAACAGCAAATATAGCAATTGTACTAGTTGTTGTAACATGTGTTGCACTAACAGCAAATGTAGCAATCGTAGTAGTAGTTGTTACATGTGTTTCACTAACAGCAAATGTAGCAATCGTAGTAGTAGTGGTTACATGTGTTGCACTAACAGCAAATGTAGCAATCGTAGTATTAGTGGTTACATGTGTTGCACTAACAGCAAATGTAGCAACAGTAGTAGTTGTTGTAACATGTGTTGCACTAACAGCAAGTGTAGCAATCGTAGTAGAAGTTGTTGCATGTGTTGCACTAAAAGCAAATGTAGCAATCGTAGTAGCAATTGTTGCATGTGTTGCACTTACAGCAAATATAGCATTCGTAGGAGTAGTTGTAAAATGTGTTACACTTACAGTAAGTGTAGCAATCGTAATAGTAGTTGTAACATGTATTGCACTAACAGCAAATGTAGCAATCGAAGTATTAGTTGTTACATGTGTTACACTAACAGCAAATGTAGCAATCGTAGAAATAGTTGTAACATGTGTTGCACTAACAGCAAATTTAGGAAACCCGGTAGAAGCTGTAGCATGTATTGCTCTTACAGTAAATGAAGCAATCATAGTAGTAGTTGTAACATGTGTTGCACTAACAGCAAGTGTAGCAATCTTAGTAGTCGTTGTAACATGTGTTGCACTAACAGCAAGTGTAGCAATCGTAGAAGTAGTTGTAACATGTGTTGCACTAACAGCCAGTGTAGCAATTGTAGTAGTTGTTAAAACATGTTGCACTAACAGCAAATTTAGCAATCGTAATAGTACATTTAACATGTGTTACACTAACAACAAATTCAGCAATCGTAGTAGTAATTGTAACATGTGTTGCACTAACAGCAAATCTAGCAATTGTAGTAGTTGCTGTAACATGTGTTGCACTAACAGCAAGTGTAGCAATCATAGAAGTAGTTGTTACATGTGTTGCACTAACAGCAAATATAGCTACCGTAGTAGAAATAACTATTGTAACATGCGTTGCACTAACAGCAAGTGTAGCAATTGTAGTATTAGTTGTTACATGTGTTGCACTAACAGCAAGAGTATCAATTGTAGTAGTAGTTTTAGCATGTGTTGCACTAACAGCAAGTGTAGCAATCTTAGTAGTAGCGTTAGCATGTGTTGCACTTACAGCAAATGTAGCAATCGCAGTAGTAGTTGATACATGTGTTGCACTAACAGCAAATGTAGCAATTGTAGTAGTTGTTGTAACATGTGCTGCACTTACAGCAAGTGTATCAATATAAGTAGCAGCTGTAGCATGGGTTGCACTAACAGTTAATGTAGCAATTGTAGTAGTTGTTGTAACATGTGTTGCACTAACAGCAAATGTAGCAATTGTAGTAGTAGTTGATACATTTGTTGCACTAACAGCAAGTGTAGCAATTGTAGTAGTAATTGCAACATGTGATGTACTAACAGCAAATGTTGCAATCGTAGTAGTAGTTGTTGCATGTGTTGCACTAAAATCAAATTTAGCAGTCGTAGTTTTATCTGTAGCATGTGTTGCTCTAACAGCAAACCTAGCAATTGTATAAGTTGTTGTAACATGTGTTGCACTAACAGCAAGTGTAGCAATCAAAGTAGTAGTTGTAACATGTGTTGTACTGACACCAAATGTAACGATCGTTGTAGTAGTTGTAGCATGTGTTGCACTAACAGCAACTGTAGCAATCGTAACAGAAGCTGTAGCATGTGTTGCACTAACAGCAAATGTAACACTCGTTGTAGTAGCTGTAGCATGTGTTGCACTAACAACAAATATAGCAATCGTATTAGTAGTTGTAACATGTGCTGCACTAACAGCAATTGTAGTAGTATTTTTAACATGTGTTGCACTAACAGCAAATGTAGCAATTGTAGTAGTAGTTGTAACATGTGTAGCACTAACAGCAAATATAGCAATCGTAGTAGTCGTTGTTACATGTGTTGCACTTACAGCAAGTGTAGCAATCGTAGTAGTAGTTGTAAAATGTGTTGCATTAACAGCAAATGTAGCAATCGTAGTAGTTGCTATAGTATGTGTTGCACTAATAGCTAATGTAGCTATCGTAGTAGTAGCTGTAACATGTGCTGCACTAACAGCAAGTGTTGCAATTGTATTTGTAACATGTGCTGTACTTACAGCAAGTGTAGCAATCGTAGTATTAGCTGTAGCATGTGTTGCACTAACAGCAAATTTAGTAGTTGTAATAGTAGTTGTAGCAATTTTAGTAGTAACATGTGCTGCACTAACAGCAAGTATATCAATTGTAGTAGTTGTTGTAATAGGTGTTGCACTAACTTCAAGTGTATCAATTGTTGTTGTACCTGTAACATGTGTTGCCCTAACATCAAGTGTAGCAATTGTTGTTGTACCTGTTACATGTGTTGCACAAACATCAAGTGTAGCAATTGTTGTTGTACCTGTAACATGTGTTGCACTTACAGCAAGTGTAGCAATTTTTGTAGTAGTTGTAACATGTGTTGCTCTACCAGCAAATGTAGCAATCGTAGTAGTAGTTGTAACATGTGTTGCACTACCAGCAAATGTAGAATCGTAGTAGTAGTTGTAACATGTGTTGCACTAACAGCAAATATACAATCGTAATAGTGGTTGTAACAGGTGTTGCACTAACAGCAATAGTAACAATCATAGTAGTAGTTGTAGCATGTGTTGCACTAACAGCAAGTGTAGTAATGGTAGAAGTAGTTGTAGCATGTGTTGCACTAACAGCAACTGTAGCAATCGTAACAGAAGCTGTAGCATGTGTTGCACTAACAGCAAATGTAGCACTCGTAGTAGTAGTTGTTGCATGTGTTGCACTAAAAGCAAATGTAGCAGTCGTAGTTTTAGCTGTAGCATGTGTTGCTCGAACAGCAAATCTAGCAATTATAGAAGTTGTTATAACATGTGTTGCACTAACAGCAAGTGTAGCAATCAAAGTATTAGTTGTAACATGTGTTGCACTGTCACCAAATGTAGCAATCGTTGTAGTAGTTGTAGCATGTGTTGCACTAACAACAAATTTAGCAATCGTAGTAGTAGTTGTAACATGTGCTGCACTTACAGCAATTGTAGTAGTATTTTTAACATGTGTTGCACTAACAGCAAATGTATCAATTGTAGTAGTAGTTGTAACATGTGTTGCACTAACAGCAAATGTAGCAATCGTAGTAGTAGTTGTAACATGTGTTGCACTAACAGCAAATATAGCAATTGTAGTAGTCGTTGTTACATGTTTTTCACTAACACCAAGTGTAACAATCGTAGTAGTACTTGTAACATGTGTTACCCTTACAGCAGATGTAGCAATCGTAGTAGTAGCTGTTGTATGTGTTGCACTAATAGCTAATGTAGCTATCGTAATAGTAGCTGTAACATGTGCTGCACTAACAGCATGTGTTGCAATTGTAGTTGTAACATGTGCTGCACTAACAGCAATGTAACAGTCGTAGTAGTAGCTGTAGCATGTGTTGCACTAACAGCAAATGTAGCAATCGTAATAGTAGTTGTAGCAATTTTAGTAGTAACTGTAACATGTGCTGCACTAACAGCAAGTATATCAATTGTAGTATTTGTTGTAATATGTTGCACTTACATCAAGTGCAGCAATTGTTGTTGTACCTGTAACATGTGTTGCACTAACATCAAGTGTAGCAATTGTTGTTGTTCCTGTAACATGTGTTGCACTAACATCGAGTGTAGCAATTGTTGTTGTACCTGTAACATGTGTTGCACTTACAGCAAGTGCAGCAATTTGTGTAGTAGTTTTAACATGTGTTGCTCTACCAGCAAATGTAGCAATCGTAGTAGTAGTTGTAACATGTGTTGCACTACCAGCAAATATAGAATCGTAGTAGTAGTTGTAACATGTGTTGCACTTACAGCAAATATACAATCGTAATAGTGGTTGTAACATGTGTTGCACTAACAGCAATAGTAACAATCATAGTAGTAGTTGTAGCATGTGTTGCACTAACAGCAAGTGTAGTAATGGTAGAAGTAGTTGTAGCATGTGTTGCACTAACAGCAACTGTAGCTTTCGTAGCAGAAGCTGTAGCATGTGTTGCACTAACAGCAATCGTAGCACTCGTAGTAGTAGCTGTAGCATGTGTTGCACTAACACAAAATGTAGCTATAGTAGTAGTAGTTGTTGTAACATGTGCTGCACTTACAGCAATTGTAGTAATAATTTTAACATGTGTTGCACTAACAGCAAATGTAGCAATTGTAGTAGTAATTGTAACATGTGTTGCACTAACAGCAAATGTAGCAATCGTAATAGTAGTTTTAACATGTGTTGCACTAACAACAAATGTAGCAATTGTAGTAGTAGTTGTAACATGTGTTGCACTAACAGCAAATATGGCAATCATAGTAGTCTTGTTTACATGTTTTGCACTAACAACAAGTGTAGCAATCGTAGTAGTAGTTGAAACATGTGTTGCACTAACAGCAAATGAAGCTATCGTAGTAGTAGCTGTAGTATGTGTTGCAGTAATAGCTAATGTAGCTATCGTAGTAGTAGTAACTGTTGTAACAAGCGTTGCACTAACAACAAATGTAGGTATCGTAGTAGTAATGGTAGTAGTAGTTGTAGCATGTGTTGCACTAACAGCAAGTGCAGCAATCGTAGTAGTAGCTGTAGCATATGTTGCACTAACAGCAAGTGTAGCAATCGTAGTAGTAGTTGTAACATGTGTTGCACTAACAGCAAGAGTAGCAATCGTAGTAGTAGTCGTAACATGTGTTGCATTTATAGCAAATGTAGCTATCGTAGTAGTAGTAGTAACATTTTAAGATCACTTATTGAAAGCTATAATTCTTTAGACTACTGTTGTTCAATTTATGGATATTGTTCTTTTGATCGATTGACCGAGGGTCTCCGAAGCGGTGTAGACGTGGCAATTTCCTCGAGCACCGACATTTGTAAACAAACCGTTTACAAATGATTAATTGATCAATTGTTGGCTGAATTGGAAGACATTTCAATGGGGCTTTTCACCATGGAAACAACTTCGGGTAATTATACCCCCTCTAAACCGCATAAACGCCCGAGGCACGCTACTGGTTCCACGAGTACAGTGGGTGGGGTAACGCCACCGCATGCATTGTCATTGAGCTCAGCACAGTGGAACAGTGACATGTTAAACGAAATGTCTGTGGACGAAAAACTTAACCTTCTTATAAACAATATGTCTGAGCTAAAGGTGTTGAATAACAAAATAGAGCACGTGCGCTGGGACACTCATGTAAACAGCGCCCACCTGGAGCTGATTGACCAAAGGTTACGGTTGCTAGAATATAGAAGCATTGACAATGAGTGTAAGGTGAGGGAGAGCAACCTAATTTTCTCCGGGATCCCTGAAACTGTTGGTGAGAATCCTATGGATACCATTACAAACATTTTAAGCGAGAAACTTGGGCTTGAAAACGAACGTTTTTACATAGTGGAGGCTCGCAGGCTCGGCCGAATTTTCACCCCCTCCCCAAATGACAGACGACCCATTCGCCAACGAAACATATTTGTGTCCTTTTTCGTTGCGGCGCAGGTTGGCAAAATTATCAGCAATGCCTATCGCCTTGCCGGCACCACCATTGGAATTTCAATGGACTATCCAAAGGAGATTAAGGAAGCCAGGTCACAGCTTTGGCCCGAGTACAAGCGCCTCCGTTCATATCACGGTAAGGAACGTGTAAAACTGGCTTACCCAGCAGCCATCCTTGTGGACAGGCACCCTGTGCACAACCTATTTCCCGATTGGCATAACATTTTGTCGGGCAACAGGAACTCCGACATTCCTAGACGCAAAGAACGTATCTTGGAATATCGCTCCAATGACCCCGACGCACCTCAGCCACCCATCACCTTCTGTCCAGGAAGTAGTCAGTCCCGCACCGAGAAGCAATTCTTCCGCACCGGCCGTCACTCAGCCAAACGACCAACCCAGCACAGCTGGACCATCGATCAATATTGAGACCTCCATCCATTCTAGTTCAGTTGGTACAGTGCCCATACCAACTCAGGGCTCGACAGACATAACCGTTACACAAAGTGCTACCGACACCGACTTCGAAACGGAAGCCGAGTCAGATATCGACTTGGTGCAGCCTCATTCACAACCACAGCGCACGACGTCAACTACTAGAGGCCGGGGCCGTTGTAGGCAAACGCCACGGGCAACGCCAAAATATACCCCACGAACCGCCTCTAAATCCGGAGCTAAGGGTAAATCTGCTAGAGGCGGCAAGTCGTCCGTCAATATGCCGCCCCACAGCCGCCGCTATCAGTGGTGACCCAACCGGATCCCCCCAATGATCATTCTGGAGGAAGTGCTTCCGGCGGTGAACAGCCGCCTATCCCCATTGTGGAGAGTCAAGCTTAGGATAGACAGGGGACAGTGTTTAATGGTGAAAATCTACAGATTGGTTCCCTTAATGTATGTGGTTTAAAACAACGCTTACACTATAATGAATTTGTTGATATGATTTATAACTTTGATATATTATGTTGCTCAGAATGTAAACTTGATGAATATGATGTAATTGACGTTAAAGGCTATACATTCTACAACCAGCCAAGAAAACAAAAATACCGGCGCAAATCTGGTAGTATCGGAGTTTTTATTATTAATAATATATATCACTTCTTTCTGAAAGTATTGCCTCAGAATCAGATTATGTTTTATGGATAGAATTACTAATCGAAGAGAACAATGTGAAGTCCAGCTGTCGAACCCACCCAAAATGATAACAAGATTGAATTCATAACTAATATTGATACAAATAGTCTGCAAGATATAAACAGTTTGCTTTCAAATGCACGTTCACACGATAATCTTGATACAACAATAAATATCGTAACAAGTAAACTATCCGATATTTTCTACAAATTACCATGCAAAACATTCCCGTCGCGTAAAAGTTGTAACCAGCCGTCTGTAAACAAGGTCAATACTAGTAATCATGTAAACACCAATAGTAAGTTCCGCACTGACCGACCTTGGTTCGGACGAGACTGTCGTATAAAAAGAAATATGTATAACAAGGCCAAAAGTATTTATTTATGTGACCGGTCCCACTCAAATTGTCTGTTATTACTTTAATGATCAACGATTAAAGTACATCAACAAATATTTCCGTACGCATCCAAATATATTGAAATATCGGGAACTATTGCAATCAGACAACACTAGAGTTTTAAATAAATTGAGTGAATTTGCCGAGCATCTTATTAAAACTTTCAAATAGACTTACCTTAACTGAATTTCGTGCAGCTATTCCTCTTTATTAAAACCACACTTTATCACGATCACAACACTATACTGCGATTTAAAATATACCCCATGAAAAACACCGGTAGTAATTGATTCATCAAATCCAAACAAAAGTCGTAGAATTGTAAACTTCCATAAAAATCCGTCCGTTTATTTCTTCAAATTATCTGTTATTTTAATCAATCGGCGGTTTTATTTGGTCATAATCCTTATTTGTTTAAGTCACATGATTTCCTTTTGTCAACTATTTTCTCGTTTATAAATTTCATTCACAAAATACTGATAGTAAACCGTGATCCTCGTGCATCCAATTCCTATTTACACCCACGTCGAGGCCAACAAATTATAGGCATTTGTTGTATGCGTGTTTTTTTGTGTGGATGTCGATTGTATGGTGTTTTCATTAAAGAAACACAATGTCTTATTGTAAAATTATTGTACAATGAATGTTGATCAGACATGTACAATGGGTTTCGTTATTACGTATATACAATTTACAGAACAGCATATGGAGATGGGGAGCGAACAAACATATTAACAGAAAAACGAAATTAAAATACGCTTGGCAATTATGTCTCAGATTGCCACAAATATATAAAATAAATTGCACTTCAACCATTTACAAAATATCTTTCAAAAATAAAGAAGCATTTAAAGGGTTGCATACATACGTGCCATTTACAAACCAGTCTAACTGAAGATGACACACGCAATAGATATCATCAAGACACAGTGGGGGCATTATTTTCATTTACAATACAATTGTATTTAATGCATACAAACTCCTTTATATCAGGAATGCTTGGCCATGTTAAAATGAATTATCGACACCTGGATTGATAGTCAGACCCTCCATTTAAAGATCAAAAAACATTTGATTACTACCACTGATGCCACTTCAAATTATTCTAATACTGCTGGGTCAGGCCCGGTAAGCTCAGTCGGAAGCCCGTATGACTATCAGTCCAGGAAATGTGAGTTTGAATCACCGCCCATCCAGCCACAGTCTATCTGATGATTATATACATCATTACGGTTCATTGTCATTTGCCCATCAATACTGAGTAAAGTGGCACACTGTCAGAACTATGTTACACAATGAGCCTTTCTCGAAATCCTATCAGAGCCACTACGAAAACAGTTAAGGTTCCACCACCACAACGACCACCACTGCTACTACTACTACTACAAATTATACTACTTCTACTACTACTACTGCTACTACTACTACTCCTACTACTACTTCTTAAAGTACTTCTGCTGCTTCTACTACTATTACTACTACTACTAGTACTTCTACTACTACTACTACTACTACAAATATTTTCTTTACTTCAGAAATGGACTAGAATGAGAAAATTATCCCCCTAAGATAGTAAAAAAATACCACAAAATTATGTTTATTGGTCGAGGAAGAGTTGTTTCTAATATTTGTAAAACGCCAAATGTGACATTCGAAATTTAAATAAGCACCTGCAGTCACTCTTTTCTCTGTTTATGTCTATACTACTAATACCAAGACCAATACTATATATTTATCTATTTTCCTTAAAGTCAAATTTCTTCTGAGCACCAAGATTTTACGCGTAATTGAACAGAATAAACTTATAAAAGACGAGATAGACAGAGATGTATACCGAAACCGTCGATAAGCTATGAATGGCGAAACGATTACCCATAACTCTTTGCACGGATCGTCTGCTTAAATATCTATATTTGGTCTGCTACAGGTAATCGCTATCGGAAATGTCCGGAATATAACGAGCGATACTCGCCGAGACTTTCCTGACATATTGACAGTTTCCGGTATTTTGTTTCGCTTTATTGTTTTACTTTATGAAATTTAAAATAAATAAAACAGTAAATAGAATTTGTTTGTTAATTTCAGCGATAATGAATACACTTTTTTTTATTTTTAATGAGATGGCAACTTAATTGTAATCAGCGAAAGTAAATTATAAATATATAAAGAAATAGATAAATATTTATTAATAGGGAATATATGTAAAACAAAACATGATAGAACAATGATAGAGTATTGCGTTATTTTTTTATCAATAGAATCTAAAAGCTGAAATTTAACTTAATAGATATACTTACGGAAGGATGGTTCTAATCGGATTCATTCTGATGTCTTCTTACACCAGTAAAACCGGATATGCCATATTTAATTTAAATATGTTAAAACGGATGTTAAACCCCCATAATAAAATAAATTTATTTACAGTCGTGAGTAATCTGATAATGTTAATATAAACAATTTTGAATTAATATTGATTATTTTACAAGGGAAAAACGGCGAAAAATACGTACCACCAAGGGACGCTGTAAATGAGAAATTGCGGTACTATATCAAAAGAAAACAAAGCTTAAACGAAAGCTGAGACTTCATAGGTTAATTGTACAGATTTTTGATGAATTGCGCCAGATATAAAAAAAAATGATAGGAACACCGCGAACTACTTTAATTCTATATGTATTGCTTTCTTCCCTTTGTTTCTGTTGCTTCTTTTATGTTTCTAATGCTATAACTGTATAACGTTAATCTACCGAACGTCCAAATAAATTCAAAACTTATTCCTACCAGTCAGACTTTGCTTTCCTCGTTTTATCCTGCCCCATTTTGTCCCTTATTTAAACTTATTGTACATGAATCAATCGTTTTTTTACTTATCTTAACATGCCATACAGCTTACAATTACGCAATTTATCTAAATTTTAACACTTTGCAGTGTTTTCTGTCAGATTATGTAATAACATAAATTTCACATTTGGCGGTCACTTTGGTGGCCATCTTGGATTTGAGCCTCGCATGCTATGTATATATGCTATTTAAAAATAAAATCGTTTAATAAATTCAATTATGACTAAACTTTCATCTATGATCCTCTAAATATTTTTTTTTAGCCATATTGTGACCCGTTTATTATTTATACGTACATACAAACATAACATGACAACAAAACAGTTCGATTTGAATTAGCATATATTTTTCATTCAATTATCAATCATGCATTTTTCATTAATAAATTAAGTTCTATAAATCTTTGTTTGTTCCTTCATTCATTCATTCATTCATTCATTCATTCATTCATTCATTCATTCATTCATTCATTCATTCATTCATTTGTTCACATTCATTCACTCATATGTTCTGTCGTTCATTCGTCAGCTCATTCATTCGTTTTTCATTCTTTTATTCGTTCGTAAATTCGTTTAGTGAGTGAATTACACATTTGTTCATGCACTCATTCACTTCTACTGGGTATATGACATATTTGTCTATGTATCGCCTTCCTCTCATCTGCATATTGTCTTACTAATAAGAATATGTATAATTAGATGATGAGGGGTTGCTTAAGAAAATTAGACGATGTACAGTGAAGCCAGTTTGTATACAACCGGTTACCCATTCATTGTCCTTGTCGAAACGAAAGCCAAGGAGGTTATGTAGGTAATGTCTAGTACGAACATTAAAATACATTCACTAATATTCAAGTAAAATAGTGTAGGTTGCATGAAAAAATCGTGGATGTATCATAGCTTCATCAACATACATAACTATTTTTTAATTGAGCACTTCTTACTCGATTTATATCGGTAAAGAATACATTATTATACAGGTGTAGTTATCGTCAGATTACGCATTTGTCGTCTGCAAGTCTGATAAATACTTAATCGCGGTTTTATTTTCTCGCCTGGGATTTAGCCATTTTAGTTGGTCTTTTATTGAGCGAATAATAATTGATGAGAGTGTATCAGAGTTGAATGACTTTTTGTCAAATTTTAAGCTGTTCCTATATTTCCATATATGCCACTTTGCTTCAAATATTACAGTATTTAAAATATTGCATTTCATAGGAGTCTTGTAAAAGCCAAGTGCTATTGAATCGTAATTCAAACTGCGCGATTCGATGTCGAGTAAATCTATAAGATCATTAATTACGACTTCTAGATGTTTTATGACGGGTTTTATATTATCGCATCTAAAGAATAGATGGATTAAAGTTTCTCTTTCCTTTTTGCACATGTTACATAATCCATTTGATAATCGCATTATATTCAATCTGTGTTCCGTAAAAATTGCATTATGAAGAAATTTCCATTGGAACTGCTTGGCTTTGTTGGAACTGTACGAGCTTTTAATATTCATCCATATATGCTTCCACTCGACATTATTTGCTAAGAGTTGCTCTTCCCATTTTATTTCTGTATTTCGTGACGGGTTTTTATTGCTATGCGAATTTGTAAAGACAAGTATTTGTTTCGTCTTGAGTTTATTTGGTGAAATAAGTTCTTTCTTGAAATTTAGAATGTTTGTGTCTTTCATAAGTAAATTAGAAGTTAAATTTTGTTCTATTCGATAATCATTTGTCTTTAAGGCGTTAATGAATTTTTGAGGAATTGATTTCTTAAGTACTGATCATTCGGCAATCCAGTATTGGGCGAATTGTAGCTTGCCAAGGAGCGTGTTTTCAGAAATAAAGGTTTTTGCGTTCGTGTCCCATATATCGGATAGCGTTTTAATGTTGCTTTTTGAAAATGATTTTAGAAAGACAGGTTTATTTGAAAAAATAATCTCATGATTTCCAAAAAGTGCAAGATTACGGATCTCATCAATGTTTGTGATTGTAAATAATTTACGAAATGATACCCATGCAGAGATTGCTTTTTTGGAAAATTCGGATACTCGGATTTGATTTGGATATTGTAGTCCTTCAATACAGGAGCATTGACATAAGAAGTAGTATTGTGCTAAGTGTGTGTCTGCAGATTTCAGATTATATTTTCCAATAGCATTCCAGTGGTCAAGTTCCGTATTTAAAATCTTAAAGATGGTTTTAATTTGCATACATCGAATTACATTATTAAGATTAATCATACCAAGTCCGCCATATTTAGTGTTTTGGTATATTTTTGCCTTTAAAACTAAAGGTTTTTTATTTTTCCAAATGAACTGTAGCATAATATTTTGTAAGTCAGATGCATATTTATCTGGAATTCCTCGCATTTCTAATTCAAAATTTATTTTAGATAATGCAAATGTTTTCAAAATAAGAACTTTTCCTTGATAGGTAAGATCGCGCGACTTCCATACTTGTCAACACGTTTTTATTTTATTGATCTTATTCAGCCATATTGCATCATTATCAATGTCGTATCCATGGGATACACCTAGCGTTTTCACATTATATTTAGTCCATTTTATTTGTTTGAAAGTAGATGTTTTATCTTTAAGTCTGCCTATAAAGAGGCCTTAAGTTTTATCTTTATTTATTTTAGCACCCGATGCGTTTTCATATATTCTTAATTATTTAAATATGAACAGCAATGATTTTTCGTTTCTAGCAAAAAATGCGTGTTGTCAACATATTGGTTTAATTTGATTTCAAGTTGTATATTGTTATGGGCTGGAAGCAGTATTCCGTTTATATTATTATCATTCCGTATAGCACAGGCCATACCTTCTGCTTGAAGAATATATAAAATCGGCGCTATCAGACAGCCTTGCTTTATAGATCTCGATATCACGAAATATTCTGATATAAAGCCGTTGGTTTGTATAGCGGTTTTTGATGATTTTAATAACATGAAAATCCAGTTCGTGAATTTTTCACCAAAACCAAAGCGATTTAAGCATAAGTTAATCCATTTCCATTCCACCCTATCGAAAGCCTTTGTTTTCGTCTAGAAAAACTATAATACCGTCAATGTTTTCAGTGTCTGAGTATTCTATAATATCTTGAATTAACCGATTAGCTTCGTTGATATACCGGCTGTTAACTTAACCTTTTTGATTAGAGTGAATGAGTTCCGGTAATAGAGGTTTAATTCTTTCAGAGAAGCATTTGGCTATTATTTTGTAGTCAACATTTAATAGTGTTAAAGGGCGCCAGTTCTTAAGATTTTCACGTTCGCCATTCTTGTAAATAAGGGAGAGTACTCCTTTGCACTGGGAACTAGTTAGATTATTGTCTTCACATATTTCGTTGATTACTGATGCAAATTCGTATTTTATGAGATGCCAGAAGGTTTGGTACCATTCTGCAATAATTCCATCCTCCCCTGGGGATTTATTTTTCTTGAATTTAAAAATTGCGGTCTCGATTTCATATAAGGATATGTCTAAATCAAGTTGATCTGCATCATGTTTTTTAACTTTTTTTTCTAAATTCGATAGAAGAGCGTTCGCCGAACTTATATTGATTTCTTCCAAAGCGAAAAGGTTTTTATAGAATGTTGTTTGCTCCTTGAGTATGGAGCTTATGTCATATTTAATATCACCATTTGTGCATTTTATTTTTTACCAAAGCTTTTGTTTTCCTCTTTTTTTTCGAGATTGAAAAGATATTTAGTTGATTTTTCGTTTTGTTCAATAAAGTTCGCTTTTGACCTGATCTTAGCCGCATTCGATTGAAGTTCATAATACTTGTCAACTTCTTTCGATAATGCGGATATCATTTCAGATTTTTCTGTATCATTGTTATTTTTGAGGGTCTGTATTTTGTTTTCAAGATATTTTATTTACGTATATTTTTTGGATTGTTGTTTGCAGTAGTCCAATGAGATGATTTTTATTTTGTGTTTTGTAATGTCCCACCATTCTTTTTTTGATTTAAATTCGTTAATTTTTGTCTTCCAGGATTTCCAGAACATTTCAATAGTTTGTTTATAAACTAGTTGATCTAAAATACTAGCGTTTAATTTCCATAGACCCGGTCCTTGTTCGATTTTTTTCTGAATTTAATCGTAATGATATAACATCATGGTCTGAGTATTGAAAGTGACGTATCTTTAATTGGTCAATTTCGTTATCAATCGTTTTACTGGTCAAGAAATAATCTATGCGTGACTTTGCTGTAGCACGTGAAAAAGTGAACTCAGCCTTGTTTGGATATCGTCTTCGCCATACGTCTTCCAAATCGAGCTCAGAAATCATATCTGTTAATTCCGTTAGCCCTTCCTCTCTAGTATAATGACACGCATTAGATCTACGGTCATTTTTGCTATTCATTACACAGTTAAAATCACCTCGGACAATATGTTGTGAATTTTCATCACAGGTTAGTTTGCCACTAATGTCTTTAAAGAATAATTTTCTAGCTTTTCCTATGTTTGGTGCGTAAATGGTGGTTATTATGTAATTGGAACCGTTTGTGCAATCGACATAGATGCTTAATAATCTACCATTGTTATCTTTTAAGATTTGAGATATATTAAGATGGAGCTGTTTTTTTAACAGTATCGCTACCCCTCTTGACGAGCTGTTACCGTTATTCCAAATGTTTGTCCCACCCCACTGATTACCCCACATCTTAGATTCAAAATCATCTTTACAGTGTATTTCTTGCAATAAGATTATATCAAATCCTTTTTTATGTAGCCAGCGGAATACCTTGTTGCGCTTTTTGCTTTCTCTTAAGCCATTAACATTGATTGAGCAAATTGTAAAAGACATTGTTTAGCGGATGTAATTGTTTCTTTATCGACGTAATTAATATTTACGTATTTGCAGACACACGAGTGTGAACACATACACATGTATACCCACACGCATACATACACATACGAACATACACATACAAACATATACACATACATGTGTACATGCTTATCCATGCATACCCGTAAATATGTGTTCACGTCCAGAGATACACAAGCCTCCATATACACATATATGTGGTCACACATACACATGCATACACATTTGCACAGATATGCATATAGAAAAATACAACCATGCATAAAAACATTTATGTTCTGACACATACACATGCATGCCCAAATACATAGGGACACACCCTAACATAGACCAGCACATATATTTACATGTGGGTGTAACCACATACACATGCATACCAATGTGTATAAATATACTTCTAAATATACACAAGCACACATATACACATGCATATGTACACACGTGCATAACCTCATGCATGCATACGCATTTAAACAGATATAAGCATACACGTATACACATATATTGAATGGTGATTGGTGATATATATCCATTAATATATTTTACTTTGTTTTGCATTTCTAGTTACTGATGGGGGTGTTGAGGTGTTATCGCTCCTTGTGCGCTTCTTCAATGGAGTGTTTATTTCCTGCTCATCGGAAATGCCATCCAAGAGAAAAGCAGACAAGTTGCTATACAAATCTCGAGCACCCTCCTCTGAGACATGGATCCTTTTCGGATCTGACGTATTAAATAAGTTTTTTACAATATTTCCATTCTTTTTGAAAATGTCAACATTGTCAATGTAGTGTGCACATTTTTTGTTTTTGCATCTTTCAAGCATGCAGCTGTTAACAAACATCGCATCCTCATTAAACTTACGCACAATGGAGCTTTTCCCCACACGGGGAAGTATACTGGAAAAAGCAACAGGTGTGTTTGGCCACTGTTTTGATATTTTGTCAATAGCACGTTGGCAGTTTTGAACAACTTCTTGTCTTTCAAATCTTGGAATGTCGTTAGTTCCCAAACGCATGACTACGGAAGTTACATTTTGAGAGTTGGAAATAATTTCCTTTTCTAACGCAGAGTCAATGTTGGCTGCAGTTTGGCCCGATATGCTAACATTTATTATTTCCTTATCAATCACATGTAGTCTGGCACTATTCGAGTCCCCAAAAATCAACTGAGTTTTATGTGCACCGCTAAATTTGTTGCCACTCAAAGATTTATCCTCGCTCGGTTGCGGCGATTTGTTTTGCTGGTCGGTCCCGTGTTCCATGTTCTTGTTTTTTGAATGGTCCTCACCGTCCTCAGTCTCAAGAGTTGATGCTTTTTCGGTTGTTGTCACCTCGTGTATAGTGTTGTTGTTTGGTTTTATTAAGTTGCCGTCGGCGCAGGAGATGACTTCCTTGCTCAGTTTGTCCGGGATGCGCGGCTCGGTTTATTGGCTTTCCAGGATTTCCGACGTGTATTCGCCATATATCGGTGCGAAATTCTCCACAGGGCAGTTGTTTCATGTATGCCCTTCTGAATCGCAAAAGTGGCAGATCACATCTCTTGGACAGTTTTTTTTCTCATGAGAAAACACCTTTAAGACTCAGTTTAATCCATTGAAAGTCCAGTATATTAATTAATTTTAGAAAAATATACAGAATCCTGGTCTAAAGAAAAAACCCTGACGCCATCTTTCAAGGGTAGATCACTCTTCTCCTAAATATTGATCCTCTAAATATTGATTTAATGCCTTATGGACAAAAAGCGTCATTTGTTAAAATAACGTGGACAAAATTTTCACGCATACAAAATTGTTCAATATTATATCACATATGAGGTCAAAACTTGTTGTGCGAACAAACGTCAACATTATTCTAAAATGCATGCATATAAAGGGTATCATCCGGACAAAAGTTTCTTATTTCTTTCCAAATTTTAGCGGACAAAGTGCATCATGCGGACAAAGTCAAAGTATGTATATTTTTTTCTGCGGACAAAAAGCGTCAAGCGGAAAAAGTATGTTGTCTATAAATCACATCACCATTAAAGTCAGGTAAGGAGAAATATCTTATTACATTATAGGTGCAGAATGCAAATGATTTCCAGCAGTTGTTTACGGACCTTGCTTTTCTCGAGAAACTTATTTATAGTTCACCGACATATTTTACGAAGAAATGTCAAAATATTGTCCTTAGGATATTTGTTTGTAATTCCTTTCATAGTACTGTATAAAAACACAAGGTTAAATGCAAATGATTTCCAGCAGTTGTTTACTGACTTTGCTTCTCAGAATAAACTTATATATAGATTCACCGACATGTTTTACACAGAAATTTTAAAATATCGTATAGAAACACAAGGTTAAATACACCTTGTTTTTCTCGATAAACTTATTTATAGTTCACCGACATATTTTACGAAGTAGTGTCAAAATATTGTCCTTAGGATATTTGTTTGTATTTCCTTTCATAGTACTGTATAAAAACACAAGGTTAAATGCAAATGATTTCCAACAGTTGTTTACTGACTTTGCTTCTCAGAATAAACTTATTTATAGATTCACCGACATGTTTTACAAAAAAATTTCAAAATATCGTATAGAAACACAAGGTTAAATACAAATGATTTCCACTAGTTTACTGACATTGGATTTGAGGATAAATTTATAATTAGATTCACCGGTATATTATACGAGGAAATGTCAACATGTTATCCTTATAGCTTAACAAAAAATCATTACATGTTTTTGAAGTAATGCAATTGGTATCCTAGAGTCTCGTTTTGTTATGTAAATTATTTGCACCCCACTCTCACTCAACTGATATCGTGTTTGGCAGGTTAATAAGAAGTTAAAATAATCTTTAGAATTAAGCGAAAAGGAGTGGTAGCAACAAATGTAACACGAATATCGTCTTACTAGAAAATCACAACACCTGCCTTACCTGCCGACTGCTTTTGCAATAGTGGATACTATCGGATAAAAGGGAAATTATACACCAAATGCAACCAATAAAACAACACAGACGACCCGAAGGTTGGTTGAGACTGTCCATGAGTGTTATTATACCACATGCCCGAAGACCCCAGCAAAGACTATTCACTGCCGCCACAGAACACCTAATACTATTGTACATTTTGCGTTTCTCCATCTAATCTTTAGTACTTATGAGCAAACTAGTCCAATATTGCAAGCTAGAAAAGTAGAGTTGTATCATTTAAGCAGCAATTGATGTTAATTTAATAAATTGTGGCGGTAGTGTTATGGACATTCACGCCAGAGGTTGCCAGTTCGGTACCCAACTCGACCCGATGCCTCTTATTATACAACACTCTATACTGGTTCTAGCCAGAAAGCGGACTCGAAAGCTATTCGTATAAGTTCTGAGCTTTATGCGTATGAGAGTTAAAATGATTTAGTATTAACTAAATTAACAACAAAAATAAATAAGACGCATATATTGTAGTTGGTATATCTTGCTTGCATATGATTAGAATAAATAATTTTAAATTTAGATTATAGATATAGACCGCATAAACACTGTCAAATACTGTCAAATTACTATTTTATTTTAACGAGACAGTAACCAGAGTACCCGGATACAAATGCGACATAATGTATAGGAAAAGGTAAAGTCCCTGCATTTTGTAAATTATGCATAAACACTTAAGGTAAAATGCAAATAACTTGCAGAATCGGATTACATACTTTGTTCACTTAAGGATAATTCGATATTCGAATAATTGGTATGTTACTGTGAAAAACATTAAAGTGTGTTTGTTTATGAATAGTCAACGTCCTTTTTCACGGCATCGACTGAACTAACCGGTCACGACATGGGACATTAAGTAATTGCGTTATAAATTGTTTTTATTATGTTTACTTTCTTACATATTTATGTTTTTGTTGACAACTTAATTTTAGTATGGTTTGTCTGGTAGTTTATCAGTGCATCTTGTTTTTTTTCTTATTTATTACATTTTATGTGGGTTTTTTTATGATAATCAATTGTATGGATAACAATTCTGTGCGAACATTCCATTTTTATAGCAACACTAAACTTTAATTTGCTGAATCTTTTTCATCTGTGTTTGCTTCTTCTTCTGCTTATTTTATTAATCGCTTTTAAGCGTTAAATATTTAAGCGTTATACATCGCGGTTTTCTTTTGCTAAGCAAAATCCAAAGTATAATATTTTGCGATATACCTCTACCCACCCGCAATTTACACACATTTATAATGTTTGAATTTTACATGTTTGAAAACTAATAGCGATTGTTATTGATTATAATATACTAAGTTATAATATTTTAAACACTTCATTAACTATAGTAAAATAGGAGAATTGTCTGACCGCCTTTCCAATGAATGTAACTTGGTATCATTTGATCGAGTTTAAATTTTTTTATGCATCATTGGATAGTAAATGCACCTCTATTGCAACATAATCATCATTGACACAACAGATGAATTTCCTACAGAAACGCATTTATTGAACATATTTACGATAGCCCTTCATATCTAAATCGTGATTTTGGGTTTTAAAATGGTGTTTTTAAACATAATTTAATTAAGTATTTTAAAATTGTATGTGCCTGCGTTGATTATCGATTGTTTAACAGACCTAATACAAAATATATTTATGATTAATCATTTGGAAAGATCTCCATGGCTCGGTAAAGTTAGTAGAGTAGCAGAATGAAAATTGGAAAAAAATGAAGGTAGTTTTTATCATTTACTTTAGCACAGTTACATGCATGAACGTACAGAAAAGCTAAATAAACGCGTTTTTTTTACAAACAATCACAACGCGAACGTTTAAAGGGAACATTTTCTCATTACACCAACATTAAAATTCTTATTTTATTACCGTATTTACGTTTAAACTAACAAATGATGAACCGGATTCTCCTCGCTGCACATTTTTGCCTACATAGTCTTCAGCGGAATAGCAATTTATAAAAGAATATTTTTTCCAGTAGAACAGCAGAATAGCAGAACAATTATCATTCATGCGAGCAGAAAGCAGGGTAGCAGAATGAAAATTGGAAAACATGTTTTTTTGATAATTTCTGATAGTTCAGCTACATGCATGAACGTACAGGAATGCTTAAGAAACGGTTTTTTTACAAGCAATCACAACCCGAAAGTTAAAGATGAACTTTTCTTCATTTCACCAAAAGAAAAAGAAAATTTTACCGAATTTACGTTAAAACTAACAATGATGAGCCGGATTCCCGTCACTGCACCGTTTTGCTTATAGCGTTTTCAGCAGAACAATACTTTAGCAAAACAATTTGTTTTTCATTTTAGCAGAGCAACAGAATAGCAACAATTCAAAATTTGAAAAAAAGTTTTTTTTATCATTTATTTCAGCGTAGTTACGTACATGAACTTATAGGATGGCTTAAGAAATGTTTTTTTACAAACAATCACAACCCGAAAGTTAAAGATGATCTTTTCTTCATTTCACCAAAATGAAAATTCTCAGTTTCTTACCGAATTTGGATTAAACAATGATGTTCCGGGTTCACCTCTCCACCATTTTTAACATTTCTGATATAATGTCTTCGGCAGAATAGCAATTTATCAAAAACGTTTTTTTTTTTTTCATTTTTACAACAGAACAACAGAATAGCAGAATGGAAAAAAAGTTGGGTTTTTTTATCATTTATTTTAATACAGTTACATGCATGAACACACGGGAAGTCTTTTTTTTTTTACAAACAATCGTTACCGGAGAGTTAAAGGGACCTTTCGCATTTAACCCAAAGGAAAATACTCTTATTATTTCATAGAATCGACGTTTAAACTAACAATGATTATCAGAGTTCACCTCCATGTACTACACCATTTTTGTTAATAATGTCTTTAGCTAAATGAGCACACGTACATAACGTGTTCCAGCTTAATGATCATGCGTCTTTTTTCATTTTTCCAGAGTGTTCATTCCACGAGAGACTGGGAATTGTGAAATAAATGAATGTTGCCTTTTATGATTTATTTTAGTCAAGTTACATGCATGAACATACAGGAAGACGAAAGAAATGTATTGTTTACAAACAATCTTAACCCGGAAGTTAAAGGCAAACTTAATTTTTTACCTAATTCACGTTCAAATTAACAGATGACGATCCGGATTCGCCTCTCTGCACCAGTTTATACCTTTTGTTGACAGTGTCTTAAGCATAACAGGAATACAGGAAAAACAGCAGAGCAGCAGAATAACAGAAAGAAAATTGGAAAAAATGAAGGTTGATTTATTTTAGTGTATTTATATGCAAGAACATACCGAAAGTCTTAAGAAATATTTTTTACAAACAATCACTACTCAGAAATTAAAGGGGAACTTTTTATCATTTCACCAAAACGAAAACTTTCATTTTTATAACGAATCTACATTCAAATTAACAATGCTTAGCCGGGTTCACCTCCATGTACCATTTTACACTTTTTTTGTTCATAATATATTCAGATAAAGTTACAAACGAAACGTACACTTGCACAATCCGTTCAACACATATTTTTTATATGGCATACTAGCATCAACTTGTTCATGTTGAGGAAAACCTCAGAATCATTGATTGATTGATTGAATGTTTAGCGTCATGTTCTGCCATCCAGGGTAAACAGACGATCAAGTAATCTGAACCACTCTTTTCTTGGATCCTGAAATGTTAACGAGTAGTCGAGCACACCCATCTCCGCAAGTAACTGATAACAATCCTAATTGTATCAATGGTGAGAGACAAATGATAAAATGAGGCACAAGGTCGTAGTATATCGCCAAGGAGACTCTGGCTGGGCGGGGATTCGAACTCGCAACCCCTGGATTGATAGTCAGACACGCTGTCATTTTACTGTTTTTATATATATATATATATATTCTTTGTGAAAGTTAAATGTGCTTCTCGATTAGCCCAGTCTCTTTTGGATTCATATTTTGAGTTCTAATATAGTTTCAATAGAATCCATAATGTTATCAAAGATTTGGAAAAATTGGATAACATACATAACACACATCGTAAAACTTTATAGGGGATTTATCATTGTACACGCGTCCGTTAAATTACAAGTGATCCTTATTTATTTTTTGTATTTCCGGTTTATGCACTGGTGAGTCAAGGACTGTAACCCGTACAACTTAAATGGTTGGTTCCCACGGTTAGTAAAAAATGATGCAGGACGGCAACCAAAAAATGAACTAGAAGAGTTAGCTCCCTTGACAAAAAAAGTGCACGTTTGGCTAAACCAAATAACTTACTCTTTCCATACTTCGAAAAGTAGTCCGATAAGTATATGAATAAATGTTACGGTAATACGCATTATTTCGTTGCATACACGATGTTTTTTATGATTTAACAATATATATATGTATATACAATTAATGTATCCTTATTGAATGAAATTGATAAATAACAGTTTCGAATCTGCCATCCGAACAACACGACTCCAGCTGAGGGACGCCAGCCAACATATTGTTGTCTAGGATCTTAGTACAATTATACGTAGATAAGGCTGATACACTTGTTATTTTCTCGCTACGATAGGTGTACTATTTAATCAGTTATTGTAGATGCACGGTCTTGGAAGTATTGCCACTTACAAATAATGCTTCGTGGACAAGTAGTTTTCGTTACAGATCGTGACACCGTGACAGTTGTGTTGACATATCTGCATGAAACGTAATTAACACCGACAAAAAATGATGGGTTCAGTCAGTCAGTCTATGTTTGTTTACCCTATCAGCTTTGCTCAAGTCATTTTGTCGTCTACATATACAGTGTTAATTTTTGGAAGTGTAAGAACCAATAATGTATTTATAACATGACTTGCCTTGTTGTTTCAAATAATTTTCTCTGCTAAAATTGATAAGGTAGTATAGTTGTTAGCCGGGGTATTTTTTTGTTTGTTAGTATGGGGTAATTCATGTTGCTGTCGTTAGGATACATTATTGCTTCAGGATCCAGGGGTCTCCAGTTTCATTCCCGGTTTGGTTTCATCACAGTGCCTTATTCGGGTAAGTAAATGAAAGTTTAGTGAATGTACATAGGTCACTTACAACATGTTAAGCTAGCTATTATAGCGTCGTGGTTGAAGTGCACTGACTGTATTGGAGCAATGAAGTACAGGGTTAGTACTCGGATGGGTGACTGCTGTCACTTTAATGGCGTCGAGGATTAACTTTCAAACCTGTGTCTGCACAATCTCTCTTTCCTTGGGATGGGACTGGATATAGCCAGGAACTGCGGGAAACCACAGGCTGTGCAGTTGATGGCTTATAAGCCCTAAAGGTTAAAGAGGGGAGGAGTGTAGTGAATGTTTATAGGTCACTAACAACAGCCTTATTGTTCTGCTAGCTTTTGTAGCGACATGGTTGAAGTGCACTGACTGTAAGTTGGAAGTTAAGCAACAAATTATAGAGTTAGTACTCGGATGGGTGACTGCTGTCACTTTAAAAGCATGCAATCCTTTGAATGGGATTTAAAGCAGTTGGTCCCGCGTCCAAGGAGAGTAATTTCCATGATGTTGATAAGTGGAATAAGCTTCCATCGCATTCATGAAGAGTTTGACATCCCTACCTGATGGCGAAGGGGATAATCCAGTAAAGAAATTAAAGTGCCTGTAAAATAAACATGTGCACTTTGTGCCTGCACATTATCCTCGGGTTAGGGACTCCTATGTTACTATAATTTCTTTAAAATGCAGAGTAGACAGATTGGTTGGAACTGTTTGAATACTTGAGAAGCAGCATTTAGATTAAACAGTTGGAATACCATGCTGTTCATTTGATACTTTTGGCCGTTTAGGCTTAATTAAAATATTTTGTAGAGCTGTGTATTGCTTGAGAAATGGTGATGACCGGCCTGGTGATTGAATATATGATCTTCCACAAGCGATGCGGATGCTCTACCCCTAGACCACTGGTGCGGTTTTACAGGATGGAGGATTTCCAGTAAATACTAAACTAGCTCCTCTTCAGCACTGATTGTATATTAAACCAAGCACAGTACTGAACAGGCATACTTCTGTGTTTGAAAATGATTTTAGTTGGTTACTTGCTGTATTGCAATACACTTGATAAATACAGTTGATTAAGGCATGTTATACACGATATGCCATATTGTGATATAACGCGATTTCAATATATTGCTACAGTCCTACATATCTAGTTGATCCACAACAATCCTGCTGGTTGGAAACTTTTTTATCCCCACCCCCAATAAAAAATATTGTTGTTCATTCAACATATTCTAGGTCTTTGCTTACAAGTCCTTTCTCTGTCCGTATCCTTTAAAAGGATTTTCAGATTGGATGCAAATTAAAAAAGTCCCCTACCTACCCACCTCCTATCTGGTATGGGTTGGAAATGGCAAACAAACAATTTTTAAGAGTGGTCTTAGTTGTCACATATTCAGATAATATAATGTACACTTGGTTTGTGGTGTCGGGGTACATCTCTATAGTGTAAGCTAGCACACTTTTCTGTTTGAAAAGAGCTCCAGGTTCAAGTCCTTGTGGGGATCTTGACACCCATACGAAGTTGTACAAACTAAAAACTCCATTATATTTGTCAAAATTTAAATAAAAATGTAATAGATTGTGTAAATACAATGTCGACCTTTCTTTACCAAGACTGTACACATGAGTGCCCATTACCAACTGACATAGGTAATAATTATATATATAAGACAATACAATTGGTATGGACTTAAAGCTATATGATGCTAATAGAATGGGGCAACTAGAACTATTACCTGAATACATATAGACAACCAGGTTGGACTCAAAACCAGTCTCAAAATGTTACAATCATGTAGTAATGAAAGTAAGTAAAACAGAAGAGAGGAATCTAACAGAGAAATACCACAAGTTCTGTTTGTTTACAATAACTGAGACAATTACATTATGTCACTGACAATATAGTTAAACCTGTGTTAGTGGTCACCTTTATTAAAAAAACAATTTTGTTGTAAACAGCCACAACCTAGACACTGGATTCTGTCAGTCAGAACTATAATATGAATGTAAGTGTTGTTTAAAACATTCTGTACAAATTATTTTACCAAATAATTCTTTAAGAACTGCACCCAATATGTACATCTATGGGTTGTTGTTTTACTACCGGATATTTAACCATAATAAGGGATATTACTTAATCGAATAGATGATATCATTTATAGTACAAGTGATATCACTTATTCGAATATGAATAAGTGATATCCTCTATTCAAATAAGTGATATCACCTATTTGAATAAGTGATATCGCTTATTAATATGGATAAATAGAAAAACCGCACCCCATATACATAAAATCTTTTTGGTGATATATTTCAAAAAGTGGATTATTCAACCAGTTACTGGTTCAGCCAAATTTGAAAAAAATAAATATTACTGTATACCACTTACAAAGACTTTTACACTGATATATAATTAATGAAACACATCAAAAATATTTGGTGGCAATTTATTCCCTAAATAAAAATAGATTTGACACAAAAGTAGCACTCTGCACAAGTAAGTCCATTTGTACCCCATTATATACCTTTGGTAACTGAGGTTACTTGTTATATGTCTTTGGTATCCTAGAAAAAAACATTTATGCTAAATAATTTTTCACATTGTAGTTAAAATTAGAAATATAAATAAATGTCTCTATCCCTGGTTACTCTTTGTCCTTCTTTGTCTTTTGGCACTCTAGATTACTACAGCAAATATATAGCATAAAAATTTAAGAAATACTAAAAAACATGTCTTTTTTCTGGTTACTTGGTTATCTTTCTTTGTGCGGAGCGTGTGGTCCAGTGGTAGAGTACAAAACCCATGATCAGAGGGTCGTGGGTTTGATCCTCCGCCATGGGTATGTGTGGTGTCCTTGAGCAAGACACATTCCCACATATGCTTAATACTGGTTTTAACCAGGAAGTTTTCTAGCGTGATTTTTCTAAGTTGTAAGAACTTGTGTGATACAATCGAAGTAAAAATAAATAAGTTTAAACAAATCCTTCCTTATCTTTGGTAACTGATGGTTACGACAGCAAATATTCAACATCCAAGCAAGGACCTACATAGATTCTATATACTTCTTTGAGCGGACTTGCACATGGACATACAAACAGACTTACATATTTTGGGGCATATATGAAACAATAAAAGTGCTATATTTTCTATTAAACTTTAGGCAATTTATTATTTTGACAGTTATAAATCTTATCCTGACACACTGATATTAAATAATCTACATAAACAGTGATTGAAATTGATAAATCCCCTTTTAGGCAGTGTCTTATATCATATTATTTACGAAATATATTCGATTAATTCGGTGACTTTTGTTATGTATGTACATGCAGTTATGCTATTTGTGTAATATTATGTATTGCTATAAACAGTTAATACGTTTAAACAGAGACCAGTGCAACTCACATTGATAAAGGAATTGTATTATCATAATACACATATTACTTTATTTAGTAACAAAAATGAACATGTTTAAAGCAGGTTATTGACTTCACGCGTAGGTCATAATCGGCCCGATTCTTTTGGCGTCAAATTTCACGAGAGGGAAAACGTCGGACGTCATTTCCGTTTCGTTTGGTTTTTTCGGTTTCATAAGTTATCTAAAGAGCTTGACGTGATTTATATATATATATATTTAAGATACTAAAATCGAGAATCGGCATATGTGAAAAGAAATCAATGATTGAAGATAACGCGTATCTCGATTTTGTCGTTCGAATTCCCGAGTTTCTTACAATTCTCGAGTTTGAATTAAATTTTATTTCATTTATTTGAACTATTTAGCCACAGTATACGACCGTCAGTTGTAATTACTCCCCTTGAGTAGTGCAACCGAACATGTGTATTACAGACACGAGAGAGCCGGGCCAGGAGATGATAATCGGCTAGCAATTCATAATTGCCCTCGGGCTAATGCCCTGTGGTAAAATCAGTACATCCCATACGGTACTAATCAATTAAATCACCAGAGAACCAGCCCGTTTATGTGCAGAACTCGCAAGAACAGATTAACAGCTCAGACTAAAAGGACGCACATAGTCTGGTGAAATTTCTCATATATGTGCTTGAAATCGATGTAAGAGGTACGGCGTGTTTATGAACGGCAACCGGCAATAACCTACATTAGAAACAATCGGTTACCAAAAAATATTTTACCTTTTGACTGAGTTATAAGGTCAAAGGCCACCACAAGCAAAAGGATTAACTGGACGAGATAATAACAAAAGCATTCATATTTTCGACATCTGTTGATTGTTTTGACCATCGCTACTGGTTTATCGCAAATTACCAATGACAAGAGTATAAAATAATAACAAGTATCATTCAATGAGGGCTTTGGGTCAAACGTCAACAACTGAAATATTGAAGAATTTGCTCAAAATATGACATACTACTAAATTGTTTTAGCCTTATACAAGGCAACTCATAAGGGTTTTTGTAACACGTGTCTAATGTCATTATACAAACTTAAGCACAACATTTTCTTATGTTTTGATGCAAATACCAGGTATACATTTAGTTCCACAGACTTAAAAGGCCAAAGGTCACAAAATAGTATCATGCGCAAAATTTTAAGCTGGAACTGATATATATATATATATATAAAATAACAATATTTATATTTAAGATATTTGTTATATATTTTACCAATAGAATTGATTCATTTTAAATATATCTTTGAATGTGTATGAAATGATGTGTATCATCCATTAAGTTCATTGAATCAAATATTGAAGAGGGAGTTGTTAAAAATATGTCGTATTCTTTCATTAGATTTTTAGGTTTATTATAGGATATTGATCAAAATAAGGTAAAATGTTTGCATCATGTCATCATACACACAAAGATCTACTGTATATTTTCTTATTTATGAGAATATTAAAGCAACACATCCACGTTTAAACTTTTTTAAAAAGTTTTTCAATTGAGTTGTGAGCACATTTCCCATACATTAATATATGGTCAGTGAGCTGTATATGTGCTAACAAACACTATCCAGAACGCTTTAGAATTATAAAAAAAGATGTCCAAATTATAAAGCGTGACAAACGCTTTATAAATTATTTTTAAATTGCCGAGGATTCCAACTTGGCTTCAAATTGAATTATGCGAGTCGTATTAAAAAACTTCACGTTTTAGTGCGTAGTGTACTTTTCCTGCCTTGAAAGTCATTTTGACAATTTTTTTTGACTCGGATGAGTTACACGCTTGTTTTATAAAGTGTTAGTCACGCATTACAATTTGGGCATCATTTTGTTCGGGATTGTGTTTATATGCTCATATACAGCTAATTGATCATATGTTTGTATGGGAAATGTGCTAATAACTCAATTAATTGTGTGTTTTTTTAAAAGTTCAAACGTGGATGTGTTGCTTTAATATATACGTTTTGGAAGGAACTTGGCCTTACATGCCTGTTTTCGGTATTTTGTACAAAATGCAGCTGCACGTAATTTAATAAATGTGCTGTATGTATCAACTTTTTAGAGGTTATGCTTCTTCACATGTAGGGATATTAAGACAATAAATGTGGCATAAGGTCTGTCCAATCGCATTACAGCAGTGTATCACAATAACTGTTAAGCTTCACCACTAAGGTCCTAGCACATTGAACGCGCTGGTCCTCGAAATATTTGTATAATAAGGTTGTAGCAATACGATACGTGGAATAAAACACTACCTGATGTTTGGGAATTCTAATGGGACCTCTCATATTTAACATTGAATTTGATTTGTATTGAGATTGTAAAATATGATTATTAATCAATATATCATAAGCATAAATTAAATTGCGAAATCAGGTTCCCAAATAAGACGTACATCCCCTACACCATTATCACGAAACCTTTCATTTCTAAAACCCTAACAAATAATATCAAATTGAAAATGGGTGTGTCAAATCAATCATTGAAACTGTCTCTGAGAAATGATGATAAACACAATGTGTTACCAGCAACAGAAAATACAGCACTAAAGAAAAGAAAATTATATTAAAGTCACACCCGGACTTGGTAGCTCTAAAATTATTGGTATTGAAAATAACACAGAAATATATTGAACTAGGCATAAATATCCGTCAGGCTAAACGGCAAAAGTCACTTAGTCTAGTAGAACTGGTTACCTCACTGCAGACTCTTGTATTGTATGGTCCATGCACTAAATTACATGATGCAGAATGCAATACTATGAAATATAAAGCTGGGCAACTTTTTAGTATAGAATAATTAAATTAAAAAAATAAACTTTCACACTGAACATCTTCTTCACCAGTAAGCAGTTATATTTAATTAATATTATATCTGGAGCATTTCCAGACAAATGTATAATAGGCTTTTTGTCATTTCTCAGCGCAGCAGTACTTATAAAAGACACTTAAAAGAGGGTAATATATAAATGTTTAAATATATTTAAGTTGAAAACTGTAACAGTTGTACTGCAAGACTAAGGAAGTAAATACAATGAATAAATTCCGATATATGTTAAATAATAACTCTTGGAAAATCAGTTTTGTTTGCCGAATCTGACGGTTTTAAATCTGAGCCAAAGTTTAGTTTGAACAGAAATGTAGCTGATATGATCTGATATCTAAATCATTTAAATTTATATAAGGATAGCTAAACTAATTATTGAAGTCCTATTCAAATGCCAATAGGAATTGTTGGACTTAGTATAGCAACTACTAGTGCATGTTTCAGAATATCGGCTGTTATCATTTTAAAGAAAGACTAAATCGAATGCCTTCATTTATTATCTGGTTTAAATACAATGATATGTTCTGAGAGAGAAGAGAAAGGGTACCTATAGCTTGCAATCTATTACTGCACGTAATATACACGTTGATGATCATTGTATTTAGCAAATATGAGAGTGTCGTAGAAAACACAACTTTATGTTTACGTAGAGTTTGAAAGGTAACTTTATAGTATATCAATCAAAACAGAACTCAAATACTAAACAAGCAGTATGTAATGATTGTAATTGGTCAAGAATATCATGTACATGCATGAAAGCAAAGCATAGTGAATATCGAAGAAATATTGATTTACCACAGTTCTTACAACATGAACTGTTTTCTGTTCTTCTTGCTCAGATCTAAATATCTGGTACAGCTTATGACCTTCCTAAACACATGATGTCTGTCATATTCTAGAGTTAGGAGTAATTAACAGTCAAGTGATAGCTAAGAACTTGTCCAAGGCAAAAGTAGACCAAAAGGTATTCAAAACCGTTGAAATCTTGTGGATATGTTTATTGTCAAATTAGTATCTTCAGCTTTTCCATCAAATATGGTCATTTTGCCCTCAAACTGGAAAGAATTCATTGATCTTACTAAAATATGTAAAACACATTTAGTATAATATCTTGATGACTTAACTGGAACATGAATGCAGACATTTCACAACTGGTGGAGTTACCTGTTTTTTTCTTACAAACCACGGAGAAACAGATACAATAGCGTATCTTAATTCCGTGATTTACATCCATTCATGTCAACGTGTGTTGTAACAGTGAATCATTTATTGTAAGAAATCAACACAGCAATATATAAGAATTATACTGATCACTAAGGTCATATTATTTGGAACGACCCATACGTCAAGTGTTTTTATCTGGCAGTAAATAAGATATACAATGCATAGTTATTAAATTGTAATACAAATTAAGTGTACCTGATCTAGTTCATGAAAAGCAGACTATCGAAAAGGCATGTCTTAATATTCTTACAATTCCATGTTAATGTACTTGAAAAGTCCATAACTTAACTTATTATATATAATATTGTTGCGATCTTGATGATAGCTGTCGAAACAACATATACCTGCGAATTGTTAAGATATTTCAAAACATAATTCCAGTTATGAAATTTAGTTGAAATACAAACTTATACGGTTTGTTTATGGACACATGGGTACAATTTAATCAGATTTATCAGCGTTGCAATGAGTAATGTAATAGACAAGGTTTGGTTATTTTAATTCAGATTAACTATTCTTCGCTACATCAAACTTAGTTTTACTGCAATAACTTCTTTAATCTTTTGTCAATCAAAACACAGATATACCAATATTATATTAATGTAAAGATAAAAAATTATAAATGTCTTAAAAGTTTAGATAATACGAATGGTTTGATATATCAAATCCACCAAAACATGATAAAATCAATATTTAAGTCGGATTGGTAAACTTGAAAAAAAATCCCTGTTTTAAAAATATACAGCACTTAAATATTGCTTGACGACCTTCACATCATCATTCAGTCCCTTTCTAAGATGAAACACATTTTACAACGTGTAAACCTACATGACGGACCAAATTGAAATCAAAATGAAATAACATGATTCATTTAATATGTAACTAAATAAATTGCAATTTTAAGCGGGAAATCTATTTCAGTTTGACATAGGCGCATAGCGCAATTTAGGAAATCCCTTTTCCCTTAGGAAATCCCGTTTTTGCATGTTTAAATATATATCTTTTTGGCAATACGGGGCCAATAAATGTGCTGGAATCCCACAACAGTTTAGTAAGGACTCCCGGAAAATGACTTCGTGATCGTCGTACCGAATTAAATATGTGGGGAATCCTGCATAAAAAACTGCGGGAACGACTTCTAGCAAATGCTGGGAACTTGCAATAAATTCCACTATTCAAAAATGTACAGTACGATCACCATTAAAACAGTGATTAAACGCTATAAATGTATTAAAGTATTGCAATAAACTTTATAAATTAAAAGAACAAATATTAAACTACAACTTCATACCTTTGTATTAATATTGCATACATTATAAAGTATTTATTTTAGCGATAAAACTTTATCAGCAATGAATGTAGATGTTATGTATCTAGCAACCTAGTAACAGGCTCCCATAATGCTTTACTACAACAACAGCAGCATGGTTGCCTCAGCAATGACAGATGCTCTTTTGAAAGTGATACATCGATTTAAACATCCTGGCTTAGCCAAGGCCAGGGCGCCAGATATTGTGGACAACTTGGTTAGTTAACCTTTAGTCTATGTGGAAATCACCATAATGTGCGACATGGATAATTTAGAAAGCGGTGTATTTTACAGAAAAGTTGAAAAACCTCAGCTGGAAACATTTCGTCATCTTGTAACATACCAAGACCAGGGTCCGATTTCAACTTGGCAAACACACTACAGCTGCCGCAAACCAAGGTTTAGCGGTTGCATACTATTAGTTTTACTCTTATGTATATTGTTGGACAACGTCGTATACGCTACAAAACGCCCCAAAGTCGAGACTTTTGTAAAACCCGAAACGTGGTCGAACAAAAAAATTAAAACTGGAAGTTTTACAAATTTGCAATATCTGCAGTCCCAGGGCGTTTTCTCCCATGAACAACGGGTTTCAACATAGATAGCAGATAGGAAATCTTTTCGGTTGTATAAGCCAAGATAAAAACCAACATTGAATTGTGTTTTGTGTTGTTGTTGTTTTTCAGTTTGAGTCAGTTGTACTTATATAACGTCAGAGCCAAGTGGCCGACGTTTGTTTACCAGAATTTAGAGTCAGGTTGTCAAGCCAAGTCATTATTCATCAGCCAGTGTTTAGAGTCATGTGGCCTGGTTATCCCGGATTGACAAGTGAAGAAACCATCATACTTGTAAACATAAGTGTATAGGATATTTTTTTTAATATTGCCAGGGTTGTAGCATATAATATTATTTTCTTAAATATTAGTTTATCCAGGTTTAGCTACGATTGTGGGGTTTAAACTGGCATTTCGGATGTATTACTAATTTCTATTTTCACAAAATTAATAGGTAAAATATCTTCATTTTATTACAGTTATCTAAGCATTAAGGTGTAACCCATCATTGATTTTTGTTCTTTATTCTATAGTAAATAATAAAAGTTTGAAGGCTTGTCATTCATAGAGAGACCCAAATAAAGGAAGTGAAACATATATTTTACTGTTCTCAAAACTAAATCTAAGAGATCTACAAATGCACTTGTATAAGAAAATGTACTATTTATGAGTTCATATACATTAAGTGGTGTGCTACCTTTGATTTCTGGTTTGTAACGAAAAGTAAGAAAATATACACCTCATACATTCTTCATAACACTAAATAAGAATCAGTCCCATTCCCAACATATCTCGGCATCACAGTCTCATAGGACCTATCATGAAACACACACATCGATAATATCACCAAAAAGTCAAACCAAGTATTAGGATTCATCAGAAGAAACATAGAGGTCCATTCACAAGCGCTAAAAGCTACTGCATATACTACTCTAGCCAGGACCTAACTCGAATACTGCTACTCTGTTTGGTCTCCCCGTACCGACACACTCATTTACCAATTAGAGGCTGTGCAGAGATGAGCTGTTAGCCGAATTGAACATGTCTCTCCTTAGAAACCTGTTCTATATTCAATATTTTGAACTAACCCTATCAACTGTTTTTATATTAACCTTCTTGTCAGTGGCGCGCGTCAGTCTAGGTCCCCAGCAGGGGTTTGACTTAATGGCAGATAGATGGCTCGGGCGCCTCACTACATGGAGTTTGTGTTTCGATGGTATTTTAAACACCATCGCTCATTCACCCACCGTTCATATATGCATTGTGTTTTTACTGAGGGAGGTGCAACATTTTGCTTTGCACCAGTCGATTGAGCCCCTGCATCCCCTCCTTTACTCAGGACATTATGGACATAGTGATCTATAGTGTCAATTTTTACTTTTGACTCTATAAAACTTCAAAACCCCAACATAAACGAGAAAGGAAAGTAAGGTTTTCATGAATATGTGGGTACTTATAATTAGCACAAATAATAAGAATAACACAATATTCCATCACAGAATTGCTTTCATTTAGTCTACTAATCACATTATATACTCTATGAATGCAGAAGAACTAAGACATTATTTATAGTGGATTCTGCCACTGTATCACTGAGGATAGCATTTGGCATCAAGTCTGATCTTCTATTTGGAGCATCTGTACGAGTTTGTATCCACTTCAGGGCTACACACCACAGGCCAAAGACCAACCCACCATAGCTTAGACTCTGCTATTGTTTTTACTCTACAACAATTTCTGGGAAGGACGTTCAATAAGTAATTTATTTCGTCCCATAAACTATGAACCGAGGACATTTTTTATAGACATATAATAGAGACGTAGGATTTGTTTTCAAAGAGAGGATTCCGAAGTCTATTGAAAAAATGGCAAGGTCAGTTGATCAATTTAGAGAAGCTAGGCAAGCTAATGTAGTAGGTCTTACTAGACAAACTGTTAAGAGAGTTAGTGGAGGTCTAGCCTTAGGGAATATCAAGTAAGTAGAACAGAGACGGCATAATATGAGTAGATTCCCAGAGACTAATGTTAGACCAGACAGGAAGTGTTTTCGATGTAACAACACTGGACATGTGGTTGCAGGTTGCCCAGTTAAAAGTTAATTCTAAAATCGGTAGTGTACAACAGGTAGACAAAAATAGTAACTTCATGGCGTAAGATTTGAAAGCCCTAGAGGACGACAAGCAGGTTATAATTCTTTCAATAGATATGGCAATATGCAGAATATAGGTAGTCCAAATACTTGTGGGGCATGTACTCTGAGTAGTGATAGCATCGTTGATACTTGTGCAAGAAAATCTGCTATTCCAGAATATAGATCAAGCGTGAGAACCAGATATTCCTAACCTAGTTTGGACCGTAGCATAGTTACTAAACAACAAGCTATGGAGTAAGGTGCATTCAAACTTGAAAGTAGTTGATGCTACTAAAGTTGCGGTTAATCCTGCAGATATGATCAAGGCACAGCAGCATGATAGCACTTTGAGTAAAACAAGAGATAAAGTAAGCAAGTTAAAGCTCCATTAGATAAGATGCGCATAATAGATGTACCTTTCAGTACAATTGCAGTAGATATAGTGGGACCCTTACAGTCAATTACAGATAAAGGACATAGATATATACTCACTATAGTAGATTACGCCGCTAGATATCCTGAGGCTGTGGCCTTGCCTTCTATAGAAACAGAAAGGGTTGCAGAGGCACTAGTAGAAGTGTTTTGTAGAGTAGAGTTTCCGCGTGAGATGTTGACTGGTATGGGTGTGCAGTTCACTTCAGAGTTGATGTCTGAGATTAATATATTGATTTCAATGAAACAATTGACTACTACACCATACTATCACATGTGTAACGGTCTTGTAGAACGGTTTAACAGTACGTTAAAGTGTGCAGAACGTATTGGGACAAATACTTAAGTCTGATATTATTTGCGTAACGCGAGGTACCACAGGCACGTCTAGGATTCTCTCCCTTTGAGTTGGTGTATGATTGGTCAGTGAGTGACCTTTGAAAATCTTCAAAGTACTGTGGACAAAGGATATTGCTGACCCTAAGGTTTAAACCACTTATCAATATGTCATTGATCTGCGCGAAATGTTAGAGCCTACTTGTGAGCTTGTACGAGAGAATCTGTCGAAAGCTTAAAAAACGCTAAGATTTACAATAGGAAAACTAGGAGTAGTAGACAATTGAAAGTAAGACAGAAAGTGTTTGTTTTATTGCCTACGAAGACTAACAAGCTTCGTATGCATGGGAAAGGTCCTTACCACATTACAAAGAGAGTAAGAGATTTAGATTGTAGAATTAAGTATTACTGGTAAAGAGAAGTTACTACACGTTAATTTGCTAAAGATGTATGTCACAATGCAGTAATATTGTCAACGATATACCCGATGGCGATATTGTAAGTCCCACTACTAATAACTTTAACGTAATTCATAATGAGATGTATATACTAGTATGTGAAAATTTATCAACAGAGCAGCAAATTGAGGTGAAATAAGTATCAGGTCAGTATCGAGATGTGTTTACAAACTTACGTGGTCTCACGAACTTGGTTGCACATGACATTAAATTGACGAAAGAAGAACCTGTCCGCTTAAAGGCTTATAATTTTGATATATACGTTACCTTTTGCAATGGAAGACATGATAACGACAGAGTTAGAAGCATGTTAAATTTGGACGTTATGTAACGGTCTTATGCCACTATTGAGAAAGAGTTTCTAGCACTAGTTTGGACAGTTAACAGAAAGAAGAGATACGTATATTTACTGAAGAGAATTTGTCCTTGAAACCGACCATCAATCATTTGCATACATGCAGAAATCGAAGGTGGCTAACGCCAGGTTGATGTTGCAGCCGTATAGATTTCCTATTGTTGCTGTAAAGGGCATTGGCAATGTAAGAGCAGATTATCTAAGTCGATTGTAGTATACTTAGTGATATAAACAAAACATTTAGGGGGAGTGCTTCAAAGCATGACAGGACTCACAACCCATCCACCACGATTCATAAACAGATCATTATATATAATAACCATTTGATGTCCTAGACTTTTACATCTTTCACCTGCCTGACAAGAAATGTCTCTCGGGGGATTGGTAGTGCGGTGATAACAAATAATCTGAAATGGGACGGGGTACCGCGGCGGTAGTACATGTGAAGTACAGAGGGTGTTGAGAGGCATGTAATAAAGGACTGGGAGGAGGGAGAAGGGAATAGCTGCATAAAATGGAAAGATAGGAGAGAATGTGACAAACCACTTAGACAACACCCCTCACCCGAATAGCTCAGACTCACCATTGCATTTACCAATTAGTCCCCTCTCTTGGTTTTGGGATTGCATGCATGTGTAGCGGATTATAACTAACTTTTTCAAAATATTTTCACTATTATAATCAATGACTTGTTTAGTTTATACTTATTCATTCTAGCTCCATTGCGACGAAAGCTCAGAGCTTATATGAACCGCTCTCGAGTCTGCTTCCTAGGTAGAACCAGTACTAAGTGTTGTTTTATGAGAGGCATCAGGTCGATCGGGGGATCAAACCCACAACCTCTGGTGTGAGTGGCCAACACTATACCCATTACACCACCGCCACGTTTGACTTGTTTTATTCCTTATCATAATAAAATAATATATGAATTAGCATTATATATTTTATATTACATCTCTCAATGCGAACGAACTTATTAGGGCGAACTATAGTAAGAACGAATACAATTATATAGTTGGATTACTCGGATTCGAATTTTTAAACAAGTAGAAACACATAAACAAAACAGTACATTAACATTTTAAGGTAAATTATGTGGCTTTTAATTCAGTATTCGATATATTTTGTGTGCAATACATTTTTACGATATACTGTCCTATTGATTTCAGAATTTGATTTCCGGTAACGAGCTATTTAGTACTCGTTGAACAAAAGTGTAAGTGGTGTATAGTTCGGATGACATACATTCCGGATAAACTGCAAATACATGAAAGTTTATTTAAATAAAATATTGGCAGTGGCTTTCATATATGCATCTAATATACATTTATAACGGTCACAGCATTAATAGTGTTTTAATATATTTAATCTCTGGATGGTGGGGTAAATTTGACAAAAACACTCCAAACAGTGATACAGAGAAGCATTAAGCGCTATATTTGGGTGTTATTGAGCATTGAAATTTCTTAATAACGCATTGAAATTTAAATTAGGTGGTTAAATAAGCATTGGATATTGACACTTTTCAGTAATGATTGGTTTATTTTACATGGCCATTTGATTAAAATGTTCATTTTTACCATACAGTTGCATTAAATTCCGAAATGCACATTTTTTCATCATAACAAAAAAAAGATATTTGAAATTAAATGTGTTTGTAGTATTGCTGGAACTATTCCTATAGACTGTTTAGTAACTGTTTTTTAAAAAGCGAATAAATAAATAACGTTGATCGAAATATGTATTCTTGAAGAGATGGGGTGTGCTCGAGTACTGGTTAACATTTCAGGAACCCAGGAAACAGTGGTTAGGTTAACTAATCATCAGTAAGCCCTTGATGGCATAAAATGGCAATAAATATTCGATCAATCTATCTTAAAAGTGCGGACATAGATTTTAACTATTGTTTACGTTTTTTATATTCCGCAATAACTTGATTGTTATAACAGTCTGTTGCCATTCTGAATGGTCTCGTTACCCATTTAAAAAGTTTACATCACTGACTTTGACCTACTTAATAGATTTAGAAAAAGGACGAGCCCCTGCACCCGCTTGTGATGGACTTGTTTTAAGAATGGTCCAGTCGTCTAATATTTTGTTTTGGCCATGGTACAGTGCATATGTTCTCAGTATGAAGTCGTATATATTTTCATTTTTCTGTGGTTCATTGTTTTTCTGTACCTTCATCACACTTTCATCATCATATGTGTAGATACGGTCATTTTCTCATACTTTAACTATACATTAGTCTGATAGTAAAATACTACTGCCAAGTTATCATAGTGTTACTGTAGTTCATTCATGCATAGTCACATGACCTCATGTCCATTCATCATTATAGAATTATGGGTATTGTCTTGTTTACATGTGTTGTGAACCTTGTCTGTTGTCTTGACCATCATGTTATGTCCAGTGCTGTCCAATAGTTATCTTGTATATTGTGTGTGTAAGAGTTTGATTGGATGAGAGGCACATAACATCTTTATATTTTTACTTCTTTTCACCCCACCTGGCTATGGGCACTTTTTGTCAACCTTGCTAGAGGACGCGAGTTCTTTAGTCAATAATACAATAATACTGTATTAGTTTATTTCATAAGTTCTGTTGTTAGAACTCTTGGGTTTAACCCATACACTATTTTACACTAGAAGATTAGCCAGCAGTACCTGGTCTAATATAAATATTGAACTCCAGTTCTGAGTTGGTCATTCATTGGTCCTTGCCCACACTCTACAAAATGGCTCCCCGATGGGGAAGCGACCAGGTACCAGAGCTCATTCCACAGTCGGGGCCTATTTAGCTGCACCGGAGGTATCCAAGAAGTGCGAGACCCGAGGGCAGAGCCGGCAACCCTTTCAGTGGAGACCGGAAGCTAGAGTGTTCCCCTCTAGTTTTCAGTCCTTCAACACAAAGGTATACTGAAATGTAAACCAAACCCACCCATAGTGCACGTCCCACCCCCTACTTCTGGGCCCAGGACGCGTCAACATACAATGAACTGTTTTATGCGTGCCACATTATACACAGTGACTGTTCGTGAAAACAGCTGTTTTTAGTAAACATTGAACTTGATCTTTGGGTCAGTCCATTATATCGCGCCAGGATACAGGATCGGACATTTTAGTGTTTTAAGTGTATTTTTTTAAAGTGTTTTATTGGATTTTGGATATTTATGTAAGTATGTGTTTCTCATTCTCATTTTTGTTATTTTAAATTATTTTTTCATTTTTCTGAGGGCGCACTATTTTCTTCGCATAAGCTTTATATAAAAGTACATGTAGTGATTTGGTCTTATTCTGAAATTTCTAACACGTGAACTTTAAATTTTTGATGTTTTCTCAATGAATTTTTACAAGTGCAAGGTATGTTTAGTTTAATTTGTTTCATTTTTGCTATTTAGATTGAATGTTGCAGTTGTCAGTTTTGTCATTCCTGTGATAAAGTTAAATTTTGATCTTATAGATTCTGTGACCCCCATTCAGTTCACAGTAGTGTTTTCATTTTGTGTGCCATTTCAATTAGCTATTTTCCATTTTTGGTGATATATTTGATTTCACAGTGTTGATTTAGTGAAGCATTTGTAGTCATTTGATATTTTTGATTGCCATCAGTTGAATTTTCATGTGTGTTATGATGTCAGTGATTTTGTTTTGACATTTGACATTTTGATGTTTTATGCACTATAAAGTTGAAATTTTCTGATATAGTGAAGTTGATATTATGGTTATTTAATGTTATAGTGAACATTGCATTAAGTGCCAGGTATATTTCATGTCTTATCTAGTTGGATAGAGTGATATTTTGATTTATCACTCACTTGAATAAAGCTATAGATTATAATTAGAAATCTAGATTAAGTGTGTTATTTACTGTGTTTATTTTTGGCCTACATTATATTATAATATTATATTGCCCAGTTCCCTGTTTCATAACATTCTTTGCACACCTTACTAACCGTGTGTGATAGACCTGTTCTAGCAAGATATATATGTAATTCATTTATTCATTTTGTGTGTTTTCCATTTGAAATCTCATTTTATGTGTTCTTGTTGACAGGCGATATAGAAATTGCTTGCACATATTGATACTTGAGAGTTCAAGCCCTTTAGTGTAAAGTTTTCTCAATTTCAGCTTTTTCAAGGAATACCGGCAAGCAGTATATTTTTTTCAGCATATTTTCTTTATCGTGCAACTGTATTTAGTGTTTTATGTTTCTTGCACGATTCATATTGTTTTATTTTGTTCAATAGTGAAATTTCAGCCGTCTGCTATTTTCTGAAGGAAGTTGTGACTGAAAACATACCCAGTATTCAGTACTTTGACTTTTTGCTGATTTATGTACTATTATATTTTCAGTGATTTTCAGGTTTGATGAGTTGGTAGAACACACCTTGTTTGCAGTGTAAATAAATATTTTTCCTTTCAGTTTGGTTACTGATATAATCCATTTCTACTCACTGCATTTTTCAGTTATCTTTACAGGATAGTTTGTGTCACTTTTGAACACAGATGATATTTATTTTGTTTTACCACTAATATTGTAGTAGCTGTGATCATTTTTAGATATTGAGTTACAACATTGATACACAGGTAAACAATCAGCTGACCACTACAACCAGTTGATTTATTATCTAGGTCATAGATTTAAACCCAGGTGTATTAGGTACTACTTTTAGTGTATTGAAGTGATGTAAGGTAAACATCATTGGAATGTGTGTGTTGTTTTGACTTGGTGTACAGGTCAACTTAGTGCATTTAGCTGTGACCAAACTTGTATTCTTTTGATTTGGTTAATAGACAGTTAAATAAATCTGAGTAGTTTATATTTATAACTCATACAGTGTGAGTTACAGGGTTTAAACTTGATTGCCATTTCATTATAACAGCTCTTTTATTTATTTTTAGTGTTTTGTTTGTGTACTTATATTTTGTGTTAGCTATTTCCTGAAATATGGATAGTCCTAAAAGGGAAGAGACTAAGGTTAAGTTGGGTGAAACTGCTACCCCTCCCACACCAACTATGCCTATGGAGGAAGAGATGCTTAAAATTCTGTCAAAGAAATACACATTCGTGCCCGTCTCTACTCCAGAAGCAACCGGTGGTGCTAGACCCAAGCACCCATTACCCCCTCCTCTAACTTTGAGTTCACCACCTCCTCTCTCAGGTCTACCTCCAGTGATCTTAACACCTACCACTCCCTCTTTGGTTTCCAAGCCGCCCAAAATTCCACTCTTTTCAGGTGATGAGCCAACTCCAAAGAACGAGGTGAGTTATTATGAGTGGCGTCATGAGATCAGATGCCTGTGCCGGGATTTGAACCCGTCTTCATCACAAGTTTTACAGGCCGTTCGTGCATCCCTTCGTGGCACAGCCAGGCGCCTACTGGTTTCTTTGGGCGACTCTGTCACTGTAGACCTAGTTCTTAAGAAACTAGATGTCAGTTTTTGTGAGCCGGCAAGGCATGGCATCACTATGAAGGAATTCTTTAACGCAGTCCAGAAACCAGAAGAGTCGGTGACTTCCTTTGGTTGTAGGTTAGAGACCACGTTAGAGCATGCTTTCCAGGGTGGTCACCTGCCCCATACTGGCAGGCATGAATTGTTGTGTGAGAGACTTTGGTCTGGATTGTTTAGCGAGTCTCTTAAGGCAAATACCCGCCATAAGTTTGACTCTGCTACGGACTATGACCAGTTCCTGAAAGATGTTCGTCAGGTCAAACGGGAACTGCGTTTAGCCCAGCCTACTGGAACCAGGCCAAAGGCCCACTCACACCAACAATCTGCAAGTCCTCCCACTTCTGACTTTGCCTCTTTCTCGAAGCAGCTCCAGTCAGAAATGAACTCCAAACTCAGCCAGATGCAATCCGGATGGGACAAGAAGTTCAATACTCTGATGGAGCGTTTGGAGACTCTATCTTTCCAATCTGTTACCCCACTCGCACCCCCTACTTTTCAACTGCCACCCCTTCCAGTGTCAACCCCACCCCATGGTCAGACATATTCTGAGGCAAGACCCTTTAGACGAGCACAAAGAGGTCGAAGCTATGGGCGTGGTGGTGGGAACCGACCCAGCGGTCGCCCACAGCAGTTTGGACAGCCTCATGGTACAAACAGATCAGCGACCGGTCACCCAAACTTCTAGCCACCTCTGCTACTGGCCGTCCGGAGGTGAAGTCTAATAATGGCCAACCTACTCCTTTGCTTACGAAAATTGTTGGAGATTCGAACATTTCATCAATTTTGTTCCATTACATGAGAACCAATGCTTTGATTGATACTGGTTCCATGGTTTCTACTGTTTCTAACTCTTTCTATCAGTCTTTGACTAACAAGCCCCCTTTACAGGATCTTTCTTCTTTTGGCATTGACCTCAGTGTTACTGTTGCTAATGGAAACCAGCTTAACATTCTTGGGTACATTGAAGTTTCCATTGCTATTCCAGATTTTAATCTTGAACTGCCTGTTCCTGTCTTAGTAGTTCCTGATACTCAGAACTCTGCAACTTGCCCTGTGATTTTGGGAACTAATGTTATTAGATGTTGTAAATCTATTGTGTCTGATGGGAATATGAGTTCGATACCTGAAACTTGGGAAACTGCATTCCAGTCTTTAGTCTGCCACCCAGTTTCAGTGAGATCGACTAATGACCATTCAGTGCAGATCGGCCCATATGAATCTGTCACTGTCAATGGTATTGCCTGTGGACTTAATCACAGTGTTTGCAAAGTTGTAACTGAGAATCTGGACAATGGTTCCTCTCTTTTAGTAAGACCACATGTTGTACAGATACCACAGTCCGGGAGTTATGCAAAAATACCAGTCCGGTTGTGTAACATGTCGGCTAAGACCGTAACCATTAGACCAAGGTCAGAGTTATGTATGGTCAATGAGGTCAAGGTCATTGATAATCTTGCTTCTTCTACTTCTTCTTCTTCTTCTACTTCTAATTCATTGTGTGACCAGCTAGGCATACAAATTGACAAGGACTCTTTATCCCCTGATCAACTCTTGCGTGCCCAGCAAGTTCTTGGCAAATGGCAACATGTATTTTCGACAGGGCCAGCTGACATAGGTCGGTGTAATCTTGTGCGTCACAAGATTGTTTTAAATGATTACACACCATTCAAGCAGCCATATAGGAAAATTCCCCCTGGGATGTATGAGGAGGTTAGGCAACACCTCAAAGAAATGCTTGAATGTGGTGCAATCAAGGAGAGTGATAGTCCGTTCTCTTCCAATGTGGTGTTAGTCCGCAAGAAGGATGGCTCACTTAGATTTTGCCTGGACTTCCGTATGCTTAACTCTCGCACACGGAAGGACGCATACCAACTTCCGAGGTTCGATGATCAGTTAGATCTACTTGTAGGTTCTCGTTTCTTTTCGAAGCTTGACCTCAGATCAGGATATTGGAATATTGAAATGGATGATGAATCCAAGCAATTCACAGGATTTTCAGTTGGTAACCTAGGATTTTATGAATGCCAGCGTATGCCATTTGGACTCGTGAACTCAGGCGCAACCTTTCAACGTGTCATGGAAAAGTCCTTAGGAGACCTTCTCCTACAGGAATGTCTAGTTTTCATAGATGATATTTTGATTTTCTCACAGACTTTTGAAGATCACTTAGTTAGGTTAGAAAATGTCTTTCAACGTCTCTCAGATCATGGTTTAAAGCTCAAAGGATCCAAGTGTCAGCTTTTCAAAAGTTCTTTTACCTATCTTGGTCATGTTATTTCCGAACAAGGTATTGCCACTGACCCCTCCAAGATTAGTGCTATTGTTAATTGGCCAGTTCCTACCAATATTACACAGCTTCGTTCCTTTCTTGGAACAGCAGGATTTTATCGTCGGTACATAAAGGGCTATTCAAAGATTGCACAACCCTTGAACCAGTTACTTGAAGGCCATGGTGATACAAAACCCAAGTCTAAAGGAAAGTCAAAAGTCTGCAATGCCATGGTTATGGGGTAGTGACCAACAGTCAGCTTTTGCCACTCTGAAAGAAAAGCTTGCTTCACCCCCCGTCCTAGCCTTTGCTGATTTTTCCAGGCCTTTCATTGTTCATATTGACGCGAACGGTTTGGGACTTGGTGGAGTATTGCTCCAAGAACAAGATGATGGTTCAGAGAGAGTTATTGCCTATGCCAGTCGCGGACTCAGGCCGAGTGAGAAGAACTACCCTGCCCACAAGTTGGAGTTTCTCACGCTGAAATGGGCAGTGACGGACAAGTTCCACGATTACCTTTATGGCAATAAGTTCACGGTCACGACTGACAACAACCCATTGACCTATGTCATGTCAACAGCCAAACTTGATGCTACAGGCCATAGGTGGGTTGCTGCACTGTCAGCCTATGACTTTGACCTATTTTACAAGTCTGGCCGCTTAAATGGTGATCGTGATGGTTTGAGCCGCAAACCTCAGTTGTTCTCTGACACTGTAAAAGCAATCTGCCTTGGTGCTACTGCCTCTTTTTCTTCTGCCGACTGTCTTTCTGGTTCTGAAACCCCTAAACTTACTGAGCTATCTCCTACTAAATCTTTTCAACCTGTCAATTGGGCTTTCGAGCAAGCCAGAGATCCTGATATTTCCAAGGTTCTTTTTGTTTTGCAGCAAGGTTCTCGCCACAGGGGGGAGGAGGTGTCGAAAGATGTCAAATCCCTGCTTCGTGACAGCTCACGCCTGTGTGTGGAGAACGGAGTCCTCTACCATACTGCCTCTGTCGATGGTGAACCGGTAAAGCAGCTTGTCATACCTGCTTCTTACCTAACCATCTCTTTTCAAGGTGTTCATGATCAAGTTGGTCATCCGGGACATGACAAATCTATTTGGCTTGCACGTCAACGTTTTTACTGGCCAGGAATGGAGGCAGATTTCAAGAGACGTGTGTCCTCTTCCAGGTCTTGTGTCTGTGGGAAAACCCCTCAAAGGCCTGCGGTGGATCTTGTACCCATCCAGACTTCTAGGCCTATGCAGCTTGTTTGCATGGGTTTTTTGAAGTTAGAAAGGTCTAAGGGTGGGTACGAGGATGTCTTAGTCATAACGGACCACTTTACACGTTATGCTAAGGCTATCCCCTGCAGAAATCAGAAGGCAACTACCACAGCACGAGCCCTGTACGAGAATTCCATCGTTCACTACTCCTTTCCAGAACAGCTGCATTCCGACCAGGGTCGTAATTTCGAGAGCAGAGTCATTAAGGAGCTATGCAAGATTGCAGACGTGTGCAAGACTCTAACTACTCCATTCCATCCGATGGGAAATCCTTCTGCTGAGCGCTTTAATCGTACCCTGCTCCGTATGCTCCGCACCCTGGCAGATGACCATAAGACCAGTTGGGCCGACTTTGTCCCCTCTCTTGTTCAAGCATACAATGCTACCTAGAGCAGTTCTACTGGGTTTTCCCCCCATTTCCTTATGTTTGGCTGGCATCCACGACTCTCTGTGGATGCCTACTTAGGCACTGCACCCGGGAATGAGTCTGGCGTGAGCCATGCCTCATATGTGTCTCGACTTCAAGACCGCCTGAAATACGCCTACAGAGTAGCTGGGGAGGCTGCCAACAAGAGAGCCGACCAAAACAAACGCCTATATGATAGCCGTGTTCGCGAGAACAAAATTTCTATAGGTGACCTGGTTTTGGTCCGGAAAGTCAATCTACAGGGACGACAGAAGCTTGCTGACAAATGGGAAAAAGACCAGTATGTCGTTGTCGACATTCCTTACGAAGGCCAGCCGGTGTTTAAGGTTCAGCTTGAGACTCGTAAGGGACCTATTCGAACCTTACATCGCAATTTACTGCTACCCTTCATCTCCATACCTGAGCCTGAACAGATTCAAACCCCTAATCCTGGTCGCAAGCCCAGAACTAGGTCAAACCCAATTCAGGATCATGAGTATGATGGCGACTCGAGTTCAGCCGAGTCGAGTTCATCAGCAGTATATATTATTCCCCAAAGAAGAATGCAATACCCAGATCAGAGTCCCACCGCAAGCGTCACTCCCTCTACACCAGTCCCTCCATCTGTAGAATTTGAGCCGAGTGTCCACAGTACTCCCCATTCCCCCTATCCTGTCACCCCTGACCTACAGAACACAGCTTCATCTAGAGTTACACCCCAAAGTCAAGGTTCTTCTAGTTTTAGGTCAGCGATTCATGCCACGCCTTCGCCTCCAGTCCCAGCACCAAGACCGCGAAGAACAAGGCGTTCACCGGATAGATATGGTGAATGGGTGAAATCCCAAGTAGCTCAAAACGTAGTTTTTTATGTTTGAGCTAAGCTCATAAATATTTTTAGTTTTCAGGTTTTAGTGGTTTACAACCTATAGTAGTTTTTAGTGTTGTCATACCTGAATCTAAAGAATTTGAAAAAGTAAATTTTTACTATGTGTACAATTAGATTTATTTTAGGGCCAGAAGATTATTTCGCACTATGGATAATATTTTTGTATTCTTAAGCAATACATGCCAGATTGAAATATGTGAATTATTTCAATCAAATTACTTTCATGTAATTTTGCTTATTTTTCAGATTTCAAATTCTGAATCAATTATATTTTTCCTTCACAGGGAATAAAATTTTGTGAAATTGTTTAAATTCCTTTTCAGGATTTTGCAAAATGATATTTTCTATTATCATTTGATATTTGTATTGTATTTGTTGTAAATATTATTTTATTTCAGTTTTTCAAGGCAAATGATAATTTCAGGTACTTTGAAAGGATTTCATTTGTAGTGATTTGTGCAGATAAACCCTACAGCTTTGCATACCGGTATGTCACATTTCATTAAAACAGTTTCATTTCATGGTCATTTCATATTTTATCATTGTGATAGACTAATGTCTGCTCTTTCAATCATTTCAGATTTAAAACTCAATAGTTTAAGTTTACATCATCATGTTTTATGCTTTTGAGTTGTAGGCTTTTAACACAATTTTCAGTACAGGTTGCAGTACAGTGAATCAATATGTAAACACTGTAGTGACTTACTTTACTGAATACCAATTACAGACATGTATTGGTGCAGTTAACTCCCATTGTTAATTACTCTGTTTTATTTTAGACTGCATTTACTTAGAACTTATTGATCATATTTCAGGAACATCCTTGGATATTCATTTCCATTAGTATTAGTTTAGGTACATTGTTTTGTACTTGAATATTATAAAGTACTTTTACTAATAATTTACTTTGACAATTTACAGGTTCTTTGAAATGTTGGTGCCATTTAAATCTAGTGGGGGAGTGTGTAGATAAGGTCATTTTCTCATACTTTAACTATACATTAGTCTGATAGTAAAATACTACTGCCAAGTTATCATAGTGTTACTGTAGTTCATTCATGTATAGTCACATGACCTCATGTCCATTCATCATTATAGAATTATGGGTATTGTCTTGTTTACATGTGTTGTGAACTTTGTCTGTTGTCTTGACCATCATGTTATGTCCAGTGCTGTCCAATAGTTATCTTGTATATTGTGTGTGTAAGAGTTTGATTGGATGAGAGGCACATAACATCTTTATATTTTTACTTCTTTTCACCCCACCTGGCTATGGGCACTTTTTGTCAACCTTGCTAGAGGACGCGAGTTCTTTAGTCAATAATACAATAATACTGTATTAGTTTATTTCATAAGTTCTGTTGTTAGAACTCTTGGGTTTAACCCATACACTATTTTACACTAGAAGATTAGCCAGCAGTACCTGGTCTAATATAAATATTGAACTCCAGTTCTGAGTTGGTCATTCATTGGTCTTTGCCCACACTCTACATATATATAATGATATATTGAATCAGTTTATTTTTCAAAATTTGGAAGTAAACTGTAGATCATCTGTAAGCCCTAGATGGTATAAAAATAATGCTAAGGTTTCTTGACACTCTTTTTTTATATTGAACAAGTAATTAACATGTCATTATTATATTTTTCAGTTTTCATATGAGATGGATTATGTCTTAAAGCTGCTATTATGAGTAAGAAGAAAAGGAACCAGAAGGCCTTTGATGAACAGTTTGAGGCGTTCCTGAAGGATGTGAGTATCATTTATTTTTTTCTTAACTTTTTCAAATCTTATTTTATTGTCAGTCTGTGATCATACAATCATACAGTTGAAATTTAATTGTAGTTCATTCAGTTTTAAAATTTAAAAACATTGAACTTCTACACTGAAATTGCTTTTAAAATAATTTGATGAAGCAAATTTCCTTGGGTGTACTCATATTAAATTTGTGTTCTTTCGTGCACTGCAGTCTATAATCCAATACAATGGTTAAACTATTTTTAATGAAAATAGGTAAGAAGTTTTAAAAAAAAACTGTTGAAAGCTACGCTTAACATCATAAACATTTTACTAAAAATATAAGATGAGTCTGCATGCAGTGAAATGTATTTGAAAATATATAAACTTAATGCAGTCAGATATGACTTATGTTCAATATAAATACAGAGAACATTTGTTGGTTTCAGTGAAATATAATAGTTATTTCACTGCGCGAGCACTGAAGTGGTATTATCATCATGTGACAAAGTCATGTGTGAGCTTCCCAACTTCAGTATTCCAAATATTTCACACAAACAACAAACTTTCTTCTTATTTTATAATTGAAAACCGTGAAATTACCATTTATAATTTTACTGTTTGAAAAAAAAAAAAGAAAAGTGAAGTTACTATTTATAATTTCACTATTTGGAAAACAGTGAAATTACCATTGATAATTTCACTATTTGAAAAACAACGAAATTTCTATTTATAATTTTACTATTTGAAAAACAGTGAAATTACCAAAAATATTTCACAGAAAAATCTCTAAACATTAAGATCATAAAATGAAATATCATTTGGTCCCAACATTTTCTTCTTTTTAAGCATAGATGGATTTTGTTAGTACTTGCTACAAACGATCAACATAACATGATGATATGTCGCGAGTAAGACCCATACCTCAAAGGTCAAGGTCACATTTTGAGTTTGACAACACTGAGTCTGTGTGAGATATAGTGTCTGGCCTGTAGCTTTGTCATGTATGAATGGATTTTGTTAATACTTGCTACAAATGATCAACATAACATGACAATGTGTCACAGTAAGACCCACACCCATACCTTAAAGGTAAAGGTCACACTTTGAGTTTGTTTAACAACACTTAGAGTCTTATGAGATTTTGTGTCCAGCCTGTAACTTTGTCATGCATAGATGTATTTTATAATTTTTTTGCTACAAATGATCAACATAACATGACGATGTGTCACACCCAAACTCCCACTTCAAAGGTCAAGGTCACAATTTAACTTTGTTTGACGACATTTTCAGTCTATTTGAAATTTCATGTGCGGTCTAACTTTGCCATTTATGGATACGTTTCAAAAACATTTGGCCCAATTCACCAGTATGACATGACAATGTGTCGTGCGTAAGACCCACACCCATACCTTAAACGTGAAGGTCTCAATTTGAGTTTGTTTGACAACACTTTGATTCTGTCCTGCCTGTAACTTTGTCATGCATAGATGGATTTTATAAATACTTGACAATGTATTGCACGTAACACCCAGACTCCCACTTCAAAGGTCAAGGTCACACTTTAACTTTGTTTGACGACACTTTCAATCTGTGTGAGATTTCATGTCCAGTCTTTAACTTTGTCATCTATGGATCAATTTCAAAATACTTGGCTCAATAGATCAACATGACATGATGAAGTGTCTTATGTAAGACCCAGAACCTTTCTTTGAATGTCAAGGTCACACTTTCAATTTGTTTGATATTTCGTGTCTGGTCTGTAACTTTGTCTTTAACTGATCTCAATTGATCAAGATGACATGACGATGTGTCACATGTAAGACCCAGACCTTTACTGTAAAGGTCAATGTCACATTTTGAGTTTGTTTGACATCACTTTGAGTCTATGTGAGATTTGTGTCCGGCTTGTATACTACAAATGATCAACAAAACATGACAAAGTGTCGTGTCTAACACCCAGACCCTGACGTCAAAGGTCAAGGTCACAACAATTGAACTTTGACAACACTTTGAGCCTGTGTGAGATTTCGTGTCCGGTCTGTAACTTTGTCACCTATGGATAAATTTCAATCAACATGACATGATGAAGTGTTGCATGTAAAACCCAGAATCTTTCCTCAAAGGTCAAGGTCACACTTTCAATTTGTGTCTGGTCTGTAACTTTGAATTTTACTTGGCTCAATTGATCAAGATGACATGAAGATGTGTCACACATAAGACCGAGACCAATACCTCAAAGGTCAAGGTCACACGTTAAGTTTGTTGGGCAACACCTTGAGTCAGTTTGAGATTTCAAATCCGTTCTGCAAGTTTATCATACCTGGATGGATTTCAAAAATACTTGGCTCAATTTATCAATTGTTCAACATGACATACATTGAGCTAAAATAAATTATATAAAAAATATATAATTTTATTTAACATTTCAGTCACTGTCATCAGAGGACTCTATTAACTCCGCCCGCATCAATAAATACTTAGAAAAGCCAGCCAAGAAAGAAAACAAACATTGGTGGGATGATGACGATGGTGATGACGATGAGAATTGTATGTAATATAAAGATTTTTGTTATTTAATACTTATTGTTGCCTTCAGTTCTTACATGTGTTGCCAGCTGATTTTGTCCATTTATATTTCTGAAATTGATTACTTTACCTTTGTGTCTCGCTTGTGTCTGGTCAATTATAAAAAGAAGTGATTCATTTTTATTTCATTTTTAATAAAAAGTTACTAAATGGTAAATGTTTTAAATTCAAATTAATTTTTTTTATACATTTAAGCGATATTTTTCTGATACACTGTCTTTCTTTAAAGAGGCCTCATCTATACCGCTGATATATTTTTTCGAGCTTAGCAGTAAAAGTGCACAAGTATATCAAAAATCACATATTATGGGTAATACATGTATGTTCAATAAATTGTATTGTATTTTGTCTCTGTGGTGTAAAATTCTCTAATTTTGATAACCAAATACTAAATCACAGCCCACGATAAAATCACTCAGTATCGGGTTACGCTAAAACATTGGTGAATAAAACGGAAAATGCAGACCTGTGCACTGGTATTAACAAATTTCTCATGAATAAAAAAGTTACAGGTGATGCATCTTTAAAGCAACTATTAAAATTAACTTACACTTGAAATGCCTGCTGGCCGATATACTCTGTATAAAAAAATGTTATATTAGCATTTTAGTATCTTTATTCAGCTTTATTTGAATATAATTGTATATAAAAAAAATTATTTTACAGTTGGTACAAGTCGGAGTTTTCTGAAGAAATCCTCTACAAATGGTTCATCTAACAAACCCGACTTTAGAAAACCCACAAGGGATGTTGTCATACAGCCACCCAAACCAAAGGCAAGGAAAGAGGTATGAGTCCTGGCTGCTTACCAGTTACTAACATTGAAATACTGAAGCTGTGGCTGCTACTTCAGGTTGTACATTGTAGTCCACCAATCACCTCCACAAAGACCACTGTACTAGGTTACTAGTTACTTACATTGAAATACTGAAGCTGTGGCTTCTACTTCAGGTTGTAGTCTACCAACCACCTCCACATAGACCACTGTACTAGGTTACTAGTTACTAACATTGAAATACTGAAGCTGTGGCTGCTACTTCAGGTTGTTGTCCACCAACCACTTCCACATAGACCACTGTACTAGGTTACTAGTTACTAACATTGAAATACTGAGGCTGTGGCTGCTACTTCAGGTTCTAGTCCACCAACCACCTCCACATAGACCACTGTACTAGGTTACTAGTTACTTACATTGAAATACTGAAGCTTTGACTGCTACTTCAGGTTGTAGTCCACCAACCACCTCCACATAGACCACTGTACTAGGTTACTAGTTACTAACATTGAAATACTGAAGTTGTGGCTGCTACTTCAGGTTGTAGTCCACCAATCACCTCCACATAGACCACTGTACTAGGTTACTAGTTACTAACATTAAAATACTGAAGCCGTGGCTGCTACTTCAGGTTGTAGGTCACCAATCACCTCCACATAGACCACTGAACTAGGTTACTAGTTACTAACATTGAAATACTGAAGTTGTGGCTGCTACTTCAGGTTGTAGTCCACCAACCACCTCCACATAGACCACTGTACTAGGTTACTAGTTACTAACATTGAAATACTGAAGCTTTGGCTGCTACTTCAGGTTGTAGTCCACCAATCACCTCCATATAGACCACTGTACTAGGTTACTAGTTACTTACATTGAAATACTGAAGCTGTGACTGCTACTTCAGGTTGTAGGTCACCAATCACCTCCACATAGACCACTGTACTAGGTTACTAGTTACTAACATTGAAATACTGAAGCTGTGGTTGCTACTTCAGATTGTAGGTCACCAAGCACCTCCACATAGACCACTGTACAAGGTTACTAGTTACTAACATTGAAATACTGAAGCTGTGGTTGCTACTTCAGGTTGTAGGTCACCAAGCACCTCCACATAGACCACTGTACAAGGTTACTAGTTACTAACATTGAAATACTGAAGTTGTGGCTGCTACTTCAGGTTGTAGTCCACCAATCACCTCCACATAGACCACTGTACTAGGTTACTAGTTACTAACATTGAAATACTGAAGCTGTAGCTGCTACTTCAGGTTGTAGTCCACCAATCACCTCCACATAGACCACTGTACTAGGTTACTAGTTACTTACATTGAAATACTGAAGCTGTGACTGCTACTTCAGGTTGTAGGTCACCAATCACCTCATCATAGACCACTGTACTAGGTTACTAGTTACTAACATTGAAATACTGAAGCTGTGGCTGCTACTTCAGGTTGTAGGTCACCAATCACCTCCACATAGACCACTGTACAAGATTACTAGTTACTGACATTGAAATACTGAAGCTGTGGTTGCTACTTCAGGTTGTAGTCCACCAATCACTTCCACATAGACCACTGTACTAGGTTACTAGTTACTAACATTAAAATACTGAAGTTGTGGCTGCTACTTCAGGTTGTTGTCCACCAATCACCTCCACATAGACCACTGCACTAGGTTACTAGTTACTAACATTGAAATACTGAAGCCGTGGTTGCTACTTCAGGTTGTAGTCCACCAATCACCTCCACATAGACCACTGTACTAGGTTACTAGTTACTAACATTGAAATACTGAAGTTGTAGTTGCTACTTCAGGTTGTAGGTCACCAATCACCTCCACATAGACCACTGTACTAGGTTACTAGTTACTAACATTGAAATACTGAAGCTGTGGCTGCTACTTCAGGTTGTAGTTCACCAACCACCTCCACATAGACCACTGTATTAGGTTACTAGTTACTAACATTGAAATACTGAAACTGTGGCTGCTACTTCAGGTTGTAGTCCACCAATCACCTCCACATAGACCACTGTACTAGGTTACTAGTTACTAACATTGAAATACTGAAGCCGTGGCTGCTACTTCAGGTTGTAGTCCACCAATCATCTCCACATAGACCACTGTACTAGGTTACTAGTTACTTACATTGAAAAACTGAAGCTGTGGCTGCTACTTCAGGTTGTAGTCCATCAGTCACCTCCACATAGACCACTGTACTAGGTTACTAGTTACTAACATTGAAATACTGAAGCCGTGGCTGCTACTTCAGGTTGTAGTCCACCAATCACCTCCACATAGACCACTGTACTAGGTTACTGGTTACTAACATTGAAATACTGAAGCTTTGGCTGCTACTTCAGGTTGTAGTCCACCAATCACCTCCACATAGACCACTGTACTAGGTGACTAGTTACTTACATTGAAATACTGAAGCTTTGGCTGCTACTTCAGGTTGTAGTCCACCAATCACCTCCACATAGACCACTGTACTAGGTTACTAGTTACTAACATCGAAATACTGAAGCTTTGGCTGCTACTTCAGGTTGTAGTCCACCAACCACCTCCACATAAACCACTGTACTAGGTTACTAGTTACTAACATTGAAATACTGAAGCTTTGGCTATTACTTCAGGTTGTAGTCCACCAATCACCTCCACATAGACCACTGTACTAGGTTACTAGTTACTAACATTGAAATACTGAAGCTGTGGTTGCTACTTCAGGTTGTAGTCCACCAATCACTTCCACATAGACCACTGTACTAGGTTACTAGTTACTAACATTGAAATACTGAAGTTGTGGTTGCTACTTCAGGTTGTAGTCCACCAATCACTTCCACATAGACCACTGTACTAGGTTACTAGTTACTTACATTGAAATACTGAAGCTTTGGCTGCTACTTCAGGTTGTAGGTCACCAACCACCTCCACATAGACCACTGTACTAGGTTAATAGTTACTAACATTGAAATACTGAAGCTTTGGCTGCTACTTTAGGTTGTAGGTCACCAACCACCTCCACATAGACCACTGTACTAGGTTACTAGTTACTTACATTGAAATACTGAAGCTTTGGCTGCTACTTCAGGTTGTAGGTCACCAACCACCTCCACATAGACCACTGTACTAGGTTACTAGTTACTAACATTGAAATACTGAAGTTATGGCTGCTACTTCAGGTTGTAGTCCACCAATCATCTCCACATAGACCACTGAACTAGGTTACTAGTTACTAATATTGAAATACTGAAGTTGTGGTTGCTACTTCAGGTTGTAGTCCACCAATCACCTCCACATAGACCACTGTACTAGGTAACTAGTTACTTACATTGAAATACTGAAGCTTTGGCTGCTACTTCAGGTTGTAGTCCATCAATCACCTCCACATAGACCACTGTACTAGGTTACTAGTTACTAACATTGAAATACTGAAGCTTTGGCTGCTACTTCAGGTTGTAGTCCACCAACCACCTCCACATAGACCACTGTACTAGGTTACTAGTTACTAACATTGAAATACTGAAGCTTTGGATGCTACTTCAGGTTGTAGTCCACCAATCACCTCCACATAGACCACTGTACTAGGACACTAGGTACTAACATTGGAATACTGAAGCTGTGGCTGCTACTTCAGGTTGTAGTCCACCAATCACCTCCATATAGACCACTGTACTAGGTTACTAGTTACTAACATTGATATACTGAAGCTGTGGCTGCTACTTCAGGTTGTAGTCCACCAATCACCTCCACATAGACCACTGTACTAGGTTACTAGTTACTAACATTGGAATACTGAAGCTGTGGCTGCTACTTCAGGTTGTAGTCCACCAATCACTTCCACATAGACCACTGTACTAGTTACTAACATTGAAATACTGAAGGTTTGGCTGCTACTTCAGGTTGTAGTCCACCAACCACCTCCACATAGACCACTGTACTAGGTTACTAGTTACTAACATTGAAATACTGAAGTTGTGGCTGCTACTTCAGGTTGTAGTCCACCAATCACCTCCACATAGACCATTGTACTAGGTTACTAGTTACTAACATTGAAATACTGAAGTTGTGGTTGCTACTTCAGGTTGTAGGTCACCAATCACCTCCACATAGACCACTGTACTAGGTGACTAGTTACTAACATTGAAATACTGAAGCTTTGGCTGCTACTTCAGGTTGTAGGTCACCAATCACCTCCACATAGACCACTGCACTAGGTTACTAGTTACTAACATTGAAATACTGAATTTGTGGTTGCTACTTCAGGTTGTAGGTCACCAATCACCTCCACATAGACCACTGAACTAGGTTACTAGTTACTAACATTGAAATACTGAAGTTGTGGCTGCTACTTCAGGTTGTAGTCCACCAATCACCTCCACATAGACCACTGAACTAGGTGACTAGTTACTAACATTGAAATACTGAAGCCGTTGCTGCTACTTCAGGTTGTAGTCCACCAATCACCTCCACATAGACCACTGTACTAAGTTTTTAGTTACTAACATTGAAATACTGAAGCTTTGGCTGCTACTTCAGGTTCTAGTCCACCAATCACCTCCACATAGACCACTGTACTAGGTTACTAGTTACTAACATTGAAATACTGAAGCTTTGGCTGCTACTTCAGGTTCTAGTCCACCAATCACCTCCACATAGACCACTGTACTAGGTTACTAGTTACTAACATTGAAATACTGAAGCTTTGGCTGCTACTTCAGGTTGTAGTCCACCAACCACCTCCACATAGACCACTGTACTAGGTTACTAGTTACTAACATTGAAATACTGAAGCTTTGGCTGCTACTTCAGGATGTAGTCCACCAATCACTTCCACATAGACCACTGTACTAGGTTACTAGTTACTAACATTGAAATACTGAAGCTGTAGCTGCTACTTCAGGTTGTAGTCCACCAATCACCTCCACATAGACCACTGCACTAGGTTACTAGTTACTAACATTGAAATACTGAAGTTGTGGTTGCTACTTCAGGTTGTAGGTCACCAATCACCTCCACATAGACCACTGAACTAGGTTACTAGTTACTAACATTGAAATACTGAAGTTGTGGCTGCTACTTCAGGTTGTAGTCCACCAATCACCTCCACATAGACCACTGAACTAGGTGACTAGTTACTAACATTGAAATACTGAAGTTGTGGTTGCTACTTCAGGTTGTAAGTCACCAATCACCTTCACATAGACCACTGAACTAGGATACTAGTTACTAACATTGAAATACTGAAGCTTTGGCTGCTACTTCAGGTTGTAGTCCACCAATCACCTCCACATAGATCACTGTACTAGGTTACTAGTTACTAACATTGAAATACTGAAGTTGTGGTTGCTACTTCAGGTTGTAGGTCACCAATCACCTCCACATAGACCACTGAACTAGGTTACTAGTTACTTACATTGAAATACTGAAGTTGTGGCTGCTACTTCAGGTTGTAGTCCACCAATCACCTCCGCGTAGACCACTGAACTAGGTGACTAGTTACTAACATTGAAATACTGAAGTTGTGGCTACTACTTCAGGTTGTAGCCCACCAATCACCTCCACAAAGACCACTGTACTAGGTTACTATCTACAAAGAAAAGATACATGATAAATCTACTTGCATTAAGGCTTTCATCTGACAGCAAAGACCAAGGTATGCCTATCTCACACCTCATTTCATTTTTTTCAAGATTTTGCTTACTATCCCCTGGTTTTATTTTTCAGGGAAAGGCACGTGGTAAAGCCGAGGCTTCCATTAGTAAAGACAGCCTTGATGATAGTAAGTGCAGTTTTATTGAAATAAACTAAATTAAATTCCTCCACAATCATTTTCATATCCATGATGGAAAATATTTCTATATTTAAGTCTATATTTAGCTGGATTCGAACTATCATGTGCTATTATTATGCGTTGATACATGTAATTGTTATGACAAAAATTCCATAATGGTTGCACCCAATCTCATTAAAATCATGCACTTCACTATGGGATCTGACGACGATAGAAATTCATGTTCAGACGACGTTTCTGCCAGCCGTTATGTTTTTAAGAAAAGAATTTACAGTGCTCACACTTCAAATAAGGTTATGTCAAACAGCTGTTGTAACGATTACTCTGATGGGTTGAAATGAAAATAGCTAAAACTAGTGATATTGGAAATCCAGTTATTCTTGAAGAAGAATTTGAATAGATTGTCATCAGATCTTACATTTAGGAAGATCGTGCACTTCAGTCAGATTGATGATATATAGACTGTGCTGTATTATTTTAATATCATTGTTTGTTTCAGTCTCAGAAAAATCTGAAGAAGATCATTTTGACGCTCACAGGTATACGTCTTGTATTAATTTTGTATATATCAATTGATATAGACTGAACAGAACAGCTAACATGCCATTTTTATATTTCTGATATGGAGTAACACTTTTAAAAGTTGTATATGCCATTAATAGACAATTATATACCTGTAGGAATACATTTCAAGGAAATTGCTTTGATACAAAGTCTTATTTAGAAAATACATAAAATGGCAGGTACGGGTACGTAAAATGTCAGGTGGTGGATTAGCTGTTCCGTTCAGTATATATGTATAAATATCTGTGTTTTGAATTGCTGAACTACTGGACAAAATTTATAAATGTATACATGTAAAATAGATATATGGCAATCATTCTATCTGCTCAACATGAACATTATATGTCGTTTGATTTGATATCAGTCTCTGTCATCATTTCAAATGAATACTTGATGAATGATTGACTGATACATATCTAGCAGCAGGCTGCTAGTAGATAACATTGGATTGTATTAATTATTTAGATATCCAATAACGGAAATTTCTAATATATCAGAAAGGCATAGTGGTAATCATGTACTTCAATGAAATAACGAAATTAAATAATAGAGTAATATATTAAGAACTGAATCACAGTGAGTTTAGGAGACTTCTGTTGATGTGTCACATGTATTTAAGGACTTAATGAATGTCTAAGTGGATACATTTATATGGTACTAGTATGAAGTGAAACAATTCAATAGTATACATGAATAGAATAGTTTAAACGAAATTTGTTTGAGGAATGTTATGTATTCAAAATTGTTAAGGGGCATGTATTTCTTTTTTTCCTGGTACATGGTATATATATATATATATATATATATCAGGGCTCGAATTTAAGCACTCGCCACTCGCAAAATGCGAGCTGTATTTTGAAAATGCGAGTTGAAATTACTTAAGCTGGCATTTTTTTGCGAGTGGATTTAAAGTTGAGAAAATTACTTATTATATTGATTTTGGAAAATAAACAATTATTATCCTGGTAAAAATAACGACTTTTGTCAATTTTACCCAATTTCTTTTGCTTCTCGCGCCAAATTACCCCGTAGCAGCTCGATTGTCAATGCCATGTATTAAATAGTTAATATGAGAAGACTGCGTCCAATTGTTTTTGATCTCGAGTTCATTCTGCAAAAATGAAGTAAAGTTAAAACCCGTCAACAACATAATGAGTAGACTGCATCTAGTTTGATTGATCGCGCACTCACTCTATAAAATAAAAGTAAAGTTGAAACCCGTCAAATTTATTGTTTACATATTTTGTCAGCTGTTAAAATGACTGATAAAATAACATCTTTTTCTCCATTGAACCAACGAATGAAAGCGAGTCCCAACAAGAAAAAAGAGAAATAATCCTTCCGTTTATACTGTAATGAAGTGGGACGACAGCTCAATATCACACTGGGCTATAAACTTGACAATAACAAAATGGTGTGTCAGTTGTAGAAACCACGCGATCGACAGATCATCCATAATAATTAAACTATCACAACATTTACATATGTTAAACAATTGTCCTTGGCTAGATCTAGATCTTATTTTAAAACGCACATACATTGGTTATATTAATTCTATAAATAGAAATGTGTGTATGTCTCAATCTCAGTCTCTGTACACTTGTTATTGTTGAATCTTTGTTTAGGTAAAAACGTGTTTATTTATGATATATCATTGTATGCATGTATTGATGGTAGTATAATAAGTAACAAAGACAACTTTATTTTTTAAGTACTGCTTTAAAATTGTAACACCTTAACATATATAATAACCTTGATACCATTGTCTAATAAATAAATACAAGCTAATAATGCATATTAAATAACATGCGGGCTTTGAAACAATTAATTTTGGGTTTATTTAGTCATTTAGGGCAAGTTTCTGCGAAAATTGGTTTGGCTAGTTGGTTTTAAATTTGGCCAGTTGAAATTTAAGGCACTGGCCAAAATTGCCAGTGCACAAAAATGTTAAATTCTAGCCCTGATATATGTATATGGAGATAATCATTTGTGAATAACCAAGGCATAAATGTACAGATCAGACTACGGCGAGCACGCCTAGCTACAATGCAAACCATAGATACAATATCGAGGCCTCTGCCAAACCATTAAATTTGGTGTCAACCATGACTTATATATTATGGATTTACATGCAACACATCTGGACTGTATGGGCAGATTTACATGCTTTATATGAGTAGGATCCAGTTAAGGATTCATGACTTCTTACCTGCTATATAAAGGACAGATTTATATATATATCCTCTTGGTTGTAGTGGTAGAGCATTAACCACTTAAGTGGCAATTGTTCATCTTTAGAATTCTGATATACCCTTTATCCTTTATTATGACATATTGTGTTCATTATACGGCCTTCTGTCTGCCCGCTGGATATATGGATGCTGGGGTATTTTTACATATTTGCTGAATTACTTGCCATTAACACAATAATATTACTGTATTATTATCAACCATGGGTATGATGCCAAGTGTAACAAAGACTATCTCTATATCTGCAAAATGCAAGGCCCAGTTAGCTCAGTTGGTAGCACATCTGACTATCAATCCAGCAATTGTGTCATGAGTTTGAATACCCATTTGGTCATAGTCTCTGTGATGATTTATATATAAAACATTGTGTTATTGTCATTCCTCTCTCACCACTGATTCAAGTGGGAAAGTTATCAGTTACTTGCAGAGATGGGTGTGCTTGAGTACTGACTACTGGTCAATCAGGATCCCAAAATAGAGCGTTTAGGTTGATCGTCTGTTAGCCCTCGATGGCATGAAATACATGTAATGACCTTGATTATCCCCTATTTGCTGTTTTGTTAACTTTTTTCACATATTTCAGGCCAAGAGTCCATATCCCTGACGAGAGCATGGACAGTGTGGATACAAGTAAGTCAACATGGGGCTATATGTTATTTATCAGCAGAGCTAGCCAGTATGATGTAGTTATCTCTCACATGCTGACGTAACTTCACTTAAGCAGGAATTTGTTTTATGGTTAAAATTAAATGGTGGTTTATTAGTCACTTCCATACCAACAACACAAAAAGAGTCTAACCCTAAACATTTAATACCCTTCAAAACTATTTTAGAATATTCTTCTGTCAAGAAAAAGAGTGTGCATATACCTACCTACCCACTGATGAAATTCTAGATTGAGAAAACTGCAAAGCATATCACTGGTAAATGTAACTATCAATTTTAACTGTATTATAATAAATCAGGCTATATCACAGCCAATTCTGTTGATTGAGAAAAACTAAGGATACAAATCTTAGTAGAACAACTTGCTATTTTATTGTTTCTTTATATGTAGACAGAACAGTGTCGTGCTGAATCCTCTAACTGTACTTGGGCAAAACATTGATAGGCTTAGCCTCTCCCAGATCTTTGGAATGAGAACTTTACAAGTGCTTAAGGCCATAATAAATCAATTGCTAGATTAACGTCCTCCGTCTGCCCCCTAATTTTCATGCCGCCCCTGCCCTTTTTATTTTCTTAAAAAAATGAAATAAAAATCCTATCCCACCAACCCCCTTTTTAAGAAAATATTTGATGACAATCTAGCAATTAATTTATAATGCCCTAACAGAGAGATTTAACCAACCCCCTTAGATCATAAATTTTGGCCAAGGAGTACTGTTACGTGAAAATGTAACGTAAGGAAATTAAAATGTACTAGTAAAATGTTTGTATTATTCATACACCTTACATGTATATCTTTAATATTGAAATCTTTTGTCTACTATTCCCTAGGTGAACTGTTGAACAACCATGGATCTCCTACTAAACTTGGAATGGACACGCTGGACGAGATGGCTGACAAGGAAAAGTTTTTCAGGGTTGGTGGTTTATTTTGTGAGTCTTCTGTCCCATGGTTTTAACCGAGAAATATGTCGCTTACTTAAAGACAATGGCTATACTCAAGACGTTTAACAATGCTACAACAAAATATCTCCTCCACCAGTAAAACTAAATGATATCTGACTTATAAGCTGTAAAAAGTTACTTCATATGATATTTATAAATTCTTTTAACAAAACAAAGTGAATTGTCACTGTTCTTCACCCAGTGTTGTTAGATATATATCTGTTGTTGAGCATGGTGTCCATTTCACAATATTTACATTGAATGAAGTAATGCCTTCATTGAACCTACATGTAAGTATTGAACTGTGTTGTTCATTTTCCCATGAACACTTGCCCTTGAATGACTGTCTTTGGCTTGGGCCATATTTTTGGTAAAACCAGCCTATTTGAGATTTGAGGATGTTTGTTCATGAATGTAAACATTGACTCAATCCGTTGACAGGAGTAAACTTCTATATTAATATTGTGGCCATGCGTCCCTATAAATGTAGGTGGTAGCTTGGTGTTGATTTTTTAGAGTATACAATGTAGTTAAAGAACTGGTCGGCCTGGGATTAGTGTAATGTGAGTGGGTGGGGTAACATGTTTTGTCAACGGCAGCATCATGGTTCTTCAGTGCAGCAGTACTATGATACTGCTTCAAGAAGACATTGACATGATATATTTTTGATAAAAACAAAACAATATAGTACTTACTTACCTGCTTTAAAATGTTTTGGCAGGATTTAGAGAGAAATGCCGATGGCACTGTAGACTATGGGCGGTTAAACCAGGAACTGAGTGCCACAGCAAACACGATGTCACCAGAGGGAGCTGCAAGAACTGCCGCCACGTTGGCAGCATTAAAGGATATAGAGGACGAGGAAGAGGAAGAGTTTGAGACTCCGCCCAGACCCAGTACTCGTGGTGATCAGTTACAGTCTGAGAAAGTAGGTTTATAGGTCATCCAATATTTACCAGAACTTGTTAGCTTTCTTCCTATTTTTGATTACTTGTAGAGATGGATGTGCTCGAAGACTGGTCAGCCTTCCAGGAAAGAGTGTTTAGGTTAGCTGATTCTTTGTTAGCTTTCAATGGCATAATATGATGCTAAATATCCTAACTGGTCAGCCTTCCTGGAAAGAATGTTTATAAACAGATTAACTGATTCTTTGTTAGCTTTCAATGGCATAATATGATGCTGTATATCCAAACTGGTCAGCCTTCCTTGAAAGAATGTTTATAAACAGATTAACTGATTCTTTGTTAACTTTCGATGGCATAAAATGACGCTTTATATCCAAACTGGTCAGCCTTCCTTGAAAGAGTGTTTATAAACAGATTAACTGATTCTTTGTTAGCTTTCGATGGCATAAAATGACGCTATATATCCAAACTGGTCAGCCTTCCTTGAAAGAGTGTTTATAAACAGATTAACTGATTCTTTGTTAGCTTTCGATGGCATAAAATGACGCTGTATATCCAAACTGGTCAGCCTTCCTTGAAAGAGTGTTTATAAACAGATTTACTGATTCTTTGTTAGCTTTCGATGGCATAAAATGACGCTGTATATCCAAACTGGTCAGCCTTCCTTGAAAGTGTGTTTATAAACAGATTAACTGATTCTTTGTTAGCTTTCGATGGCATAATATGACGCTATATATCCAAACTGGTCAGCCTTCCTGGAAAGAGTGTTTATAAACAGATTAATGATTCTTTGTTAGCTTTCAATGGCATAAAATGACGCTGTATATCCAAACTGGTCATCCTTCCTTGAAAGAGTGTTTATAAACAGATTTACTGATTCTTTGTTAGCTTTCGATGGCATAAAATGACGCTGTATATCCAAACTGGTCAGCCTTCCTTGAAAGAGTGTTTATAAACAGATTAACTGATTCTTTGTTAGCTTTCCATGGCATAATATGACGCTATATATCCAAACTGGTCAGCCTTCCTGGAAAGAGTGTTTATAAACAGATTTACTGATACTTTGTTAGCTTTCGATGGCATAATATGATGCTAAATATCTAAACATAGAAACAAACTTTTTTCATGTTTCATAAAGTACCAAAAACATAAGCAATAAAAAAAGGGAACTATTGTGGTTTAGTTTTCAGTAAACTGTTTTAAAATATGGATATTGCTGAATTAAACCCAAACTATGCCACTCAACTTATTCTTGGGCAAGACTCTTGTTGTTTTTATCAACTATTTCTTTTCGGGGGTGGGTGGGGGGGGTAGTTAAAATCATGGTTCTATTGATCAGCCTACAATGTCACAAGACATGGAGTACTGGACCCAGTTAGCTCAGTCGGTAGCACGTCTGACTATCAATCCCCGGATCGTGAATTGAATCCCTGTCTGGTCACAGTCTCTGTGATGATTGATATACCACATTGTGACCCATTTCATTTATTTCTCACCGCTGATTCAAGTGGGAAGGTTATCAGTTACTTACAGTGATTGATGTGCTGGAGTACTGGTTAACCTTTCAGGATCCTATGAAAGAGTGGCTAGGTCAACTGATCGTCTATTAACCCTCTATGGCATAAAAATGACACTTAATATTCTAAGAAATGTAAACCATGAAAATGTTGCTATAGTTTTGAATAGGATGTAAATTATGATTTTTATGTAATTTCTGCCACATTAGTCTGGAATAGAATGGTATTGACTTATAGAATGTGTTGACAGGATGTTTACAACACTTTTATTTACATGTATCATTCCTAGACATTATAATTGTAACTGTAAGTAGACAATGAGCACTGGATGATCCTTCCTGTTGGAAATATGTTACTTCTCTGTGTTGCTATGCCACAATACTGTCATTAATTTATTTTGATATCTTTTTTTTTTGCAGGATCACTCGGAGCAGAAACCAAGCATGCTGTCTAAAGGTAATTTTAAGCATGTGTTTACAATAAGTGATTAAAATACTCGGAATTGAAGAAACTCTTCATGCTTTTGGTTTCAGTACATTCTGAGTACCAGTAAATAAATTTCTTGTTATAAATATTTTCCTGTACTACCGCTGACTGTATGTCATTGCATTAGATGCATTTAAAGGAATTACAATGTGTATCTGGAATTGTTATAATTTGAAAATTGTTTCATTTTTTTTCCCAGCAATATATCCGATGAATAACTTTTAAACGGGTATAATGTATTTGATTAATACTTCGTTTAGTGTGTAGCTATATAATTATAAATTACTTGTCAAGTTTAAGTTTGATATTTGTCAATGTTGTTAAAAGTTTACAAGAGTTATGGTCCCTTTTCGTCTTAATTTTATGCAGAATTTACTAACGTATAGCGGGGACATCAGTATCCTATGGACACTTTTCAAGAGAGTTTTTTCAGTCTTAATATATAAACTTATTGCTTTTGTATGTGGAGAGTGAGATAGCAATTTTCCTTCGAGTTATTATCATATTCTGTTTACCTGTATGTGTTTTACACTGTTTAGTTCCAAGTTATGAAAAAGTTTTCATAAAAGACAGATTATGACTCAAGATACTTTTCAACATAAAATCAGGCCTGGTTAGCTCAGTCTGTAGTGCATCTTACTATAAGTCCAGAGGTTGTGAGATTGACTCATTGCCTGGCCACAGTTTCTGTGATGATTAATATAAGACATTGTGTCACATAGTAATTCATCTCTCGCTGCTGATTCAAATGGGAATTTATCAGTAACTTGCGGAGATGGGTGTGCTGGAGTACTGGTTAACCTTCCAGAAAACAGTGGTTATACAGGTTAAATAATCAACAGTAAGCCCACAATAGCATAAACATGGTAAATATTCAAACAAACAAATAAACAAACAAAAAAAATCAGCATATAATATATATATAAATGTTGAGTGTGTTTCTTTTAGTTTCCCTCATGGACTCGCTAGAGTCCACAATGAACACTACGACCTCACCCCAGGTTGGTAAAGGTACATTGAGGGATGCACAAGACATGCTGGATGAACGAGATGAATATGAGGAGGAGGATCACTACAGACCTGGTCAAAGTATGCCAGAAACTCTCAAAACTGCCACAGGTAACCTCTCAGGACAGTCAGCAGATCAGTTGGTTTGTCACCATTCAAAGCATGTGAAAACATTGTCTTTGACTGAGAGTATAGAAAACTTTAGTTCATACTATTTTATTTTAGCTTGTTTGTTAGGAAAGCTCAAAGTTTATATGAACCGTTCTTGAGTCCACTTTCTTGATAGAACCAGTACTGAGTGTTATTAGCTCGTCTTTTGGAAAAAAACAAAGAGCTATTGTCATGACCCTGGCGTCGTCGTCAATTTTTATGTTTAGCTCAGCATTTTCTCCATTTCTGAACAAACTACTCATGTTTTGGTGACTAAACTTCATAAACACATTTATATTATTAATAATACACATTTTTTTTAAATCAATTTTATTTTTCAGTAATACTATTAATTCTGTAAGCTGATCACCATTAACTAAAAAAAAGTTTACATCACTGACCTTGACCTATTTAATGGACTTTCCTGCCCGAGCCCAACCAAGACCCCCATCCTGCTGCCCATATTTTTTTTTTCTTCTTTTTTGTTTAAATTTGTTTTGCATTCAATCAAATTCTCTGCCCCATTTCAACTTTATTACCAACCCAAAGACCCTCATCCCTTTCCCCCACCCCATTATTTTTTTTATTTTTTTTAATTTGTTTCGATTAAATCAGATATTCTGCCCCATTTCAACTTTGTTACCAAACCAAAGACCCTCACCCCATTGCCAAGCATTGTCAGGCTAACTTTCCTAATACAGTTTTGATACATTGTATTTGAAAATTGGGGATACTCATCAGCATGAAGTGCATATGGACATATATGTTTATGAATTCTCACAGCAGGATTAAAATAAGTGCAATGGCCAAAAACATGTGATCTTAAAAACTGCAATATCCTGTATTCAGTATGTTTATGGTAACGTGAGTCTCGGAGCTTTGTCACGCATGCATTATCAAAACAAAATGATCGGAGCAATGCAGTAAATCCATGTTTTAACTTTCAAAGAAAATGTCGCAAAAATTTGAAACTCTTAACTTGATTCGCAAAATGTAGTTACTGTAGCAGATGGTTTATAAAGGACTGGACTGAACTTTTTTTAATGTTTATGAGTTGTATGTATTGACTTCCATGTAACGCAGGCAACTATAGTTAAATTTGTGAAAAACTGATATATGAAAACCATATTTTTTACTTCAAACAAATCAGGGCTGATCGGAACTAATACAAGTCAGGAAATTGAGGCCCTTCACAAGGCCCTGGAGAAAGTAGGCCTTTCTGCAACCATTGGCAATGATAGTCAGTTAGAGCTGTCATCACTGGGAGACAAGGGAACGGAGGAGGTGTTCAAGAAATTACTCAATAGTGGCACAGGTAAACCAGGTAGGTACAGCTTGAATAATTTAGAAAATAATACTAGTTGTTTTAAGTCATTTAAATTTTGTTTCTAGATTCATTAAACCAAGGACTTAAATAGAGAAGGAAAAGAAACTAGTTGAGATTTTATGTAGCTCACATATTCATGCAATATCTCGTGAAATCTTGTTTTCAGGAATACCAAACAAAATTCTTTCTTTGCATAATGAAATTGTCTACAAAATGAGACCATTCCCATCAAAATGACATGTTAATTTTTTTTGAAGTACTTGTCTTATGAAAATTTGTATACTGCAACTAAAAAAATAAGGAAAGTCCTTGAAATTTTACTTCAAACTGCAATGTTTTTAATTTAAGATCATGGTGCATGTTTAAAACATTCTAAAACATCTATGGTTACATACAGCTTACATGTACATTTTATGTATAAGAAATTGGTTTCCTGCAAAATCTGAATGATTAATTTGCCAAATGACTAATTCTTTGCATGCTATTTTATCAATATTTAGTGGAGAGATGCAAGTTTCCTATCCTTCTATACAAGTCCTTGTTAACAGTTAGCTTGTTGAATTTCTATAATTAATATACATATTCACCATCCTTGTTTTGGTACTATTTTGTTAGTATAGTTTGAACAGCATAATTTTAAAATATGCAGTCACAGAGTTAAACAGTGTAGACTTTGAGCAGACTGTGAGTTTCTATACGGCTGGGTTTACATTGTTTACAAAATTTCGATACTGGAATATAAAAACCTTGTTTAAAATATATATATACTTCATATCTTGTAGACCATGTGTCAAAATATCAAATGAAATTGTAAGCTACTTAATCTAGATAAATTGTTTTTTATCTGAATGAAATAAAAATTCTAAAATTTTCAATACAGGTAAGTAAGATTGCAATATAGCTAAGGTTTATTCTTCTTTACCCACATCTCTGGAAATCTTAAAGTTTTACCCCCAAATTTTCCATTTTTGGAGTAAATTACCCTCTTATTAAAAACATTTTCTGGGCGGGGTACTGCATCTTTAAGTCTTGTATTTGTCAGGACAATCTATTGTTGTTAACTACATGTATAAAGACAATGTACAATGTATTAAATGTAATGCTCAAGTCCTGCCATGAACTTTGCCTATAGTAACCAGAAAATTATGCTATTTAACTAAAATTAAAACAACGCCTTGTTTGTTACTTCTATCATCATAACAAGTACTGTCTATTAAACAGCCAATTGTCTTAAAGAGCCACATTTTCTATTTCCAATTTCTATGTTTTTAGAACAAGTTAACCTGTCTTAAAAGGTGACTTTTGCTTCTTCCTTTGACTGGCTGCTTAAGACAGGTTTGACTGTATACTGTTTACACTTTCTCTACCAGGCAAACAGAGGAATGTAGCAGAGATAATGAGGGAGCTAGAGGACCTACAGAGGAAGGTGGGAGACGCTGAAAGTCCTGATATCCCTACTGTATCAGATGGCATAAGTCCAAGAAGTAAGATTTTTCATGTAATTTGTGATGAAAATTCTTAATCTTATTCCTTTAAATCTCAAGGCTTTATAAACCTAAACCCCAAATATAAAAACCAGACACTATGCATCAATGACCTGGCACTAAGCTGATGAAGACTGTGCGATACAGTCAAAATGTACTGTAAGTCAAACATTTTGTTCTGAGTAATGAAATATATTCATCTATTCCAGGACAAAGAGAACAACCTATAATGTACTGTATAATCAGATAATAATCTCATATTCTCTATCATACAGAAATCCATAAATGCATATTATAATCAAATAACGATCTCATATTCTCTGTCTTATAGAAATCCATAATGTATATTATAATCAGATAATAATCTCATATTCTCTATCGTACAGAAATCCATAAATGCATATTATAATCAGATAACGATCTCATATTCTCTGTCTTATAGAAATCCATAGTGTATATTATAATCAGATAACAATCTGATATTCTCTATCTTTCAGAAATCCATAATGTATATTATAATCAGATAACAATCTCATATTCTCTATCTTTCAGAAATCCATAATGTATATTATAATCAGATAACAATCTCATATTCTCTATCTTACAGAAATCCATAATGTATATTATAATCAGATAGCAATCTCACAATTATTCTCTATCCGTCAGGTTTAGAAAGACAGCACCATGTTGATGACTATGAAGAAGGTCGAGGGTTTGACCTTTCTCCCGTCAATTATCCCGACAATGAAATTTCCCAGTATTCCCATCGGGACACTGAGAAGGGTGACAGTTCTCATCGCGGTGGTTTTGACACCTCCCACACTGAAGCTACAGAGATGTATCAACCTGTTACACAAGTGGTAAGATACTTAAATAAAAAAATTTTTTGTTTTCCTTTAAAATAATGATAAGGCCTAAATTAAATAATTGTGTGGTTCTGGTTTCCTGACCGTCCCTATTATTTCCTGCCAACCTTAAACATTTATTCCCTTAAAAAATCAACAACAAAAATAAAATCGACAGTATCTGTCGTGTCAACAATTTAGTTCCCAGTGGCAGTGGTTTGGCTGTATTTTAAGCCTTTAGCTTTTATACTCGATTGCCGGAAATGCACCGCTGGAAGTGATAATAGTAACAATAGCAGCAACATGGTGTCCTCCAGCAAAAACTGCCTAGCCATCGTGTATGACAAGTGTGTCCACATACAGACATACATGTAACATATACTCGCAGAAAACGGATAGTTTCGACAAGGCAAAATAAATAATTTGTCTACCTACCTTCCCTAATTTGTATTTCCATGTAATAGGAACCACATTATTAATTAATTTAGGCCTAATGACAAAAGATGATTAATACACTATATACAAGAGTCTTGTCTTTATATATTTTCATGTTTTTATGTATTTAAGAATAAAAATTGTCTTTTGAATTATTTTCTACCTGTCTCAAATTATTTCATATGCAAACCAGTCATAATAGAATATAATGGACATTAATGAAGTTTAATAGTTATAAAAGCAATAATATATTAACCAATGATTTCTCCACAGTCCGACATGTCGGTAGATTCCAGATTTGTAAGTTTATTTCCTTGAAATTGCACTTAAAATCCAATCACATTCGTGTGTTTTAACTTTCAAAGGCTTGTAATTTATTTCAAATGTGTTTAAAATGTACAATTCGCCTGGTTAAACATTGAATTAACAGCGCAACCTTGGAAGAGTGTGTTGGTGTTTATAATACGTGTGAGATGATTGGTTGATTGTTTTGGAGTAAGAATTGTGTTGCTGTATGTTGAGTGTAAGAATTGGGTTGCTGTATGTAGAGTGTAAGAATTGTGTCGCTGTATGTTGAGTGTAAGAATTGTGTCGCTGTATGTTGAGTGTAAGAATTGTGTCCTGTATGTTGAGTGTAAGAATTGTGTTGCACTGTGGTGAGTAAAATATTTGTGTTGCATTATGGTCAGTGAAAGAAATGTGTTGAGTAAAAAAAAATGTGTTTCAGTATGTTAAGTGAAAGAATTGCATTGAACTGTGCTGAGTACATGATTTGTATCGTATTATTTTTTAGCATAAAATCATGTATAACTAGCTGAGTGCAAATTTGTATTACCCTTTATTGAGTGTAAAGTTTGTGGTTGAGTGTATGAATTTTGTTTCAATTTGGTCGAGTGTAAAAGTTGTGTGGTGTATATTTGGTCAAATGCAAGAGCTATGTTGCACTGTTTTGTTTGTTAGATTTTTGTAACACTTGGTTGAATGTAAAATTTGTGTTGCTCTCAGTTAGGAGTAAAGTTTGTGTTGCCCTTGTATTGGTGTAAAGTTTATGTTGCACTTGGTTGAGTGTAAGATTTGTGTTGCACTCAGTTTCGTGTAAAGTTTATGTTGCACTTGGTTGGGTGTAAAATTTGTGTTGCACATGGTTGGGTGTAAAGTATGTGCTAAACTCTGTTGGGTGTAAAGTTTATATTGCACATGATTGGGTGTAAAATTTGTGTTGCAGTTGGTTGGGTGTAAGATTTGTGTTGCACTCAGTTGAGTGTAAAGTTTGATTTACACTTAGTTGGGAGTATTGTTTATGGTGTTCCTCAGCTAAAGTCAATAAAGAGTGCCAGGTTGTCTTTTTGACATACGTCGGTTGACTATGCCCTAATTAATTGCTGCTCTGCTTACTTATTGTTTTTGCTGTTTGGTGTGATGCCAGGCTCATCATCATTCTTCCATCACATTACAACATCATTAACACACTGAAGCATGTTCCCATCCACATGGCATTGTATCATTGTTAAAAATAATTAATAATTTCACATGATATATTTGTATAGCATTTATGATAAATATAAAGAAAAGTGTTGACATTTGTAGAAAATATTGGTACAAGGAGTCTTGAAACCAGGAAATCTTGGTAGCACAGTTTACTATACTGCCTTTTTTGCCAAATTTCTTTATCATTTTAAAGATAAAACAAGCTGCCAATTAGATACTTTGTGTTTATCTCAGAATTATCAGTTAAAGGGTAGAACAAGCTGCCAGTTAGATACTGTGTGTTTATCTCAGAATTATCAGTTAAAGGGTAGAACAAGCTGCCAATTAGATACTTTGTGTTTATCTCAGAATTATCAGTTAAAGGGTAGAACAAGCTGCCAATTAGATACTTTGTGTTTATCTCAGCATTATCAGTTAAAGGGAAGAACAAGCTGCCAATTAGATACTTTGTGTTTATTTCAGAATTATCAGTTAAAGGGTAGAACAAGCTGCCAGTTAGATACTTTGTGTTTATCTCAGAATTATCAGTAAAAGGGTAGAACAGGCTGCCAATTAGATACTTTGTGTTTATCTCAGAATTATCAGTTAAAGGGTAGAACAATCTGCCAGTTAGATACTTTGTGTTTATCTCAGAATTATCAGTTAAAGGGGGTAGAACAAGCTGCCAATTAGATACTTTGTGTTTATCTCAGAATTATCAGTTGAAGGGTAGAACAAGCTGCCAATTAGATACTTTGTGTTTATCTCAGAATTATCAGTTAAAGGGTAGAACAATCTGCCAGTTAGATACTTTGTGTTTATCTCAGAATTATCAGTTAAAGGGGAAGAACAAGCTGCCAATTAGATACTTTGTGTTTATCTCAGCATAATCAGTTAAAGGGTAGACGAGCTGCCAATTAGATACTTTGTGTTTATCTCAGAATTATCAGTTAAAGGGCAGAACAAGCTGCCAATTAGATACTTTGTGCTTATCTCAGAATTATCAGTTAAAGGGTAGAACAATCTGCCAGTTAGATACTTTGTGTTTATCTCAGAATTATCAGTTAAAGGGGGTAGAACAAGCTGCCAATTAGGTACTTTGTGTTTTTATCTCAGAATTATCAGTTGAAGGGTAGAACAAGCTGCCAATTAGATACTTTGTGTTTATCTCAGAATTATCAGTTAAAGGGTAGAACAATCTGCCAGTTAGATACTTTTGTGTTTATCTCAGAATTATCAGTTAAAGGGGAAGAACAAGCTGCCAATTAGATACTTTGTGTTTATCTCAGCATAATCAGTTAAAGGGTAGACGAGCTGCCAATTAGATACTTTGTGTTTATCTCATAATTATCAGTTAAAGGGTAGAACAAGCTGCCAATTAGATACTTTGTGCTTATCTCAGAATTATCAGTTAAAGGGTAGAACAAGCTGCCAGTTAGATACTATGTATTTATCTCAGAATTATCAGTTAAAGGGTAGAACAAGCTGCCAGTTAAACACTATGTGTTTATCTCAGCATTGTCAGTTAAAGGGTAGAACAAGCTGCCAGTTAGACACTATATGTTTTGTTAGCATTGTCTGTGCAAGGGTATAACAAGCTGCAAGTTAGACACTATAATGTTTATCTCAGCATTGTCAGTTAAAGGGTAGAACAAGCTGCCAGTTAGACACTATATGTTTTGTTAGCATTGTCTGTACAAGGGTATAACAAGCTGCCGGTTAGACACCATAATGTTTATCTCAGCATTGTCAGTTAAAGGATAGAACAAGTTTCCAGTTAAACACTGTATGTTTATCTCAGCATCTTTAGAGTTATGGCCCTTTGAATTTTTTTTGTGGTCACTATTTCTCGGCAACCATTGGCTGGAAGTCAATGAAACTTCACAAAAGTTATTGCTACAAAAAACTACATAGCCTAGTTGTGTATATCATTTGCATGTTGAACTCGAATAATTTTTCAATGAATTTTGCCCTGGCCCTTTGAATTTTTCAGACAGTTTTTTTGTTGTTGCTGTTTCTTGGCAACCATTGGCTGGAATTCAGTGACACTTCACAAAAGTGATTAGTTACTCTAATTGGTTCACTGTGTCAAAGCAGGCAGCAAAAGGGTGCAATAACTGTGTCAGGGTGCCATCTGGGGGTATTCATGACCTTCAGTGATATTTCTAGTTGTATTTTAATTCATCATTATTTGGTTTACCACAATCACTTTAAAGCCATTAAATCATATAATTGGCATCATAACATTTATATAAGACACGTCACGTATAGTTCAAGTGTCACAGCACGTGAATTTTATCCCAATCCTTGAGTGAGATTAATATAAGAATCTTTCATGAGTATCCATGTGGGATTGAAAAATCTCAGCGATGGGTTAAAATTATATGTTGGACAAGGCTGTGCAAAGTTCCTGCATGTAATTCTCACACAGAGGGTGAGATTTTTCTATCCCACATGGATGAACTCATGATGGACTTTTTTTCTTACATTCATCTCCATCAAATGATAGACACTCAATAATGGCCGTCTTCATAAAAAAATTCTACCTTTTAAATGTGTGTTTAATGCCCAAAATATCACATATATACATATATGAAGAAATCAACGTTTTATTGTACAAGCTAAATATGCAGAAATTACACCTATTAATCTGCACATTGTTTAAATAATTCACTTCAAATAATTTTTTTCCCTGACCCTGTTTTCATAGGTAAGTAAGACATCATAAAAACTTTAATACGTTTCAGAAAATTATTCTGACATTAATCCTATATCTTTTTTTCAGGTTTCCCACAACAAATTCAAGATTTTAAATACTTTGTAGGGGTAAAAATGAAAACATATATGATTTGTACCTACAATAATAAGATTACAAAAATTGATTTAGTCCCAGAAATTTCTCAGGTCAAGTGAGAAAACTGTCATGCAACATGGAAGATAGAATTTTTCTCCATTCGGAAAACCAGGGGTCATATTCTAAAACTATCCTTGAAAGTATACTTAGAATTAAGTTTGAAAATATAAATTTCAACCTTGGATATCAAGTTTACCATGGCAGATAGAATAATTGTGAGAGTTTATTTGACTATACAGTAAAACCTGTGTAAGTGGCCACCTCTGTTAAGCAGCCACCTATCTTAAGCAACCATATTTTCTATTTCCCATTTCTATGCTTTCAGAGCAAATTAACCTGTATTAAGCAACAACCTGTCTTAAAAGGCCAATTTTGCTCCTTCCCTTGACTGGCTGCTAAAGACAGATTTGACTGTATATTAGATGTCCCTATATGCTTGCAAATTTTAGCTTAAAAATTGGTCTCTTAAGTGTGCTTTTTCAAAATTCATTCTTCAAGTCTAAGACTATTCTTAAGAATGGTTGGTGAATACTACCCCGTATCTTCTATGAGCAGAAATGGGAGAAAGCAATATCTCACACTGGTAAAATAACAAATGTTGTATATATCTGATATGTGAGAATAGATAATTTTATATTCAACGTTAAAACAAAACAGAAGTAACAAATGCTGTCACATGAACCTGTTTTGATAACTATAAACACTGACAGTTTATTAGCTCTGTGCTGAGGGCTCAAGGTCAAGTTTTGGGTGTGCAACCTTGTAGTCGATCAATCCAGCATTGTTTACAATTTTTGCTATCTCCTGCATTCTGCCCTGGGTCTTAAGATAAATAGTAACTGTATTTTGCAAATAAAGGAAAACTTACACATTGGTATTGCAGTCAGTTAATGAGAGAGGCAGAGGCAGCAAAAAGGAACAAAAGAAGAGAACAGATAAAAAGAAAATTGAGAAGGAAAGGCACCACCAACAAACAAAGAAGAAAGAATCAACATTGAGGAGGTCAAGGTCTTCTTCACCCCTGAAAATAGGTATTCATCCTTTAGTAAACATATGTTTTCTAGGGAAGCTCTACTTGGCTGTTGCTATGGGTAAAATATGTGCTTGTTATTGTCACTGTGTTTGTAGCCTGTTAGGAGAGAAATGTATGTCAGTAGTCCGGCTAACTTAATCGGCAAAACAATCGCTGTCAGGGAAAGGTCTCGTGGATTCAGTCCTGGACTGGCTGCAATTTTTCTCATCCTGTTACATTGGCACCCAACGTGGGGGTGTGAATTACTGCGAGAAACATTCGCTTCATTCTTTGGTTTCTATGATAATTCATCCCCGATTTTCAAATTTGTGAGGGAATATGTCGGAGTGTGTCTGTAGCCTGTTGTCAGCAGTCCCGCTAGCTCAGCCGGTAGAGCACTTGCCCTGTCAGGGAAAGGTTTCAAGTTTGAGTCTCTGCTGCTTATTTTGCTCGTCCTGTTACATTATTAATAACTGATAAAAACTTACTGGGTATTGTTTATATATAGATATATAACAGTAACCAATATATCATAGTTTGATATACCTTATGCCTCAGTCTCTCTCAAATTTATGTTTTCAAGTGTGCCAAATAGTTGTTATAGAGATGAAGCAGTAACACAGACATTGATCGTGGCCTTGGTTCCTGAATCTACCTTTCGTTTAAGTATAAAATTCAGACTCAAACTCAAAATCCAAAATTTTGTAATTTGCATTATAAAAAAACAATTTTACAATAAATGAACAACATTCCCCTACAAAACCAGTCAATTTCAGTGATGCATTGTCAGAAAATATTATAAGATAAAAAAATTACCTGAATATTTTACTATTAAAACTATTTAAAAATTGGCAATTCCGAGTTTGAATCTAGGTTTTAAACGCAAAAAGTGTGATGAGGTAGCTTGCAATTATGTATGTATTTTCTGATGTGTCTTATAACACCATGTATAAATTGTAATGTTTGTTTTAGACCTCGATTCACAGGTCCATTAAGCTGATCATTCAAGTTCATATTGATCAGAAACATTGACTCCAAGGTCTTGTATACATGTATTTAGTTTTAGGATAATTTAGATTAATACATTTGATATGACAACACACTCTTTCAACCAGTTGGTTCAGTCTGACTTTCAATCTAGGGGTCGTGAGTTCGATTCCCCGATCATTCATTTAATTAGGGTAGTTGTGTAAGCAGGTCATGCGTCATCTGATTGTTTTATCACACTTTTACAAGTAAAAAAACGATGCCCGAGGCATTGTTTTTCACGAGTAATTCTGGATTAAAACTTATAACAAAGAAATTAAATTAAAGTTACAGGTATAGCAATATAAAGATTTTAAATGACAAAGAGAGCAATCATTTCTTTTAATTATTTATTTCGTTGTCAATATAACTACGACAATATTAGAGGATATCCGAATATAAATTATTTGATGCATTTAAGTTTGCATTATCGTTTTGTATCGTTCGTGGATTGTTCGCCCTGTTGCGTTCGCGTATCGTTTCGTTTCGTTTAAAATATCAGTTACTTGCGAAGACAGAGTGTGTTCAAGTACTGGTTAACCTTTCAGGATCCCAGGAAAGATTGGTTAGATTAACTGATTGCCCTCGATGGCATACACATTATGCTAAATATTCAAACAAAACAAAACAAAGTACTAAATATTTAATATAATTTATTCTAAATGTGGATAATCAGTTGACTAGTTAATTTTGTAAAGTTTCAAACATTTATTTTTGCATTTGTGCATATTCCAGATTTTTCCGAATCGATGAAGTACAAGTTTAAAGGTATAAAGAGTTCTGGATATGGGCAGGGGTCACCGCCCAAACCTCCCAGAGACAGAAGCCGCGATAAGGACAGAAACATTTTAGGTTACTCAAGACAGAAACCCGGCAGTGAAACTATTAATGATAGAAATGAAACCTCAGCACAGTCCCCAAATAAGCAGGGTTTTGCTGATCGAAGTCCACAGAGAAGCCCCCGAAGGAAAGATACTAGGTCTGCCGGCAAACCATGGAGTCCAATAGAAGTTGCGCGGCAAAAGGTTAAAGGTAAAATTCAGTGCCAATTTCCATGTTTGGTTGACATGCTCACTTTTTTTGCCAATTAAACTTCAGAACAAACCAATGTAGCATCAGGTACATGTATGTTAAGGTATGGTGATTTGGTATACATATGTGTAGCCTCACTAGCCAGTTATAGTTTTATTATCATCTCCATCAATATTTCCTTTAGAATCACCTTCGATTGGGTTTGAACGCAACTTCCCACTTGGGTAGCAGTGAAAAGTTCTTTATATTCTGAATGATTTTCATTTACATCTCCAACAACAATTAATTTTGCACTGTTCTACATATAGAGAAATGCAATTCTGGATCACTGAACTCATTACTAATGTTTCTAAAAATATCTTGTTTCCATAGACAGTAATCTGTAATAGTCCAAATAGGCAAGAAAAAACATGGGGTTGACCAGATTGCTTATTTTATAATATAAAATAGTCTCGTGACGCCCCTTCGTTTCTGGAATCTCAGCCCCAAACTGTCATATCTTCATCCAACAGCATCAAATGTCCTCCAGACTTGGCAGGACTCATGAAAATGGTCTAATTTTCTCATCTTTACAAAGAAATATGACCATTTTAAGCATTTTCAACCAAAAAATCCCCATCCAATTACACAATTCTTAAGTCTTGGACACACCAATCTTGCTACCATCACTTAGGGGAGATAATTGTTAAGAGATACCTTTAGGTAGCAGTGAAAGTCCTTTTTAGTTTGCAGTAAGGTTTTTTAAGGTAGATGTACAGTCATGTAATATTGACAGATGCTGTACATGTTTTAGTAACCTGTTTTTAAAATGCATTTATTGACTTCAGACTCTCTTTAAAATGGAATTTTAAGCAATAAATTGGATAAAAAAAATTGATTGACAAAATGGGTCCTGCAGTATTGATAATACTGTCCATTGGTACAAGGGAAATAAATCAGTTAGATAGGTGGGGAGTGTACCATCACAAAAAGGTTGTATAATTCAAACAGGAAGGAACCATACCAGTTCACTATAAACAACAATGTAAGATTATAACATACATATGATTCTACCGTAATTGACATGGTTAAGATGGTACATACTGTAATCTGTTCAAGTACACCAAAAATGCATTTCAATTGCGTTCGTTTTGCGTTTGAAATGCATTTTAGTTTCGTTAATGGTTTGCATTTTTTTATGATAAACGTTAGAGAAAATACGAAAATGCAGTTCAAAACGATAGTGAACGCATTTTAACTTGCGTTTGCATTCTAATCGTTTAGCGTGTATCGTTTATGTTCACCAATCGCATCATCTCTGGTTGTCCAATTGTAACACCACAGTAGAATTAATAAAAAGAACTAGATATTTAAAGAAATCGCGGGGTTTTATATGATAATATATTAATTAAATAAATTAAAATAATATTGATTAAAATCTTTCTGAAATATTGATTAAAATCATTCTGAAATATTTCTAACTAAGCCACCCTATGTTAGATATGGTCTACCATATATTTGATGATTTGTAGCGTGACAGCAGATTAATATGTTACATAAAACTCAATCATTGAAATTTAATACACATGGTACGGGGCATCTCAATTACATCAGATAAATATGTTACGGTAATGTAATCAGTAGATTGGCCAAACATTGCCAGACTGGTTTACACTAACGTTAATATTACGGTATCGAAAAAGTATATAGTAAATAAATGTGAACCAGTCCATGTTTTTTTTTTATATCTGCAGTGGTGTATAATCTGCTATAATGCATTATTTACAGGTATTTTTCCAATTTTAATTCCAGTTATGAATTTCGATAGATTGTCATGTTAAACAATTATAACAATTCATTAATCAAAATAATTTATATAATCCGAAAGATAAATATATTTACAAATACACATGCCTTAATTTATGTAGCGAGCGCACACACTTTATGTCTATTACTTCAACACAATTTATTTTTGACCTCTTTGCAATGTGCAATGTCGTCACTCTGACAGTTTCTTGCATCATTTAACGTCGCGTTCTATTTCACTATGGTAAATGCATGGGGGAGGCGGAACTGTTTCATTAAAAAAATATGCCTTTAAGGGTAAAAGTTTCATGTTTTGTAAAAATCGCTGGTACATGTACTACCGTCTGACGCTTTCAAGGACTTTTATATACATTACACCAATAGAATTTCTCTGATATCCTTCCATCAAAAATTTCCAAGATACCCACTTAGTGAATAAAATGTTTGTTTCACTGGTGACGTCATCGGACATTGGCACAAGGTGATAGTAAAAGGGACAGCGTGTTCATTCTGTACAAACATTTAGGTATGTGTAGTTATTAATAACTCTATCAGCTTAATAGTAATCTTTTTTTAACAAATGCCTATATTGAAAACAAACATTTTGAAAGACACCCAGTAACAAACAAACACCAACCCTTTACGTGTGTTTGTTATATATATATATATGAACTATTTTTATATACAGTTTTGGATAGCCCTAAGGGTTTTTGGTTTAACGAACAGATTTTCTAAAATTGCGTGAAAACTTTTCCTGATTGGCAATCATATAACAGAACAGCAACATAAATCTGTGTTCAGATAATTAAATCAGTTAATTAGGGTAGTTGTGTAAGCAGGTCATGCGTCATCTGATTGTTTTATCACACTTTTACAAGTAAAAAAACGATGCCCGAGGCAATGTTTTTCACGAGTAATTCTGGATTAAAACTTATAACAAAGAAATTAAATTAAAGTTACAGGTATAGCAATATAAAGATTTTAAATGACAAAGAGAGCAATCATTTCGTTTAATTATTTATTTCGTTGTCAATATAACTACGACAATATTAGAGGATATCTGAATCTAAATTATTTGATGCGTTTAAGTTTGCATTATCGTTTTGTATCGTTTGTGGATCGTTCGCCCTGTTGCGTTCGTGTATCGTTTCGTTTCGTTTATCGTTTCATTTATCGTTTTGTTTATCGTTTCGTTTGCATTTTAAGTTCGTTTCTATATCGTTTAAAACGCGTTTGATATTCGTTTCGTTTGCGTCCGTTTGGTGTACTTGAACGGATTACGGTCTGTAAATACTGTTTCTAGTTCTGCTTCCCATTTTAGTGGAGTATAAGGCACAGAAACTAAATAGCCAGACTGTGTTTGATCATTTTTTCGTTTTATTGGACTGTTACAGTTAGTAAACCAAAATGTGTCTGCTCATTTCTGTGTTTTGTTAGACCATTAGACAGCCAGACTGTGTCTGATAAATTTTATGTTTTATCAGACTAATAGTTGGGAGATTTTGTCTGATCATTTCTGTGTTTTGTTAAACTATTCCAGAACCTGATATCTCCTGAATCAGGTCTATTAACCACCAATGGAAAAAGCAGGGTATTCTATGCCTGTACCACAATTCATAGCAGTTGAATGCTGACTAAACTATAATGTCATTCAGTCTTTCTCTGAAGCAACTGACCAATCAGCTTGCTCGTAATAATTACTAGTTAACGGACCCATTCGGGAGAGCTGGGTTCGTTCTACAGACTAGTGTTTTGTTGAACAATTAGTCAGTCAGACTGTGTCTGATAATTTTTGTTTTGTTGAACTGTTAGATAGCCAGACTGTGTCTGATATTTTTTGTTTTATTTGACTGTTAGAAATTCAAGCCTGTGTCTGATAATTTTTATGTTTTATTGGACTATCAGGTAGCCAGACTGTGTCTAATGATTTCTCTGTTTTACTTGACCATATTGTTACCAGCCTGTGTCTGATAATTTTTCTATTTTATTGGTCTATTAGGTAGCCAGACTGCGAAGCAAGCCAAGCTAGGAAGTGTACGCACCACACAACTCCAGGCATCTGTGGAATCGTTTGCCCATTACATCAAGGAACATTTCTCCTCTGGGGCTGTTACTGTACCAGAAGTAAACTTTTATTTTGAAATTACATTTCAGATATAAAATTTCACATATATTTTATTCTTATGTATTCATCCATTAATGAAATTGAATAACAATATTTAGATCCGAATATGATATAAATATGTACATTAAAAAAGTGGAAGTTGGGGGTTAAAGCCTGTAAAATGACAACTAGCTTATTTGTAATAATTATGTGGACAAAGCCATAAGAAACCCTGACAGCATAACTTTACAGATAAAATGCTAACCAGTAAAAGAAATAATTATATTTAGTTTTGAAGTTGTTCTATGCAGATGAGTGGTCTATTGCGCCATCTCAAAATCACTTACCACTAGGGTTGAAGGTTTGAGTCCAGTTCAGTTGAAAATTACCTCCATATGAGACAATCTACTGGTTACTTGTGGAAGGAAGGTTGTTCTATACAGATTCATTCTGAGGTCTTCCTTCACTAATAAACCTGGATGCCTTATATATATAGCCTGACATTAAACCCCACTTAAAAAAAAAAAAAATATTATTTAAAATGACTGTAAACGTCTCTTTATATTTGATAACTAGGTGAAGTATTCCCAGGATGAGCCAGCGGTATCCAGCAGCTACAAAGAGAAAGTAGATGACTCGACAGGTCAAGAAAAGGATGAAATCATTACCAAGCTACAAGGTTATCATATTTTTTTTTAATTGGGTATAATGCCATTTTTAACACATATCAGGTTATACTGTATATGGCATGTCCAGGTTTTATTGGCGGAGGCAGACCTCAGACTGAATCTGAGTAGAACCACTGACCTTCCGAAGTAACTGGTAAACTTTCTCACATAAAGTTTTTAAAGCAAGCGGGGTTCAAACCTATCACCTTAGCGGTGAGAGGTAAGTGATCTTGAGATGGCGCCCTAGACCACTCGGACAGTTAAACAGTTCTACCAAGTAGAAATAAAAACTTGGTGTCTTATACAAAATACATTGGTGCATGATCCTTCTGTAGTTTAGCTCATTTGCTGGGTAGCAATAAAAGTTGACCAATGTCACCATTGCTGCAATCTTACAGAGAGAATGATTAAAGTACAATTTTAAATTGCTGTCTAACCTGTCTTAAGCAGCCGGTCAATGGAAGGAGCAAAAGTGTCATTTTAAGACGTGTTGTTGCTTAAAGCAACACATCCACGTTTGAACTTTTAAAAAAAAAATTTTAAATTGAGTTATGAGCACATTTCCCATACAAACATATGATCAATTAGCTGTATATGAGCATATAAACACAATCCCAAACAAAATGATGCCCAAATTATAATGCGTGACTAACACTTTATAAAACAAGTGTGTAACTCCCCCGAGTCAAAAAAAATTGTCAAAATGACTTTCAAGGCAGGTAAAGTACACTACGCACTAAAACGTGAAGTTTTTTAATACGACTCGCATAATTCAATTTGAAGCCAAGTTGGAATCCTCGGCAATTTAAAAATAATTTATAAAGCGTTTGTCACGCTTTATAATTTGGACATCTTTTTTTATAATTCTAAAGCGTTCTGGATAATGTTTGTTAGCACATATACAGCTCACTGACCATATATTTATGTATGGGAAATATGCTCACAACTCAATTGAAAAACTTTTTAAAAAAGTTTAAACGTGGATGTGTTGCTTTAAGAAGGAAAGTGGAGGGTCTTCCCTGACCGGGTGGTCTAAGTCCCCATCTAAAGATCACTTACCTCTCACCACTAAGGTCACAGGTTCAAGTCCCACATGCTCCAAAAACTTTGTTAGAAAGTTTCTTAGTTACTTGCAGAAGGACGGTGGTTCTGCTCAGATTCATTCTGAGGTCTTTCTCCACCAACAAAACTGGATGTGTCATATATTATCTGAAATGTGTTGAAAGTGATGTTAAACCCCATTCAAAAAAAAAAAAGAGAAAGAAAGAAAGAAAGAAAGAAAGAAAGAAAATAAAAAGAAGGAAAGCGGCTGTACTTATTTACATACATGCATTTATAAAAATAGAAAAAAAACAACACTATTAGTACAAAAGCCCACAATGATGTATAATGTATTCACATGTATTTGGAGTGTAAGAAAAATAAATATCATCAGTACATAACTTTAAGGTACAATGATTACTGGAATTTGATCAGTATAACCGATGCTTACAAATACATATTATGATGCTGTTGTATGATTTAGGTTCAACTTTAAATTGAGTTATTGGTAATACTGTGAACTAATTGTATAAGAATTTTTAAGTTGTTGAGAAATTGACTATGCATCCAGGACAGTAAAATAGGAAAATTACAGATACAACCTGGATCCTGTGGTTACACAAAAAGTATACAAGGAATCTTTGTAAAACTGAACATGTGGATAGAGGGCAGTAAGGAGAAATGCTTGTCAATATAATTTTTCAGCCAAATGTATATTGTGATGGTTATGACAACAAAATAGGTAAAATTTTGATGCAACCTGGATCCTGCGGTAACAAAGTATCCAAGCTTCATTTGTGAAGTTTAGCATGTGGATAGAGGGCAAAAAGGAGATCATGCACATCATTTTTTTATTACTTTTTCATTCGAACAAAAATGTGGTTGACTATGGCAACAAAATTGGTAAACCAGTAGGGGATTTATGTATTGCTTGTGATACCCCAGTGTATTGTTAATTTTTGTATACTTATATTCATTATCTTAATTACACAGCGGACATGGAAGCTATGGAGAGGAGTTACCAGAGACAGATGGAAGCACAAAAAATGGAATATGAACAACAAATGGAACAGCTGAAACAGGAAAACTTTGTCCTGGCTTCCAAGGTTTGTCCTTTTTCACACAAGATACAATATTGTAGTGTTTGTTGAATATGATGTTGGACTCGTGCACTTATCTTTACACCATGCACTGGTATTGATAAGCTTACTCTTTAATATGATTATTTGAAGATTAAGGCCCGGACCTTGTAGCTCAGTCGGTAGCATCTGACTATCAATTTATGGGTCATGAGTTTGAGTTTAAGCGAGTCTCATTGATTATTGATTTATGATATTGTGTTGCATAATCTTTCGTCTCTCACCTCTGATACAAGTGATAATGTTATTAATTACATGCGGTGACAATGTATGTGTGTTCGAGTACTGGTGAACCTTCCAGGATCCCAGGAAAGAATGGTTAGGTTAACTGATTGTCTGTTGGCCCTTAATGGCATAAAAATGATGCTAAATATTAAATCAATAAATCATCAAATATGACGGAAGGGAACTCACTTTAGTGTTAACATTGTTGATAGTGAAGTTTGATATAGACAGTTGGCTTTCACGTGCGATATTTGTCAAATATTATTTTTGTTTCTGATACTTTTATTCAATAATAATAATGATTACTATAAGTAAAAACTGCTGCATTTATCACTTTGAAATTTCTCTTGGTAACAGGACTGTGTGATAGAATGAATACAGTCACTGGGCACTTGGGGTCAAATATGGAAAACAAGAAAACAAGGTCCCTCCCCCCCCCCCTGTGTGATGTCCTCCAAAAATTGTAATTCTGTCCTCAAAAGTTTTTATAATGTCCTTCAAAATCTCTTATTCTGTCCTATAAAAGCTGTTAATGTATGCTGGGTTTGGTTTCATTAAACTTTTCTTCACTAAACAATCTCAATTTCTCGAAATGATTATTTTAACTCATTAGCTCACTGGGACGAAGTCCAAGGAGAGCTAATGACATGACCCCGGTGGCGTTGTTGTCGTCATCTGTAGACACCCAGGTTAAACTTTTGCATTTAAGTTTAAGATATCTATGCAACCACTCATTGGATGTGAATGAAACTTCGCATGTATGTTCACCATCATCAATGGAACACACACAGACAACAACCATAACTCTGGATTGCATTTTGGCACAGTTATGGCCCTTCTTCGACTAAGACACCCAGGGGTGAGCTTTGTTGTCTTCTGACAATTCTTGTTACCCTTTAAATGACCTCGCAGAAATAAAAAAAATAAATCTTAACTCATTGCTATTAAAAGGATAACATGCAAAATAATCATTAAATAATGAAATTATAACTTTTGGAAAAAAAAGTGAATTGAGGAAATATCTCAAGTTGTGATGTTTAGTTTGATTGATTGATTGAATATTTAGCATCATTTTTATGCCATCAAGGGCTAACATACTATCAGTTAACCTAACCACTGTGTCCTGGAATCCTAAATGGTTAACCAGTTCTCAAGCACACCCCATCTCCGCGAGTAACTGATAACTTTCCCACATTAATCAGCAGTGAGAGACAAATGATAATGAGACACAATGTTGTATATCAATCATCACAGAGACTGTTGCCAGATGGGGATTCAAACTCACAACCCCTGGATTGATAGTCAGACATGTAACCGACTGAGCTAATCGGCGTGGCTGAGATGTTTAATGAATCTGGGGCCGGTACTACAAAGTTGTTTCCATGATTGTTTATACTTATATAACATTCATGACCATTTACAGGTTTCTGGGGAGGACGAGAAAGAGATAAAGAGGAGGATCCTGGCTGGGGAGCAGTTGGACGGAGTGAGTAAAGAACAACTGACAGTCTTGGAGAGGGAACTAAAGGAACAAGAAACCCTAATATCTGGATATCAGCAGGTTTGTACATTATCATGACTGACAGCACAGTGTTGATGATGTTTATGACAATGTGATGATGATTAAATGCCCAGATACGTACAGTTGAAACTTGTTATCTCGATATTGGAAGGAATGTCGAAAAAAGCCAAGATATCAAAATATCGACTTAGATCTTGTCTCAAGATAAATACTAATTTTTATCACATGATAAAAGTACTTTTGCTTTCATATTATGGGCTGTGCAGTAGAAATACAATATTGTCAGTATTGTTTTGAAGAATAAAAAATCGACAATTATATTAATGCATTAAACAAACTGTGAAAAATGGCATGCACAATTTCAAATGACATGAAAAACAAAAACAATATCGTTTCAACAATTATAAAAACATGGCAAAAATTCAATTAAAATTGTGAAATGATCAATTGGAAACTAAAACTGGGACCAAGATACGACTTGAGACTCTGTGTTTACCTGTGTTTGAAAAAAATCACACCTTTTGTCAATCAAATGATGACGTTATGATTATTTATGTTGTTCTTCTCCTTGGTGCGACATGTTTTTCACACAGTGTGATGGGAAGTTAATTTGACTGTTTTATCTCTACCGAATTGGATCAGTACTTCTTTCAATTGACTGTAGCTTTTTTGTTGGCTCTAACCAACATGGAGTTATCTTGCATCACTTTAGATGAAAGTTTGTTTCAATAATTAGTTTAAGTAAGCAATTTATTGGAAGATGGGTACTTTCAATTCTGAGTTAAATTGAATATCTAAGTACCTTAGTTACCAAATTGGCATCATTTACATTAAAACTGTTAGCTGTTGATTAATGTGTTGTGTTCTGCGAAGGTCATGCAAAAAATCATCAATGTCACTTGTAAGGTCATCTTTCCTGTAACTTTAAAATGTTTTCCATATTGTTTTCAATTCAGGAGAATAAGCGGTTGTACAATGAAATGAAGAATTTACAGAAGCAGAATAAACAGACAGAAGAACGAATGTTCAAGGAAAACCAGAAACTTCTGGCCGAGGCTTCAAACTTGAGGTTGGTTAAATTAAGTATTTTTGTCCGAGACAATTTTGCATGCTGTGGATAAGACCTGCTTATCACTGCAACAGTTATGTGTTATCTTGTTACCTTGTTTGAATATTTAACATAATTTTTATGCCGTTGATGGCTAATGGATGATCAGTTAACATACCCTCTCTTTCCTGGAAGGTTAACCAGTACTTGAGAACATCTATCTTTACAAGTAACTGATAATTTTTCCACTTGAATCAGCAAGGGGAGATTAATGACCGAGAGCTGCAGACTGTGAGCTGGGTGGAGATTTGACCTCGCGAACCCTGGATTGATAGCTACCGTGCTACTGACTGATCTAACAGTGCCAGGCTTATATCTTGTTATTTCTTTTGTATAAACACAAATATTTCTTTTCTTTTATATTTTACACATGTTCATTTCAAGACAGTATTCTTACCCTTTTATACTATTGTTCATTAATGGAAACCAAAATCGCAATATGAAAATAAAAAAAGTCTTCCACCACTAGCAGATAGTCAGTCCAAGTATTGCTTTTCAGTTTTATCTGTTGTGTTTTTATTGTATGTACATTTCATTATTATTCTTGCTTGCATGGAACTATGTAGCTTTTAAGCGAATTTCGAAACAGCGTTAATACAATTTTAAGCATATAAATGACATTAAATTTCAATATGAAAACTGATGACTGTTGTTATTTCACATGCTTTCTGTAACGTTTAATAAAGTCACATGTATGTTATTACCATATATTAATATTTTAGGAAAATAGGAAATGATAAATGTATACAGTAAGTAACCAAGTTGAAATGATTAACAACAGTGTGGTGTGATTATTGCTTGAAATAGCTCCCTTTGTTTTCACCTAAAATAAGATTGCTTGAATTAGCTCCCTTCATTTTCATTGAAATTTATATTTTGCTTCTGTTAGCTCCCTTTTATTTTGTTAAGAGTTTTGCTTTGATTGTCTAAATTTCTAAATTTTTTCTGTATTATATCAAAAGTTTTTTTTAAGCTCACCTGTACCAAAGGCTCAGGATGAGCTTTTGTGATCATCTGTCCATTAACTTTTGCTTTGAAAGATTTCTTCTCTGAGACCGCTTGACAGATTTTCAACAAATTATGTGCGACTCTTTCAAATTGGTTCAAGTCATGACCTATGACCTTATTTAATAGGCTTCAATCTATTATCTATTATTTTATTGTAGACTGTTTTTTTCCAAAGATACCAAATAAAGTTATAATATGTATCATTTCATCAAAACTAAATCAGTGTCTTGTTATACTCCGCATTTTGTTTTTGCTTCATGTAGCCCGCATTGAACTGCTTGGTGTTATAATATGTAATTTACCCTTTGCTTGTTAAACCTGATTTTTGTTTTGCTAATAGGCATGCCTAATTTTCAGATTTAAATAAAGTGATCTACCCCCAACAAGAAAAAGTTTTCTGTTGTTTTTTTTTTGTCTCAAAAATCTGACATTACGTCACATTTTGAGTGTATTTTCTGGCCATCATGCATTTACTCTGACCAGTGGTCGGTCCTTTTTCAAAATAACGGTTGGTATACAATAAAAATGTTTCAGTTGTATTAGTTTTAAAATGTGTTAGTACTTATTTAAAATCAAATCTTGGATGGATAGCAACTTATCCAATGACAAAGTCAACAGTATGTTTTATATTCATTTTAATCCAGTTGCAAAAGTAATTTTATAAAGATAAGATTGCATTTTTCATAGTTTTTAATGCCAATGGTATGAGAATAACCTGCAACCTTGTTGAAATACAAGAGACGGTTTCTCTGATGGTTCATCATGGTGCTTTCCATTCAACTTTGTCAATGCCGCGGAACTAGATCAGTTTTGATTCGGAGATCAACAACAACAATAGTAAAATACAGGAAATGCATACATGCCGGTTTACAAATATAATATACTTCCTGCAGCTAGTCAAATCTAAAATCTAATATAAAATCTCATATTAAAGAGTTCTTATTTAAAAATTGAAATGTAAACAACACTGGTACATATATTATAGTAGTTAATACAGGGTGTGTTGAATAACCTTCTATCCCACCCCGCAAATATGGCTATTCCAGGACCAGTAACTGGGCCAATATGAAATCACTTAATTAATTAATGACAATTTTATAATTAATTAACTGCTTCTAACAATAGGGCATACATACCATGCCATAATGTGCCATTAAACGTGTTAATTTATTTATTGTACGTGTATTTCTTAACCCTTTACTCCATAGATACGCGTTTTCCTACACCAATCACAGAAGGCCTTTGAAAACAGTACAGGAAGAGTTCAGATTGTTCATAACGAGCAATCTGAACACTTCCTGCATTGTTTTCCGCTCTGTCAGTTAATATAAACATAATTACTGATACGTGATGAATTAATGCTTTCAATTTGGAAGAGTCCAAGAAAATGCTTATGGAGCAATGGGTTAAGGAATCAATATTGTTTTACATTAAATACAGGACCCAGCTGGAGAAGAAAGAGGAAGCGTACAAAAATAAGGGAATTATTACAGGGGTGGTCGCCCAGCAGCAGATAGCAGCAGGAAATAGTGCTGGGGTGGTTGCTAACCTGGAGGCTGAGCTAGTGGAGTCAAAGGTATGATATTATAAAGTTATTTTACAGAGTTTTGTACAATATGGGAATATATTGTACGAGTATGTATTGTGGTGAAAACCATATTGGACGAGACGCTGTAGTATTGTGGTGAAAACCATGTTGGACGAGACGCTGTAGTATTGTGGTGAAAACCATATTCGAGGACCACAATACATACTTGGAATATATTCCCATATTGTACAAAATTCTGTAAAATTATTTTTTTATTCTATACCTCAATCTGAAAGAAGTTTATCGAAACAGTAAAGAAAAGTCAAGATCTTTTTAAATAAATAAGCAATGTGTTCAATGCAGAACATCTTGTCAGTTGTTTGTTTTTTTATTGTTGAAATTTCTACTAAATTTATTTCCTTTTTTTTTAGTCGCCATCTTGAATTATTTTGAACTGTACAATATATAATTTATTGGATCCAATAAACTTCTACATATTGTACGGTCACATGGTAACATCTGATTTTATGACTCAACAAATGAAAATGAAATGTCCATTTTTCTGATCTCATTTTTCCATCAGTACATAATTTTTTGTCAAAACTCAACAAATTATAGACCACAGAAAATAAATCATACAAAACTTAATACAGTAAAAATTTGTTTGCTCAAACATAGATGGCTCAAACACCACGTACAGCTTGAACCACTTATCTGGTCCCGGGCCGAATTCCTATTTTGATGTACATTCATGTACATATATGGTATGATGTTGAACAATATTTGACTCGAACAACCCTTTACTCAAACAATTTTGTCCAGTCCTGTCAAGTTCGAGCTATCAAAGTTCTACTGTACAAACCATGTTGACTGTTAAAAGGACACTTGTTTTTAAAAATGAAATTTAACAAAAAGTCATTCAGCTTCCAGTTTTTCTACTTAATGAAGCTGTCTGATTTCTTTCAATACTTAAAGTAGTCCAGGTTTTAACATAGTTTTGTATCTTATACAAAAAATGTGGATCACCATGGCCGGGTGATCTAAGGGGCCATCTCAATGCAGAGGTAGTGGGCCTGCACCCATCTCGGGCCAAATTTTTATGTGAGCTAGTTTGCCAGTTACTTGCAGTGGGTCAGATCAATATACACGTATATAGATAAGGGGATCCTGGGTCTTCCACCGCCAGTAAAACTGGATACTATTTATAATATATATTGTGGCATATAAATAGCATTCAAAATTAGTATTTTGGAAAAAAATCAATCCTTATTGTTTTTATTTTTTTTTGTTTTACTCAAAGTTTGAGAGTAATGGTCAAATTCCAAGCAATATAATGCAACACTGCTACAATGTATAATGCCAGTAACTTATTGTTTACAAGTCTTATATTCCACATATACTTGTAGAGGACCGCGGATGCTGTTAACAGAGAGATGATGATTCTGCAACAGTCACGAGTCGAGCTGGAGAAGCATATTGAGAAGCTTGTAGTTGAGAGGGAAGAATTGAAGAAGAAAATTGAGGATGCAAAAACAATGAAGTCCGAGGAAGCTCAGGTCAGGCACTGTTGAAGTTGTAGTTATTGATAAAAATGAATTTGCTTGACCTATAATGTTTTTACCAGTTTTATCGCAATGGCACTGCTTTCAGACGAATTACTCTCAACACTGAGGTCATAGTTTTAAGCTGAGTAAGCTGGGCGGTAGTGTAGTCCGTAGAGTGTTGTCCCCACATGCTATAGTGTTGTCCCCACATGCTAGAGTGTTGTCCCCACATGCTATAGTGTTGTCCCCACATGCTAGAGTGTTGTCCCCTTATGCTAGAGTGTTGTCCCCATGTGCTAGAGTGTTGTCCCCTTATGCTATAGTGTTGTCCCCTCATGCTAGAGTGTTGTCCCCTCATGATAGAGTGTTGTCCCCTCATGCTAGAGTGTTGTCCCCACATGCTAGAGTGTTGTCCCCTTATGCTAGAGTGTTGTCCCCTCATGCTAGAGTGTTGTCCCCTCATGATAGAGTGTTGTCCCCACATGATAGAGTGTTGTCCCCTTATGCTATAGTGTTGTCCCCTCATGATAGAGTGTTGTCCCCTCATGCTAGGGTGTTGTCCCCTCATGCTAGGGTGTTGTCCCCTCATGCTAGAGTGTTGTCCCCTTATGCTATAGTGTTGTCCCCTCATGATAGAGTGTTGTCCCCACATGCTAGGGTGTTGTCCCCTCATGCTAGGGTGTTGTCCCCTCATGCTAGAGTGTTGTCCCCTTATGCTATAGTGTTGTCCCCTCATGATAGAGTGTTGTCCCCTTATGCTATAGTGTTGTCCCCTCATGATAGAGTGTTGTCCCCACATGCTAGGGTGTTGTCCCCTCATGCTAGGGTGTTGTCCCTTCATGCTGGAGTGTTGTCCCCTCATGCTAAAGTGTTGTCCCCTCATGCTAGAGTGTTGTCCACTCATGCTAGAGTGTTGTCCCTCATGCTAAAGTGTTGTCCCCTCATGCTAGAGTGTTGTCCCCTCATGCTAGAGTGTTGTCCACTCATGCTAGAGTGTTGTCCACTCATGCTAGAGTGTTGTCCCTCATGCTAAAGTGTTGTCCCCTCATGCTAGAGTGTTGTCCCCTCATGCTAGAATGTTGTCCCCTTATGCTAGAGTGTTGTCCCCTCATGCTAAAGTGTTGTCCCCTCATGCTAGAGTGTTGTCCACTCATGCTAGAGTGTTGTCCCTCATGCTAAAGTGTTGTCCCCTCATGCTAGAGTGTTGTCCCCTCATGCTAGAGTGTTGTCCCCTTATGCTAGAGTGTTGTCCCCTTATGCTAGAGTGTTGTCCCCTCATGAAAGAGTGTTGTCCCCTCATGCTAGAGTGTTATCCCCTCATGCTAGAGGCTGCGGGTTCAATCCCAAGCTAGACTCGATGGCCTTGTATAACAACACTACCTCATTCTACGCAGGAAGTGAACTCGAGAGCAGTTCATATAAGCTCTGAACTCTCTTAGCAATTAAGCTAAGATAAATTAGAATAAACTAAGCTACATTTTAAGTGCAAAGATTTTAAATATTGTGATATATTTGCCAGCTACTTGTTGATAGCTGATGGTTCTACTCATATACATGTTACAGTCGAAATAGCTCCAATAATATATCAAAATCGTTTTACAATAACAATGTTTGAGTTAGTGCATTAGGTATAAATACTATTAAATGTAAGTTATACAATTTCATTCAGCATGTGATGATAACCAATATTTTTTGCGTCTATTTACACGTTTACCCTGTTTCTCTAACTTTTGCTTTGATCCATACGTACATGTATTATTAAAAAAATTGTTATTATGAAATGATGACTATGTTTTATCTAGGGCCAGTTGAAACTCGTTATCTCGATATCGCTTGAGTCGATTTTTTCCGATAGTGTCAATATATTTTGCCATCCCAAACTTCCCCCCTTCTTTGTTTATGTAAATATATTCCTTCTTGCTCAATATTGTCTGTGTTGATATTTCGGATATCTCGATTCTAGTTTTAGTTCGCAATTGATCATTTCACACCTTTATTTGAATGTTTGTCTCGATATAATTATTGTTGACATAATTCTGTGTGTTTTTCCGCGTCGTGTGAAAATCTACGCATGCTGTTTTTCACAGTTTGTTAGAGAAACGACACTTATTATATGTCAACAGCAAAAGTGTCAGTTTTAATGACTGACAGAATGTTGCAAACGTTGTGTCATCAGATTGGCTGATTGCATGTATATTGTTTAAATATCATTTGATTTAACCAATCAGCCTCAACTTATATCTCACACTGCCAAGAAATTCAAAGAAGGACCTGGATATCAGCATTTATCACAACAGTGTAATTTTACCGCATGGACCGTTATATAAAAGCGAAAGTACAATTGCCATACGGCAATTATCAGATGATGGAAATAAATATTGATCTAGAGACAAAATCTATGTCAGTATTCGGATATCTCGAGTTTTTTTGGCCGTCTCTCCAATATCAAGATAACGAGTTTCAACTGTATTTCATTCCGTGATAAATACATGTATTATTTCAAAGAATATATCAGGTACTGAAACTCTTAAATAATAGTTTAAGACAAAATTTGGCAATTTTGCATTTTTACCTGGCTAATATTTAAGCATAGATCTGAGACTTTTTCTTGCCATATATTATACTGTATAATCTAGTACAACACTCTTTAACCTCATTAAATTTTAAACATTTTGTGCGGAATGCATGATCTAGTGGTAGAACAACAGACCCAGGGTCGGAGGGTCGTGGGTTTGATCCTCTGCCACTGCTATGTGTGGTGTTTATATATTTATCCGCATATGGTAAGTACTTGTTCTACCCAGGAAGACTTTGAGCATGATTTGTTTAAATTGCAAGGACTTGTTTCACAGTCGAGTTAAAATAAATAAGTTTAAACTATTTAAACAATTCAATAAACTTTCAATAAACTTATCAATTTGTTTTCTACAGGCTTTGGAAGAAAAGTACAAAGCAGAGATAGAAAAACTGAACAAGAAATTGAAATGGTATGCTGAAAACCAAGAACTTCTGGACAAGGGAACCAAAAAGTTAAAGGCCAAAGATGATGTTGTCCATAAATTAAAAATGAGGATCGAGGAATTACAAACTGAGGTTTGACCATAATTCAGTTTTATTGTCTAGTAACCTTTTGCTAAAAAAATAGACATATAATTTTATATTACACGTGTACTTGTTTCCTACCTTCTGCCCTGTCCACCTCCCATTCACATTACTTGAAAACAACTTCTTTTATGAAACTGAGTGATTGATTGAATATTAAGCATCATTTTTATGTCATCAAGGGCTAACAGACGATCCGTTAACCTGACCGCTCTTTCCTGGAAGATTAACCAGTACTCGGGCACACCAATCTCAGTAAATAACTGATAACTTACCCACTTGAATCAGCAGTGACAGACAATGATAATGATATGCAGTGTCATATCAATCCTCACAGAAACAGTGGCTAAGCTGATTTTCAAACTCCTTGATTGATTGATAGTCAGACAAATTGATTATGAAATTGATACTTATTTCTATACTCTGAATCTATTTGACCTACAATTCAGAAAAGTTGTCAAATATATGCTTAAGGGCAGTGGGAGGTGAAAGTAGTGGATAGGAAGCAGGCTTCATGCTCTAGAGGTCAAAGGTTTAATCTGCTGCTCAACCTGATGACCTTTCAAAAACACAGTAGTGGTTCTACCCAGGTAATGGAATCGACATCTACCTATTCGCATAAAAATTATTTTCTGAATTACTTGAGGCCATAATTCATGTAGATTAATTGCATGATATTCACCCCCCCCCCCCTACCAGCTAATTTTCATGTAGCCCCAATCCTTTTATTTTCATAAAAAAAATATATATATATATAAAGAATAAAATTCTCCCCCCTACCTCCCCCTTTTTAAGAAAACTTTGGATGAGAATCTAGTAATTAATCTATAATAGCCTTGCAATGGAGAACAATTAATCAGTACAAACAAATAATAACAAAATGTGTGTTTGATAGGCAACATAATAAGCTTTGTGGCTTTGATATTACACATTTTGAAAATATTTTGTAAAAATTGATGTTAATGAAATGTTGTAAATGACAATTACAATGATGGTATATTTTCAGTCTGGGAAGAGGGTCGAGGACAGCAAGGTGAGGGCCCGGGAACGGGCGGCTGATACGAAGAAAATACAAGACTTACAGAGACAGGTATGTTCATGTAATTAGTTACTTATAATGTATATATCATTGTAAAATACCTGATACACGTTTTCTGATTAAAAAGTGACAGGTATAAGATAGTAATTAAATCCCACTGACAAGAGCTCATATACACCTATTTTTCCAAGACATTATCTGGCTAGTAGCATTGCTCGTTTCATTCTATTATGACATCACTGTTAACTCTTATATAACAGTTTGATGTGAATGGTATTCTTTGCAACATTGTGGACACATGTTTACTATTTTGCAATGTAATGTGTTTACATTGTTTGGCTCTCAGTTTGTATTTCACATTTTCACCCTTTCTCGATGACAATGGAATAGTCCATAAATCAAGGTGGAAGAGTCCATTGTTAAAATTAAGCAATTTGAGGGAAACTGACATTTACAATTATTTATTCAGCTACATGTACCTAGACTTGTGTTATACATGTATAGAATCATTTAAACTTTAAAGGGAGTATATCAGAAAATAATGTTATAAAGTGTCTCATTATCATAACAAATAAAATATATATCAATCCACCAAAACGTGACAAAATCAATATTTCAATCACATTGAACTGTTTCAAAGATGAAACAAGTTTTGTAAACCTGTTTGATAGATCAAATTGAAATGAAAATGAAATCATGTGACTTTGATAAGTCAAAGAATATTTTTATGCAGGGAAATCTATTTAAGTCTAACCTAGGCGCATGTCAGGAAATCCCTTTGAATACATTATAATGGCATGTTTAAATAGATATCGTTTTTGCTATATGGTTCAGTGAATATATATTTATAAGCATGATATATTTGAAAAATATGCTTTCAGCCATTTCTAAAATTTTGAAAAATCCTGATATACTCCCTTTAAAATGATCTTTCATCCATACTGACAATGAATAATTCATCACAGACTGTAAATAGACAATAGAATGATCTTTCATCCATACTGACGATGAATAATTCATCACAGACTGTAAATAAACAATAGAATGATCTTCCATTCATACTGACATTGAATAATTCATCACAGACTGTAAATAGACGATAGAATGATCTTCCATTCATACTGACAATGAATAATTCATCACAGACTGTAAATAGACAATAGAATGATCTTTCATCTATACTGACAATGAATAATTCATCACAGACTGTAAATAGACAATAGAATGATCTTTCATTCATACTGACATTGAATAATTCATCACAGACTGTAAATAGACAATAGAATGATCTTTCATCCATACTGACGATGAATAATTCATCACAGACTGTAAATAAACAATAGAATGATCTTCCATTCATACTGACATTGAATAATTCATCACAGACTGTAAATAGACAATAGAATGATCTTCCATCCATACTGACAATGAATACTTCATCACAGACTGCAAATAGACAATAGAATGATCTTTCATCTATACTGACAATGAATAATTCATCACAGACTGTAAATAGACAATAGAATGATCTTTCATCCATACTGACAATGAATAATTCATCACAGATTGTAAATAGACAATAGAATGATCTTTCATCTATACTGACAATGAATAAGTCATCACAGACTGTAAATAGACAATAGAATGATCTTCCATCCATACTGACAATGAATAATATAATTCATCACAGACTGTAAATAGACAATAGAATGATCTTCCATCCATACTGACAATGAATAATTCATCAAAGACTGTAAATAGACTATAGGATGATAGTGAAATGTCAAAATATTGATTTTGACAGGAAATACACATACATTTTGAAAAGATATCTATTGATATGATTTGGCTACATTGGAACATATGTCGTTTCTATAGAGGCAACTTCAGTTAAAAAGACGAACTGGAAAATATTTAAATCATTTTCAAATCAGTCACATAGTTTTCTTATGGATATAGAACATATTAATAAATTTGTGATATTTTGTTCTTAATCTGCTCAGTGAAATGTGTTAAATTTAACATTGATTTTTCAAAGCTGGAAAAAAATGATTATAGAATTACAAGCACATTTCACCAATGTGATGATAGAAATATAAAACAATGTGACTGATTTCTTGCACTGCAAAGCTCTAATGAGTTTAATGACTAATGTGTGAATAAGATTTTTGCCAAAAGCAAGGGAACTACATGATAACTTGAAAGCCAATATACTAACTTTACTGCCCTGATGACAAATTGATTATTTTTTCCCATTTTATTTTGTTTTGTCAGCAGCTTGATTACAGAGATCGGTAGGCTAATATCAAATCAATATACATGTACACTGCTGAACCTTCGGATGGCACCTTTAGCATTTCTTTAATAACTCTTTGAAAATTTGTCTGAATTTGATATTAATTTTGGTACCAAAGTAAAGCTGATAATTTCTAATTATTAATTATTTAATAATTCTTCTGAACTTAAACTATTATAGGTTGAAAATGAAAAATGTTGAAATTTTTACATTTTTGTTTGTTTTTAACAACAAAAGAAGTGTACTTGTTTTCACATAGAAATATAAGTTTATGTAGAAAGATGGAGAAGTAAATTATCCATGGGTGTCAAAAATTTCATATCAATATTTAATGAAATTTTTCTTATACTAGTAACTTAAAAAAGAGATAAAAATGAAAAAAAAATCACAAAAAATAATTATAAGCATAAAATTTCATCATTTCTTAAAATCGAAAGAAGAAAAGTTTACCACCCAAAATTACAATCAAGCCCTGTCATTTGATACCAAAATCACAAAAATCTGTTGGTTTAAGAGGAGATGTAATTGCAAAATGTAAAAAAACGCCAAATGTGCCACATTGCAGTTACCTATCTGTGTCTATAAGCATCTGGTTTTCTCAACTTTTACCATCAATATCATTAAAATAAACATTTGATTTCCAGGTAAAGGAAATGGAGCAGATTCTGAAGCGACGTAATCCTAACTCTCTGCCATCTTTGATGATTGCTGCTGCAGCTGCGCCAGATGCCAACACAGGAAATAACAGATCTGCTTACTCTGAGGTCCTGGAGCAGCGTGTCAATAAACTGGAAAAAGAACTTGAAGAAAAGGATGGGGAGACAGATAAGTTGATGCGTGGAGTGGAGCAGAAATATCATTCTGTCAAGGTGAGTAACATTTGTGTACTGTTTATGTTGCACAGCCATGTATTTCACCATAATTATAGATACACAAACATGTATGTTTGCAGTTGTATTACATATTTTGATGTTTAGTCAAACCTGTGAAAGTGGTCACCTCTATTAAGCAGCCACTTGTCTTAAGTAGCCACATTTGCTATTTACCATTTCTATGCTTTCACAACAAATTCACAACAACCTGTCTTTAAAAGTCACTTTTGCTCATTCGCTTGACTGGCTGCTTAACACAGGTTTATCTGTACATGAAACTTTAGTGCTACTTTTATTTCTTTAGGCCACCTCTGTATTTGTCATGGTTTGTAATAAGATTCTATTGTCTGAGGTAAAAAAATCATATTTGATGCTCAACTACATGTAACTTGCCACTTTTGACTATCATGTGAAAACTGATTTAACTACCCGTTTTATTAATTATGAAATTATTCCAATTCTTGTCAAATTTAATAATACAAACTTGGTCATTGTTATCCTATTAAAGTGAGCTGGGCCCCATAAGCTCAGTCGGTTACGCCTCTGACTATCAATCCAGGGGTCGTGAGTTCGAGTCCCCGCTCGGCAACAGTCTCCGTGATGATTGATATACGACATTGTGTCTTATTATCATTCATCTACCACCGCTGATTCAAGTGGGAAAGTTATCAGTTACTTGTGGAGATGGGGTGTGCTCGAGTACTGGTTAATCCCAGGAAACAGTGGTTAGGTTAACTGATCGTCTGTTAGCCCTCGATGGCATAAAATGACGCTAAATATTCAATCAATCAATCACCTATTAAAGTGTTATTTCTTATTTAAATCCTGATTTCAAGAATATAGCTCTGATGCTTTTTGAGAAAATACTTAAAATGCCAGGTAAATATAAACTCCCAAAATGTCAGGTTGCGGGTTAGCTGTTCTGTTTTCTATATTTGTTGTTGAAAACTTTCTTTTCGCTCTCGCCACAATGATGTATAAGTTGTCCTTATAGACATTAAACATGTGTACAATTACCTCTTACTTTCATTTTCCAGTTACAATTTGAAGAAAGAATAAAGGAGTTGGAACTCCAGTTATCCATCTACCAGGGCCAGACAGATAGAGTACACCCACATACCCACTCCGTGGCCCTGGAGAGAGAACTAGAGAGCATGAGGGAGAGATATAAACACCAGGTTAAGGAGCTGCAGGCAGAAGTAGACAGGCTCACAGGAGAACTGAACAAGTCCAAGAAATCAGTTGATGGTTAGTTGACACATATTGTTAAATTTGTTAAAGATTGAACAATGGAACAAAAAAAAGCATTTATTAATTCATATTTGTATATACTTACTATTATAAAATATGAATTTGACTATGGATCCTCCGAACGGAAAAAAATATAATATCAATATCTATATATTAAACTGTTTTTTCAAATTTTTGGCTTATGCCTTCATCAGGAAAATAGCAATTACATTTTCATTTTATAACTAAGAAGGCGTAAGCCGAAAATTTGAAAAAACAGTTTAATATAGAAATTGATATAATAAAATATATTAAAATAATTATTAGTTATATTTATTCATGGTATAGCTACTAAATTAATATTGATGTCGTATAGTAGGGTATATTATTAACCCTAACTTCATGCCAGAGTTGCAGCCTGGGACTTAAGAGTGAATCATACAAGCTCCGAGGTTTGTTCTCATTTGGGTTAAAATAATTTTGTACAAATAAAGCTATTTACAAAGATTTTAAATACTGGTACCGTACAATATTTGCCAGTTTCTTATTGATGGTGGATGGTTCTACTCACATACATGTACATGTTAAAGAAAATATAGCTCCAGTGATATATCAAATTCATAAATATTGGTATAAACTTATGAAACTTCACAAATGTTTTCACTCCCATTAGGGATATAAGTTGGATAACTCTGTTTTAGGCATAATTATTGCCCTATATTTTACTAAGAAAGTTTATTTGAGTGTTTTAGAAAACCTATATCTCAGAAAAACTATTGTGAATTTGTTGAATATAAGTAAATAACTGATACATGTACATGCCTGCGGATAATAGACGTATACACTTTTCAAGCTTTTTCCAATAGTTCTAGCTTCAAAATTATACACGTGTGCAGATTATAATTGGAGAAATACGGTATTAAAGAAAAAACTCACAGGGAAAAGTGCCATAACATTTACTTGAATTTGTTAAAATTATATTTCATTTTATACTTAAAGAAATGGGTTAGATATTTAGAGCATACACCATATTAATGTTCAATTTCAGTCATCAGAGCTGCGTTCAGTTCAGTTAAAAGTTTGATACAGTTAGTAAACATATTTTCCTGGACAAATTAGCACACAGTATGTGATAATTTTAAGGGACCAGGTATTAATTTGTTTGTTGTTTAACGCTGCTGAATGCAACCCTGATATTTTGGGACAGCTCTTGTATTTACTGTGAATTATTATTGCCCACCTGTGATTACTTTATAATTATAATAGAATGAAATCACTTTCCGCCTTATAATACAATTGTTTATTTGATTGTGTTTTGTTCAGTCTCCGCTAAGAATGAGATGCAGAGTTTGAAGGAAACTGAAACTGAGTTACGTGCCCTTGTTAAATCTTTACAATTGGAGGTGGAAAGCAAGGACCATGACCTGCAGGTGATACAGAAATCTCTGGAGAGGCTACGCAAAGAAAAGCAGATGTTGTTTACGTCTGAATCAGGTACTGATTTGTAAACAAATTTTATAAACAAATATTATGTGTTAACATTAACAATATGTTAAATACCGGTATTAGACTTTTAGACAAATTTTTTTTTGGTTGGCATACATGTATAGTAATCGCAGCGTCCGTCCGGTATTTCGTGTCTGGCCTGTAACTTTGTCATGCATAGATTGATTTTGTTGATACATGCTACAAATGATCAACATAACATGACGACGTGTTGCAAGTAAGACCCACACCCGTACCTCAAAGGTCAAAGTTGCAATTTGAGTTTGTTTGACAACACTTTGAGTTTGTGTGAGATTTCTTGTCCAGCCTGTAACTTTGTCATGCAAAGATGAATTTTAATGATACTTGCTACAAATGATCAACATAACATGATGACGTGTCGTGAGTAAGACCCACACCACAACCTCAAAGGTCAAGGTCACAATTTGAGTTTGTTTGACAACATTGAGTCTGTGTGAGATTTCCTGTCCGACCTGCAACTTTGTCATGCATAGATGGATTTTATAAATACTTGCTACAAATGATCAACATAACATGGTGACATGTCGCGAGTAAGACCAATACCCATACCTCAAAGGTCACACTTTGAGTTTGTTTGACAACACTTTCAGTCTGTTTGAGATTTCGTGTCTGGCCTGTAACTTTGTCATGCATTAATGGATTTTGTTAATACTAGCTACAAATGATCAACATAACATGACAATGTATCACGCTTTAACCCAGAATCCCACTCCAAAGGTCAAGGCCACAATTTAACTTTGTTTGATGACACTTTCAGTCTGATTGAGATTTCGTATCCGGTCTGAATCTTTGTCACCTATTGATAAATTTCAAACACACTAGGCTCAATTCATCAGCATGACATTACAACGTGTCACGTGTAAGAGCCACATGCATACCTCAGACGTCAAGGTCACATTTCTGGTCTGGTCTGTAACTTTGTCATCTGTGGATAAATTTTAAAAACACTTGGCTCAGTTGATCAACATGACATAAATAAGTGTCGCATGTAAGACCCAGAACCTTTCCTCAAAGGTATAAGTCACACTTTCAATTTGTTTGATATTGCGTGTCTGGTCTGTGACTTTGTCTTTAACTTGGCTCAATTTATCAAGATTACATGACGACGTGTCATAAGTAAGACCTAGATCCGTACCTCAAAGGTCAAGGTCACACTTTGAGTATGTATGACACCACTTTGAATCTGTTTGAGATTTCAAGTCTGTCCTTTAACTTTATCATACATGGATGGATTTCAAAAACACTTGGCTCAATTTATCAATTGGTCAACAATTGATCTGTAACTTACATTTAGGGATTTTAATAAAGCTTGACACAAGTGATCAGCATGTCATGATAATGTTTCACCTGCATTTAACTGTTGAAATACCCAGACCATTACATCAGATGTCAAGGTCAAGATAACACAAAGGTCAAGGTCATGCTTTAATGTAAAAACAAAGATAAAATTGCATGTCTAGTCTGAAACATCAGTCCACTACTCTTGATATTCATGGATACATCGCTACCTATTATATCATATATTGTTAATTTTCACAGACCATTTGAGGGGCATGTGACACTTTACAGTGACATTTCTTGTTTTATTTGCTTCGCATGCTTTTATTCAACTTAGCTGGTCAACTAACAACTTCTTGGTAACCTAACTTAAAGTTTAGCTTGCTGTTGCTAAATGTTTATTTGTTGAATATTTGGTGTAATTTTTGTGCTGTCAAGGGCTAAAAGATGGTCAGTTAACCTAACCTAACTACTCTTTCTTGGAATCCTCGAAGGTTAACCAGTAATCGAGCACATCAGTCTCCGTAATTAATTGATAACTTTCCCACTTGAATCAGTGTGATAGATGACTGACAATGAGATGCATTGTCATTCAGCAATCATCACGGACACTGTGGCCAGTCCAGAATTTGAACTTGCGACCCCCAGGATTGATAGTCAAGACATGCTACCAGTTGAGCTAACTGGGCCTGGCTTTGCTTAATAAATTTCCAGATATGGTGTTAATTATAGTTTTGTAAAGATAACATTTTAATATTGGATTTTATAGAGAAAAATGTAATTTAAGATAGTATTTTATGGATAGATCACTTTTACTAGTATTTAAAGTGTAGTGTCTTAATATATATGGAGATGTGATCGTTATAAAAAGAAAAAATGTTTAACAAAAAGCCAGTATAAGTTTAATAAAAAAATAATAACAATATTTATAGGAAAACGACAGAAAGCAAATGGGAAATTTTCCAAGAATGACTTAGCAGAAATTGATCCAGAATTCAACTCTCTTCCTGCTCAGTCAGCGTCCAATGAGAAGATGTATGAACCCAAGGCATTTGAAGATACACATATAACTGATGTGGTTAAGGAAAATGAGGATTTGAAAATGAAGGTAAAGGAATTTGCTTTTGACTTTTATATTACACATGTAGGGCAAATTTAATCTAATTAATCAACATCAGTTGAAATTTGTTATTAACATATCACATGTATTATTATTAGTTTTTAATCCTCAACAATTTAAACAAAATTGAGGGATCTTGTTTAATAGAATTGCAGGCTTGATAATTGGTAATATGTATGTGGTTTACTTTATAAGTTGTACATGTCAAATTCGGCAATTATGAGTCGTGGCAATAAAATGTTCTTACGTTTATCTTTATTAATGAGTGTTTAACATTATTGACAGCTCCTAACTGACTAGTAATCTTAAGTAAGAACAAAAGCATTATAGAGTGTCTGAAAGTAGTTTTATGTATTTTATGTGCGAGAGCTGAGTTATATGCAAAACACCGAGTGAAGAATCGGAAGTGATATTACACTAAGTTAATATCAAAAAGAAGTCGATGGTTTATTACACTCCTGTAATGTAAATTATGTGATAAAGTTAAATATTTACAGGTTGACAGGTTACAGCTCCAGCTAGACCAACAGCGGGTTGATCTCCGAAAATCTTTAGCCGAGAGCGAGTCCATTTTGCGACAAACTCGTGAAAACTTTGAGGAAAAGGTTGAATCCCTGCGCATAAACCAGCAACAAGAGGTTAAACGAATATTGGCACAGCAAGCCCTAGAACATTCCACTTCAAGGATGGCAGAGTTACAGAGTAAATTGGATACACAGCAGGTAGGGGAAATAAACAGATTAAAAAACACTCCCATCATAAACATATAAATGTAGTGGTGTGAAATTTAGACAAATATTTTTCCAAGACATACTTTTAAAGATATGCCAGTTTAAATTTGACAGCTGAAGGTTTGCACAATTTTGAATGTAATGAAGTGGTAAAAAATGTGTTGATTGATATTTTGTCTGACATTTGCATGTATTTATTTATTTGACTTAATACATGTATGTCTTCAAGATTCATTATGAAAATAAACAGCAGCCAAGATCTATTGGTAGAGCATTCACCTTGCAAGCGGAAGATCATGGTACGATCTCCGGCTTGGTCATACCAAAAACTTGCAAAATGGTACTAGAAGTTTTTTCACTTGGCGCTCAGCACTTAGAGTATAGTTCTAGGATTGCTCGGCCTGTTATTAGAATAATGTGACTGGGTGGGGTATCATGCCATCTGCCATGCTTCAGTGTGGCAGCGTTTAGAATACTGTCTCAAGTAGACAAAATTGTTGAAAGCTGCACTAAACACCATACGATAACGACATTATGAAATTCTAATAATATTCCAGGTTATGATCAAGCACCTGCGTGAACAGCAAGCGAGACTGGAGGTAGAAGCGGAGACAGCCTCAGTTCTCCGAATAAAACAAACACGCCTTGAGGAGACCATAAAATCACTCCACAATGATCTGAAGGAAGCAAAGAAATCTCACTCTCCAGTAAGTTACCATGGAAATATACCAAACTTCTGTATGTATAATCTCACTCTCCAGTAAATTTCCTTGGAAATATACCAAATTTTTCTATATTTGATCTCATTCTGAGTCTCCAGTGAGTTTCCATGGAAAGATACTACCTTTCTGTTTATAATCTCATGCTTCAGTAAGTTTCCATGGAAATATACCAATCTTCTGTGCGAAATCTCACTCTCCAGTAAGTTTCCATTGAAATATACCACACTTCTGTGTGTGCTACCTCACTCTCCAGTAAGTATATGTTTTGTGTAATTTCACTCTTCAGTAAGTTTCCATGAATATACCACACTTCTGTACATATATGACATTGTGTAATTTCACTCTTCAGTATGTTTCTATGATAAGTTTGGTTAAAATCATATGAAAAAGCAGGTGGGGTATAGCCGATAATTTATGTCTAAACCAAAAATAGATAAAGAGAAAAACTTAGTTTTCAGTGTATTTTTTCAAAGATAAAAATATTTGTTACCGGTATTCATTTTCTATTATGATGCTCATTTTAAGTTCAGCTTCACATGTATAATAAACTGATATCTTAATGACCTCATTTTTATCAAAATTAACCTATTAGATTTTGACGTTGGTAATATCTTAAAAATGAAATAGCACATAAACAAGCATGGCAACATAATATTTTCATGATCAGTTTCATCCGAGATAATAATAAATATGGTTTTTAACTTAATTAAAAAAATATCTAATTATTTTCATTTCGATGTGCCAACATCCTATAAATTAATTTTGATAAATATGTCCTAATAAAACACAACAAAATTAATCCAAAACAAAAAGAATGAAGTATTTATTTTTAATTTTCCAGGAAATGCGCCATTTTGAAGCTTTACAAGAAAAAATAGTGCAAATAGAAAATAAACACTCTCAACGTGAACAAGAACTTCAGCAAATCATCCGAAACTCCAAGCAGACAGCCTCTGTTGAGATTGAAAGAGAAGTGGAAAAATGGAGAAACCTGGTGGAAACAAAAAACAACGAAATACAAAAATTCCGCATGGAATTAGACTCTATTTTGGAAGTTTTACGGGTGTTGCAAAAACAGGGTGTGATCATTCCAGTATCATCAACAGCAGTCTCTTAGCATATAAAATTGTGATAGGTTGCAGTTTACCTGATTGTGTCACATATATAATTTACAGTTGTGATATATTACAGTTTGTGTGATTGCCGCGTGTGTATTACGCAGCTGTTATACAGGGATCACTTGTTATTGTTTTAACAAAACTTATAAACCCCATAGCATTCTTTCATTTATCAAATGTTTCCTGTTTAAATTTTGAGTCTGAGTAAATTTGCTGTTAAGAGTTGGTCTTTAAATGTAAGTGCTAACATTGGTGGGCATTTCAAGAGGATCGGTACTGGTGTAGTATTAATGTGTCTAAATGTATGGTCAAACTGTAAATTAAACAGGGCGGTGGTGCAGTGGATAAAGTGCTGGCAGTTCATGCTAGATGTTGCAGGTCGGTTCCCTGTTTGACCTGTTGGCCTCTCAAAAACAACAGTCACTACTGGTTCTACTCGGTAGTAGACTTGAGAGTGGTTCATATAAGCTCTGTGCTTACTTCAAAATTGAGTTTAGATAAAATTAGTATAAACTAAACTCAGCCGTAAGTTTACCAAAACCTCAGACTAGGTCTCAAGATTTCGAGTTTTTGCAGACGATGTAATTGCATGATTTTTTGTAAAAATCTATGGTTTCAGACATTCTCCTTTTTTATAGCCATTTCATTTTCTGCAATGATATGTAGAAAATATAGATGTTTAATTAAGACTGGTTTTAAATAGATAAAATGCAATTGAGCGTATTTACTTTCATGTTAAAAGATTCCAATATTTGATAAGCATGTAGCAAGAACAAGAAAATAATGCAGCAAATTTGGAATTACAACTCTGGGACCTTTCACATTCTTAGTGACGGGTCTATTGATTGAGCTGACAGGTGACACACCTGCCTCTCCATACAAGTTGTATATTGTGATATACTGGTATTGAACAACCAAATTTGTTCTTGATTTTCTTTTGAGTTCAGTGGATGTGCCTTGGAATAAATTGAAGTTGCAGACCCAGGTTTTGCTTCAGTTTAAGAATGAGAAAAGTTTGAAGTTTACAGAGCCCCATGCCCTCCAAAAACAGTTATAGTTCGGGACGGAATTTTTCATCCGAACCTCCAACCCATGTAAGATACATATATTCTATCATTGCAAGCTAAATGCACTCTGTGAAATATTCCCCTGCAGAATCACACTGATTATTACATGATTTCATATTGGCAATTCAGAATTATATGAATGTTTTTTTGTTAACTGTTCATTACATATACACTGACAGACGTACACCCAGAAAAACATGACAGTCATCAATAAATCTGTTCTATAAACATCTAGATGTTGCATTATATGAAATATGATATTAATGAGAGTCATATCTCATATCATTACTGTCAAACCTGTCTTTCTGCAGCCAGTCAAGGATATGAGAAAAAGTGGCCTTTTAAGACAAGTCATTGCTTAATACAGGTAAATTTGCTCTGAAAGCATAGCCATGGGAAATAACAAATGTGGCTGCCTAAGAGTAAGTGACTGCTTAATAGAGGTGACCGTTGACACAGATTTGACTGTATTTGAATGTGGCAATTTTAGTTGTAGTATCATTAATAAGGAAGACAAGTTTTGCCAATAGATTTAACTTAAAAGCATAATCCTTGTGTAAGCGTAGGACTTGAAAGTGGCATTGACTAGTTTGCTCTAACAATAGATTTTAATAGAATAAGATTAGAAATTAGTATTTGTCAGAAATCTAAAAATAAATAATTATGTATGCAAATTTAAAAAAAAAATATGATTATATCCTTATTTCTAGAGATTGCTACTAGGCTATTTACACTTTTATTTATGTATAACAGTAACTGACATCTTTATATGTGTATAACATTGACCCCAGTGACATCTTTATTCATGTATAACAGCGGCCTGTTGGCATCTTTATACACGTACATGTATAACTTAGATGACATCTTTATACATTGTATAACATTGACTTTGATGATATGTTTATGTGTGTATAACGTCAACTCCGGTGGCATCTTTATACATGTACATGTATAACGTTGATGTTGATGACATCTTTATATGTGTATAAAAGTGACTCCAATGGCATCTTTAAACATGTACATGTATAATAGTGACTCTGATTGCAGCTTTATACATATATAATATCCACTGATGGCAGCTTTATACATGTATAATAGTGATTCTGCTGGCACCTTTATGCATGTATAATATATCTGCTGGTGGCAGCTTTATACATGTATGGTAGTGACTGATGGCAACTTTATACACGTATGATAGTGACTCATGGCAGCTGTAACATACATGTATAACTATATGACGGAATGGTCCATTCATCCAACCATGTGATGGAATGACTCCTGAAAGTAACCACATGATTTTGTGAATCAAACTGTGATGGAATGGTCCATAAATCTAATCATGTGATGGAATGGTTTGTGAATCAAACTATGTGATGGAATGGTCCATATATCTAACCATGTGATCGAATGGTTTGTGAATCAAACTGTGATGGAATGGCTCATGAAGCCATATGATACAATGGTTTGTGAATCAAACTATGTGATGGAATGGTCCATAAATATAACCATGTGATGGAATGGTTTGTGAATCCCAACTATGTGATGGAATAGTCCATGAATCCAATCATATGTGAAACCAGCCATGTGATGGAATGGTTTGTGAATCCAACTATGTGATGGATTCATAGACTAGTTTATGAATCCAACTATGTAATTGAATAGTTCATGAATCAAACTATGTGATGGGATGGTCCATGAATCCAACTATACGATGGTTTGGTTCATAAATCCAACCCATGAAATGGAATGATTCGTTAAACCAATCTGGCGATGTTATAATGCACAAAGTCAGCCGTGAGATGGGGGAAATAAAGTCACTGAGGTTTATATGAAAAATATCAGCCTTATACCAAAGAATAAATTATATTTTTTGTGTAGCCTTTACATTTATGTTTAGAAATAGTATACTGAAACAAGCTGTCATTAAAGATTTTCAGTTTTAAAAAATATCAAGCTGTTAGTTTGTCAGATGCCAAATTATTTATGAGAGGGACACACTTATGTGATACTAAATGTATGTTATTTTTTTTTCATGCATGTTTAGTTTTATGAATGCACATCTATATTTATTGTATTAGATTTATTATAAGTTATTATTTAATACTTGTTAGTGCCAAATATGTTCAACTTGTCCATTTTATATGTATCTAATTATACAATATGAAATATCACATACTCTTGTGTGAGTGTTATTTTTTTCAGTCCATCGCCTGCTGTCTTGGTATGTTAAAATGTTTTGGGACATTACTTTCCATATATTTGTTTGAATTCTGCAATATATCAAACGTTTACGATTATCCCATCACAGTATAAAACTGAAATAGTGTAATATGGATGGACGATTCCAATATAGTGCAGTACGTGTGGTTCCGACTAAGAATAGAATCACTGTCAGTCTCTGTAGAAGGGTAGGAATCCTCTGAATTGGTGTCATGTTCATTTTATCATTTTTTTGTAATGTTCATTATTGTGGTTAAATTGCCAACCCCTTTGTGGTTCTAGGGAGCCATATGAGTGATGGTAAGAGTATGATCACTGTGGCTCATGCATGTCGTAAGAAGTGACACTTTGAGTAATGCATTAGAATTTGCTGAAACTCTGCAGTTCTGCAGGTACCAAGGTTATAGGTTCATTCTGCATAAATATTTGTTGATGGTTTTTTTATCTGTATGTTAATTTGTTGTTTTTTCCATGTAGAGTGAACCTGGAATCTTCGTTCCTGTTGCCGTCGAATAATATATGTGTTGGTACATGTAAAACCCCATTCATTCATTCAGCCATTCATGATACAGTCAAATGAACTGAAAAGTGATCTGCAAGAAACTAAAACGGTTATTTATCTCTGACCCTTCTTCTGAAAAATAATGTATATATTTTATTACCAGTAGCTCACCAGAGCAAAGTTCTCGAACGCAACACAGGAAGAGATACGAAAACGCAACATATTAAGCATGGTTACGACTGCATATATCAATACCCTACAGTAAGTATTGTCTCTTGATGTTATTGGTTGTTTTTCTCGAGATGTTGCTGAATAATTCACTACCTCCTACATTGGTGTCACTCTTTAGCTCGCCTGATCAAAGCTCAAGGTGAGCTATTCTGATGGTCTGTTGTCCGTAGTCCTTCTGTGAACATTTTGTTATGTGTACTCTAGCACCCACATTTTTCAATAAACTTATATAGTTGTTATATAACCATACTATCTTGGACACGTTCTTGAACTGGCCAAATCGGATTATTAATGTCGGAGTTATGGCCCTTGGAACATTAAAAAAATACACTGTTTGACTGTGTGTGCACTTTAGCACCCTCATTTTTCATTTGATTATCATCAAACTTACACAGTAGTTATATAAACATAATATATCGGACAAGTTCTTGAACTTGCCAAATCGGATTATTAATGTCAAAGTTATGGCCCTTTAAACATTAAAACTTGCACTATTTGACCCTGTGTGCACCCGCATTTTCATTCGATCCTCACCAAACTTGTACAGTAGTTATATAACCATAATATCTTGGACAAGTTCTTGAACTGGCCAAATCGGGTGAATAATGTTCGAGTTATGGGCCTTGAAATGTCAAAAATGCATTTTTTGACACTGTACATACTAGTACTCACAGCTTTCACTTGATGTTCACCAATCTTACATAGTAGTTATACAACTATAATAATGGCCTTTGAATCACCAAATATGCGTTATTTAATGTTGTGTACACTCTAGATAGCACTTGCAGCTTTTATTTGATATTCATTAAGCTAACACAATAGTTATAAACTACAATATCTAGGACACGTTTTTGAACTGGCCAAATAGGATAATTAGTGTTGGAGTTGCTGCCCTTGAAATTCCAAAAATCGTGTTGTTACACCTTGTGTGCATCTAGCACCTGCAAATATTGCCGTCTTTGGCATTGTCACCTCTGCCACAGGTGAGCGATGTAGGGCCATTGTGGCCGTCTTGTTTCATTTCTTAGCAATGTGTTGCATTTTCAGATCTCTTGAGTGTAGAAGTAGTGGTACAATTCTTCTAAGAATACATTTGGTCAAACTCCTGAAGCAAGGATACATTCACCAATTTATTTTTTGGAAGAGACGTATATTGTGCTTACGTTTTGAAAAGATCGGACACGTTATTTTCGTGATCAACTTTTGCTTCTTTTAAATTATTAACATGGTCTCCGTTACACTCTACCTGATAAAGCAGCAATGGTATAATCACTTTTTGAAGGCAGTTTGCAGCCATCGTCTTTGGTTAAATCTGACTTGCTAAACCGCTTATAACAGAGGTGAAAACACATCACAGGAAGAGATTTGAAAACATAACACGGGAAGAGATATGAAAATGCAACACTGGAAGAGATATGAAAACGTAACACAGGAAGAGATATGAAACAACACTAGAAGAGATATGAAAACGTAACACAGGAAGATATATGAGAACGCAGCACAGGAAGAGATATGAAAACGTAAAATAGGAAGAGATATGAAAACGCAACATATTTAGCACGAATGTATATATCAATGTCCTGCAGGATTTATTGTCTCTTGATGTTATTGGTTGTTTACTCGAGATGTTATTGAATAATTTGGTACCTCCTGCCTTGGTGTCACATTTTGCATTTCCACGTAAATCCCTTCTACACGTTTCGTTGCGTTTTCGTATATGTTTCTGTGTTTCGTTTTCATATGTCTTGAATATAAAGCGATGACATAATCATTTTTTAAAGACAGTTTGTGACCATCGTCTATTGTTTAGTTACGCGTGCATAACTGTGCACAACAGATAGAAATGAAACAATGCAGATCCTGTTTACTTCGTACATAGAGAAGGGAATCTGAGTGGGATTATCTGCTGTCATGTGGATGATTTCTTACATGCTGGCGACAAACACTTTGAGAGGCTTATGGCAAATCTAAGAGAAACATTTCAGCTGGGAGAGTTGAAGAGAAAGAATTTAAATACATTTTGTTTCAAAGTAATTCAGAATTACCATAGATCATTCAAAAATTCATGAAAAAGTTGCAAGCACATATAGATCCGAGTAGGACAAGTAAACAAGAGATCTTAGACTCGAATGAACAGAAAATGTATAGGCAGGTAATAGGGCAGTTGAATTGGACAGTGCAAGGTTCTAGGCCGGACATGGCATTCAACATGATAAGTTTAGGCACCAAGCTGAACGAGGGTACAGTGGGGTATTTGGCCAGAGCAGTCAAAATTGAAAGCCGATTAAGAGATATTAAATCTGTAATAACATTTCCTAGTCTTAGCCAAACTAACGAAATGGAAATTTCTTTTTACAGACGCTTCTTTTGGGTAATTTCAATTTCGCCGGTGTTTACTCAACGCAATATGTCGAGGGTAGGCGTCGGTGACAATATTGATAAAGTCAAGGGTTCTAATCTTCATTTATTTGATCTGACGAATCACTACGATCTGATTCGATCTGCAATACAAACAATACATTCATTCAGTAACAATGCGTACATATTAAAACATTTACATATACATGTGATGGTGTGTTATGAGCATACAATGTATCAAAACTGCAAACAATGCTGATATTTATAATAAAATCTTATTTAATTATTAAGTAATAAATAGTTTGATACAATAATTTAAACATATATTAACCAATATGAAAATAAATGTGTAATTACGTGCCGGTATATTTATATATATCCTGGTAAAATGGTTCATATAATTTTACACGTACAAATAGCGTCTTCAGTACTTCAATATAGCTGACAAATATGTCGTGCAGTGATGTTACGCTTAAAATTCATTATACTTTCTTCTTTTGTTGAGGAAAGAATGACTAGAATTAATTCAAGCCAACAGTCAAGAAAAAGACAGTAAACAGAAAGGCCACCATAAGATTAGACTGTCAGAATACATGCTACGGCCAAATTTTGCTGATCGGGCAAAATATCAACACATTCGAACATGTGGAAGAGATATGAACCATTAACATATAAAGGTGCTCTCTGGTTGCGGCACAGTGTTATCTGGTCTGTAGAAGGATAACCATGGCAACGAAGGTTTTGTTGGCGTTCGTGTCGGTGTTTGCCCTCTCACAAGGTTTAATTTTTACTTCATGTTATACACTTATTTTTGTTTGTAAATTATCTTTAATTCTCAATGTTGTTTCCTGAACACTGTTTAACATTTTAAACCAAAATGATCCACTGCTTCTCAGTGTTACCCATACAATAAAACCTGTCTCATGCAGCCAGTCAAAGGGAGGAGCAAACGTGACCTTTTAAGACAGGTTGTTGCTTAATAATGGTTAATTTGCTCTGAATGCATAGAAATGGGAAATAGCAAATATGGCTGGTTAAGACAAGTGGCTGCTTGATAGAGGTGACCGCTTACACAGGTTTGACTATATTGTATTTGTGCACACATGCAGCTGTGTGCTGTCGTCTGCTGGTTGCCGTTTTGTCATGTTTTGTATTGAAATGAAAATCCTGTGTTATTGCAAGTTTAATGCTACATGGATGGATGCACAAGTGCCGCGCGCGTTGTCATGTTACAACCTCATTATCCCCCCCACCCCCCCCCCCCCCCCCCCCCCCTGTTCCCACATTGTTTAATAAAGAATCGACATTGTAATTTAGCACTCTAATGGTCATTGTCATTGTAAGACGGCTCAGACATATATGCTTATATAATATACAAATACATGTAACTATAAGCTAAAACCGGTGCTTTCTTATCGACATTTAGGTCAGTGGTTTTGGAGAGACAGATCTTAATATTTAAATAATAGAGCATATACACGTTTGCTTATCGTTGTTCCAACACACCATATAAAGGCATGTCATGTGTAGCGCTTAATAATGTCAAACATATGTTGTTAATTCAACACATTTCCGATTGTACTATATTTTCTGGTTTTCGATTGTTTTGTAAAGGTCGTTTTTTCCATCTATGAATTGCTAACGCAGTATTGTTTCATAATATAAACTAACGAACAATTACACATAACATTACATTATATCATATTCTATAACATTACATTACATGTTATTGTATTACATTACATTACATTATTACATTACATTGTTTTATATTAGATTACAGTACATTGCAATACATTGCATTGCATTGCGTTGTAATTTGATGCAATGCATTGCAGTATATTACATTGCATTACATTACTTTACATTATATTGCATTACTTTACATTACATTACATTACATTACATTACAAAACAAAACATAACATAACATAACATAACATAACATAACATAACATAACATAACATAACATAACATAACATAACATAACATAACATAACATAACATAACATAACATAACATAACATAACATAACATAACATAACATAACATAACATAACATAACATAACATAACATAACATAACATAACATAACATAACATAACATAACATAACATAACATAACATAACATAACATAACATAACATTACATTACATTACATTACATTACATTACATTATTACATTACCTTGTTTTATATTAGATTACAGTACATTGCAATACATTGCATTGCATTGCGTTGTAATTTGATGCATTGCATTGCAGAATATTACATTGCATTACATTACTTTACATTATATTTCATTACTTTACATTACATTACAAAACATAACATAACATAACATAACATAACATAACATAACATAACATAACATCATTACATAACATCATTACATAACATAACATAACATAACATATCATAACATTACATTACATAACATATTTTGCATTACATTGCATTTCATTACATTACATAACATTACATTACATTACATTACATTACATTACATTACATTACATTACATTACAGTACATTACATTACATTACGTTAAATTGCATTGCATTTCATTACATTACATTACATTTGATCACATCACATCACATTTACATGGAATGTGCTAACACTAGTCTACAAACAGACAAAGTGTGTTGACATTTTTACTCACGTTTTCTCTTCAAGGTGCCACTTTGTGGAGCTGGAGTAGCGAGACCCACAACAGCGATATACACTCAGTTTTGAAATCTGGCTTCGGATATGGCACGGAGAGGCACGGACAGTTCGGCATCGGCTCCGACGATTCACTGTCGCTTGCAGAAGACCCAGAAAACAAAGGCCATTATGTTCTCCGTGTGTTCTATAAAAAAGGTAGTCCCATCTTTTGTAAACTCATACATATTATATGAATTTCTTGCAACCCCTGTTAAAATTGGAATAAATTCGAAGTACTTACATCATTAACACGCCTTTTTTAATGTTGTGCAGATAGCCTTTAGGCATAGTTCCACCATAGTAAACAGGAAATGCCCTCGTTGGGTAGTCGCATAATAGCGGTTATAAATAATCTTGTTTCTTCTTCTTTAAAAATGCATTTTCCTTATTTTATTTGAATGGCATCATTGATGTATTTTGAACATTTTGAAGGCATTGTCATGTTTGAATTTTCGAATTTAAAAGCCAGATAATATGTGCCCCAGTACTTCATGTCCCATTATTGATGTCATAGGATGAAATAAAATTTATGCTTGGGAATTAGGGTATAAATACATGATTTCGGCAGTCAGAATGAGTAGTATAGCTATACCTCTTGTTATTGTATGTTATATATATATATATAACGTATAGTTTAACTCTGTGGCGCGAATTTAACTGACTTATTCTTTTATATAGACATGCAGTTTATTCAGTATTTTACGACATAGGTACATTTTCATCACACAATAGTCACGGAGACCATTGTGATAGTGCCCACGGAGAGAAGTGCCATCGTGGAGCCCAACTGTATATAACACCCAGCGCTTTGTCAGCCCACACCCACACTACAATAACGCTCGAATATGAGGTTAGTCATTGGACAATACTTTTATAGGTGATTAGATAAAAGTATAGTTCCACTCGACTTTGGAGCAATTTGTTTGGAAGTCGACATATACGGCTAACTGTCGTCATGATTACATTAAAAAAATAACGCGACAGAAATATCGCCATGACAGTTACATGCCACCATATATCTGTTGCAATAGCATATGTGTGAAACGCTAAAAGATGCATCCCTGTCATGTGTTTTAATTTAAATGAGTTGATTTGATTAGTTCTTAGATTATGGCAGGCTATGTCAATATTTATAAATGGGAGCTGCGTTACAAGACACTAGATCGATCTGCATATGCTTGGTACAGGAAGACATCGAGCGAGATTGTAAAGGTTGTATTTGTCCTTGAGCAAGACACTTGATCTGCATATGCTTGGTATAGGAAGACATCGAGCGAGATTGTATAGGTTGTATTTGTCCTTGAGCAAGACACTTGATCTGCATATGCTTGGTATAGGAAGACATCGAGCGAGATTGTATAGGTTGTATTTGTCCTTGAGCAAGACACTTGAGTTTGCATATGCTTGGTATAGGAAGACATCGAGCGAAATTGTATCGGTTGTATTTGTCCTTGAGCAAGACACTTGATTTGCATATGCTTGGTATAGGAAGACATCGAGCGAGATTGTATAGGTTGTATTTGTCCTTGAGCAAGACACTTGATTTGCATATGCTTGGTATAGGAAGACATCGAGCGAGATTGTATAGGTTGTATTTGTCCTTGAGCAAGACACTTGATCGGCATATGCTTGGTATAGGAAGACATCGAGCAAGATTGTATAGGTTGTATTTGTCCTTGAGCAAGACATTTGATCTGCATATGCTTGGTATAGGAAGACATCGAGCGAGATTGTATAGGTTGTATTTGTCCTTGAGCAAGACATTTGATCTGCATATGCTTGGTATAGGAAGACATCGAGCGAGATTGTATAGGTTGTATTTGTCCTTGAGCAAGACACTTGATCTGCATATGCTTGGTATAGGAAAGCCCCGAGTGAGATTGTATAGGTTGTATTTGTCGTTGAGCAAGACAGTTGATCTGAATCAGCTTGGTATAGGAATGCCCCGAGCAAGATTGTATAGGTTGTATTTGTCCTTGAGCAAAACAGTTGATCTGCATATGCTTGGTATAGAAAGACATCGAGCGAGATTGTATAGGTTGTATTTGCCCTTGAGCAAGACACTTGATCTGCATATGCTTGGTATAGGAAGACATCGAGCGAGATTGTATAGGTTGTATTTGTCCTTGAGCAAGACACTTGATCGGCATATGCTTGGTATAGGAAGACATCGAGCAAGATTGTATAGGTTGTATTTGTCCTTGAGCAAGACATTTGATCTGCATATGCTTGGTATAGGAAGACATCGAGCGAGATTGTTTAGGTTGTATTTGTCGTTGAGCAAGACGCTTGATCTGCATATGCTTGGTATAGGAAGACATCGAGCGAGATTGTATAGGCTGTATTTGTCTTTGAGCAAGACATTTGATTTGCATATGCTTGGTGTAGGAAGTCATCAATCATGGTTGTATAGGTTGTATTTGTTCTTGAGCAAGCCATTTGATCTGAATATGCTTGGTATAGGAAGACATCAAGCGAGATTGTATAGGTTGTATTTGTCCTTGAGCAAGACACTTGATTTGCATATGCTTGGTACAGGAAGACATCGAGCGAGATTGTCTAGGTTGTGTTTGTCTTGGAGCAAGACACTTGATCTCAATAAGCTTTGTATAGGAAGACATCGAGCGAGATTGTATAGGTTGTATTTGTCCTTGAGCAAGACACTTGATCTGCATATGCTTGGTATAGGAAAGCCCCGAGTGAGATTGTATAGGTTGTATTTGTCGTTGAGCAAGACAGTTGATCTGAATCAGCTTGGTATAGGAATGCCCCGAGCAAGATTGTATAGGTTGTATTTGTCCTTGAGCAAAACAGTTGATCTGCATATGCTTGGTATAGAAAGACATCGAGCGAGATTGTATAGGTTGTATTTGCCCTTGAGCAAGGCACTTGATCTGCATATGCTTGGTATAGGAAGACATCGAGCGAGATTGTATAGGTTGTATTTGTCCTTGAGCAAGACACTTGATCTGCATATGCTTGGTATAGGAAGACATCGAGCGAGATTGTATAGGTTGTATTTTTCCTGAGCAAGACACTTGATCTGCATATGCTTGGTATAGAAAGACATCGAGCGAGATTGTATAGGTTGTGTTAGTCTTGGAGCAAGACACTTGATCTGCATATGCTTGGTATAGGAAGACATCGAGCGAGATTGTATAGGTTGTATTTGTCCTTGAGCAAGACACTTGATCTCAATAAGCTTGGTATAGGAAGACATCGAGCGAGATTGTATAGGTTGTATTTGTCCTTGAGCAAGACACTTGATCTGCATATGCTTGGTATAGGAAAGCCCCAAGTGAGATTGTATAGGTTGTATTTGCCGTTGAGCAAGACAGTTGATCTGAATCAGCTTGGTATAGGAATGCCCCGAGCAAGATTGTATAGGTTGTATTTGTCCTTGAGCAAAACAGTTGATCTGCATATGCTTGGTATAGAAAGACATCGAGCGAGATTGTATAGGTTGTATTTGCCCTTGAGCAAGGCACTTGATCTGCATATGCTTGGTATAGCAAGACATCTAGCGAGATTGTATAGGTTAGATTTGTCCTTGAGCAAGACATTTGATCTGCATATGCTTGGTATAGGAAGACATCGAGCGAGATCGTATAGGTTGTATTTGTCCTTGAGCAAGACACTTTATCTGTACATGATTGGTATAGGAAGACATCGAGCGAAACTGTATAGGTTATATTTTTCCTTGAGCAAGACACTTGATCTGCATATGCTTGGTTTAGGAAGACATCGAGCGAGATTGTATAGGTTGTATTTGTCCTTGAGCAAGACAGTTGATCTGAATCAGCTTGGTATAGGAATGCCCCGAGCAAGATTGTATAGGTTGTATTTGTCCTTGAACAAAACAGTTGATCTGCATATGCTTGGTATAGGAAGACATCGAGCGAGATTGTATAGGCTGTATTTGTCCTTAAGCAAGACACTTGATCTGCATATGCTTGGTATAGGAAGACATCGAGCGAGATTGTATAGGTTGTATTTGTCCTTGAGCAAGACGCTTGATTTGCATATGCTTGGTATAGGAAGACATCGAGCGAGATTGTATAGGCTGTATTTGTCCTTGAGCAAGACACTTGATCTGCATATGCTTGGTATAGGAAGACATCGAGCAAGATTGTATTGGTTGTATTTGGCCTTGAGCAAGACACTTGATCTGCATATGCTTGGTATAGGAAGACATCGAGCGAGATTTTATAGGTTGTGTTTGTCCTTGAGCAAGACACTTGATCTGAATATGTTTGGTATAGGAATGCCCCGAGCGAGATTGTATAGGTTGTATTTGTTCTTGAGCAAGCCATTTGATCTGAATATGCTTGGTATAGGAAGACATCGAGCGAGATTGTATAGGTTGTATTTGTCCTTGAGCAAGACACTTGATTTGCATATGCTTGGTATAGGAAGACATCGAGCGAGATTGTCTAGGTTGTGTTTGTCTTGGAGCAAGACACTTGATCTGCATATGCTTGGTATAGGAAGACATCGAGCGAGATTTTATAGGTTGTATTTGTCCTTGAGCAAGACACTTGATCTGCATATGCTTGGTATAGGAAGACATCGAGCGAGATTGTATAGGTTGTATTTTTCCTGAGCAAGACACTTGATCTGCATATGCTTGGTATAGAAAGACATCGAGCGAGATTGTATAGGTTGTGTTAGTCTTGGAGCAAGACACTTGATCTGCATATGCTTGGTATAGGAAGACATCGAGCGAGATTGTATAGGTTGTATTTGTCCTTGAGCAAGACACTTGATCTCAATAAGCTTTGTATAGGAAGACATCGAGCGAGATTGTATAGGTTGTATTTGTCCTTGAGCAAGACACTTGATCTGCATATGCTTGGTATAGGAAAGCCCCGAGTGAGATTGTATAGGTTGTATTTGTCGTTGAGCAAGACAGTTGATCTGAATCAGCTTGGTATAGGAATGCCCCGAGCAAGATTGTATAGGTTGTATTTGTCCTTGAGCAAAACAGTTGATCTGCATATGCTTGGTATAGAAAGACATCGAGCGAGATTGTATAGGTTGTATTTGCCCTTGAGCAAGGCACTTGATCTGCATATGCTTGGTATAGGAAGACATCTAGCGAGATTGTATAGGTTAGATTTGTCCTTGAGCAAGACATTTGATCTGCATATGCTTGGTATAGGAAGACATCGAGCGAGATCGTATAGGTTGTATTTGTCCTTGAGCAAGACACTTTATCTGTACATGATTGGTATAGGAAGACATCGAGCGAGACTGTATAGGTTATATTTTTCCTTGAGCAAGACACTTGATCTGCATATGCTTGGTTTAGGAAGACATCGAGCGAGATTGTATAGGTTGTATTTGTCCTTGAGCAAGACAGTTGATCTGAATCAGCTTGGTATAGGAATGCCCCGAGCAAGATTGTATAGGTTGTATTTGTCCTTGAACAAAACAGTTGATCTGCATATGCTTGGTATAGGAAGACATCGAGCGAGATTGTATAGGCTGTATTTGTCCTTAAGCAAGACACTTGATCTGCATATGCTTGGTATAGGAAGACATCGAGCGAGATTGTATAGGTTGTATTTGTCCTTGAGCAAGACGCTTGATTTGCATATGCTTGGTATAGGAAGACATCGAGCGAGATTGTATAGGCTGTATTTGTCCTTGAGCAAGACACTTGATCTGCATATGCTTGGTATAGGAAGACATCGAGCAAGATTGTATTGGTTGTATTTGGCCTTGAGCAAGACACTTGATCTGCATATGCTTGGTATAGGAAGACATCGAGCGAGATTTTATAGGTTGTGTTTGTCCTTGAGCAAGACACTTGATCTGAATATGTTTGGTATAGGAATGCCCCGAGCGAGATTGTATAGGTTGTATTTGTTCTTGAGCAAGCCATTTGATCTGAATATGCTTGGTATAGGAAGACATCGAGCGAGATTGTATAGGTTGTATTTGTCCTTGAGCAAGACACTTGATTTGCATATGCTTGGTATAGGAAGACATCGAGCGAGATTGTTTAGGTTGTATTTGTCGTTGAGCAAGCCATTTGATCTGCATATGCTTGGTATAGGAAGACATCGAGTGAGATTGTTTAGGTTGTATTTGTCTTGGAGCAAGACACTTGATCTGCATATGCTTGGTATAGGAAGACATCGAGCGAGATTTTATAGGTTGTATTTGTCCTTGAGCAAGACACTTGAGTTTGCATATGCTTGGTATAGGAAGACATCGAGTGAGATTGTATAGGTTGTATTTGTCCTTGAGCAAGACACTTCATCTGCATATGCTTGGTATAGGAAGACATCGAGCGAGATTGTTTAGGTTGTATTTGTCGTTGAGCAAGCCATTTGATCTGCATATGCTTGGTATAGGAAGACATCGAGCGAGATTGTTTAGGTTGTATTTGTCGTTGAGCAAGACGCTTGATCTGCATATGCTTGGTATAGGAAGACATCGAGCGAGATTGTATAGGCTGTATTTGTCTTTGAGCAAGACATTTGATTTGCATATGCTTGGTGTAGGAAGTCATCAATCATGGTTGTATAGGTTGTATTTGTTCTTGAGCAAGCCATTTGATCTGAATATGCTTGGTATAGGAAGACATCGAGCGAGATTGTATAGGTTGTATTTGTCCTTGAGCAAGACACTTGATTTGCATATGCTTGGTACAGGAAGACATCGAGCGAGATTGTCTAGGTTGTGTTTGTCTTGGAGCAAGACACTTGATTTGCATATGCTTGGTATAGGAAGACATCGAGCGAGATTGTTTAGGTTGTATTTGTCCTTGAGCAAGACACTTGATCTGCATATGCTTGGTATAGGAAGACATCGAGCGAGATTGTTTAGGTTGTATTTGTCGTTGAGCAAGACACTTGATCTGCATATGCTTGGTATAGGAAGACATCGAGCGAGACTGTATTGGTTGCATTTGTCCTTGAGTAAGACACTTAATCTGCATATGCTTGGTATAGGAAGACATCGAGCGAGATTGTATCGGTTGTATTTGTCCTTGAGCAAGACACTCGATCTGCATATGCTTGGTACAGGAAGACATCGAGCGAGATTGTATCGGTTGTATTTGTCCTTGAGCAAGACACTTGATCTGCATATGCTTGGTATAGGAAGACATCGAGCGAGATTGTATAGGTTGTATTTGTCCTTGAGCAAGACACTTGATCTGCATATGCTTGGTTTAGGAAGACATCGAGCGAGATTGTATCGGTTGTATTTGTCCTTGAGCAAGACACTTGATCTGCATATGCTTGGTTTAGGAAGACATCGAGCGAGATTGTATAGGTTGTATTTGTCCTTGGGCAAGACATTTGATCTGCATATGCTTGGTGTAGGAAGTCATCAAGCATGATTGTATAGGTTGTATCTGTCCTTGAGCAAGACATTTGATCTGCATATGCTTGGTATAGGAAGACATCGAGCGAGATTGTATAGGTTGTATCTATCCTTGAGCAAGACACTTGATCTGCATATACTTGGTATAGGAAGACATCGAGCGAGATTGTATAGGTTGTATTTGTCCTTGAGCAATACACTTGATCTGCATATGCTTGGTATAGGAAGACATCGAGCGAGATTGTATAGGTTGTATTTGTCCTTGAGCAAGACACTTGATCTGCATATGCTTGGTATAGGAAGACATCGAGCGAGATTGTATAGGTTGTATTTGTCCTTGAGCAAGACACTTGATCTGCATATGATCGGTATAGGAAGACATCGAGCGAGATTGTATAGGTTGTATTTGTCCTTGAGCAAGACACTTGATCTGCATATGCTTGGTATAGGAAAACATCGAGCGAGATTGTATATACGCTTTAAGAACTTTTTTCACAATCAATGTTAATAAATATAGGTTTAAAACAGTACAATATAATGGGCAATTGATCAATTGGATTCCTGCAAAATATACAGTGTACATGTTAATATAAATATACACAATTTTCATCCCCACCCCCTCCCCTATTCTGTTATAATTTACCTCTCACCGCCGATGAAGTGGGTTCTAGCCCAGCCCGGTTAAAAAAACAAACTTTATGTGAAATGTTTTTGCCATTTACTTGCAGATTGATGGTGGTTCTACTTAGATTCAGTCTATCTATATATCTATCTACTGATACTGAAACACCATTTCACGATGATTATGTGTAGGCACAAAGTGCACAAGTTTACAGGTAGTTGAATCACTGATTGGCACAGAGCTTAGTGCGATCTTTTACGTGCACTGGGTATGACTCTCCATGTAGGACTCTCTCTAAGGATTTGCATGCTTTCATATTATATTGCCCTTACGGAGGCACCGTGGGAGTGCGTTTGAAACAGAAACGGGAATCGATCCGTGGACCTCTGGGGCTTGGAGCAAACATGCTTACCACTAGACCACCGCGACTCATGAATAAATCTGGATATGCAATATATAACCTGTTATGTGTTGGAAATTGTATTAAAACCCATTAAAATAATTATAGTGTACCCCAGTGTCGATTTATGTTCCATTAATAAAATTGTTCTCCCTGAAATCATATGTTTAAAGTTTAAGCAGAAGGAAACGGACACCTAAGTCTTTCACCAACCGAAGTAAGCCCATGACATTGTTCTACTGAGTAAATAGTCAGTAAAGAATTGCATTGTTTTAAATATTTGCTCACGGAGTTTGTGCATGCGGCTTTTTTTTTTTTTTACTTCTTTTTATGTTTTTTATGGCATTGAAATATTTGCCTCATGGCTTGTGTATCTGCATTTGTTCTAACCAACTCGAAGGCAAGTCCTAAATAACACGAAACAGCTTTTCTCGAGTGTCATAATATGCTAATTTAAGTAACCTTTATTCATTTAGGTATACTTTGATGGTACATTTGGCTGGCAGAGAGGCGGGAAGTTACCGGGTCTCTTTGGCGGTAGCCGCGACTGCTCCGGTGGAAGGATAAGTGACCATTGCTTCTCTGCACGACTCATGTGGCGATCCAGTGGCGATGGCGAAGTGTATACATACGTCACCCATGACGGCCAACAGCCCTCCTTTAGCGAATGGTGTCACAAATATGACCAATCGAGCGTGCCAACATATAAACACCTGCATTGTGGCGGCAAAGGATTGCAAGTCGGAACTGGAGCATTCCGATTCCAGCACAATCACTGGACAAAGATACGTCAAGAGGTTCACCTGAACACACGTGCTGGTCAACCTGGATACATCAAGCTTTGGGTCAACGGCCATGCGGAAATACACATCACAGATATAGTCATGCGCGCGAATACCGATTTTGATATTGATGGAATCTTCTTCTCCTCGTTTTACGGAGGTGGCGACACGAGCTGGGCATGCCCACACGACACTTACACGTACTTCCGGAACTTTAGACTATCGACTGACACAAGCACCTCATCGCAGAGCCAGCTAGTAGGCTAACTATTTTTGTTTACAGTGTATTCTATACATAATAATAAAAAAATAAATCAAACTTTTATTTTTTTTTAAAGTATTTTACATTACCTGCATTCAGCGCCGTAATCCGTGTCCGTGATGCGTGATGCGTGATCCGTGTCCGTAATGCGTGATGCGTGTCCGTGTCTGAGTCTGTGAAAATTGTTCATGAAGGAAGACATTGGAGCATTCAATCTGTCCGTAATCCGTTATCCAGGTCCGTATCCGTGTTTGTGACGAATTGCGCGGTGAGCAATTTTTCACGCACTCGGACCAGTCACGGACGCCAATTTGGCGAGAAACAAGCATACACAACTGGAGCAATCACAAGACATATGTCGAAAACTCATTTATCACATATTTTACGGTGCAAGAATGTAATAAACCCTTGACATGTTTTTTGTTATATTAACCTAGTGTAATATCACTGTCAACTCATCGCTCAGTATTTTTCGTATAACTCGGCTCTCGTACGTAAATTGCCGAAGTACTTTCCGACTTAACCGAATATATAAATGTCGTCTATTTGCCATGGTTAAATGACGTTATATTGAGACGTTACATAATATGAAGACTAACGGAAACAATATTCCCGGTTTTTGCTCTTTCCTTATAGAAGTAAACTGTTAAAATAGTGGTAAATGTAAACCTTTCCTGATTTATGTGAAAACAATCTTTTATTCGTACAAGAGCCTCGCTTAATATATTTTTCCAACTCGTTTAATAAATTCAATAATAAATAAGCACTCATTTAAGATCCTCTATTCATTTGATGAGAAAATCCGAATTTTTCATCACAGAGTACCAGCCCTTTAACTAAACTGTACTATGAGCTATACTGTAGGCGATTTAAACTTGGACCAACTTGCCCAGGCTTAGTAGTCGCGTTTCAAAGCTTCGTAGAACATGTGTTCTATAAATAGAAACAACTTTCACCAACCGAAGTAAGCTCATGAAATTCTACCACTGAGTAAATAGTTCGTCAACACAACTTAAACAGTGTACAGTATGCTATTTTTATCTGGGCAAACTTGCCTAGGTTTTGTAGTCGCGTTTCAAAGATTCACTAGATATATGTTTTGTAAATAGTAACAGATTTCACAAACCGAATGACGTCCATGAAATTCTACCGCTGAGTAACTAAACAATAGTTCAATAATTGAATTCGTAAAAAACAACTAAAATAACATACATACATACATACACAACAACATCGGCTAGAAATCAAGAGAATTTTGTTACAGTATCACACATATGTGAAAAGAAATCAAAATATCTTCAACTCGCCTGTTTGAACTAATTGGCGCATATATGTTTTAATGTTGAGGGGCTAATAATCTTATTTTGCTGTGGGCTCAGACGAAATCACAAAAATGTGTTGGTTCCAAATTATTTTAGATCTAATATCTTTGTATGTTAAGTTGTAGCGGGAAAATTGAGCTGTTTGTTTTACAAACTATTTTGACCGATTCACAATTACAGGTATCGCCTCGCAGAATTATAATAAACCGTCTCTTGCAGTATCCAACGTCATGACTGTTTTCAAATCTAAGTTTTGCGAAGCTCATTTCCGAATAATGAAGGCTGTAATTTATTAAAATACACAAATTAGCTGTCGTTTTATTGATAATATGTATTTTTGTGTTGATGATTTATCAATCTTGTTTTTAAATCGATATTTGTATAAAATTTAAAGTTTTAGCTGAGTCAGTTTGTCAACAGACAACTGAAAACGTAGTTTAATTGATGGTATTGTTTTCGTTCTCGTACCTTTTTTGGAAGGCGAGCGTAGCGATGTCTTCTATAGTGATCGTGTGGGGCATTTTGTTTTATAAACTTTATTATACTGTTGACGGTGATTTCATTTCCTCTGACCGATAAAAAAGTTCCAAATAGTTTCATGTAAAATTATGAAATAAAAATATGTTTAAACTAAACTAAACTAAACTAACCAGGTCCGGGATCCAAAGAAGAGACTCTCAGATGTAGCCTTACTTGCCATGCAACCGCCTCTCTTCCATTAATTGTTATATAGGTATGGACCGGATCCCGGCTCCAATGACGAGACTCCCGGGTGAAGCTTTACTTTCTGTGCAACCGCCTCTCTTCCATATATTGTTATATTCGAATAGTCTTGGTCCCGGTTCCAAAGGACAGACTCCCGATTGTTGTTTTACCTGCTCTAAAACCACATCTCTTCCATATATTGTTAGTTCACATAGATCCAAAGGACAGACTCCCGATTGAAGTTTTACCTGCTCTAAAACAACATCTCTTCCATATACTGTTAGTTCACATAGATCCAAAGGACAGACTCCCGATTGTAGTTTTACCTGCTCTAAAACAACATCTCTTCGATATACTGTTAGTTCACATAGATCCAAAGGACAGACTCCCGATTGTAGTTTTACCTGCTCTAAAACAACATCTCTTCCATATATTGTTAGTTCACATAGATCCAAAGGACAGACTCCCGATTGTAGTTTTACCTGCTCTAAAACAACATCTCTTCCATATATTGTTAGTTCACATAGATCCAAAGAACAGACTCCGGTTGTACACATAACTATACTGGCTCTACTACCGTCTCTCTTTCATAAAATGATATATTATAATGAGCAAACTGAATGTATTGGATCAGCTTATATAAACAACAATATATTTCTTTTGTAATTTTATTCGTTTTTTAACCTCAAATTCCTCAAATTACAGTAAAAATAATAATTTATGATACCTGAAGATGATGACGATCACTACAGTGATATTAATGATGATAATAAATATAACAACAACAACACCAATAATGAAAACAATAATAGATTAAGGCTACACTTGCCACGACCTTTTCAAGGAGTAGAATTTACCTTAATGTGAAAGGTCACCTGAAATACCGAATACCAGACATAAAACGCGTTAACATTTTAAATAAAAAGCGTGATGCCATTGATTAGGTACTAAAATCCTTGTTATGTTCATGTTTTATAAGTTTTCCCAATGATTGCGATATGTTTTCATCGTGAATCGTTGTTTTCTGATTACTAAATGTTGTATCCAAGAATGGAAGCGGGAAAAATCCATACACGTGTCTTTCAAATTGTTAGTTATTATTATTTATTGGATGTTTGTATAAGATTGAAAAATAGGTAAGACTTCTACAATTTTGTCTATTCTTGTAGAAACAAGTAGTAACTGCAAATTTTAAGATCAAGGACATTCGTCAAAGTAATGAGTACCGCAACCAATAAAAAAACGAATGATTAGATTGGTATGTCCAATTCAACATTAGGCAACTTTGACCAGACCTTTGATACTTTATCAATAATAGTATCTTTATACTTGACCACAACTCTAGTGTATTTTATTCTAGGCTGTGGGGCATCGTATATGAGCCAGTTTCTGTAGTGATGCAGAAAACCAATTTCGGTTGATACCTTAAGGGCTTCTCTTCATTTTTGAAACATGATGGTTTCCCAGATCTTGCACAGAATCTCTTCGGGCGATGTATTTCGATCTTTCCGGTGGTATCCATATATTTTTTTCTTTTTCCGTTTTCAGCAACGTTACCAATATGTATTTTTCAGCCATTTCCCTTTGTGACGACAGCGGCTCAGAACTATTCCATTCTTTTCTGAAGAACACATTTGAAAAGTAGTATGCGTCCTGATGCAGCAGTTCCGTTAACATGTCCTTCCACGAACTACTTTTTGGCGAGTGAGGGATAATGTATTCATCCACGTCCACAAACACCAAGTATCTTGACTGTTCTCTTATTCTCAATAAACAGTCATTTACAGCCGCAATGAGTCCAAACCCATGTATTTCAACGGTCGCTTTTGTTGGTGGCCTTTGTTTCACATTCATTGGCAGTGGCCATTGGATAACTTCAACGAAACCTTGTTTTATGTATTCATCCAACAGTTTTACAACATTTATAGCCGATGAGTAGTTATAAATGATAAAATGCTCAGCTCCGAGGATTCGGCGGAATTCTATCCATTCTACAAGTTCATACGCACGTCCGTATCTGGTATTAAAGGGTTTCTGTTTTGATTCTTTGACAAGTAGCAGATTCTGCGGACTCTTACGAGTGAAACGGTTGCTATTTGGCAGTGTACATTTGAAATTACAAGTTGTATATCTGGAAACAGAAAAGGAAAAGCTTCACAGACCAGGGTCAACATTCCAATTACGACTTTAGTACCTTTTTTTTCTAGGTTGATCTATTGCTGACAATGACCGACATTCAAATGCCGACATTATCTTTTATATTATTTGTTTATATACGATTGTCAGATTTGAATAGACTTTATTTGAAACAAGAGACTACACTATGTTCTTAATCGTTCACCTGTGTTGTAGAAATAAAGCATTATTTTAATAGATAAAGAGGCACAACTCAGACATTGATTATCAAATTATGCCTTTTCAAAATGTTATCCGAAGTATCATGGTATTAGGTGACGTAGTGTGTAAGTTTGATACAAATCCAGCAACAATGCATTAGTAACAGAGACATTTGGTACAAACAATAAAAAATTTATTGACATCAGAATGTTCATCTACATTGGGAATTGTTTTTTCAAACGACAAAAGCAAATATCATGAATTAAGTTTAATACAAAAAAAAACTGGAGTTTTCAAACTATTTAAAAAGATGGAAAAGACATAATTTACCAATTATTGGAAAAATAACTGTTTTCATAACATTTGCATTACCAAAACTTATATACCCTCTTACAGTTCTAGAAAATCCAAAGACAGAATTAATTAATTTAATCAATAAAATATAAACCGTTATTTATGGGACGGTAAACCTGACAAAATTAGTCGAAAAACCATAATACAAAACTACGAAAATGGGGGTCTGAAAATGATCGATGTAAATATGTTTATAAGCAATAAAAGCGGGATGGGTCAAACTAATAATAAATAATGAAAATGATGGGGATTGGAAACATATATACATTAACAAACTAAATAAATTAGGGGGGCAATGAATGTTTCAATGAAATTCAAATGAAAATTAATATACTAAAACATAAAATCACCAGATTCCCAAATTTTTATTAGAAGTATTGCAATCTTGGTCACACATAAACTTTGAAAATAATCCAGAAGCATTAAACAACCAGATATTATGGAACAATTCGTATATAAAACACAAGGTCAAACAAATGTTTGAAGATTCAAGGGCTTTAAATCCAACATTAATAGTTTTATTGGTCATTTTAAGAACTTGTTTAGTTATATATCTCTGACTCTTAGCTTTGGTGATGATACAATGCAAGCTGAGAGTGTTTTAATACACAGAAGCTCAAATAACGTAAAGTTTAATTATTCAAGGACAATAACTCCGGCATTAATCATCCAATAAAGCCAGTTCAAGATCTTGTCCAAGATACTATGGTTCATAAGTTTGATTAAAATCAAATTAAAAATGCGGGCCCTAGAGTAAACACATGTTTAAATAACGCTTTTTGTGACCTGGGGCTTGGTATAAGGCCATAGTAAGCAATGCTTGATTTCTGACACTATCACCTTGGCTAACTACCCAAAAGTGAATAATAGTATAACATGGATCCAACTGAACTACATTTAAACACTCGAGATCATGATTTTTTATCAGAAAAAACAACAACATGTGTTGATGTTTGAATATTTGACTATAGTGTACGTTTGATAAAGATCAAGTGGTTGTAAAATAACCAATAACAGCTGCTTCGCATCATCATATAATGTAGATAGTGCCTTGTAAATAAAGTTTGTTCATCTATTAAGGTGAATGTTCATAGATAATTTTCCTTAAATTTATAATACAGTCAAACCTGTGTAAGCGTTGAGCTCTATTAAGCAGCCACTTGTCTTAAGCAGTCATAGTTGCTATTTCCTATGTCTATTCTTTCAGAGGAGAAAATTTACCTATATAAAGACACAACCTGACTTAAAAGGCCTCTTTTGATTATTCCAATGACAATGTATACAGAATTTTACAGATAACGAGATATATGTATCCTAAATTTGAATTTTTTTTTTTTAAATCTTTGGAATTAGACTATGAATTTAGATTGATTATACTGAATTCTATTAAACCTCACTTTGATGTACTTCTGTTTAACTACTTTCCAACAGGTTCCATGGATACATAAACTAATCCATGCCTTCTATTCTTGGAATCCTCAAGATCATCCTTATTATATTGGCAGCAGTTTTCCCAAATGGCCTTCGCATAATCCATAATAGGACGAATGAATGAAAGATAAATATAAGTTCGAGTGATTTTCTGTCTAAAATATGTATCTCAGCCGTTTCATAATGTTGATTCTTGTCCAGGCCTTGGTTTTGATCAGGTCGATCAACCGATGCCATGTACAGTTCATGCCGCTTACATTTTTAAAAAATAATTTGTTATTTATCATGTATGTTTTAAGTATAGTATAGTCGTGTTAGAGAAACATATCAATACAATCGGCATATAGGACATGAAGAACATTACTGTATTTTACCATTTACTTAAATGCGAGAATTCAGATACTGATCCGGAAAAAACTGCTATTTTTATATATAAAAACTGTTTGAAACTATAGATTAAACATAGTTTCACAGCATACTGTACCATTTTCCTACACTCTAAATGCAAATTTAGTATATTGTAACACAACTCTATAAAACATGAATGATTAACAATTACCATTGCTTTACTCAATAAAACACCATGTATCTTGTAACATACATTCACTAATTATTTCCTCATATCATGAAAACCTAAAATTGGTCAAGAAATAATAATAAGAAATTATTCTTTATGAACAACTATAAAGAGAACTTTCGACCATTTGCCGATGGTATCTTTATCACTGTGGTTAAATTATGCCAAATGACTATAACTTACTTGCGACCATGAACTTCGCCATACACATTTACACTAGCTGGAACCTCTTTCATCCGCACGTCTATGTCAGGAGTGTTGTACCAAAGCTGACATTTGTACGAGTTGCTGTGCAGATTTGCTATTACACCAATTAATGTGATAAACGTCCGTGATCTCTCATCGTGATAGGCCGAGAAAATATACATATTTTTAGCGTTATCTGCGGAATACCAGGTGTCACTCTTGGCCAAAGATCCCGGGTACATTATTCCTGAACATGAACTGCTGACTTTTGTTGTGTTGATAATAATTTTAGTTGCATTGTCCGCTTTATGCACAGTTCCATTCACTAAAGGTTTTTGAACAGATTCAATCCCATTAGATAGTTTCTTGATTTTATTTTTTTCATGAATTAATTCATTCATTTCGAAAACATTTTTCGTTCGTTTCGTTTTGCAAAATGGTAACGCAGCTGCGGTGGTAATTAAACAGTGTTTAAGCTGACATATCTGTCATCGTCGTAATAAGATATACTGATAAAAGTGTATTTAGTTTACATGTAAAGTCACGAGATATGGATGGGTAAGAAACGTGGGAAATGGTACACATCGTATACATTACCATATTCGTTGTATGGAGTTTTAACATTTTTCAGTCATATCGCGGCGTCTACTTGAGACAGTATTCTAAGCGCTGCCACACTGGATTATCATGCTTCAGACACATGATATGTTACCTCACTCAGTCAAATTATACTGACACTGGGCCGACCAGACCTAGAACTATAATCAAAATGCTGAGAGCCAAGCGAAGAAGCTTCTTGTACGAATATAAGCTCTACTAGCCAAAGGACAGCAGGGCTTATGTCATGGTAAATTGTCCATCGTACGTCCGTTAAACGTTTTCTTGTAGACACGAATGCACCTTCATTTTTCACAGATTCTTGCACAGCAGTTATTCAACAATAAGATCTTGGACGAGTTGTTGAACCATCGTGATTCGATAACAAATGCCCCCGCCACAGGGCACAGTACAGTAGGACTGGTGTTCCCCACCAGTTTTGGGTTCTCCCACTAGAAAATTTGATAAAATAGACTGCAGATGGTGGCATTTGATAGCATCTTAAGTATGTTATCAATTCCAAACTTCTTATTTCAATTTCAAGAAATGCATAGATGGTTCTGATCTAAATTATAGTTCCAGTAGCAGTAAAAGCATAAAATAATTAAAAATATATCTATATATATATATTTGTTTATTACGGATTTCACCAGATCATCAAGGAAATAATTCAATTACCTCCACATTATACATCCGATGAGCTAAGTCATAATTCTATTGTTTATTATATTCAATAACAATTATATGTTTAAGTTAATTTTGGTACAGCCGTCAAAATATCTGATTGATGGATTTGTGACATCTTAATTGAAAGCATTGACAAATTTCTGTCCCTTTTCAGTACAACAGTATCAACAACTGATTTTGCGTTATGTTCCATCTCCCGATAAATGTTTAAAATCCCAGGCTCGACAATCTCTTTGTTGTCATGGTTCTTCTTAGAAAGCCTACGTTTTAACCCTGCTTTTTGTTTCTATATGACCTTTCCGCAGGTTAATAAAACATTAAGGCATGCTCTCACACTGGGATAGAGGTCTACGTCAGCCACTGAAACTGACTCCGCATAACTGTCTATTCTTTCGTCTGCCGTTGCTTTCACCTTCTACATTCGGTCAAACTTTTCTTTATCATTAGTCAGGATAAATTGATATAATGAAGCACCTACGGTAATATTAAAATTTTCAAATTTTATACCTAGGAATAAAAAAAAACAATTAAAATAAATTCACTGTTATACGAGTTCTTACTCAAGCAGTAGTTCTACTAAGCATTAAAATTTGTAACTACTGCCATTATGAATGGAGCAGCTTATTTTACTCTAAAAAAATCGCTAAATCGACAAAATGTACACATTCACTGGAACTTTTACGAACATTGCTATGCTGTTTGTTAATAACTATGGCTATACAATACAATCAACATACTAATGCTGAATAGATTAAGTATAATTAGAACTTTTATCATTATTGTTTCATTAAATAGCTCAAATAATGTTCAGATTTATATGGCCGGTAAACATCGAGCATACATACCTGTAACGTAATTTGAAATGTTAGCACTCTTGCAGCAATATTGATTTAAGTTTTGTTCTGAGATGTTTTAAGAATGGTAGAAACATGTTATTCTCCCATACCATCGTGTCCAATCGTTTCTGGAGAAGGCGGTGGATGTAGCGTTGGATGACGATGGAATAACGCTGAATGGCGATGAGATTTGCGACCAGCGGTAAGAAAACTAACTGTTTAACTTTTGTTCATTTCTTTTGAAAACTATGAGTCGAGCGAGATGATGTCGTAACATTTCTGATCGCCCGGCAGTTACCGAACTTTTACAGACTGTAGCGTTTCTCTGTATCATTTGGAAAATACATGGACATTTCTGTCGAAACATTGACAACACAGAGCAACACTTGTTATTGTGTTTCAAATTTGCAGATGTTTGTTTGTCTCGATGGAAACCAGCAAAAACTATATTTGACCAAACATGTTCAGATAAAAAACTCTTACTAGACAGATGCCTTTCATATCAATGATTTTAATGTCAGCACGGATGTATAAAAGGATTGTTTTGATAGTTTAGTGAGTCGATGACAGCAGTTATTGTAAAATGGAAGATTGTGGGCCTATAACTGTGAGACAAAAGGAAAAACTGATCAAACAGCTGTTAAAGGTACAACGATTTCGATAAAAGGAAATTTATTTAGCTTTTTGTCAACCAGACGTTGCAAATAGACTATTTATAGTTGAAGCAGTTATTAAAATGCGGATTGATCAAAGCACTTACCTATTTCGAGAGCATAAACAGGGATCAGACGTAAAAGATTGTTCAAGTGCAACCAATAAGATAGGAACTAAAGTCAGCATATGCATTGATATAAAAAGCCCTGAGAAATGTCTTTATTTCACAATGCAGGAAATGTAAAATGTTCAAAAGAAGTAAGTAAAGCTTTAATTAATAGTGAACACATATACAAGTTTCAGCAGACGTATCAACACTTCTTTAAACTTATCTGTTTATATAGGAAACAACATTTTCTGACATTTTACTCTTATGACGAATGGAAAATTAATGTACATGTAAATTTGAACAAGGACACTTTTTGCACACACTAGGTTTTAAAACTGCTCTTGTTCTTAACTTGGCTTGAAATGCAAAATTGGCTTAACATATCTTGGACAATCATGCACTTATCAGCATAACCGGATCAGTAGATAATCAGTTCAATAAGTTTTAGCTGCTATAATTTGTTTTGCGTTAAGAATTAATCAGTGAAAAGCGGCCAACTTGAAATCGGCCATTTTGAAATTGTATACCATAGTAACACTATAAATGTTATATAAACATATAAAGTGTTTTATAATCATAAGAAATGCAAAACACCAAACCCATTAAACAATTGCTATAAATAAGTATGCTATAGAAATGATAATTTAGACGATTTATTTTGAAATAAATTTTACTTTTGATTTTACATAAAATCACGCTTAAGCCATCAAGACGAATAATGCATTTAACTGACCAAATAATGATTTTAGAAACTTTTTTATATACGAGTTACCTGAATATCAATAATAATAGTTACTAAAACAGTAATTAATGACTTAGATATCTTTTCGAAATTCAACATGTGTTTTTTTTTAAATAATTTGGAAGGTTAGACACCATGCCGTAAATATCATGGCACCTATTAATGACCTGCATGTTGCTTTTAGTTTGCCGTTCAAATAAAAATAATAATTTTCCTTTCTACTTTTCACTACAGTATTAAAGACATAACAAAATATTCCCAAAACGATCTCAACACATACAGAACATATTGAGAACTTTCCGTGTGGATCTTTTGGTGTCTTGTATGATATAAGAATTTAATGGCCAATTTTTAACTTGATTTACTGTGTATGAGCATATTTCATCGTTACAACATATTGTAATAGATTACATTAAATTGATAATCGGTCAGAAACTTGTTTGTGCCAAAACCATAGAAAAAAAGGCATTTTAGAAAATCCACCATCCTCAAACGTTACACATCTTTTAAATAGCTCCTCCATCCCCACTAGCATCACGCTGATTTTCCACCATAAAACCGTCACAAAATCATTTTTTACACCAGCAGAAGTCTGAATAGGATGAAAATATAATGTTGAGGAGTAGTTGTTTCTAAAAGAAAAATGATATATAAAACTATTGTCGATAACAAGACAGTTTTCGCACTTTTAAAACACTCGCACCAATGTTTTTTACCGAAAATTCATTGTATTTTCCGTAAGATCAAGAAAACGGCTACAGTCTGTAAAAGTGTGGTGGCTGTCTAGTGATCAGAGATTTTACGACATCATCTTTCTCGAATCAGATTTTCAAAAAAGTGTTAACAGAGGTTAAACATGTTTGTTTTCTTACCACACCACCATTCAACGCTATCTGAATACTGAATACTTAGATATCTAGCTTGTACGCTTGGTCTTTGTTGTGCGCGTCCAGCGAATACACGGTGACAGGATGGTTCGACACTAACACCAGCTGCCAGGGACACGGCTTTGTCAAAGAGTATGTCCCATACTAATGGGTCGTTCCGTTCACCTATTAATTGATAAGTTAATCACGGGTTTTATTACGTCCTCGACAAGATAGCAGATTTGGCGTTGTTAACATGTGTTGAAAAGCAACTAGCAAATAGTAACTTAAGTCACGATAAAATCGAATTTCAAAATGCAAGTTCTGTTGTTTGCCGTTTAAGTGGGATAGGATTAATCATCCAAGACAGACGCTACTACCCGGAAAGTGGATAGAAATGTATAAGAGCATCCGATCTAGCTCTAACTGCACAAAGTGACTGCAATTTCGTACGTTTGTTTATTTCGTATTTTGTAAAAACATCTAAAGCTCTACTCCTCTTTATGCATAAAGTTAAATTGCATATTTCAAGTTTTTTTCCTTTTTTAAAAAAAGTGCTGTACGGATTTCAAACGATACGCACGTGTGTATGTGCGTATCGCGATAGTCGGGCCAGGTAGTGTAGTAGACATTGGTCCCTCACGCCAGAGGTTGCGGGTTCGACCTGATGCCTCTCAAAGAACAACACTCAGTACTGGATATATCCAGAGAGCGAGAGCAGTTCATATAAGCTTTGTATTTTCTTTGCAATTGCGCTAAAATAAATTTGAATAAACTGAATAAATAGAACACTGTCGTCACGACAACACAAACAGGAAATGACAACAAGGAGTACTGCTTTTGAAAAGTTCATGACGAAACCACAACTGGGGATTTTAAAGGAAATTTATAAAGATTTTTCAAAATTTTAAAATTGGCTAAAACATTTTCTTCAATATTTATTGTCCATATATACTCAGATACCGTATTTCCAAAATTCTATTTAAACGTGCTAGAAAATGTATTGAAAAGGGATTTCCTTACTTGCACTGCGCGCCTTGGTTAGAATTAAAAAGAATTCCCGCTTAAAATTGTAACACATATAATGAATGATGTGTTTACATTTTGATTTCAAGTTGATCCGTTATACAGGTATAACGTAGTAAAACTTGTTTCATCTTAGAACGGGTCTTGACGATGCGAATGGCGTCAAACAGTATTTCAGTGCTGTTTATTTTTAGAATGGGGAATTCGTTTGAAGTTTACCGCTCGAATTTAGATATTGAGTTTATCACGTTTTAATGGATTTGGCAGACCAAACCATTCGAATTTTACATCGAATTGAATGATATTGAGACGATTTTTATCCAAATTTAATTTCGTTTTATTTTTTAAGACAATTTAAGCGCGTTATCCGTATATACGCCCTTTAACCCTTTACTTCATATAGACGCATTTGGACACCTCTTATATAGGCGCCTTTGGACACGTTTTAGTATAGAAGGCTTTTGAATTATTGGGTGAATTATGTTTATATCAACTGACAGAGTGGAAAACAGTACAGGAAATGTTCAGATTGCTCGTTACGAACAATCTGAACTCTTCCTGCACTGTTTTCAAAGGGATTCGTGATTGGTGCGGTAAAACGCGTATCTATGGAATAAAGGGTTAAAACTTATTTACGGTATACTTATTTCAAGAAGATATCAATACAACAAGCCCCAGCCTATTCCGTTGCATGATTGCATGGTCGTGTGTTTGATCCTCCGCTATGGCTATGTTTGGTGTCCTTGAGCAAGACACCTTTTCCGCATATGCTTAATGTTGTAACCGTTTATATCCAAGAGGACTTCGAGTGTTATTTGTCAAAACTGTAATAACTTGTTTCGCAATCGAGGTTAAATAAATAAGACCAGTTTGCACCGTTGCGAGTATTTCTAATACAGGATACAAAATGCACATGTTCTGTGCAAGGTTGACTCTTATGTTTTCGAATAAGGCAGAGCAGGTAACATAGTGTGTTGCCTTTAAAAGTATATGTGTCTGCATAGGTATGGCACAACTTTTAAATTTGGCAGATGTTATGTGGCGTACGACAGTTCAACTCAAAGATATTGTTCAGCTCGATGATATGGGATTAGTATTAAAGCTCAACTCCGTGATTATTTTAATATTATTTTCAGAAGTGCCAATATGTCTACAAAATGTAAAATCTCGTTCGTGGGGGAAATGTTGTAGCCTGAAATAAGTTCATAGTAAAATTGAAGTGTATATTTCATGGTCATATCTTTTTATTGAAAATGCTGATAAAGTGCAGATATATATGTCTGTGAGCTAAAATAGTGGTGTTGTTGATAAAGCAAGAGTAAATTCTATGTTGTATTTCAGAACTACTTTCCGAGAACATACAGTCAGGGATGTGGTGGTAATGCGGCGGAAGTGTCAGCTGTGAAGTATTTATATTGACATTGACCTCAGAAATTTCAAATTTGTGGAAAAAGGTAAAACAAAATGGTACCGTTTCCTGTGAATAATTATGGAGACTTTTAAATGCTTTACAAGGAAACAGGACCAGTATATAGACCGGAAGGTCTTGGAATTGGTCAGAGACAGGACAGTATTGACTAACTATAAGTTAAACAGCGGGATTTTGTACAGGTGTGACACCTACCGATGTAGGTTACTATATAATTATCAGGAAATAGACAGCAAGTCAGTGATTTAATTCATGAACCGGAAGTTGTTATAAATGTTTTAACGCTGCTTCGTTAAAACGCGTTTATCTTATCCTTTCCATGCAAACGTTTAAAATGGTAGAAAAAAGCCGAAATATACACAGCTGTAACGATCTTTACCAAAATCATGTAATGGAATTTTGCAATAGCGCGAAGCAATATAGAAAATATCGTGACCCTGATTTGTAATCTTTGGCATTTAATTTAGTTACTGCTGCTTAGTAACACTGAACTTATGCATTATGGTTATCTGTACGTCGTGTGAAGGCCGAATGCCGCAGATATACGTTAATTTATACTAAATACATTTGTTATTATATATTATACTTATTATCTATTTAACTACAATATGTTATCGTTGAAAGCCACAGAACTTCTTTTTGTTTGGGGTGGAGAGGGTGGGGGTTAGGGTGGAGGTTGGGGGAGGCGGGGGGGGGGGGGGGGGGGCTTTTGAGGCGGTTAGTAGGTTTAAAGCAAGGAAACGCAATTGTTAAAACACGGTATAAGAAAATCATATTAGCTCTGAGTACCGCTCCCATCAAAGCGACTGATCAAACCTCACTGATCATGCGTAGTAAAGATGCGTGTTGGATGTGGTGTATGTAGTATTTATAATGCTGTTATCATAATTAATGATATCATTGTTCTGCAAACCATACATAGAAAAACTTTCATAAACTATGTCTTTGACATTTTTCATGTTCGGCTGAATGAATGAATAAATGGAATATTTAACTGAGGCTTCGATGATCCGACGCACAAGTTATGTGAAGCTAAGATGAAGGAATATTCCAGGTTCACTTATCATTTACAATCCATTCGACAACGCTCTCTTATTGTCAATTTCAATACAATATGACATCGTAATTTGGTATTTTGTTTTCAATAACTAATGTTTGATCGACAAAGTTGGTATAATATGTTGATACAATGTATATTTATGCATTCATGACTCACACCACTCTCCTGACCTACAGTTGTTGTTGTATGGTGTTTAGCGTCGCTTTCAACAATTTTTCAGTCATATCGCGACGGTGTCTACTTGAGACAATATTTTAAGCGCTGTCAGACTGGAGTATCATGCCGCAGACACATGGTATGATACCCCACCCAGTCACATTATATTGACACCGGGCCGACCAGACCTAGAACTCTCCTCTAAATGCTGAGCGTCAAGCGAGGAAGCTTCTAGTACCATTTTTAAAGTCTTTGGTATGACCCGGTCGGGGATTGAACCCACGGCCATCCGCATGCGAGGCGGACTCTGATCTACATATAAAGGAGGTAAAAGTACAACTTTAGTTATCTTTTTCTTATTTTTTCAGCGCTTTATATTGCAGTGATTTTTTTTTCGACCATCTGTTAAATGACAAGTATTTTAGAAATAACCACTGAATATTTGATGCTGTTACCAGATTTATAGCCAATTCTGTGTCATTTAGAATGGATGGTTCGCACCGCATCATTGGAAACGGTATGAGGCGTTAATGAGTGCAACGTTACAAAAGTAAAATTCCAACGTCACAGTTCATACGTAACGTTATTGCTATGGTAAACGCCAGATTATATTTGTTCAGACGACAGACAAATTGTTTTAAGCTTCCTAACACAATGGATCAGAACAGGTACAGATATTCGTCATGTTTAATTGTACAACACCATGGTGATTGAGAAATATCTTTTTAAATCAATTGCGATTTTGATCATAACGTAACATTTGATATAAACCTTAAAATCAAATTAGTATTTTTCGTCAATTTTTATGTGACTTCCAACCTCTTTTTTATAGCAAGCCTGTTTTTTTCCCAACAAACTTTAAATGTTTTATTATGAAGATTTCTTGCAATCGGATTATGGTCCAGTTCAACTGGGTATTGTGAAAACATGTTTTTACAATTAAGTTTGATGTGTTCTTTTTTAATTTGATGTTGAAACAACATGACTCAATCTAAAATTAATAAAGACAATCTAAAAACAATTGAAAAATATCCATTTTAGGACAAAACATTTTATCTTTAAAATATGAGACTATTTTTTTACAATGTTAATTAAAAAAATAATGTGTGTGTGTGTGTGTGTGTGTGTGTGTGTGTGTGGTGGTGGTGGTGGGGGGTGGGGGGGGGGGCTGATATTGCTTTTGAATATATTGCCCGTACCTGTTGTGTTTATAGCGTTCTATGCATAAAGTATCAGAGCATCCCAAACTTGTTTTTAGAAAACTATAAATATACCATTTTTATATAACATCTATGGGAAATAAATTACATGGTCCTTAACTAATTTTGTGGAGTATATTTATTTGTGTGGTGCGCTTAATATGTCTTTCTTATTTATTTACTTTTAAGTTACTTCTTTTATTTATTTGAATACTTCTTGTTATCCACTAGGTCATATTCGTTGAAATCTATTAACCAGCCAAATGGGAAACAGAAGAAATGTAGACGCGAAAAACGGGGCAAACGGCACAACTACAGCCTCACAGATGATTTTGTATTATTGGGACCAAAACGTGATGGTCAACAGCTAATAGATTACAGGATGAAAGTTCAACCAAAGAGGTATGTTTTGAAAAACATTAAATTTACTTCTGAAAGATGTTATATTGTGGTTAATTTCTAAAAGAAACTATATAATAAATTCATAGCTAAACTAATGTACAAAGTGTTACATGTATAAAATATATTGATCATGCCATAACAAACCATATGTAATATTTCACCGTGATGTTAGTTAAGGAGAGGTCTAGTTGGGGTATGCCATCGAGCTGTTGGGGCATGTGGTCAAGTTACAAAGCATCGGACCCAATATCGGAGTGTCGCGGGTTCGATCCTTCGTTACGGCTATGTGTTGTGTCCATTAGCAAATAACTTTATCCGCATATGTCCATTACTGGTTCTACCAAGGAATACATTAAGCTTGATTTGTCGAAGATGTAAGAACTTGTTTCACAATCGACGTAAAATAAATCAGTTTAAAACATATCAAATCGAAAAGCGGGGCGGTAGTGTCTATCCCATCCTCAACACGATGGCCTCTCGTAAACAACACTAAGTATTACCCAGGACAGGGACCCGAGATAAAATGATATAAATTCTGAGCCTAATTCATAATCGAACCCAAATATATTAATATAAACTAAATCGAATTTCAATTATTGTCAGGTTAATATATTTAAGCATAAAGTTGAATAAGATATTTATATGTTTACCATCATGCAAACGAAAGGCATTAGGTTTGATCATTGGCTAATGCATTTTGTTTTAAAGATGACACTACTATCATCTCGTTTAAACGTCTTTGATATGCCGCTGAGTACCGTCAAACCTCATCAAGCCCATCCTGAACCCCACTTCGACCCCGACCCCCATAAACATTGAAGAATTAATTTATCTGCAAGTTTTACTACCTAACAATTCATATTTCATAAATAAGCATTTGTTCCATTAACCAATGCGGCTAATGGTAAAATATATAAATATAATTATTTAAAACATATTGAAAATATAGAAAGAATAATAGCAACGACAAAAGATAAACTTGCACAACATAACGGCACATAGGAAAAATTACAACTGTATTAATGACGTCATCAATCTGATTTCAGACTTAGAGTGTCGAGTATTCCTCCTCTTTATCTTAACCTCTTTATTTCCTTTTTTATTTCTTATCTACTCTCCATTATCTACTGTCTACAAACACCAACTTATTTCTCAATTAATGCATAAAGTATATTATACTTATGAAGACCATTGTAACAATGCTTCATTATAAAAACACTTACAATATTATTGTTAACATATAAAAACAGCCTGAATAGACTTGTATATCAGTTATATATCTTAACATGCTAGTATAATATACACGCTAATACTTCTAATGGTGTTATGTACAATGCGTTGATATTTACTTGAATGTACATGTATTATGAGAAATAGAATATTTAAAGACAAATATATATATATAGATATCATACACATTTACTGTTTCTCATAGTCTTAATTATCCAAATTGATTTCGAATAATAACTTTAAATGCCGTATTTAATATAGTATGAACGCATCACAGGCAAGTACTAGATTATTAAAGATTATTAACATGTTAGTTCGTACACGTGAATGAAATTAGTGTGAAGAGTCTAAAATGGAAAAAAAATGTATTCTTTCAAAAGAGGAAGGAAAATAAACACATTTAGCTAATATTCGGTATTCATTTTCAGGTCAAAGAAATGCCAGATTGTGTTGCCAGCCAAAATCGAATATGAACATTTCGGTTTAGCACCAAAGAAAGAAGTAAACACAGATGCTATGATCAAACACAAACTAAATGAGTTCTGCGTTCAGAATGCCGATGAAAAACACAATGAGGACGAAGAAGAAAATTATGGAATAAGAATGTGCATGATGTTCTGAAATGATTTTTGTAATAAAATAAAACAGAGGATTCATTATGATATCAGTTTTATATACTTTTTTTTATAAATGGTTAGATACACTTATTTATTTCACTTTGAAAGGCGGAACAAATGTCTCGCTTAAGGAAACCACAAATATCTGTGGCGGAGGATCAAACACACGGTCCTCCGATCATGGGTCCGGTTCTCTACCGTTACACCACAGGCTATACACAATGAATAAATCATTTTCATTGTTAACGCATAAACTGTCCGAATTACCATTAACTAAAACAGCGATCATATTCGTACCATAAACTAAGAACAGCGATCTTATTCGTACCATAAACAAAGGACAGTGATGCTGTTTGTATATTAAACCAAGGACAGTGGTCCTTTTCGTACCCTAAACCAAGGTCAGTGGTCCTATTTGTACCTTCAACCAAGGACAGTGGTCCTATTCGTACCATTACCCAAATACATTATTCCTTTTCGTACCCTAAACCAAGGTCAGTGGTCCTATTTGTACCTTCAACCAAGGACAGTAGTCCTATTCGTACCATTAACCAAATACATTATTCCTTTTCGTACCCTAAACCAAGGTCGGTGGTCCTATTTGTACCCTCAACCAAGGACAGTGGTCCTATTCGTACCATTAACCAAATACATTATTCCTTTTCGTACCTTAAACCAAGGTCAGTGGTCCTATTTGTACCTTAAACCACGGACAGTGATCCTATTCGTACCAGAAACCAAATACATTATTCCTTTTCGTACCCTAAACCAAGGTCAGTGGTCCTATTTGTACCTTAAACCAAGGACAGTGATCTTATCCGTACCAGAAACCAAGGACAGTAATCCCATTCGTACCACAATCCCATTCGTACCATAATCCAATGACATTATTCCTATATACGCCCGTTATTGACAATGGTTCTTCGCGATTTCTACAAAACTGGCTGAATATAAGAATGTAATGTTATGGACATTTGTTAAATGTTGGTCTCACAGACTGAACGAATTTAGAAAGGTTTGTGTTCCCCGATTGACTATCGATGTAACAGGTCGAAATTCAAATCTGTTAATAATGGAGAAAGAAAAAACATATTCACCAGTTCGACATTGAACTTGGATGTCAGATCTAGGTAAAAACTAAAATCTGTTAAAATGAAAAAAAAAATATTATTATCTATCTTAGTCATGAATAGTTATTGATTTTCTATGTCAGATCTAGGCCTAAATTCAAATCTGTTTTAATGATATAGAAATTGAATACCGATCTCAGAACACGCTTGATTTCCATTAGCTCCATCTCAGATCTCGATAAAAATTCAAATCTGTGGTAATGAGCAAATTAAATATAAATATCGATCTCAGACCTGATTTGATATTTGATATTGAACTTCCATGGCAGATCGAGGTCGAGATTCAAATATTTTATAATGTGAACCAAAATGAATATTGATCTCAGACCCGACCCGATATTCACCGGTTTGATATTGAATATCGATCTCAAACCTTGCTCAATATTTACCTGCGTGATATCTAATTTCGATATCGGATCTGGAACGGTTTATACCTGCTCAGTATTGAATTTCGATATCAGATCTATGTGGAAATTCAAATCTGATGTATTAAGAAAAACATGAATCTCAATATCAAACCTTGTACCACCAGTGGCTGGCTTCACCATCTTAAGCTGAGATTTCCCTCAACTCAAAATTCTCAATTTCTCTTAATCATAATTTGAACTAATTACACACTGAGTGACAACATATAATTAAAGTTGGAACACACCTGAATTCATTAGTTAAGGATAACATGCAAAAAGATTATTTGTAAATAGAATTGTGACATTTGAAAAAATCAAGTTCAGGAAAATCTCAAGTTGAGATGTTTAGTGAAAATGGTACCAGCTTGATATTGACTATCGATCTCAGACCTTGATCGATATTTATGAGCTAGATATTTTATTTCGATGTCAATTCTAAGTTTTATTTGAACTATTTTGTAATTAAAATAATTGAATATCGATCTCTGATCTGGCTCGACCTTCACCAGTTCAATATTGAATTTCGACATCAGATTAATGTGGAAATTCAAATCTGTTGTAATAAGATAACATGAATATCGATATCGAAGCTTTACTCGATGTTCACAAGCTCGATTTTGAATATCGATCTCAGACCTGGGTCAATATTTACCAGATCGATATTTAACTAAGATGTCAAATCTAAGTCAGAATTGAAATATTTTGCCAAGATACAGTAAGAAGAATGATTTGATATAAATTCCAGACCTGGCGTTATACACACCATCTCAATATTGAAGTTTGATGTCAGATCTGATAAAAGATTATATCTTTTGTTACAGTAATTTAAACTAATTAAATATTGATAACAGATCTGACTAAATATTAGATATCGATGTCAGTCATATCAAGGTCGAAATTATAATCTGATATGATGAATAAAAATCTGAACATCGGTCACAAACGTGCACGATAACAACCAGCTCGATGCTGAATGTCTATGTCAGATCTAGGTATATACTCAAATTTGTTGTAATGAAACATAAATGAATATCGACCTCTGACCTAGCCGCCCGATGCTACCAGCTCGACATTGATAAACGGTGTCAGACATAAGTCGAAATTCAAATATATTGTAATGAAAATAAGGGCTGCGTTACACAAAACAACTTACGATAAAAATCGACGTAAGTCAATTTGGCAATTTCTCCGTTGTGTGTTCAAATTTTGATCGACATTGAAAATGATTGTATTTTCAGAAAATATATAACTTTTTGCATGATATGAGGCAAATTAGCTTCATTTTGATGAAAATTAAATATATTTTGAATAATTGTTGGTTTACGTCTACGACGATTTTTGCCGTAAGTTTTTTTAATGACACCTACTCCAGATTGCCACGTCAGTGAGTTTCAATGTCAGATCTATGTATAAATTCAAATCCGTGGTAAAAGAGATTTCAGAAATTGTTCGATTCTCAACAACTCGATTCTAAAATTTTGAAACTTGAAATAGGTTGGAATGTGCATACTTGCAGATAGTGGTAGACCGTATTGTTTTAGTTGATAATCTATTTTTAATTAAGATTTCGGATTATAGATAATCGTTCCAGGCCGTTCATTGGACCTTTTGTATGTTTATTTCTGCTTTAATGAGACATAATTATAATACCTATTCAAATATAATTTGCATGTTTGAATACAGATATCTAATTGTCTTTCACAAAATGATATTCGATAGATATGTTTATTTCAAAACAAATGCACTTAAAAATAATATGGTAGTTATACGGCTAATGATCTATATAAAATGAGACTAAGGTCTTTCTAACGGAATGAGGAAGTTGGCAAACACTATTGAAACACCAAGGTCATACCAAAACGTGCCTGGTTAAGGTTATAAGAAAATAGATAACGGTCTATGAAGACATGTTACTTGCGTGAGAAAGAGCTTACGATTAAAATCGTTTACGCAATAACGAACATAATCGATCTTTGATAATAAGTATATGCGACCGTTGGAGGAAGAAGGCCAATATAATCATCTAAAATTATTCTATATTATTGTTTACAAGTTTTAAATATTTTATTCTTTACGACCAAAAACATGCAACCCAACCTATTTATTTCAGGAGATTAAACATTGGAACCAAACAAGTTATCACTGTTGCCATGCGAGCATATTTAAAACGAGTCTTGAAAGAGAAAGCGCCGAGGAAAAATTTATTGTGTATTTTTGGTAACTATAATACACTATAACTGGAATGCTTATAAACATTTTGCTCCATGAGTCTTAGTCTGCTTTAAAACTACATAACTGAAAGCTTTAAGATTATGATGTTTTTGGAAATTAGCAAACTGTAGGATCTAAATAGTTAGAGCAATAGAATTATTGTTCTGTGCTTTCATTGGACCATAATGCTATGTATATTGAACGGAACATCTAACCCGCCATCTGACATTTTATGTACATGATATTTTATATATTTCTCAAAAAGTATCAAACAATTTCCTTGAATTTGGATTTGAATAAGAAAGAACATTTAGGCTATGCACAATAAACAATTGTCTGTTAATGTCACATACACGTTTTAATATCGCTACTCCATATTTTGACGAAGATATTGGAAATACAAAAAAAAACTGTCTGTTGCGTTCAGTATAGTATTCACTGGTTATATATTGCGTTCAGTATAGTATTCACTTGTTAGCTGTTGGGTTCAGCATAGTAATTTACTGGTTATCTGTTGTATTCAGTTTATTATTCACTGGTTAGCTGTTAAGTTCAGTTAAGTCTTCACTGGTTAGCTGTTAAGTTCAGTAGTATTCACTGGTTAGCTGTTAAGTTCAGTAGTATTCACTGGTTAGCTGTTAAGTTCAGTATAGTATTCACTGGTTTTCAGTTGCGTTCAGTTTAATACTTACTGGTTATCTGTTGCGTTCAGTATAGTATTCACCGGTTATCTGATGCGTTCACTATAGTATTCACTGATTAGCTGTTGCATTCAGTATAGTATTCACCGGTTATCTGATGCGTTCACTATAGTATTCACTGGTTAGCTGTTGCGTTCAGTATAGTATTCACCGGTTATCTTATGCGTTCACTATAGTATTCACTGGTTAGCTGTTGCGTTCAGTATAGTATTCACCGGTTATCTTATGCGTTCACTATAGTATTCACTGGTTAGCTGTTGCGTTCAGTATAGTATTCACTGGTTATCTGTTGCGTTTACTATAGTATTCACTGGTTAGCTGTTGCGTTCAGTATAGTATTCACTGGTTATCTGATGCGTTCACTATAGTATTCACTGGTTAGCTGTTGCGTTCAGTATAGTATTCACTGGATAGCTGTTGAGTTCAGTATAGTATTCACTGGTTATCTGTTTCGTTCAGTATATTATTCACTAGTTAGCTATTGCGTTCAGTATAGTATTCACTGGTTATTTGGTGCGTTAAGATATTCACTGAAGTGACATTCAACGTGCTTTATTATCGTAACAAAAAACAATAAAATTAGATTATTTTTGCATTAAATTCTAAAGTTAACGTCTCTGTATTGTCATTATAATTTTGATGAAAGAGATATATAATACAATGCAGGAAGACAAACATTGTCCAATCAGATGTACGAAGTTTGCACTGTAGGTTTTAATGTGTTAGTAAATCATTGAAGCTATCGTATGTTTTAATTATTAAACCTTGAACTAGTTTTAAGTCAGCCAATATCAATATAGTATAGACATTAGCATTTATCAAACCATTATTCTTAACAGTGATTATAGATCCAGATCGAGGATAAGATATTTTGGTTCTGATAATTCAGAAACGTGCCACGGTGAATATATATAGACATCGAACCATGCTTCTCAATATTTTGCAAATAACAAAAGCAAAATCATCAATTACGCAAAGCGCGCGAACGTTTCATTTACCGTCTTCCATGATCTAGTGGTTGAGGCGTTCGGCTCTGAAGCGGGAGGTCAAATGTTCGAATCCCGGTGGAAGAACTTGCATTTTTGTTCTGATGCAGCTGGTTGCTCACCCAGCAGGTAGTTAAATTGAGGGATTCGGAATGTTTAACGAACTGACGCCTAACAAGGATAGTTTTCGGGAAGTAACTGTGTACAGCATAAAGGTGTCTCATAAGCCCAGTGTGGCTGGCCTTTTTCAATAGGGGTGACACTCTAATGAACAAACACATTATTTTGTATGTAATTAAATAGAAGAAATATAGTCAAGTGGGACGTTTTATTTGCATAAAAGATAAAAAGCTCAGAATGATGCAATTTCCAGTGATTGGTCGATAATAAAGTTGGTATGTTGGTTTTTATTGAATGAGATTTTAACAAATGCGACCAAGTTCTCGCTCCCTATACATATACATATATATACACGGTTGTACGCTTTTAGGACTATGTTGTTTTACATTTCACTTAATAACCAATACTTGAAAGCACAGAGAACACCAAAATAAAAAAAAAAAACAACGCAGACTTGGTGTTATTTAATCTGTTCATTATGTACGTATTCAGAATATGTCATTGTTTAGAGGCATATTTTTATTGTTTAAACAATTAATTCATACCATATTAGCTTTAACTACGTTCATAAACAAAATAGTATACGACGTTGCATATCGCCTCATTGGTGCAAAAAGCTACCAAGTGCTTTCTTATTTCATATACACTTGGTACTAAATTGCACATATGGGAAGATATTAAGGTTTCGTTTTATTTTGCCGATGATGTAACCGAATCACCCTCATACAACCAAACTGCCATTGTCTATCCCAGAACCTGATATCTCCCGAATCATGTATATAAATCCCAATCAAAAAGCAGGCAATTTTATGCCTGTTCCACAATTCAAAGCAATTGAACGCTTGCTAAACTGTGACGTCATTCAAACTTTCATTTGAAGCAACTGACCAATCGTAGTTCTTAAATTAGGCTTTCCCAATATTGCTATTTAACGGACCAACTGGGAGAGCTGGGTCCGTACGACATACTAAAACTGTAAGAACGAGAATGTGTCCGTTTGTCTATTTCTGATAAAGCGCAGACAAATAATTGGAAAGCAAGTTGCCTGCGAGCCCGGATGTTAAATACATTTTCGACGTAATAAGAATTCCATTATACCATTATTTCATGTTCCCTTACACGTATTGGTTTATCAGCAACCTTTAAAATGATGTTTTCAAATTCGGCTGTAAACTTATGTTTGGGAGGACCATTCTGCAAACAAATCAGGATTTGGGACCCTCCACAGTCTCTCAATATCTTATCATTTGTTATATTTACTTCCTCCTCTAAAATGATTAAAATCCAGTGTTTTCTTTATACTCGTGTGGCAATGTACCAGTACCGTCCAATTATCTTTATTTATATTATTGTAATGATATAAAAATACACAGGACCTGTAGAAGTTATAAATTATGCGCGTATGCACATTGATAGCAGATACGTCAATATTTACGTCACCAAATGGCATTGTTCCACCGTAACTAATCGTTGTTAACCTTTAAATCGTCCTCACTGGTTCGGATACAATTATACCGCTGACTGGATGTGTGCTGGATGGTCTCGTCGTCTTCTGACTTGCGAAATGCATCTATAACGGCAAGTATAAAAGGCTTATTTTATCATTTATATTTTCATGTCATTGAGTAAAATATGTTTCTATAAAAAGAAAGTTAAATGAACTGATGCAATGTGCTATTTTTTCCTGTTACAGAGTAAACAAACAGCAATTATTTTGTTGTGGGTTTCAGTATGCATTGCCTTGCTTTTGCCACACGGAGCTAATCTTACGGCAATTAGTGAGAGGTACGAAGTAACTGATAATGTAGATGCAGAAATTGCCGATCTTTTACAGGTAGGAAGCCTTTATCAATTTTATCAATGAGTTTGTTTTTTTTAAAAAATCTGTTTTATGTGTTTTAGCTTTCCTTTCTTGTGAAATTACTTTAGCGCTCGGAACTCCATTGGAAATTCAAAACTACATTTTCGTTACGTGGTATTGATCGTTTTAATGACCCATATTTAAAATTAAGAAAATCTACAAATTGTACAATGAACGACTGTGATTGTATCCACTCCCGATGTGGGCTTTAGTAGTATGATAAGCGGGGCGGTAGTCTAATGGATAGAGTGTTGGCCGCTCACGCCATAGGTTGCGGGTTCGTTCCCCCGGTCGTCCCGTGCCTCTCATAAAACAACACTCAGTACTGGTTCTACCCAGGAAACGGACTTGAGAGCGGTTCATATAAGCTCTGAGCTTTCATCGCAATCGAGCTAAAATAAATTAGTATAAACTAAACTAGTCGTATGATGTTTAACAATTATACTTTTTTTTATGCGTGTACAAAACATAATCTTCTTAATTTCTTATTAAAATAATATTAATGCATGTATATCAGAGCAGGTCGTAAATATAGTCTACCATGACTCGCGGCCTCTTGACTATCATTGGGAAATTTATCAGTTACTTGAAGAGATGGGTGTGCTTAAGTATTGCTTAATTTTCCAAGGTCCCTGGAAACAGTGATTAATTAACAAAGCGCCAGTTAACCCAGATGGCACAAAACAGATCTTAATACGTGATAAAAAATATGATAATGAATTGCATTTTTGAAGACTTTGTCAACATGTTTATCCCAAGATACAATATTATCAATTGTTACATCAAGTTACTTTTCACTTTTACTGCAATGAATTTCACCACCATCAAAATAAATTGATAAAGTTGGTTTGTCTTCATATAAACGATTTTATTTTTTTAGGAAACATATAAATCTTTAGTTATAGACATACCATTCAAATTACACCAAGTATTAGTATTGATAAGGTCATCAACAATACAACTTACCAATGAATGAAATTTATTTAAAGTTGTGTAATCTGCAAACATATCATTATAAGTAGTTTCCATGACGCTTATTTTGTATGATATTAGAACAAAGAAATGAAAATAGTATATTTGTGAGAAAAGATATAACCAAATAAGAGACTTGCGGAACGGAAGTTTAAATAATAAAAGTTCAGACATTTAATAACGAGCGGATTGTAAGTTTGATTCCTCTGTCCTCTAATATGAAATGGGTGTTTCATTATACATGCTTTTATGTGAAAAAACATTCTTACTTGCACTTCTTCTTTCTCTTTCAGAAGATACAAGAAGCTCAAAAGGAATCTGTCTGCGTTTTACCAACACTAGATAATGTAAAATGGTGCGACAGTCACATTGATACGAAGAGTGAAACAATGCCGGAGGGGACAGTTTGTACGATGCTGCTTGATGGAAGAGAGGTAACAAACGTCTGTTACAACGGCAGATGGCAGTCTCACAGAGGTGAGAAAAATGTACATTCTTTACTTAAATAATTTTAGTTTAGTATTTTCGACCATAAAAACAAATTTCGATTAACAATGTTGAAGAGGTACCACCAAAACTAAAGTTATCATTGACCGCTTCATGTAGCACTACTGGCGCTTAACTGAACGCTTTCAACGGTCACAACATTCAGTTAACATACATATTTTATTTCATTTGTAAACATTTCTTTCAAATTCCACAAGAGCAATATGATTTTGTTCTTCGTGTTTTGGGAAATGTGCACAGAGACAACATTCATAATGTATATGACATCAACACAGTTAAAACGCGGGCCGGATACTAGTGTACTAAATTGATTTTTTCCTTCTATTCGCTTATCGTAATTTGAAGAATATTTTCAATAACACATGCTAATCTCCTGTTGTATATTCTTTTAAACAATCCTTAAACAGTTCATTAACTAAGGTCCCCTAGACATTATTATTACGGCGACAATTTGAATATGTCATCATAGTTTGTGTTATTGTATGGTATTTTGGAGAGGAATCCTATAAGCTTTCATTCCAGTCCTTTAGACAACATTGTTAGTAAATATGTAATATTGTAAGATATTCGAAATAAAATATGTTTAAACCAAATTTTACACAAACTATTTTGCACAAAATGTAGTTTTTTTGTACCAAGACCTGTTCTCGAAAAACATGTCGGAACCCAAACGTTGTTTATACGATGGTAAAACCATTTTCTAAAATACCAATCATAGAACCAAACTTCTAAACACGGTTTCTAGATATGTAAACAGCTCTCTGCTCGTCCTATTTTATTTTGATTCTCATCTAATACACATTATTTTGCGGTCTGTCTCAATCTACACAGTTCAAAAAGATTTATATAAAGATCGTTAACCTGCAATATACAAAAATCTTTTTACATAAGGGTCTGGACTTCAGTTTATAATTTCAAAGTTAAACTCAATATTATCGATTTTTAAGTAATACATTGTAAAAATATACTTATTATTTAAGATATTTTCTAATAATCTTACATTGAAATTGACAGATTTTGCAAGAAAATTTTGTTAATTTCATTCAAAGCTGTTTTTAATGCAAATCTAAAAAAACAATTAGATTTGGACTTTGAGTCTGTTTCTAGACTCGAACGTATGGTGGATTTAAGCCCTGCTGTTGCTCCTGTACGTCGTCCTCCCCCATTTTATCCCACTGTATGTAACCGTTGTGTGTAAATTAATCGATTTGCAAATGGAAATGATCACCTGAGAAAAATGTAAATATATATTACATTATAATCTAAAATATGAAACTGACATTCACATAAAGCTGGCGTTAAAATATGACACTGGAAGTCACGTACAGCTGACGTTAAAATATGACACTGAAAAGTCATGTACAGCTGACGTTGAAATATGACACTGGAAGTCACGTACAACTGAAGTTAAAATATGACACTGAAAAGTCACGTACAGCTGACGTTAAAATATGACACTGAAAAGTCACGTACAGTTGACGTTAAAATGTGACACTGAAGAGTCACATATGAAACTGGAAGTCAGGTACAACTGACGTTTAAATTTGACACTGGAAGTCACGTTCAACTGACGTTAAATTTGACACTGCAAAGTCCTGTACAACTGACGTTAAAATATGACACTGAAAAGTCACGTTCAACTGACGTTTACATATGACACTAGAAAGAACGTACAGCTGACGTTAAAATATGACACTGAAAAGTCAAGTACAACCCACGTTAAAATATGACACTGAAAAGTCACGTTCAACTGACGTTAACATATGACACTGGAAAGCACGTACAGCTGACGTTAAAATATGACACTGAAAAGTCAAGTAAAGGTGACGTTAAAAAATGACACTGAGAAGTCGCGTAAAGCTGACGTTAAAATATGATTCTGGAAGTCACGTAGAGTTGAGATTAAAATGACACTGAAAAGTCATGTAAAGCTGACGTTAAAATATGACACTGAAAAGTCACGTAAAGCTGACGTTAAAATATTACACTGAAAAGTCATGTAAAGCTAACGTTAAAATATGACACTAAAAAGTTGTACAGTTGACATTAAAATATGATGCTGGAAGTCACGTAGAGTTGACATTAAAATAAGACTCTGAAAAGTCATGTACAGCTGCCGTTGAAATATGACACTGAAAAGTCATGTACAGCTGACGTTAAAATACGACGCTTAAAAGTAACGTATAGTTGACGTTAAAATAAGACACTGGAAGGCACGTACAACTAGCGTTAAAATATGACGCTGAAAAGTCATGTACAGCTGAAGTTAAGATATTTTACGCTTAAAAGTCACGTACAGTTCACGTTAAAATATGACACTGGAAGACACAAATAACTGGCGTTAAAATATGATGCTGAAAGACACGTACAGCTGGCGTTAAAATTGACACTGAAAATCACGTACAGCTGGCGTTAAATATGATGCTGGAAGTCACGTACAATTGGCATTAAAATATGATGCTGGAAGTCACGTACAGCTGGAGATAAAATTGACGCTGAAAGCCACATACAGCTGGCGTTAAAATATGACACTGAAAGTCACGTACAGCTGGCGTTAAAATATGACACGGTTAGTCTATAAGAATACTGAATCGAAGGTTTTCTGATTTTTATGTGGCGAAGTTTATATCTAAAATTGAAGTTTCTTTAAGAAAACATTATCTTCGTTGCAGTCTTATGGATATCGAATAATTGAAGCCACAGACATATCTATTTATTTCAGTTTTTGGCATAATTGTCTTACAAAGATAAAAGGGGTTACGGGTAACTTTAGGTTAAATATATAATAGAAAATAATATTTCGTTATTTCAAAAGGTTGCACAAGTGTATGTTAGCATGTTTTAGACTAATTTTAAACTAAAGCAAAACATTAATTATTTTCTGATGTTGTCAAATATAAACATATTTAAAATTACACCAAAATATGCACTCTTTAAGGAAATTTGACAAATATTTTTTTGAAAAAGTATAACAGCCGAATACTATGCATTTCTTTAAAACTTCTGAAAGTGCTAACATTGGACTTAAAGAAACTAAACTATAAAAATGTCTAGTTATCCTTATATTTTAATAAGTTTTTGTTTAAAAAACATATTTAAACAAATTGGTAGGGTATACGCAACATTGTGTTAGAGAAAAACTTCAGTTTTCAGTGTATTTTTTATTCAAAGATTAAAATATTTGTTATCTATTTTAAAGATGATGCTTATTTTAAAATATGTGTCATAGATATAATAGAATGATATCTTGATGACCTATTTTTTAACATAGGTATTATAATAAAATGAAAAATGCAACCTATCTTTGACGCAAATAATTTCGTCTATTAATAAGATAATAATGTTTTAATTGAATTGAAAGAAAAATCTAAACTTCCTTAAGAGTTATATTCTCCAGTATATGGAAGATAGATAACTTTTATTTCGCCATGTCCTGGAGAACATAACAAACATATATACATATGTTAATTATACAATACAATTCCAAGGGTAATTTGTGTATAATTATTTACAGGACTATTTGTAATAGAATATTATACAAACATGAAATTTTACAAAAGAAAATTAAATACACATAAAAATAAGAAATCAAATGCAAGCGTAAACGCACGCATGCGCACACATAATACGTGTTAGCTATCACAATAACCACAACGACAACCTAAACCAAATTTATCGCTATGACGATACCACAAAAAGAATCTTTTACACGGAAAACTTTCCACAAGAAAGCCTAAATATATCAATTATCTCAAAAGGCAAAAATGTTACCAAATGCAACTATATATTGCGCGTACGTGCATCCGTTGCTTTGCAAATAACTCCTGAAATTAAGGAAAATCATTTAAGTTATTTTCATACATAAAGGGAAATAGAATATTATTACAAAAGATGTGCACATTTTCAAAACAACCATTCTATAGATACCAGTTTAAGAGGACTCTGATAATTAATGTTAATGCTAATAGTTTTAGAAGGTGATGATGAACTTCAAAGGAAAAAGAGATCACATCAGTCGTGCAGGACAACTGGGTTTTGGTGGTGGAAACGGACAAGATGTTACAGTAAGTTATCTACAAGCCATTTCACTTTTTCACACTTTAAAATACACCTTTTCTGCATGTGCGTAGTACTGGTTCTACCAAGGAAAACTTCGAGCGTGATTTGTTGTTAGTTGTAAGAACTTGTTTTACAATCGAAGTAAAAATAATAGTTTAAACTAACTTGTTAATCTTGTGCTATAATGACGTAATCGCAACATTACTTACGTAAATATGACTAATGTTCATAAGGACGGGGGGGGGGGGGGGGGGGGGGGGTGGAGGAGGGGGGGTTGATGGAGGGTTAGTGTATGTGGGGGGGGGGGGAGAAACACTGGTGAATTAGTAGTTATTGTTTAATAATTGATCGTGTAAAAATTATCATTATAATTCAATAACAGTATTAAAGTAAATAACTAACCTAAAAGTAATGGACACAAATTCCAAAAGTTAAATTATACACACCATTTCAAATTAATTATCTAATGGTGTATACTTAGTAGCACTGCGGCGATCCCACGTGACCTACATAATGCGTGGAGTGGCGTAAAAATATCGAAGGAAAAGTGCTCGCATCAGGTAACATTTTTGCATAAAACATCATGAAATTAACATTTTGTCTAAAATTGGCACTCATCCTTCAATATTTTACGCAACTCCATGCATTATTTCATGTGGGTTCGCATACGAAAATACCAGGTTTTAATTATCTTTCAAAGCAAGTCTGTCTGAAATTTTATAAAATATGTTTAGGAGAGGGTGGGCGTGCTATATGCTTTGCCAGACTCATTGGAAACGGGACAACATCCATATGCAAACGGTATAGTTCACAAACCTCATCGTATAAGTATTATATATATATATATAAATACTACTTGCAGGCGTAATTAGAGGCCTTTCAGTACTGTTCATGACAATTTCCACTACGAGAGGTATTGCTGTACCGAAAAAGGTGCTTGCAGGACGTCGCTACAACTATCAGTGTCTGCAGAGTATACAAGGACAGTTTACTCTGCGGCTTTCATGTAATGAATATGTCGGATGGAAAAGTGCAATTCTGTTAAAGGACAATGATATAAAAAAAATTGCCGTAAATAATTTTTATTCTTATTTTATAAGACCAGTCTCAAAACTTATTTAATACCCTCGTTTCCTTCCATTCAGGTTTGTCTTGTATTTCTATTTTTAGGGGTAAACCATAGCCCTTATTTTACGAGTTGTACGCCATCAGAAACAACATTCATTACTCCACCAAACATGACGTCAATGGTCGTTGAGTGGCAGATTCCAACTGCTTACGATTCGGAAGATGGAATTTTAACGTATGAAATACATTCTTTCATATCGGACAAAGATTTCCGCGTATTTTTACCTAATACGGATTTTGCATCCTACACCCCATTATGACGTACCGTATTAAAACATATGATGTAATATATCTAATTTAGCCATCGTGGTTATCATATAATAGTAATACTATAAATGTAAAGTATTCAATGTGTTTGTTATGCAAGAAAAATAATCTTACATGGCTCTTTCAGCTCAGATAGAAAATAAGTCCGTCCCTTGGGATAACTGTTCCCTCCAATACAGTTTTCCAGTGGGAAAAAATGTGCTATCCAAACCTCAAAACCCATGTAATATTATAATAATCAGTTTATTTGTCGTTTGTCCATCATGTGGCATATGTAATTGTTAAGGTCCTTTTCCATTAAGCTGTTTACAATTGTCAATATTTGTGTTAAACCCTTCTTTGCCTTGATTACCATGATTTCTTTCTCACACTTCATTTTATTTTCATCTTCTTGTAATCGCGATACATACATAATAAATTCTGAGAATAGTTTTACTCCAAAGACACTGGATGTAAAGACCCTTTGTTTTATTTCATTGCAATAAAGAATTAGTCAATGAAACTGCATTTATTCGTACTTATTGCTTGAGATAAGCCGACGTCTCATCACATTGCTTTCTTTATTCTTTGTCCATATTAGCTCCAAAGCATAGAGATACATCATGCACTTTATAAATGACACAAACCATAGTTACGGTTACATTTTTAATATATTAGTACATTTATCTTATTTTACGAAAGTGATCCATTCACTAATGATACATACTTAGGTCTTCATTATAACGTTTTGTAGAACATATCAAATTAAGTAGGAATTGCATCTAGAGCATTGATGCTTATAACCATTTCGAGTATTATGTCTTTAAACAAGTTTTGCAACATATATCCATAGTCCTCTCCCAAGTGTGTTCCAATCAGAATAGCAAGTTGTTTTTTACATTTTTACAACGAGTGGAAGAAGGGATTTTTTAAACATATGTCATCTTGAAATATTACACATCCAGCTAACTATGTAACAAAGCGACTTTGTTCGGCTAATACCTCATGTAATGAATTAAGTGAGGTTATAGTATCAATAAACACGATTGTTTTAACTTATTGTTTTATAATTATAATATTATCTTACGTTAATAACAACTTTAAACTACCACCAAGATGCAACTCCAAGAATACGAAAAAGTTCAGGTCAATTTTAATCACACTGATTAATAATGATAAACAGTAATGTTTTGTTTTATATTTTTTATATAAGTGTTTGGCCGGTTAAGAAAAGAGTCACCACGTTTTGCTCCCGGTCTCGGTCTTGGATTTGGTATTGGTCTCGGTATCGATGTGAATATAAGACGTTACCACATTACGGCGACACATTTGCAGGGTCTTCCAGTGGTGCAAAACATGGTATAACGTATAGAGCAACTGACAGAGGGGGGGCTTCAGCTACGTGCTACTTTCAAATAACCGTCAGAGGTTTGATACTTCTTTTAAATTGAAATATGTTTTAACACAGTTTAAGTAAAAAGTAACACTGTCATTTAAAAGGGAAACAAAACAATGATAATTAATTTTGTTACGTTCAGCATTTTTATGGATTTGGGTTTGAAAAAGGGAACGATGGGCAAAATTATGAATAAACTCATAACCAAATTTAAATCCCAAATCGATAAAAAAAAAACTTTCAATATGAAGTTAAATTGAAGTGATATCGTCTGAATAAAGTTTCTTAGGAGATTGAATGTTAAATACATTATTTAAATGCTATTTTAAGTGTTTAGACAAGGGACGTTTAAGCATGTCGTAATTATTCGACAATTTCACGGCTCGAATTAGTTTGTATTTATTCTCTTTTACAGTTGTTTACTGCCTTCCTATACAACGACCTACACATGGTTATATAAACTGTCCGTTTGGCTACCAGTACGGTCACACATGCTCAGTTAGTTGTCAAAACGAAGGGTACTCTCTCACCGTGTCATCTACAACATGCCGCTCGGATCAAACATGGTCACATGGTAGTACTGTCATTGTGTGTGAAGGTAAGATACAGTGATATGCTTTTTGTATACGTTAAATTTGCGTTTTATTAAGCTCTGTTAAATAGTTATCTATGTGTGTACGAGCTTGTTAGCCATTAGTCATAGCATTGTTATTCTTTCTTTCAAGTTTCGGTTTTAATTCATACGGTACGATAGCTTTACCCAGTCATAATTTCCTGACATACCGATCAGTCCACCGATTTACTGGTTTACTTATAGAAAATGATTTCAAAAGGTAATTACACCATTTACTCTTATTAGATTTTGAACTAAAGTGTACATAAACATCATACAAACAATTATAGAACTTTTGATTTCACGTCATGCACAAAATGCTGTGAGAAGCCTTAATGCGAATGTCTTAATACAGTTGAATGCGGGTTTGGACGCAAAATATTGCATGTGGCCGGTAACCTTATCAAAATATGTAAAAACTGCCAGCCGCATTTCTATGTAATTAACAGAGAACTTGCTACTATCATATATTACTATCATATATTATATATCCGATCAAAGACCAAGTCTTCCACTTCCCCTGATAGTTTGCAAGTATGGTTAAATTGACTGAAAATCGGGCAGACGAACGCCACTGAAAATTTTGAAATACCTGTTTAGCTCCCTTTTAGTATTTAATTAATAAATGTTATTGTGCAAATGTCATTTAAAACTCATGATCTACCTTTCCCCTCCCCAAACCCCCTCCTCCTCCTCCTCCTCTGTCTCTAACACACATGCTCGTGGCGTATTTCTATTTTAGACATTAAATTTGTTTTTTCTAAAACGTTTTAATCATATATGGATATGTAAATGTACATTTATCATTTGAACAATATGTTGAATTGATCGTCTAACCAGTTATAAGTATTATTTGTTATTCTTGTATCTTTTTTGTCAGCCATGCGATGCCAATCAAATGTGCTAACTATTGAACATGGTACCTATAATTGTACTGGCTACACATATAACCATTTGTGTACCCCAAAATGCAATGTGGGATACAGGCTTACAGGAACAAACCGTGTCAGATATGGCCCGACTGGACTGTGGCTACATTCGAATACAGCGACAAAGTGTAAAGGTACAGGGAGTCGTATTTCATTCTTTCAGAAAGTGTTTCAAACTTATGACGAATGCCCGTCCCAAGTAGATGTTTATGATCTATCCAATAGTAACTGTGCAAATTATAAAAAATGAATAAGTTTATTTCGTAAAATTATCATGAAAAAAGTATCAAACTGATGTTATAAAATAAGATTTAATACATGTTAGGCATTCTCATACTTAATTGTGTTCAATTTATAGATACTTAATCTTTTTTTGTCATTTGTCCTATGTATAGACTTTGACGAAACTTCAGGGTCTTTTAGATTAATGTATGTTTAGACAATATCAGAAATAAATATACTAGTTACTATTATAAGTAAGCGATTTGAAGACTTACATATATAAAATATTATGACCAAACGGACCTTAAATTCATGACCACAGCGTTGTGAGATAAATGGCCATTAACCACATTGTCTTAGACCACACGGCAACGGGATGTATGCCCAAAAAACTGAACAAAACAGATTAAAGATAAATGGGTAGGCGATTTGCAAACATATATTTCAGACTCTATTGCTCCCGAGTTACATGGCTGTAAACCATCAGTGACAATAACGGCGGATCCTACCAGTACAACAGCAATAGTCACTTGGGATCCACCGACGGCAACTGACACTCATGACATTATCAATCCCGTACCAACAGAGACAGGAACCATTTCGCAAGGAGATCGTGTAGAACCCGGGGTCTATCAAGTTGTATATATGGCATTCGATACAGCAGGAAATCCTTCCGAAAAGTGTACAATAACAGTTACTGTAGAAGGTACGTTAATTGTAAATGATACACATGCCGTACTATATGCGACAGTATACAAAAACAGTTACTGTAGACGGTACGTTAATTGTACATGATACACATACCGTACTATATGCAACATTATACATTAATGTTACTGTAGAAAGTACTTAACTTGTACAAGATATACATGCCGTACTATATGCGTCACTATACTATAACAGTTACTGTAGAAGTTACGTTACTTGTACATGATATACAAACTGTACTACACTCATTACTATACAATTACATTTACTGCTGTAGGTACGTTATCATACCGTACCATATTCCTCGATATATATCAACATTAACTGTAGAAGTGCCAATGATATGCTACAGCACTGTATTCGTTAGTGCACAATAACAGTTACCGCAGAAGTACTTACCACAGCGACTGTGCAGTTGAGTGCCCGTGCTTTATTCTCCAAAGCTGTTAAATGTGTCTCGCTTATAAATTCATGTGCATGATATGACAATAAGATCCACCAGTATGCAGTCAAAGAGAAATGCGTATAGTCTAAATCAGTATTTAGCATTAATTATGGGACTTACAGGTGACGCCCCATTAATCAATATGAAGTTTAAATACACTTCATACTTGTAATTAGACGTCACATTTTACATTTCGGCAATATGCATGTGCTTGATGCCAGTACTTAAGGGATAACTCTTTATTGTTTTTATATCGATTTATGCTGAAATAAACATTTGTAGTCACACCTGTCTTAAGCAGCCACTGAAAGGAAATAACAAATATGACATGTCATTTGAATGATTAACGCCACCTGATGAACCTATGTTTTTGTAATAATAATCAATAGTTAGTATGCATAATTTGAATACGCAATCAAGTAACAGGTATTAAATAAACTATTAAGACAATGTTATTAACCGTAAGCTAGTAAGTCAGTCAGTAAGTAAAGAAATAAGTAAATATGTAATTGAGTACATTGCCTTGAATACATTTACGTAAATATCTGTAATATAAATAGATTCTATAATACATGACTGTCTAACAATTTGCAGTGATCTCTTGTCCAGCATTACCCCTCTTGTTGAATGGTCGATTTACATGCTCGCATAACCACATATACGGCAGTAAATGTACTGCCGACTGTTTACTAGGATACCGTAACTCCGGATCAACTGTCTTGACATGTGAAAAGACTGGACAGTGGGGAATGAGCTCTGATGCTCCAGCATGTGACGGTAAAAGCATTATCTTATATTTTTAGATGCGTATCTTAGAGGTAGACACACATAAAGAATATAAATAAAATCCTTCGTTTAAGTTTTTACCTCATAAATCGTTGTAAAATATAAAAATATATAATACAATGTAGTTATAAATGTTTGATATTCTATCGGAACTGATTAATTGTTATTAAAAAACGTCCTCAACGAGACGTATGTTGTATCGTTAATTGATCAACTATTGCAAATTAATGTGATTTAAACCAATTTCGTTTACAGATCAGAAAACGTACACAGGAATCTAACATGAAAATCGCAAACACAAATTTCTTTTTTAAATCAAGGTGTTTCTTCCTGCTAATATTATATAACTGATGAAATTAAATGCAATTAAATAGACATATTTCATTTTGTAACAAAATGTCTATGATTTGAAAATTCACCAATTTGTCCAAAGCAATATTTCTATTACAAAAAAATGGATATTAAGCGATGACTGTCAAGACAAAGTATTGTGTAGCTTTACTTATTTCAATAACAACCTATGAAAGGTCCAAATCTCCAAATTTTAAATGCATTTATTCGATTGTATTAGTTCGTAATGATTTTAAAAATAATTTTCCTCTGCGATCGACTTCACTTATATTTAATCTTTATATATCAAGAATTCAAACCAACAAAAAATCTTTATAAAAATTTTATTATGTACGTTTGCATAGTACTAAACATATTTATTAAAGGTTTGATTTCTAAATAACATTTACAGAGGTTGCATTGAAAAGCTATAAAAACTCAAATTTAAAAAAAACCCACACAACTCAACTGATCAATCACAATCATTTTCCACCGAAGAATATTTTCGAATTATTTTGAAAATGAACAAATATCTTCATGAACAATGTAAATGAACTAGTAGTGTCAAGTATTGTTTTGGTTTTCGCAATCTTACAAGCTACAGTAGAACTTCGTTTGCTCTAACCCGACGGGACTAGACAAAATAGTTCGAGTTAATGGTTGTTCGGGCCAAATATACATAGAAATTGGAATTCGGTCGGGAACAGATAAGTGGTTCGAGTTATTTATGGTGTTCCAGCCACTCGTTCTCGATCTAATGATGTTTTACTTCAGTTAATAGATAGTAGGACAAAGATTAAGTTTGTTTATTTTAATGGTCATAATCAATACTATCAAGATCACTAAATTTGTGACGTGCCGCTTAATGTCAATTTATGACAAACTTCTCTTCCCTAAGACCAGATGCTGTTGTTGTTGGCAAAAAGTAATCAAGCATAAACAAAAATGCTTACCATCATTTGAATCACAAGACTTTATTATATATGTAAATATTGTCATACGAATGTAACGAACCTATTGCGTAAAATCTAATGCATATTGGAATTTATCCATAATATATTTATATATTATTTTTGTAATCAATATAGATATATATAAATATATGCCTTTTTTGACTTAATAAAGGAATAAATCGTCACGACAGTGGCAGTTAATAAAATTACAGACCATTATATACAGGTGCTTTACGTCAACTTTTAAGATAAATGACTTCTGAAAGATTAGGTTTTAGAACCTGTTTGTATTTGTATATCAATGTCAATAGTTAATAATTTAAATATCTACATGTATTGAACATAATTTATGTAAGACTTTGAATATCTATTAATAAATAATGTAAATAAATATGAATTAAACAGCCGATATGGAAACAAATTGGAAAAGCAATAGATATATATATATATTTCCTAAAATACGAATTTAAATATATAATTTATATGAATATATATATATATATATATATATATATATATATATATATATATATATATATATAGAGAGAGAGAGAGAGAGAGAGAGAGAGAGAGAGAGAGAGAGAGGATGAAAATGAAAAGATCAAAATTGATAATGTATCAAATGTAAATTACGATTACGATGATATAAACATGAAGAGATGACGAAAAGATGTGTGATTAAAAAGTTGTGTGAATATATTTATCATCGTTCATTGCAGCAATTATATGTCCGTCTCCGGCAGACAGTGGCCTTTCCTTCCCAAATGGAAAATACGTCTGTCCTACACCAATAATCTACCAATCGGTTTGTTTAGCAAGATGTGTTGACGGATACGAGCTTATTCAAACGTCAATAGCATTATGTTCTAAGAACCAAAGCAATCTACCAACCTATATACAAACTGTTCCGCCGATTTGCAAGGGTAACATTGTTTTATTTTAAAGAGGTGTAAGCCCACCATTGATTTTTGTTCTTTATACTAGAAAGACCCAAGAGAAAGAAGTAAAGCTTATATTTTTCTGTTTGTCAACCTCTGCACTACCAAAATATGATAAGAAAAGTATGGGCAATGTGTCATATAAGAGATTTTTTCTGTTCAGTCTGTACACAGTTGACAAAGTGAAAGTAGACTTCCAAAATCATTTATCACTTTTATTTTCAAAATTCACAATTCAAACATGTCAATGTTTTCAAAATGTTCAAAATACATCAATAATGCCATTCAAATAAAAAAAATGAGCATTAAAATTAGGAAAATGCATTTGTAAAGGATTATTTATAATCGCTATTATGCGACTACCCCACGGAAGTTTTTCCTGTTTCCAATGGTGGTACTATACCTTGATTTAAATAATATCTACAAAATGTAGAATTTCGTTGTGACACTTGATATATTAGTTAACAGTTTTAGGTAATATAAAACGCTTTCTTCTTTATATCATCAATAAATACTTTTGTAAATTCTAGATAATGAACCTCCAGTTTTTGATAACTGCGCAGAAGCAAAAACCATTTCTTTTCCTGCTGAAAAGGGAACGACAACTGCCGTCATAACATGGACTTTGCCTAATGCACATGATAATATCGATCCTAATCCTGAAGTCAAACAGATTTTTGGTCCAGTTAACGGGTCAAGTCTGTTAGCAAATAGCCAAGGAACTGTAATATTTCAAGCAAAAGATGCCGCTAATAATCCTTCGGATTTATGTGTTTATATATTTAAAGTTGAGGGTTTGTATTAAAAACACGTTCACATGTTCTTTTTTAAATATGTTACATATCTCATCTGGTGTTTGATTAATAATTACTACGATGACATGGCTCGTGTTATTATCTTAATTCTTATTCTTTCATATTCAAAATATAAATCAAAATATCTACTTTCGTCTTTTTTACATATTTGTATTACAAAACTTATGTTTGACTTTTTATTTTAATGTATGCTCTTTGACGAAATAAATAGATGGTTCAGTGATTTCCTTAAATAAAAATATTGTTAAAGTTGTAATAAATATGTCCACTGGTCATGAAATAAAAAGTGGTTGAGCGCATAACATTATTGATTCATGGTCAAGTCAGTACACTGTAGCTTGCATGCTCGCTATTGGTTTCACCACTCGTAACCAGGCCATGTTGCGATCGTTTGATGAACCAAAAAATGATATTCCCATGAAACTAACAATTATTCTTTATTTTGTAACATTGTTAATTGTATCGATTTGCTTAAGTATGCAATTTTTCTGTTTAAGGACCTCTTATTGATTAGATTTTTGTCAATGCTGCATGGTGTGGTAATTTACCTATCTTAAATATGTATTAGAATATGTGTCCATGCAATGTGTTGCCTTTGTTTTTATAGTTATTTTATGCGATGTTTTCGTACCACCAATTGGGGGAAAATTGGAATGTGGCGAAAATGAAAACGTATATGGAAATGAATGCACCCTTGCTTGTCTGCGAGGATACGAGCTACCAGGAACAGCAACAACAGAATGCTTAGAAGATGGCACGTGGTCAGACCACCCGACATGTACTCGTGAGACTTCTTTTACGAATTGATTCGCCTAATTTATCTACTAGTTGATGTTTATCATTTTTATAATAACAAATTACAATCAAATCCGTGAGTGAATGAATGAGTGAAACAGTGAGCGAAATAGAGAGTTAATGAATCGATGAGTGATTAGGTTATGTGACTGAGTAATTCGTGAATTAATACCAATACAAGCAAGGAAAAACGTATAATAGGTTAATAGAAAAAAATCTATAATTTCAGTTTATGTACATACAAAATCTTGTGTTTATGACAGGTTATAAATACGTTGTAGTTATAAACCATGAAAGTTGTGTGCATATTTACATTTATTTTATGTAGAAGTTTCATGCTTGAATACACCAAATGCCTTTGACAATGGGTCATACGTTTGTAACACGTTAAGCACCAGATGTGAACCGAAATGCAATGACGGTTTTGAATTGGAAGAAGTTACGTTTGCAAAATGCAACGCCGACAAAATATGGGAAGTGACATCCGATCCTGTGTGCAATGGTAAGGGCTGCCATTTATTTTATAATTGTTGTATATTATCAATTACACGTCGCGAATTTGAATATTCGTTTTAATGAGGAACAGAATACCTTTCCCCGAAAAAATTAGTGATTTATACAAATTTAATATTACTATAAAATTCCTGCGCGGCCAAGGGGTCACATTGTTTTAAGAAAATTGAATGATAATTTAAAAGATGGTGTCGCATATAATGACTTTAAAGCATTGTTCAATCTCAACATAGTAGCCGTAAACTTGAATAAATTCAATAAAATCTCAAAGCAACAAATAAAATAACTCTTTTAGGAAGACGTACTAGAACATATAGAATAGTAACGATGTTGTTGTTTTTTTTGCAGATATAGAGTCACCGATATTTCATGACTGTTTAGACATTGTGACATTCAATGCTGATCCTAAAGAGAGGTCAGCAATAGTTACCTGGGCCACACCTAAAGCAACGGATAACTTTGATAATAATCCAACGGTAACACAAGTCTCAGGGCCCAGCAGCGGTGAACGTATCTAAGGAGAAGCATTTATCAAATATCAGGCAACAGATCGTGCTGGAAATCCCTCAGATATTTGCACCATGCATGTATTCGTTGAAGGTATCGCGTTTGTTATAATTTAGCTCAGTTGCCTTGGATAGTTTTATTATTATGATACATTTAACCTATGTTTTCTTTGGTCATTGTCGTCGGCTTGATCAATTTCTGTCACTTAAATATTATGGAGCGGCATAAGCATTATATAATTGCATTTGATCTCCAAAATGACAATAGCAAGGGTAAGGTAAGCGTTACACTTCCATTGTTGCATGCGATATTTGACAAAAGAATGAAATGAATATATTGATCAGTATTTTAAAGATTGTCACACGGATTTGTAGTTTTATAATAATTATGCAAATTCATTTAATTGAAATATGATAAATATTATTTGTTTTAAATTAGCTCGAAATTTTATTTGTTAAAGATCAATCGAAACATTATCATTGAATTGATAATGTTTTTTTAAATATGAATCTAATTCCTCAAAATGCCACGATCTTAACTTCAGTGGTCCAATGTCCTTCACCGCCTTGGGTGGTTAACGGAAATTATTCATGCGACCATGGCAGTATATACGGAAGCACTTGTACTTATACATGTGATGAGGGTTACGAAATGGAGAATGTATCCAGTCCAGAAGCAATATGTGGTGTTGATAAAATCTGGAAGACCGTTGATAACATTCCAACATGCAGATGTGAGTTTTAAATAATATGTAAAAGAATAAATGAGACTTAACTATTACTGGGTTGTAAAGTTTATTATTCTACGCTAATGAATGTTTATTATATACCATTTGAACAGACAAGAGTTATTAAACAAGTAAATTCGGTAAGTGAGATAAGGAGTTATTAAGTACATTATTTCGTTAATTCCGTCAAATAATTAAGTAGGCAAGCCAAATCGCACACACCTATCTGGGAAAGTTAGCTATATTAAATATTAAGTAGGTTTATAAATAAGTAAATTGACAAGCATATATCACATGAGCTACCGAAATAACTGATGAGTGAATGAGTGAGTAATGAGTGAGATGTGAATGAGTAAGTGATGGAGAAAATAAGTAAGGGAGGGAAAAATAATTGAGTGAATATGCGAGTATGTAAGTATGTGAGTTCATGAGTGAGTACATGAGTGTGTAAATGAGTGAACAAATGCGTGAGCTAGTTTCTTTACATGAGTGAGTGAGTGAGTGAGAGAGTGAGTGAGTGAGTGCCTGAATGATCCAAAAGTAAGTAAATTAGTGAATTAGTTGGTGGGGTTTAGTGCACGAGTGAGTGTGTGAGTGAGTGCACGAATCATCTAACAAGTAAATAAATACAAGTGCAAGAATGCAAACACGACTGCAAATGATTATGAAGTAAAGTGTTTACTTGAGCATTTACCAAATAATTAAATTGAAAATAAGAATGAAAATTAGTAATCAAGGATTCGATGCTATCAATTTATGATGTAAATGTCAAAATAAATACGATTGTATCAAATGGAAATAAGAACTGTTAATCGTTGCAATCGGAGTGTCATATTTTGCTTTTTGCTTAAATAATGAATCATGTTTTGGGTTTGATATTTAATTGGATGTATATATATATACAAATATAATACTCTTGATTATTTTGTTACGTGCACGACTGTTCGTTAAATTTATGACATCATTATATGTCAATGACTTCGGATTCACTCTTTTCAAATTGGTTTTGCTTGTGGATTTACTGTACCTTTTTAAGAGAAAGATAAACGTATGTCTATAATTCATTTACATTCCGATATAATATATTTGATTATGAGATAAAAAAAAGAGTTTTGATCAATAAACGCATTTCTTGAACATTACAAACAACAATATGAACACTCTTCATTTGATCCATACTTTGATTTTTATTTAGTAACGAAATGTGATGCGCCAGAAAACCGGACCAATGGACAATTTGAATGTTCTGATAGAACATTTGAGTATAAGTCTTTTTGTAGCCTGCAGTGTAACTCTGGATTTTCTACCGATGTTTATAATACAGCAAGATGTTCGGCTGATGGAACCTGGCTATATACTTCTCGGAAAAATTGTACAGGTAAAATGATAATATTCTATATTTTATAGATTGCTTTACATCTTACTCACAATCTAGTCGTCAGTTAGTCAGTCAGTTAGTCGAAAGGTCATGAATTTAATTAGATAAATGGTATTGAACAAGGTTTTCTGGTTGAATATACTAAATGACTGTTCATATAATTTTTTTCTTGGATATGTGTTTTTTTAATTTTTCAGATGTTATATCCCCTACCCTAGAAACCTGTAAATCTTTTCAGAGATTTTACGCCGGTCGACTCTCAGAAAAAAATAAAATAGTTTGGGATGTGCCAACTGCAAAAGACAATTCAGACGCAGTGGAGGATATTGTCATTGAACAGGTTGAAGGACCTGCCAGTGGTTCTGAGCTTGGTATTGGTGAAACCACTGTTGCATATAAAGCTGTTGATACAACTGGAAACCCTTCATTAACAGTGTGTCGTATCGTTATCTCTGTCGAAGGTATAGCTGTCAACAATGGTCTCTTTTGTGCAGGAATTTATATAAAATAATATTTTTAAATAAAATAAAATATGTTTGCGCTTTTTTTTTAAAAAACAACAACAATACATTGGAATACCTACTAGCTCAATGACAGTCAAATAATTGAACGGCATAGCATTGGCTTGCCTGTGTACACATAGCGTTGTTATTAGGTGTGACTGGTATCCGTAATTGTCGTTGGGAAATCAACCAAAATTCATTCTACTTACAAAAATCATAAGTTCTTACCAAAAACTACATGCTACATGATAGCTTTCGTACACTTCTTCCGTTATTCTCCCCAGCGAGTTTACACATAACATTAAACGTTAAAAGCCGCCTTAACAAACGTTGGCGCAAAAGTAAGTTACAGTCATTTATAAAGCACTGCATGTAATTCTTTTTTTACAAGTGGAATTATAGTGACGATCGTTAGCAAAGGTCATCCTATTTACAATTGGGAATATGTTACAAGAGATATATTTAAGTGTTATTGCTATCAATTGATTTTGGGTTTGCTCCATACACAATGCTTCTTCATGTTATAGAGGTGTTCTGCAGTTCCCCTGCGACGGTATTCAACGACGAAAAATTAGTTTTTGATTGCGAGTCACATTCGTATGGCCACACCTGTTTGCTTAGCTGTGAAAATGGTGAACAACTTACAAATGAAAGTCCATTTCAAGTTACTTGTGAAGCAACGTTTGACAATAACCCACCGACTGCACAGTGGGATTACGATGGAGACCAGGAACCAATATGTGAAGGTATGTATGTGCATATGCTCAGTTGTTTATAACAGACACTTCAAGTAAAGCATTCAATGAAAAGTAGGAATGCGCGGGTCAGTCGTAGTTGATCCCCCGTCATAGCTATGCTTGATTACGCAAAGTGCTGGTTCTACCAAGGAAGACATCGAATGTGATTTGTCTACAATCGATGAAAAATGAATAACTTAAAAACAATAAAAGTGAGGAAATATGTATTGTATACATACATACAGCTGTTTGTTAACAAAAACATCGAGTGACATGTGACATAAAACAGCGGCAAATAGAATATGAAACGGTAAATGTTACGTACATTTCAGAATGATACTTAAAATCAGGAAATCGATTTAGTAAATCACAGTAAATAAACATCTTATTTTCTTGTCAAAATCTATAATATAACATATTATCACCGTTCATATCATTTTTAACCTATGTTATTTGATTTTGGTTCAGTCTATTGTTTGAAGCCAATTTTCAGACAAATTAAGATTGGTGCATCATATTTTTAAAATTTGTGATAGTATTTAGCCTTTCTTTTGTTCTCTGTTCTTTGCAAATATTTGCCAGTGTTGTGATATACCATGTTATTTATTATTTACTGACTTTTTAATTATTAATAGATAGTGTTTGTAAATGTAATTATATTTATTTTATTATTAACCTGCTCAGTTCACCAAAATGTTACACTGTGATTAAATTAATACCTTACTTAACAATGTCCTTTACAATGGCGCACATGCTACATGTGAAATTGGAAATAACAGACGATGCATGAGTGATACAATCAACATCATTGAAACATTATGTAATTCATTACACACATCGAAAATATGACATTTATTTTATATACTTTATTCTAAATATCTAGACTCTGTATGCTCCCAGACACTCGAGAAACCCCGAAATGGTGCCCTGGCATATACAAATGACTCTAATCCTATAGTAACTGTATTGTGTAATGACGGTTACGATCTTCAATACGGTAGCACGGGTTTGATATTCTGTCTGCAATCAGGCGATTGGTTACCAAACAAAGTACCACACTGTACAGGTAAGTATTATCTATATTTATATATTATCTTCGTAATTAACTCTTTTGATGAATATTTTTACATCAGCTTTTATGGTTTACAGGTCTGATTCGAGAGAAAATCTTCTGGAAGGAATCTTCTCCAAAATGTCCTTGTGGGCATTCTGTTAATTTACACGGTGTACAGTTTTCCATTCAAATTGTTAAAGACATAGGGCCGCCCGAAACTGCCAGTATGGCAGTTCCCTGGGTCTTCATAAATGAATAGTTAGCCAATCATGTTTAAGATATAATCATTTACGTGCCAATATGCTAACCTCCAGTCGTCAATAGTTAAGTGACCCATGATAGAGTTGTAGGTGAGTAGCACCAACATTATCCGTCGTTGATTTTATGTGCTGCAAATATTAAGTCTGCCAATATATCATTTAAAGAAACTATTGTTGGAATATCTATGTGGTATTGACAACCATGGTGTTACAAAATCGAATTTGAATATTAAACAAATAACGAGTTTTCGACAGATTCTACTGTCAACATTATACAGCCATTGAGATTAACTTAGTGCAATAATGAGGCATCATTGATGTTACATTGATCATTAACAAATAAACATAATCATTGTTATTCAGAAACAAGATACCCACAATTCAGTCAGTTGGACGTAAAGCTTTATTACTCCGGTGATTGCAATTCTGCAGAAGTTGTTCAACAAATTAAAACTAATGTCATTGAGAAACTGGAAGATTTCTTCAGGGATTTGAAGACGGCTGATAATTGTCCTGGGTGCATTAAAGAGTCTAGTTGTAGTTTCAGTGACATCAACGTTAAATGTGGAGGAACAACCGCTCGGAGAAAAAGATCTCTATCCGAGTTGAGCAGTATAGAAGTCGAATTTAACTTTATCATTACCTCTGAGGTAAAATCTATTGGAAGTTTCATTACGGTGTCATCGTTGGTAAAGGAACTCACGCCGCATTTGTCAGATGCACTTGAAAAAGGGCAGTTCGACTTTAACAACTTTACAACTGAATCGTATACGTCATCTGACGTTGTAAATATTGGTTGTGAACCCGGTACAGTACAGAGTGGTTTCCACTGCAGTAAGTTTTAGTTATATCTTATTGCAAAGAAACTGTATACGTAAAGAATATTTAAAACAGTTTTTAAAATTTGCTAACGGTGTATTAACAATGAAACAGTTATCGTTCACCCGCTCGTCTGTCTGTCAAAGGTTCTCAGTAGCAAAGTCGTCTATTTCCACTTATCTATCAACACTGACGTATTAATTCAGGAAACACTCGATCCAAAAGCTTTATCGTTGTTAGTTACTTGCAAAAGGACGATGGAACTACTCAGATTCATTCTGAGGTATTCCTCAATTAAAAAAACTGGATATGCTAGATAAATTTCTGCACATTTTGCCATACACTCCTATAACAGGACAGCTGTGCGTCTTAAGTTAATAGAAAAAAGAAAAATAATGACAAGGGTAATAACATTGCAATAATGGTTAAACATAGTAATATAATTGTGAAGTTGTTGCAATATGTTTTTAGATATAAGGGCATCCATAACCATTAATATCGAGCACGATTGTAATCGTTTACTCATTACATTCCTAACGCCCAGCCCAATATGACTACTGTCCGGGTTTTTCATAATTTCATTTTATAAATTAGGACACGTATGTGAATGTTTCGCGTCATCTATTGCATTACAGAAGCGTGCAGTATAGGCCAGTACCTAACCACCCAAGGATCATGCGATGAATGTCCAGTTGGAACATTTATGGACCACGATGCAGCTACCGAATGCATATCTTGCTCGGATGGATTTAGTACGAATTCAACTGGGGCTATATCTGCAGACATGTGTAAAGGTCGTCAGCATTAATTTATTTTGATGACACATAATAGAAATAAAATTACTTTATGAAAACTAGACCCAGAGATTATAACATTTTAATTTGTACTGCGGCTCAATTTCTAGATTCATATAAAACACAAATTAGAGCTCAGACTCTACATCATGAACTCTTGAGTTAAGAATGGAACAAAGTTTTATAATTTCGGGGTCCATATAGATATATAGACAACTGAAGCATGTATGTCTTCTTTTGGGTTTACTGTTTGTGGAATTAATTCATTTAGGACTTCTCTCGACGATTTCAATATTCTTTAAACAGCAAAATGTTAAATATATTTTTTTTCAAAAATACCTTTATAAAATAAATATAACTGGTATTGAATTCCTTAATTACCAAACCTTTAAACAATTTTCCAATTACTGTTTTATCTCTATACATCTATGATGCAAATCGTTATTTAACATATTTCAATTTATACAACACGTGTAACATTATCATGCGCACTGCTTCTTGTACAGAAATATGCCCACCAGGATATATATCCTCGACAGGTGTAAAACCCTGCATACCTTGCAGTGTCGGGTATAACCAGTCACATCTTGGAAAGACTGCGTGCGAAAAATGCCCTGATGAACGTACGACCTTTAAAGTCGGAGCGACGACCTGCTCTCGTGAGTATAAAACTTGTTGAAGCGCCCTGTTATCGTAATATATAAGTATTGTTTCTGTGACGTTATACACCTATATCAAATGCTAGGTAATTAGGTAACAAATAGTTTTTACTGATAAGAGTATATATATCCAGTAAGATATTGCAGTCATTTATGTCACACAGTATTGCCGTTTAAAATAGTCAACAAGTAGTCTGTAAAGTACAGTTCATGGGAATTTCTATTTGGGTATGGATAAAAAAGCATAGAATAAGGATCCACCCAGGTTATAGTTATATATCCTCGCTAAATTATGAAGATATTATGTTCAAACACGTTTAAGTAAATTTATACATAGACAAATAAACGCTATTATATATATATATATATTTAATTACAGCATACGATCTACTTATCGGACCAGGACGATACTCAATTCCCATAACACTTAACACAGACACATTTAGTATTAGTTTTTGGCATAAGGTCGAAAGTTGGTCAGAAATGCAGCTAAACCTAACTAATAACGATTCTGATACCATGGTTATACATCTGAAAGTGAATAAGGAGAGTTCCCTTATTGTAAGGTATGCTGTTAATTCAGTTAACATTTTATGTTAGAAAAACTAATGTTTCTTGTTTTAAATGGTTTATATTAGCAAATTTTACTGTTTACACCTGTAAAAAAAGAAAAAAGTCTAATTACTTTCTGTAATATTATCCCTACTTAAAGCAATTTGTAAAGCATAACATGAATATCTGTTCGATGCAATGGTCAAATTACAAATCCATTATGCGTTTTATATTGTAGGAATAAAGTTGCACTTCCGCTGCCTCAAATGCAAATAGACAAATGGACACAATTCATTTTGATATTTGGGACTACGATACAAGTGAACATTGATGGACATTTGGAGCAGTCGATTCCGGCCACATCAGCACTGGGTAATAGCATGGTGATTGATGTCATAAACAATAATCCGAAAGGTAAATGACACTTAAGGGTGTTTTTTTTTTCAAATAAAATATGTCCAACCGGAGACGAAGCGTTTAAAAGAAAAGCAAACAACGTAAACATAATAAAGTCATACAGTCAAAACTATCTTAAGATGCCAGTCTAGTGAAGGAGCAAAAATGGCAATTTTTAGACAGGTTGGTGCTAAATACAGGTTAATTTACTCAGAAAACATAGCAATGGGAATTAGAAAATAAGGTTGCTTAAGACAGGTTGTTGCTTAATAGAGGTGATCGCTTTCATAGGTTTGACAGTATATAGAATAATAACAGTAAGTTCAATACATAATATATACAAGCAAGCGACAGCATTGGTCATCGCCTTGGAATGTTGCACCCACTTAGGAGTTTCACGTAAAATAGCAACCGCCAGAATTTTAAAAGACGTTAACATACACAATACTGCTAGGGCAAGTGATGCTGTACGCAGAGGCCACAGCAGCAGATAACAATAACTTTGGATACGACGGATGTTTTATTTGACCATTTTATGGTTGGGACATAATAATATTATCGGTTATACTAAAATATAGATAGCGAAATTAAATGTTTTATTAGTTTTAATGAAAACTTGTGTCCGTTTTGATTTTGTTATATAACATTAACATTGCATGAGCAACTATTTTGCAGGGATACAACTTTCTGGATTCGGTGTGTATGATTACGAGATAAACACCGAAGACACAACTGAGTTGGCGTTGTCGTGTACCTTTGGGTTCTCTGGAAGTATGTTAAATGCTGATTATTTCCTTGATGAAGGAATGCCTGGCATAATTGGTCAACCCAGCACGTGTCTAGGTATATTAAACACTTTCACATAATGGAAATATTGTTGTTACAATGCTATGATTATCAACTTATATTTTGTATAACGAAATAAATATAAATGATATAATCAAAAAGTTTCTGAACATCATTTATTTTCGGATATATGTAGAAAAACTAGATATGCTTAGATTTTGTATTAGAATATTGGTGACGTACACAAATGAACATATTTAGTATTAAATAACAAAGTAAACGAGTTTTATCAATGGGCTAGCCATATATCTAGTTTGATTTCAACATGAGATTGAAAAGATCACTTAAACAATGACATCTAAAAGATTTAGTACTAGAATACTTTCAGTTATCCGGACCCAGTTATCTCAATCGAGTTGGACTACAACCTAGTGATCGTGAGTTCGAATCTCCACCACGGTCTCCATAGTGATTGATAAAAAAGACATTTCGTCTCATTAACCTTCGTCTTTTATAGCTGGTGCAAGTGGAAAAAGTTCTTTGCAGAGATGTATGCGCTCTAGTACTGGTTAACCTACCAGGATCCCAGGAAAGAGTGGTTATATTAAATGTGAGTCCTTGCAGGCATAAAATGGTGCTAGATATCTAAACAAACAAACAAACATCAGTTAGTAAATAAAACATTTAAGTATATTTGAATGGTCTGTCATTTCATTATTGCTTAATATCATCATCACTTGTTTTAAATCAGTATATTAATTGCTTGCTGTCCGATAGACTCAAATCTATTATCGTTTTTATACATGCATTACTAGATATATATTAACAATGCATATTACTTTTTCTGAAACAATTAACACGTGTATTTACCTCAGCAATATATCCGTGTAAACTCAACCCTTGTGGTATGCATACCTGTACACCTGTTAACAACGAGTTTAAATGCACGTGTAACAATGGATACACCGGCGAGACATGTGAAACTGAAGTTAACCGATGCTTGGACCATGACTGTCTGAACGGTGCTTCTTGTATTAGCCATGAAAGAAACTACACGTGCAACTGTGCAAAAGGTTTCAGTGGGACATTTTGTGAGAACCATCCAGGTATTAAGTGGAAGTTTTTATGTATCATAATGAAAATCAAAATATTTGAATTTCAAATAATATGCCATTGATTCAGCCATATACGGAATGGACGATACTGTCAAGAAATGTTTATGTAAAAATGAAAACAAAATCCATTTACCTGGTTTTAATTGAAAATAGTTCAGTACACATGATAATAAATATTGTATTTTTACGTTAATTTACTGTTTTAAAGCCACAGAAAACAAATGTCACCGATTTACTTGACACTAGTATTAAACATATGAATACACGTACATAAATTTTAAACTTTTATCACTGTTTCATTATGCGGGCTTTAACCAAATTGAAACGTTCGTGTACGACTAAACCCATTTTTTAAACTTGTTTTTTGGGAATAAAAGAAATGAGGAGGTTGATTATACTAACTATCAGATGTAAACGCTCTATTATGATTCAGTTAATGGTGGCTGGAGTAGTTGGTCAGAGTTCACAATTTGCTCTGCTTCTTGTGACGGCGGTACAAAAACGAAGACGAGAAAATGCGACAGTCCCGTAAAAGGAGAATATGGTAAAGAGTGTGAAGGAATTTCCACTGAGAAACAGCCATGTAATGCAGAGGCGTGCGATAGTAAGTTGTCAATGTTTTCATTTAAATTAAATAAAAACTTGCTCACATCCAAGCAAGCTAACAACGGTTTTGTTGGGTCATAAATGCAATAAGCGAAATGTAAATTTCTTTACCTGATGTTGTTCTGGCATGTATTAAGTTTGTACAAATGATACACACTGAAACATGGAACAAAATGTTAAATAATCCGATTTGATAATTTTCCGATTTCTAATAGCAAGAAATTTGATGTAGTTGTTTTATTTTTCAGCTTTGATTAATTATTGAGCTAGTCAAGATACAACGTGAATATTTTGTTTTAGATTTTAACCCTTGCTTGAGTAGTCCATGTGGTGTACATAAGTGTCAACTGTCCACCACTGGGTATGAGTGTAAGTGCAGGTCTGGATATTCGGGAACAAATTGTGAAACTACCACTGACAAATGTGCGGACCACAAATGTTTAAACGGGGGCTCATGTATAGGAAACGATCACGGCTACGTTTGTCAGTGTAGCGATCAGTTCACAGGGCCATATTGCGACGAAGGTAAATTAGTAATTATATACTAAGTAAAACATTCTTTTATTTTCTTTCAATAATATGTTTTTATTCACCTCTAATACTCACAAAGTTTTGCATGTGTAATTTACAGCACTGACATATTTAAGATAGAATACACATACATACATATATATACACAAAATATTACAATCATATATATATATTTTTTTTTTTAAAGGTTTGTTTTTCGGAATTTTGCAAATCTATAATATGATACTGTGATACTGTTAACATATCACTAGTAATATTCATTAATAGTAAACCTATAATATAAATGCCTCTAAAGTAACAAAACTTAAGTATTAATTTGATGCAAACAAATTATTTTTTTAATTATAGTAGGATAGCTTTCTTTTTCTGATATTTCTTTTTACAGCAATCGTTTCTGTTTTATTTCCCATTTTCAAGCTCGTGTGGTAATAAATGACTCGCCTTCACAGAATTATGTGAATGAATTTTGGCGTTTGGAATTGAACGCCATATCTAAAATAACCAAATTGTATGTGACGCTGAGCTCCTCTTTTAGCGACATCATATATTCACATAGTATACGAAAATTATTTTATGAAATCGTTGTCTATGTTTAGTAATCATCAAAATTTATAAAATTCATTTACCGAGTAAAATCCAGATAAAAAGAATATCATAAACAAACAATGTTTGACTTATCCATCATGTAGAGGATGTGCTAAAAGCTGCCCAAAATCATGATTCCCACCACCTATACCTGAGTCTACTTATGCGGGCTGTCAATCAAACAAGTCGATAATCTAATCAGCAATCGATATTGTTTACATGCCCACCATTTTCCTTCTATATGGTAACGGTCTCTAAATAGATACTACATTATATTACAATGTATTAACTTGGATAAAAAACGCCAAGTCGCCAGAGGGTGGGGCGACAGTCGCTCTCACGACATGTCAATTGTTGATCTGAGAAATAAAGTAATATATTGTAGATTTACTGATCATGAACATATATTTCTACGTAATGTGTTAATGTAGTTATGCTTTTTATATATTAATTTTAAACAAAGATGTGATCGTTGGGTATTATTGGTCCACTTGGTCTTCGTGCACGACGTCCTGCGACGGTGGTACATCCACACGAAAGAAGCTTTGTGTGTCTCAGTCGTCTGGAAATACGAAATGCAGTAATGACACGGACACGAGAATATGCAGCGCAGATGCATGCCTAGGTTTGTTTATGTTATAGTATTATCAATATCTTATAGTTTAATTGTAAGTAATATGTAGAGATGATTAAGCAATTCACACGTGGCCTTTAAAATGAGAAATGGACAAATATAAATATGATCCAATAGAACAAAGGTAAGATTTTTAAAGGTTTAAGGCATCAAATCAAAGTTCGTTGCGATCTGTAAATTGATTAGTTCAATTTTGTCAGTAATTTCAGTTGAAAACATTGCGCCTTCCTAAGAGATCATAAACTTTATATAGGATATAGTTTACACGGTATATAATCAATCATTTTATAGCTTTTGCAAACAAGCATATTCTAGTAATAGAACTTTTTTTAAAAAAAAAACAATTAAAAGTATTTTGAAAGAGTAAACTCCCGTATTTTTTATATGTAAAATATAGAAAACAATTTGCTTATTAGTCAAGTTAGATACCCCAAAATCACATTATCGTTAACTCTTTTAATGTCACTGTATAAAGTCACTGTGCGTTAAACGAGATATATATATTATCTTAAAGCAAAATACATTACATGTGTTAACAATCAACGAATTTTGATAAGATAATCATTCATGTAAAAATATAGATGGTTCAAGTGATATTTTAACATTGATGCCATACTGTCCTGGAATGACAAATGTTTTGCTATTGTAATTTTTAAGGAAAAATATACAATACCGATGTTGGATTAAATTAAACAATTACTTAAAGGATACATGTAATACTGCAGAAAATCCTTGTTTGGAGAACAATTATATAATGTCATTTCTGAAGTAGATAGTAGAAAATGTATTTTTCCTTCAGTGGATGATTGCCTTTCTGCACCTTGTGGAAAACACGGTAGATGCATAACAACCACGGCAGGATATACGTGTATTTGTTCCACTGGTTACACTGGTCAAATATGTGAAGAACTGATCGATTTCTGTTTTGTGCATAAATGTGACCACGGCCAATGCGTCAGTTCAGATGATGGTTATATATGCGTCTGTGAAGATGGCTTTAGCGGGCAACTTTGCAATGTTTCGCCAGGTAATCATGACTTTACTAAATTTCCTACTTAGACGTGACATTATCGTTTCATTTAAGGTTTTTTGCATCCACTAATCATATATTGTTTCGGTTACATTGGCTTACCCTGACAAATTAAGTATTCTATCGTTCCTACACTCAAGGCAAAACGTAACACAGCAAGAGATATACCAAAGCATTTTCATATTTCTTGAGTGAAGTATTTGAGTATTTATTCTAAAGTAGTGTGGTGGCTATGTAAGGTCGCATTCCGCATGCATGGAGAGTAATGCACTATGAGTGTGAACAAGCAATTGGCACACTGACCTGCAACAATCGGAAACATGGTTTCAGTTGGACCGATCAGCAAATATAGAAAAAATACTTTCTATATGTAGTTGATGGTGGCTTGAGTGACTGGAATGAATGGAGCGCTTGCAATAGCAGCTGTGGGAAGGGTGAAAGACAAAGGGAACGTGAATGCAGTAATCCGACAAAAGGAGAAGATGGGAAAGACTGTGTTGGTCAAAATGTGAACGTGGAGTCATGCACAATAACATGCTTAGGTATATATTTTATTATGTTACTTCCTAAATTTGTAATATATTAAATGCCTTAAAAACAGAAGTATTTGTATTGTATCAATTCAAGACATGACATGAATGATTAACCAAGACAAAACTGTCTTACCTTGTTTATTCAATTCTATTCTAACAATTTCATCGTCAGAAAGCTTATTTAACAATCTTATTATAATTAACATAAACGAACCAATAAAATAATAGCTGATCTGGGCTAAAAAATATATTTATCTTCAAACGATCGCGTTTTATAAGGCGTAAAGCATATTTCTGGCAAATTTAAGATTTTGAGCAGAAACTAAGACGCACCTGTAAAAAACTATCGTTTACATCTTGTTTTAATTTCAATGCAGACGATTGCGCTTCGCTCGACTGTGGTGCAAACCATGACTGTGTTGTAAGTCTCACGGGTTCTGCGTGTCATTGCAACGATGGTTACACAGGGGACAAATGTGATATTCCGCCAAATAACTGTGACCCAAATCCATGCGATAACGGCGGTATATGCACCAGCACGGATGACGACTTCCTTTGTTCATGTGTTGATGATTTTGAGGGTGAAACATGCAATGAGGAACCAGGTACAACTAGTAATGAAATTAAATATATTTGTCAAAGATGTTAAGGATCAACGCCTTTTCACTGGATGTTGTTCACAATATGTTACAAATTCTAAAGTTGTCTTTCAAATCGTTTTGAACTTGTTTTAAGACACATACAAATATGGTTTCCAGTCAACAAAAAAATAATTAAAAACTTTTTTCAGTAAATGCTTTTTTTTTTTTTACTAAAGCAGTGTTTTTAAAATTAGTTAATCGGCATATTTTTTAGTGTACTTGATGTTTTACAAAGTATATGATCATTTTAACAATAGATTAAATCTAAAGCATAAGTGTTCTTTAGTTCAGTAATTAAACAGTTGATGTTTGACATTCAACATTCTAATATCTCTAATGTTTACATATGTTTACATATACAATTAATTGCATATATTTGTGGTATCAGTATCAGCGAATTACTAGTTCTTAATACGAATCATAAATAAGTATGATAGAATCAACCAAATCAGAGCTACATATATGAATAACTTGATTGTTCTTCTGAGAGGAATAATCTTACATCTTAGCAAAAAATTTAATGGTGTATAAATTACATAGCAACCACATTTGAATTATCCTAAGAATGCTGCCTACAGCGCTGAAATTGTCGTGATAAATGTATATTGATAGTATTACAATTCAATATCGAAACATTTGCTTGTGTTGAAAATCTGATTTTTTAAAAAAAATATTTGCTGCTTTTAACAGCACCATTGTCCAGTTTCAAATTACAATTATGTTTACAAATGTCCAGATGTTAGTACCTGGGCGAGTTGGTCCGCGTGGGATGACTGCTCGCGATCGTGTAGTAAAGGAATAAAACAGCGACATCGCAGCTGTGAATTTGGACAGAATAACGAGGTTTGCGCGGGAAAAACGTACGAACTACTTTCTTGCAACACAGACGAATGTCCTGGTATGTATTATTTAACGGTTTACGTTATTTCAGTATTTACTGCAGTACGAATTAAATGTATTCATGACGAAAATATTGCAGTATTACCATTTACTTTAAAACATTATTAGTCTGTAGTACGGACCCAGCTCTACCGGTTTGGTCCGTTAAATAGCAATGTTGGGAAAGCCACTTTTTAGCACGTTTATTGGTCAGTTGTTCAACTAAAGGTTTGATAACGGCGAAGTTTCTAAAGCGTTCAACTGCCTTAAGTTGTGTGACAGACATAAAGTGCTCTGCTTTTTCATTGATGGTTAACCAATCTGATTCGGGAGATTTCAGGTCATGTGACAGACTTAACAATTATACATATTTCGGGCCCAAACTCATAACAGACAGTGTCATAAGGTTTAATGACAAACAAGACTTAGTAAAGTTTGAAGTCTATATTTTGTTTTATATATTTATGAATTTCAGCAGAACGTTTTGATATGTTTTTAACAACATTAAAAATTAATATCTTAGATTAACAATAATTATCATTTTGTTGCTGTATCACACAATGGTTACCATGGACAGTGCTTGATAAGGGTTTACATGTTTATAATTACCTAAATCATATTGGCGTGTTATTCTTATTGTTTGTTGTGTTCAATAATAAACCAACCATATATTTGTTAAAAAAATATTATGGGCAAGATGCTTAGATTCTTTGATAAAGAATTGTCATTGTCATTGTCGTTATATAGTCTACGGAACGTATAAGTGCATTTTAGGTGATTTCAGACTTGAATTAAACCGTCATTTATTTATCTTTTCCTATATTGGTCACCAAGCCAAAATGAATGCATTTGAATAAAAAATGTTAGAATCAGATACAGGGTTGCGTAGTTGTATTGTATTGTTTCAAGCTAATAACCGAATATATAATTTTGGTTATTTGATTAATAGTTTTGTTTCCTTGAACTATGACCTTTATGAAATAACATGGTTTATATATGAAATAACAAAAAAGGTTCATAGGTTGTCTTGTTTGATTTTCTTAATATTTTTTCAATTATAATTTTCGCGTAATATTTTGTACTTATTTTTATCGTTTTTGTTCATTGGATTGAAAATATTTATACAGAAACTTAAATAGCAAACAAGCAAATAACGACTCATTATTTACAATATATATATTATTAGGCTGACCACCTTCTGAACAGTTTTCTTTTCAAATATAACGGGATGGAACGTTCTGCTGCTGGTTAAAGCAGGGTCTTGTTTGAGCATTTCAAATTGATTTTTTTCTTGCAACTGAAGTTTTATGAAAATATGTATAATATTAAATCAGAACTACAGACTCCTTACAAACGTTCATAATTTATTCTAGAATGTCCCGAACTTCCTACAAAACCAGGAATGAAGAAGAGCTGCAATGCAACTGATAATTTACAAGTGTGTACCATGACTTGCCTCGATGGGTATAAGTTGTCCAATGGCAGTGACTCAGTTGAAGTTTACAAATGTGGAACGGAAACCAGCTTTGAATGGGACCAGACCAAGGAAATTCCTTCATGTTCCGGTATAATACGTCTTAAATAGTTTATATAATGATTGTAATGTCATTGACAATAACTTCATAACGGAACATAAACTTTTCATATTGTATCACTAAATTCTATTCATCTTCGTTATCAGGAGATTAACATAAGTAAATATCCTACCTATGACCGAGTACTATTGTGCCATGCTGTTTCTACATTAAGAATGTGAACTAAAGTCTTAAGATTTTCCTATAAACAAATTACATGTACTGTTTACACGGCTTACTAAAGTTCTTAAAATGATGTTAACGATACACTTAATGAATTTCCCGACATTTTTACGTAACTTCAAATTTTACACTAAGAAAAACGCAAACTTACGAACGTTAGTTAACCGCGTCCCTTTTTGTGTTAAGTGCTGTTTTAGATATTAGAAGTATGTTTAAACTTTTTCTAGTATTTTACCGTTTAATCTAATAGACTGGTATGTGTTGTCTTTGTTATAAAAGCTGTAAAACTCCCGAAGAAAATTGATGTGCCTACCAAACTAACTGTCACTCCAAGCGTGTCATGTGATCAGAAAGATTCAGTTGAGCAATCTTATACATCAAAAATGTCTTCAACGAAATGTGACGCAACAAGCAAGTGCGGAGTAACCGTGGCAGTGTCCGGATGCGATGACGGGAGAAAGAAGAGAGAGACACAATCTAGTTCCACCCTCTCTATCATCGTCTCGCTTGACATTGGAGAAACAAATGCTACCGGTACACAAACATATATTTTGTCTCCATAAAATCACTTTTACATTTCATAAAATAACGTTAAGAACGCGATACTTCTACATGTAAATCTTAACGTTTCACAACTCTATTACATTTAACACAGGGCTCCATTATAACATTAATGTCCAAAACACAGTGAAAACAACTGCAATCTGCAGCATGTGTCTTGGTTTAAATTCTTCAGTTTCAAGATATGCAATTATAAAGGGGCAAAAAGCATACATTGACCAGTGTTTTTTTTTATTTCGATGTTTTTTGGGGTACCTATCAATTTCCAGAATAACAATACGTCATCTATCTGCCCACAATGCGATTCGAACCAACAATTCTGAAATAACACGGAATTGCCAAAAAATCTGTTATCAGCGTTAAATTTTCAATTGTGATTTCTAAAATACCGACTATTTAATACATGGTAGGAAAAAAATCACTGCAATACAAAGCCCTAAAAAAAGGAGAAAAAAATGAAATAAGGATTTATTTCTATCTCCTTCATCTGTAGGCCCGGTGTTCTCAAGGGAGATAATAGTGGTGTGAGTCATGAAATACTCTAAACAAAAGGGCAAGGGCATTAAAATAAAATACATTGACATTTTCAGACCTAAACTTTGAAGAAATTTTTAAAGTCTTGTTAGTTGTTAGCAAATGTAATAGACGTGTTAAAACAAAACACCATATGTTATATATATACAGGTACGGATATAGATGAAGAAACCGATGAATATATCAATGTGTTGGACAGCACTGTCAGCAATATCTACAATAGTACTTCAGATGAAATGTCTGTCACTATAGATGGCACAACTTACACTGCAAATACAAGCTCTGCTGACTCTGATGTTGATGTTGTTTGTCCTTTCGGCTACATTTCTGATGAATTTTCATGTGGTAAATCAATCAATGACTTACATTCTATCAATTCAGTTAAAATAATCACAGTCTAAGAGTTACAGAAGTAGGCAGTCTGTCTCAATTCGAAGCGGATTTTAAATGTTCAACGTTATATTTGTCTCATAATGTATTAACTCATTTTTTAAGGTAAAATATTTTAGTAAAAGCTTTTAGTTCATAAATTGAAGAAGAATAGCAATTGTTATACATGTTAATCAGAAAAGAAAAGATCTACAAAATTAAATCAGGACGGTAGTGTATTGGATAGATTGTTGGCCGTTATACCAGAGGTTGTGGGTACGATCCCAAGCTCGATTCGATGCCTATCAAAACCAACACTCAGTACTGGTTTTAACTAAGAATTGAGCTCGAGTGCGCTGAGCTTTTAAAGCAATCGCGTTAGAATAAATTAGTATACACTTATTAAATCAATTGATAGTGTGATGGGATAACTATACTTTACACATTCTCGTTTTCTGATACGCAGGAGGTTGGTGCGTCTAAAATATGCTCGTCAGTCTTGCCTCCGATTGTTTCGAATCAATAACCCATGTTGTTATTTCTTTTGAATGTGTGTACATTTGACTCATACTGGGGTTGGACAAACTTTTATTATTTTTTACGGATAAAAGTATCCCTTGGAATCATAGATCTAATCCAAGAAGAGAAAACAAATCAGATTGTTGTTTTGAGTCTGTTCGCGTGCGGTAATGAAAAATATCCCTCACGGTCCCTAGCACAGGCTTAAAAGTAGTATCGATTTTTCGAACAATTAAAGGGCTTAACGCCATTTTCAACACATTTCAGGTTATATATGGTATATCTAATTTTATTGGTGGAGGGAGAGCCAAGAATGAATCTTCATTTCGCATGTTACTGGAAAACTTTTTTACGTAAAGGTTTTGGGGCGAGCGGTACTCAATACTACGACCTTAGCTTTGAGAGGAGAGTGATCTTGAGACGGCACCTTCGACCGTCCGGCCAAGGAGAGCCCTTCAGTTACAACAGTGAGTAGTAGCACGGGGTCATTTTTATGGCCATAATGCAGTCACTACCCGTTTACAGACAATACGAATAAAACAGTTTCAAGTAGCAAATATACATTTACATCAGTTTATTTAGGTAAACATTTTTGTTTTTGTTTTTGTTTGTATAGTTGGCTGTTCTGCTGGTACCAAGTTTGATGAAAATCTTGGGTTCTGTGTTAATTGTCCTCAAAATACAACCCAGGAACTTGAGGGTCAATCTGAATGTATCGCATGTCCAGACGGGTACGGCACCATCTCCGTCGGTAGCTGGAACAGATCGGATTGTCTAGGTAAAACAGAGTTAAGTTTAGGAATTATTTTTATTTGGTGAACGTTCATAACATATGGATTAACATGTATCACGAGTTGACGCTAATATGACGTCAGTGTCTAACAACTAAGAGAACTGTACGATGCGTTGCGGTACTGTGAATTTCATGGAAACTGTAATACGCGATCAACTGTAGCCATTTTCTTCTCAATATACAAAATAATGTGCCACGAGAGCCGGTGTTGTAACTAATATTGTAATAACGTCTTATTTGCGTTTGTTATTCTTGATCGTATATGCCTGCTTTTTCAATGTATGATGCATTTCTAAATAAATCGTCGTCAAACAAATATTATCTTAACTACTATCTAATGTGTTTTTCTTTTTTTATTTAGAAATTCCTGAAAATATGACTGTTTCAACTACGATAACACCTGCAACAGACAAAGAAGGTGAGCAATCTAAAAGTGTTTAAAGTCTATAGATGACTGATTAAATACATGCTGGTGATGAATATTCATTTATAAAACATGTCACCGCTCAATGGCAAGGATATGAAAACGTATAATGTCATTGAATCATCGAGTTTTTTGTTTTACTGGTGGAGGAAGATCTCCGTGTAGAACCACTCCACATCCGCAAGTATCTGGCAAACTTCTCAACATAAAGTGTTTTGGACAGAGCGAGATTCAAACTTAAAGCATTAGTGATGAAAGGACATCTATGTGTATTAAAATGCTATTTTTTCTTTTTGTATATCTCAGAAACAAATACATTTGAAAACTTAGCTGTTTAAACGTGCTTATCTTGTTTTCAGATGATGACATTGACATTGGGATGGTTGTCGGTATATTAGCGGCCTTTGGTGCAGTTATATTAACGGCCATTGTTCTCCTTATCATTAAGGTCAAAGTGTAAGTAGTAAGGCCATTACTCCTGCAAATGCAAAAATGATTGTTACATCGCGATTTTTCAGGTTTCACTACAGTTTTGTTCTTTGTTCTAAATAAGATAATGTCTAGAATTCCACGGAACAAAAGGAATTCCACACCTAATATATTATAAAGTTTATCATTTCAATAGCAGAAATTGATGTATCCGCTTATAAAAATTGCAATAACTGGTAGGTTGACAAGCTTATTTGCTGTTCTGTTTTAATCATGTAAGTTCACATTTTAAACATCAGATTATATATTTTGCAGTATATGCTATGCTAGATTTTGCTCTACTCATCTCGGCAAGAAATCACAGCAGCATAAACTGACCTGAAATGATGCATAAATTAATGCATTGAAAAGTATAATATTTAAGTAAAAGTAGTTCAATTTCTGAGAGAGAAAAGAAATTAGAAGAACTATGTTGTATTTAATTTCACTTTTAACGACTTATTAGTTGGCATCGTTAAAGTTCAAATAAAATAATATCACCGGAAAACACAGAAGCATATATTCGTTTCAGATTTATAATGAAATTAAATCGTGATCATTTTCAGTATCAAAAGCAACAAAGTGATGGATTTCTATCATCTTGATAGCAAGCAACAAGCGAACACAAATACATGGCTTGAATTTCAAAGCGATCAACTGAATACAACCGTTATTAATCATAAGGAATAGTGACGAGTCGGCCAAAATGATTGAAGATACGATGGATCTCACAGCTCCAGGCTTAAATGAAAGCCGTATTACAATAAACACAAGGATACTAAATATATCCCTGACAAGTGCTCATATATCATGACATATAAAATTAATATAATTTTTCAAATATCATTGTTTGAGTTGCAGTTAACGCGTAGAAACCGTTGTGATTATTTTGAACTTATTTTGCAAATTTTAAAGTGTTTTATATTTGTTTTTTGTTTTATTTAATACCTATTCATAAATTTGAAGATCAATATTGTAAACAAGCGTAACGAGTTAGTGCATATCACAAATACATTGTTGTCTAGATTTTAAAATCATCACAGTATTAATTAAATACAATAAGTTCATAAGGGTCAACATGAAAGCAACCTCTATACATCTGAGAGTGAAATCTTCAGGGGTCCAATTCATCAACCATTCTTGAGAAGATTCTTTAACTTCAGCTTGTAAATCTAAATTTCAATTTTGATATCTAATTTATCATAAAAGATATAATATCTGTGAGAGTTTATTCCTCAAGAATGAATTTTGAAAAACAGACTTGGATACCAGTTCTTGAGTCCACAATGTACAAGCATGTAGGGACACTCAATCTATCTAATCTTTAATGAAATAGATTCTCAAAATTATTGTATCTGTCTCGGTAAACTGGATGGATTTTCAAGCTCCAGTATAAGGATATTCCCAATAATAGTTTGTGTACATGATCCCTGTTTTGCGATAAGGTCAAGTTATCAATTAGAGAAATCTAGATTTCTGAATTGAGAAAAAATCTCAGTTTAAGATGATAACTGAAATATACACTGTATTAGTCATATATGTATAACTATTTTTGTGCAATATTGCTTTTCAAATGTATACTTTTGCTTTTCAGGACTTATCATTGTTTTATAGATTTATATGAGTTTGACATTATTTTGAAGTTAATATGATAATCACTTAAGCGTGAGTTGCGTATGGTAAAGTTAATATACTTGTCTGTGTGTTTTATTTATAAATAAAGATATATCTTTATCCATAATGCTTAATTGCAGCAATTAATATACTTCTACAGCGATTTCCAAACTGGCCATCGTTCGTGTTCTTTACATAATCTGATCTGCACCTAGTTAACGCAGGCTATGAATGTCAGCGGTTTAAAATTGCTCGATATATATATACTACTTAAACGAGAGATATATATCTATATATATAGATATATATCTGATAATTCATTAACATACACTTTATTATACGTTTGAGCATGATGCAAGATCAATATTTGTTCCTGACACCAAAACAAACTTTTTTTGTTTCATATTGGGACATAGTACCACCATTGGAAAAAAAGTGCTTCCGTGGGGTAGTCACATAATGACAGTTATAAATAATCCTCGTTTCTTCGTCTTTAAAAATGCATTTTTCTTATTTTAATGTTTACTATTTGGATGTATTTTAAACAATTTGACAGCATTGTCACGTTTGTATTGTGAATTTAGAAAAAAATTTGATGCTTCGAAATCGGGGTATGAATACATGATTTCAGAAGTCTACTTTCACATTGTCAACAGTGTACACACTAAGCTGAAAAAATCTCTTATATGACACATGACTCCTTCTTTTCTCATCATATTTTGATAGTGCAGAGGTTGGTTAAGAAACAGTAAAATGTAGCTTTCACTTCTTTCATTTGGGATTCTCTATGAATGGCAAGCCTTCAAACTTTTATTATTTACTATAGAATAAAGAACAAAAATCAATTGTCGGATTGCACCTTGATTTCTAATTTGGAAGATTTTCTCTTTTGATGTCTTCATATATTTTCAACCGCTTGAAGGATATTTGAATAACAAATGTTTACCACACTGAGACGATATATGGATATATTTTAGCCATGTTAGTTCAAGATCAACAACATACTGAGGTGGAATTTCGTGTCGGGACACATGTGTATATTATTAAATGGTACCAATATGTTTGTTTGTTATTACTGTATGCTGGTTTGAAGGTACAATTCACGAGTTTGTGTTAAGCTTCTCATGTTTAATTTGGTGTTTGATTTTCCTTTTAGTAGTGAATTGGTTCTTTTAATGTCACTTGACGAATGTCTTCATGACAGACTGAAACGAGTTGCGGTGAATTAAAACACAATAAATGATAGTATATTGCTTTGTGATAACATGAGCCTTTTAGAATCGACAGATAATCGACTCTTGATTAGGATGCAATACCAAACAATTTGACTTCCTCGATATGTCATTCTTACTTTAATTATTTCTACATGTATATAGTTTCCTGTTTAGTCTATTTTTGAGTAAAAGTTAACATCAACAAACAATATGTCTCGTCTATTGTTTTGCTCTGCCAGTCAATATATATTTTTCGTTGAATCAAAAGTATGTAACTTATTTAATTATGTGGTCTACAATACCATTATGAAAGTTTCTACTACTGTTACAGTGAGTTGTTGTCGTTATTGCTGCGAGACGGTAACCGACGGTGATTTACTCGCCGGTGCGAGTAAAGTCACAGGCAGCAGACTACAAAGTTATGCCTGGAGACAAACTTCATAATAAAAAAAAATGATGAAAAATAAAATGGACTTCACTGTGTCAAGGAAAATAAAGCAGGATATCGCTAAATAATATTTACAATTTTATTTTTATGTAGATCCAATACCGAAACAAATTCAATGATCAGAATATTATGTACAGATACTGTCTCACAATCCTATTTCCTTCTTAAGAAACAAATAGTTTTGTTTAACAATGTACCCCAGGGCTCCGTGACCACAACAACAAATATTTATGAAAAAAAAACCGGTTAGATTTAGATTATTAACATTTCCTCCTTAAAACAATAACACCCTTTTTAGTTTAAATAGATTATTAACTCTTAAAAGAAAACAATAGCGTACCTTGTATAAAGTCTGTATCCAAAAAAAAAATTAAATAATGAAAATATCTATAAATAATTTGCTTTAGTTTGTTTCTGAAAGTTTGGGTGTGGAGTCCTCGAAAGACTCAAACGCTGAGATTTATATAGTGCCAATGCACACAAGACGCTGTGTGCATAAACAGAATGTGTGCAGGGAACCTTAGGGATGCCCACGCAAAAACAGTGTTCATGCACACTGCACACCAGTATGTGTGCATAAGATATTTACTAAAATAAACCGTTTAAACGACAATCCTGTAACTGATATTATTTTAACAATTAGATAAAAATCATCTCACCAATATTAGTTAAATATATTTGTAAAAAACAACTTCTAGTTTTAAGAATGTAATTTTAAACATTTCAAATACTGGCGCCATATAACTTATGAAAACCCTGCCTTCGCCTCAGCAGAAAATCGCGCAAACGAGATTAAAATGACGTCATCGCAAAACACGAGACGAGAATTCATCCGGGTTAACCACAATGTAAATAAACAAGAGAATGGTGAACATGAATTAACCCTCAAGGTAGGATGAACGTTATTGTTATTTGCAATAAATAGCAGAACCGGTTGACATTATTTATGAACAAACAATGTATTTATATTTAAAACGGTGGGTGGGGTACCCGATCACTACATTATATTTGTGTTTGGAGCAAATTCAATTTATATTCAGCGACCATTCCATATGTTAAACACACGGCAAACCGTGTAGGTAACACTATAAACAATAAATGTCCTCCTCTTATTAAGTAGCATTATACAACACGATGGATGGCATGTTGCCTTTATGATTAAGTAGCACGGAGGATGGTATTAAATATGTATATATATATATATATATATGTTCCTTCTTTGAGTACGTAGCACAATATCACACGGTGGATGATACCCAATATGTAAATGTTCCCTCCTTGATTAAGTAATGCTCATAATACAACACGGTGGATATAACCATTAAGTATATGTTTTGTTCTAGGTTATGTATATTAACACCAAACTGTGGTGGTAACCACTAGGTTTATGTTGCCCTGTGTGATAAGTAGTACATAATATTACACGTTGGATGATAACCACGTGTTTTCCACTTTAATTAATTAGAATAATACCACATGGAGGAGGGTGATGGTATCCACTATGTGAAATGAATTAAAGAATTAAACCCTCTAAAATGACCCGTGACCCGGTTTTTTGAAGCAACTATGGTCGTACCCTCAAATCTTCAACACTAGCTACACATATATCTGAGTCAATGGCATTGCCAGAGCGTTTGCCTTCCTATCATGTGCCCGCTGGATTATTCTCATTTGAAAATTTAATAAAATGCCACGTATTTGTCACTGCATTTGTGAAGTGAGTTGGTGTAAAGCCACATTGTAATTGTATTACATGGTTTGCATGGATAAAAGAAATAATAAAATAAACAGCCGGAAATGTAGCATTCAAAGGACATAGCCTTGAGCGCAGCATAAATACAATAAATGTACAGGATATAATGATGATTTCACTGCATACATAGTGAATACGTGACGACAGAGGTCAGTGTTTTGGATCGGCCAGTAGCCAAGTACGCCTTGAAAAGCATAAACCTGGATACCGGGTGCGTCTATCCTTGCTCCTTCCCTGTTGTCACATCATAAAGAAAATATATAGTAAATGAACGTTCGTTTATTCTCTTACAGTCGGTAACTCGTCTGACTATCAATCCAGGGGTCGTGAGTTCGAATCCCCGCCCGGTAACAGTTTCCGTGATGATTGCTATACGACATTGTGTCTCATTAGCATTCGTCTCTCACCGTTGGTTAAAGTTGGAAAGTTATCAGTTACTTACGGAGGTAGGGTATACTCGAATACTGGTTAACCGTTCAGGATCACAGGAAACAGTGATTAGGTTAACTGAACGTCTGTTAGCCCTCGATGGCATTAAAATGACGCAAGATATTCAATCAATCAATCAAGTATTATCTTACAAATACGACCTCATGAATATGTGTATATTGTACAACACAGATATTATCAGACAAATATATATAGTTCGGGTCATAATATATATTGGGTAAATGTATGTAAAATTCATGTCTAAATTCAAAACTACACTTTCTTAAAATCCTTAACATGTAAGAACATGGAGACTTAAAACAAACATAACTTTCAGAAAGAGAGCAATTTAAGAAGATGTTAATAAAAAAGTAACTAGAGAGGTTATAAAAAAGCACCTGTCGAGCTGTTAATTAAAATCTACATTAAATTATTAACTTATACAATTTATCTTACCTAACACACTTCAAACATGCCTTTCAAAAAGAAAGCATTTTCAGAACATATTAATATAATAACAACGTTTATAAATAACAAGAGAGGTTATAAAAGTGACTCTGTCGTTCTGTTAAATAAAAACTACATTTGAACTTTTACCATTGATTTAACTTAATCACATATAATCCTTCAACATATTGGCTTACGGAATTATAAACAGAAATTAGGAAGGTTTATATTATTATAATTTTAAGGGTGTAAATTAAAGAAAGGAGGCGAATCAACTTAATACCTTGTACACAACCACTGATTTAAATTTTATCGAACGGATGTTTTAAAACATATCCGTAGTCCATATAAACATAGCAGAATCATAATAGTGGGAGACGTTAATCCAGACAAATCTTTCTATGGATATTCCCTGCACATAACTAGAGCTGAAATAAAGAAAAATAAGCAATATACATTAATGGTTCAGTCTGTGACATAACATATGCTAGATTGTAATAAAATAGTAATGATATGTGTTTTCCCGAGGGAGAAATAAGGAGTGAAGGATAAATTACATATAAGAACACATTGCAAAAAAGGTGAATTAAACGACACATTTAATAAAGTGACAATGGAAACATTTTTGTTCATGACCGTTTTTTTTAAAAAACAGTAATAAATGATGAAGATCAATTAAAAATGCAATTCACCATAACAATACACAGTTTTGTATTGTTTCAATGTTGCCTTTCCGAGTTTGAAACAAGTTATTGTTTATGATATCCTGAATCAGTTTCTACTTGCATAATAAAGGATACATTGGATAAAAGGTAAGGTATTGTTTTGTTTGTAACAAAATTGACCTGTTTCTTGCATTTACCTATACACACTCATGTGTGTTCTTTATTATTTTGTAAATAAAATAATTGTGCACGCTTGTCATTCATAAAGAGATCCAAAATGAAAGAAGTGAACTATTTTACTGTTTATCAACCTCTGCACTTCTGAAATATGATATGACAAGTAGACGGTCATGTGATATTCAAAATATTTGTTTCTATTCAGTGTACAAAGTGAAAGTAGACCCATGTATTCATATTCCAAATTCCAAGCACAATTTGTTTTGCTAAATTAACAATTCAAACATGACATAGATTTCAAAATGTTCAAAATACAGCAATAACACCATTCAAATAAAAACTGAGTATTAAGATAACAAAACTGCATTTTCAAACAAGAAAAAACAAGGATTATTTATAACCGTCATTATTTCTGTTATTTCTGTTTCTATAGTATAAAGTTATCTAATGAGTTTAGTAAATCTTTTTTAATGAAAATACATCAGATTTACTCTTTCAATTTTGAATGTACTATTAAGCGCAATATTTTAAATTAAAAATATTTACGTGAACTATGTTTGCTGATATAAATGTATTTATTATCTGACAAAGATCTGTATTAAATGTCGTTTAACGGCACCTGGAAACTCCACCTAGAGCATATAAAGGAACAGGCTTGGAAAAGATTAAACATTATGAGAAAATTTAAAGTTTAAACTTGATCGCCAATCACTTCAAACAATTTACTTCACTTTCATACGCCCTTTACTTAAATATGCAGATGTAATATGGGATAATTGTACAGCATCTGAAGCAAAAGACCAAGAAAAAATACAAATCGAAGCCGCTTGAGTTGTCACAGGAGCGACTAAACTAGTAACCATTAATATGTTGTATAAAGAAACTGGATGGGAAACATTACAATCTAGAAGACTTAAACATAAACTTATACTTTTTTTTTTAAAATGAAAACAGAAATAACTCCATCTTACCTAACAACACTTATACCCAATATGATTTCGGTTTGAATAGATTACAATTTACGAAACTCACACAATATTCAACCAATTGAATGTAATACACAACTCTTTGCATATTCCTTTCTTCCTTCAACAATACAAACATGGAATAGTTTACCTATACTAACCCAGAACTCACCAACATTAAGTATGTTTAAGAATAGACTAAACCCTATTATTGACAAAGTTCCTACCTGTTTCCTCCACGAAGAGAGATCGGCTCAAATATACCATACCCGTCTACGACTAAATTGTTGTTCACTTAACAAACATTTATATTAAAAAAATATTATTGAAAGTCCCATGTGCACATGCCGTTCACTCGAAGACAGTAAACATTTCTTACTCAACTGTCCAAACTATAACAATCATCGAACTGAAATGTTTAACATCATAAGATCTGAAGGCATAACTGATATCAGCCTTAACCTGTTGCTAAGGGGAAATCCAAGAAACAGCGACAAAACAAATATCGCTGTATTTGATGCTGTGCAAAAGTATATAATTAGTACAAAACGCTTTGTTTGATCTGAACCTTAATGATTTTATACTTTCCTTTTTACAAATCGCTGTTCATATTGTACAAGTAAAATCAAACACACAAATCCTATTCGGTTACCCGGGGCACTCTGGAAACTCACGCATAACCACTTTCCGCTCATCTTTACTTTTCTATCTCTTTCACCTTCTCGTTCAATCATTTTCAACTTTCAATTTCTTCTCTTTATTTTTCCTTCTCTTTTCACAGTTCTTACGAGGCTTGTGCAAAACAACCACGGCGTATTTGTTCAAATGGAATAACTACGCCAGTGAATAAACTCTTTAAGTTATAACAATAAATATTTCAAATAACATACTAGTACATGCTTTATACACCGCCACTTGTAAATTCACTTGTATATCACCAGTAATTTCTGGGAACTAATTAGCTAATTAGCTTTTTTCTAAATCCCAATTCTTAGAATTGTTTGTCATTTATGAATTGCAAATGTTATGTTATATACATTGTACAGTTCTTGAATAAGATATTGTTTAAACCAAATGTCGTTTATTCTAACTGAGCAACAAAGACATTGATTGCGGATGTGGGCACTGGGACAGTACATTGTAATGACTGAGGTATTGAGAGAACAATATGGCCGTGTGTGGGTGGTTGGAAATGGAATGGTGGAACATAAGAAATGCAAGTGGGAGTATGTTATAATAAATGTATATATTTAAGAGAGATAATAAATTATTACACCGAAACAGTATTGAATTCTTAGAACATATTTTGAAAAATCCCTAGCGCTTTCGAAATATATCATGATTCCTTCTTCAGAGGATGAAAATGAAAAAAGATCAATAATGATAATGTTTAAAATGTCGAATAACGATTATGATGATACAAACATGAAAATATGATAAAATCAAAATAAAAATCAGTTGACCAAACATCCATAAAAAATACTGAATCGGAACGCCAAGACAACAGGCTCAGATTCAAACCACATATATTTCACTTCAATCTGGTCAAAATGCCCCCACAAGGTTTTAAGTTAAAAGAACATAGGGTCGTAAGTCGCAAAATAGCATTGCCAATACCACAGGCTCACGTTTGGACCATGAACCTGCTGTACATCAAATTTTATTTGAATTGTTCTAAAATTGTGGGAGGGAATATTTTGGTCGAAAACGTGACGGACATCCACAATTTTTTTTAAAACGGGCAATAAACGAGGTGGACAAAATTATTGAATATTTTGAACCTAAATAAAAATAAAACGTTCAATAACGTGGCATTTAGCTTATTTTTTGCGCAGGATGAAACCAGATCTGTGAGGTTCAGTCTTTTTTTTAGGTATCTCTACACATATCACAGATATTTAATCTATCTACTATAATGTAAGACAATATTGTTGCTAAATGCAATTTTCTTCAGTCCCATGAGGTTTAGAAGCATCCCTTGCGTGCTGAAAAGTATGATGCGCAAGATTTTTTGAAGATTACATCTTTACACGTCTTCCAAATACTACCTCGTTATTTTCTCATTAATGTTTATAATAGTGAACCCAGGTTAGATCTGTCTGGTAATTCTTCAGTTGACTTATTTCATCTAAACTATTCTCTGCTCTGGAATCATAAGCCGTTGTTTATATATGTTACGACTCGTCCCAGTTCAAGCCTCAAGGTCACACTTCCGTGTGCACTCCTATATATAAAAAAACATATTTAAACACCCTCACGGACACCAAAACCGGTGGAAACTAATTATATTTAACTTATTTCATGTTTGTTAAACAATTATGAAGTTAATTTTATCACATATTGTGTAATGGTGTAGTTTTAACAGAAAAAGTAATGAAAATAATGAGTCAACCAACGATTTCCCCGCACCGGCATGGGCGTTGGCCACACCTTGAGAGTTAAAACAATACCTAAATCCCGGCCCGCCGGGATTAGACAGACGACGACAATACAAGGTGATGAATTAGATTTTGAATAATCTCTCACTCTGGGGAATTTGATGAAGGTGTATTTCCTAGGGATGAGAATTAGACAATAGTATATAAACAACCTACGGAAGAGTTTTATTTATTTATTAAAACTATACTTGGATATATTTAAGATCGTTTTGGTCTGGTTTTCATCAACGTCTTTAACATGAAACATAGTTTATACTTGGCGAATTTAATCTTCAGTGGTGTGATGTTCTTAAGACAGACATTTTATCCGCATGTGCTTAATACTGGTTCTACACAGGAAAACTTCGAGCGTGAGTTGACTAAGTTGTAAGAACTTGTTTCACATTCAATGTAAAAATAAATAATTTAAAAAAAAAGAATTAAGTTTTGCCAAACCTTAGGTTTAGTGAGGGAGTAGCCGCAAGAGTACATTGTTTAATTTGTCAGCATTGTGTATTACCCTAATTCGTATTTGTAATCCGTTAATCTAGTTGAAGGAGTGTGTGTACTATCACAGTTACCAGGTTTTAGAAATACGTTTAGTGAACTGTTAAATACTTAAATACATATTTATATATTATAAATTAACAACAAAATGTTATACTGTTTTTGTAAACTAAACAAAAAAAGAAACGTTTAACTCCGATAAATTTTACAGAAGGTATTATTAATATGTCATAAAACGTGTGCATTTAATCATGTTTCTTGTTCGTTTGTTAAATAAGCTGAGGTAGTCGCCAGGTAGGTATTAATTATATATTGATATTTGGCGCGTGTTATAAAACATTCACGTCCATTACTTGACAGGTCATTAGTAGCTTTGTCATATTCAGGATCTGTAATTTTGAATTCCATCCCCGATTTAAATAAACAAGTCGTTTACAGTTTAAAGGTCAATATCTTCAATTATAGAGAATATCATAGCATACAAGTGATATACATAATACGCATCTATATTGTCTTTGAAAATTTGTATGTTTGATGTTCATTTGTAACTTAATGTTTAACACTTTTCTTGTTTTAATTTGTTGTTGAGGACCTTAGGGAAGCTCAGTCCAACTAAGTTTTCTCGTAAAATCAAGTCATTATTATTATTATAATTATTATTGTTGTTTTTATTATTATTATAATTATTATTATAATTAATATTGTTATGAGTGTTATCATTATCATTATCGTTGTTATAATTATGATTTTTATTATTATTATTATTATTATTATTATTTATTATTATATTATTATTATTATTATTGTTTTTATTATTAATATTATTATAATTGTTATTATTATTATTATAATTATTATTGTTATGAGTGTTATCATTATCATTATCGTTGTTATAATTATGATTATTATTATTATTATTATTATTATTATTATTATTATTATTATTATTATTATAGTCCTAAGTCTTATAGCAGCACAGCTAGATGTCTTACAAGACTTGCAGCTTGTTATAATGACATGCTTGTATTGGGCATACTTATGTTGGAAGCTTTTCCTTACTTTTTCGGAATCTTGGCATTGTAATTGTAAAGAAATTCAGATAAAAATCTGAAATGTTTATCAGTTTCTTTCACATTGACATGGGCGGTAAGAAAATACATAGATAAACATGGCGCATGCGTACACGTCCTAGTCGGGATTCACATTGAACCTTTTTATTCACTACATACTTTGTGGTTTAAACCATTAATTTCGGACATTTCGGGTTAAACTAACTTCATGTAGTTCATTATACATGTGTACCGACAAGATATGATTTGATTTAAGGCTTTTTTTGTTGTTCAGTGTATAAGTCGGATAAAGTGCCTAATACTGAACTTGACAAATATATCTGTGGTCAATGCCAATTTTCAGCTTACGTTTTCAAATGATCGTTTTTTCCAATTGCGAAAAAATAAACGTATCAAAGCTTTAAAGTAGAAGAAGAAAAACAAGAAAAAGAAGAAGAAACGTAGTAGTAGTAGTAGTAGTAGTAGTAGTAGTAGTAGAAGTAGTTGTTGTATTATTATTATTATCATTAATAGTAGTAGTAGTAATAGTAGTAGTAGTTGTATTATTATTGTTATTATTATTATTAGTAGTAGTAGTAGTAGTAGTAGTAGTAGTATTAGTAGTAGTAATAGAAAAAGTAGTAGTAGTAGTAGTAGTAGTAGTAGTAGTAGGAGTAGTAGTAATAGTAGTAACTGTTGTAGTAATAATAGTTGTTGTTATTGTTGTTGTGGAAGTAATCGTGGTAAAAGTACCAGTGGAAGTAGTAAGAGCATCAGCCGCAGCAGCAGAAGCAGCAGCAACAGCAGCAGCAGTAGAAGTAGTAGTAGTAGTAGTTATAGAAGCAACAGTAGCAGCAACAATAGCAGCACCAAGTCAGATATGATTATAACCGCGGTCATCGCACGTAAACATCGATCCTTGGATACATCAGGCGATTAACCAATACTAGACACACGACCACTTTATTGGCAGTCAGTCACGTTCAAAACCACATCAGTCGGGCCTGGCTTGTAGCTGTTATAATAATTATAATAATAATGATTAAGACATCATGATGTTGCTGTTGATGTTGCAATTGTCGTGTTGTTGTTGTTGCTATTGCTGTTGTGATTGGTGCTGTTGTTGTCATTGATATTTCTATTACAAGTGTTGCAATTATGATATCCTCATTACCTAGTATTACTATTTTTATCATATACTTAGCTATAGGACAGCGGCACCACAGATGCCTAACTATTTTCGTATTTCATAATTCTTATATAGAATGACTTATGTTGTATAATGGTATTTCTTAAATAAAATGTATTGTTTAAGTGTACAATTGATGAGACGTTAATAAAGTATTCAATCTTAAATCTATAAGATTCTTTGTTTCAAATCCTGTTCTTTTCTATTGTTAGTGATGGCCTGGCAGAAACAACAAGCCTACGATCCGACTGTGGCGTTTTTACAGAATGAAAGGGAGCAGAAGGTGCTCGACCTTAAAATCAAATCTATAGATAAACTGTGGTTTGCGCAGCTGAAGCACCTGGCAAAAGAAAAACTTGAAGTGACGGCAGAGTTAACAAAAATGGAAAAATACAAACGCAACTTAGATCACTTTGACAATAACATGGATGTTCACGAAATTAAACCATACAGTCAAGAAGTTTTTAATCAGTTACGAACGCTTCAGAGAGAGGTTTCACGAGATAATTTTAATTTTGATGAGGTAAAACACAGGCGGGAATCAATTGCTGCGGCGGCAACCTCCAGCATAAAGTCGACGCCGCTGCCGAGATTAGAGAAACAGATGGGTAAATGCAGTTTAGTTTCTAAGAAAATTAAAACTAAAACACATTCGAAAAAGCATTCTAAAGGCAGGCGGAAATTTAAACTCAAAGCGAGTCATCTGCTGAGTGTATCAGATTCAAAGTTGAACGTAAAAACAGCTGACGTTGTGAAAAGTGCACCTGATATTAGTAAGCCAATAGAAGAAGCTGTGAACTCAAATGTTAATACCAAAGAATCGTTTCCGCAAATTCAAAAAAGACTGCAAATTGTTTCAAATGATGAACATCGTTACTTGAAACATAGAATGGCAACTGCTCTAGTTTTACCCCCTGTATCAGAAATCGGTGTGCCAAAACGGAAACTGAGTGTATGATACTGTCAAAACTGCACATGTGTTAGCTGGTGTCTATCGAACCTTTCTAAACGTGTTATGTCTTGAGTGAGTGAGTGAGTGAGTGAGTGAGTGAGTGAGTGAGTGAGTGAGTGATTGAGTACGTGATTGACTTAGTGACTGAGCGACCGAGTGGCTGAGTGCTGACTGAGTGAATAACTGAGCCTACGGAGAGTGAGTGAGTGAGTGAGTGAGTGAGTGAGTGAGTGAGTGAGTGAGTGAGTGAGTGAGTGAGTGAGTGAGTGAGTGAGTGAGTGAGTGAGTGAGTGAGTGAGTGAGTGAGTGAGTGAGTGAGTGAGTGAGTCTACGGAGACTGAGTGAGATATTAAGGTGTGAGTGAGTGAGTAAATTTTCTGTTTTAATTGTTAAAAGTTTCAGTGTAGCCTTTGTATAGAACAGTATGTGAGATTTTATCACGGGTCGAGATTAATCATTTGGTCAGTTCAGATCTCACTACAAAGTTTGTTTTTGTTCTTTGTTCTTAATAAAATAAGGTCTGCGATTTCCACGGTGAAAAAGAAAACATTCCACGTAGAATTTTTCAAAAAAAAAAAATATCATTGCAGCAATGTATAGCCACTTACAACATGCACACTAACTAATAGGCTGATCAGCTTGTTTTTTTAGGAAGTACAGTGACACCCTAGGATTTGCTAAAAAATAATTAAATGTTAATAGATAGATATATATATATAATCTTATCAAAGTATGTCTAACACCAGTAATGTCTTATTGCAGTTTATGCTCTGACGGCCTTTGCTCTCCTCATCTGTATCAAGAAATCACAATTAATATGCAACTACCATTTTGAAAAGCCAAATTACATACTTAGAACTTTTCAAAGTGTAAAACGCATGTTACCGTGGCATAAAAAATGGTGCAACTGTGTAGTGAGGCGTATGGAATACGAGTTTAGCAGTACAGAGACATGCTAAAATACTGGTCACTAGACAACATCCTAGTAAAATATAAATATTAATCTCAACATACAGTTGTAGTGTACATGCACATACATTTCAAAATATAAACGTAATCTATTTATCAAACTGTTAAATAACGTTAAGTCACAATTCGTATTAGCTTTTTGTCATCTTTAAATATGTATCTGTTTTTGCTCGATTGAAAATAATTGTTTGTTTGTTTGGGTGTTAAGCGTCATGTTGATGCCATTAAGTGTTAACAGACGATTATTTAACCTAACCACTCTTTCCTGGAAAATTGGAAACGAGTACTCGAGCATATCCATATCCAAAAATATATTTCCCACTTGAATCAGCGACGAGAGACGAATGACAATGAGACCGTTGCACAATGTCGAACAGTTAAACCTGTCTTCAGCAGCACTCAATGTTAAAGAGCAGAAATGACCACTTAAGGCAGATGGCTGCTTAATATTGTCCAATTAAAACTAAAATGACACATATAATAACTGAAAATATCGCAGTTTAACTGGTTGCTTAATAAAGGCGACCACTATCGCAGGTTTGATTGTGTATATCAGTCGTCAAGGAGAATGTGGTTGGGCGGCAATTGGAACTAACGCTTCCCTGAATTGATAATTAGGCGTGCTACCTACTGAGCTAACCGTACCGGACAGAAATGTGTAGCTAGTTTGCTAAATACTCCCGGGTCCGCTTCCTGGAAAGAACAAGCTCTTGGTGTTGTTTCTGTGAGGAATATGCCGTTGTTATTAACAATTACACAAACGCACACATATTTACAATTGTACTCGAGGTCTTACTACACTGTCCCCGTTACACTGTCGATAATGATTGTACTAAACTTTTTTTTAGATAAATTTTGAAGTAAGCCTCGAACTTATATGAACCGCTCTCGAATCCGCTGCCTGTGCTGAACCATTTTTGAGTGTTGTTTTCGAGAGGTCTACGGGTCGGGCCGAAATTCGAACCCGGAACCTCTAGCGTGAGTGACCAACAATTTATAATGTCTTATTGCAGTATATGCTCTGACGGCCTTTGCTCTACTCATCTGTAGCAAGAAACCGCAATTAATATGCAACTACTATGAACCATTTTAAAAAGCCAAATTACATACTTAGAACTTTTCAAAGTGTAACACACATGTTACCGTGGCATAAAAAATGGTGCAACTGTGTAGTGAGGCGTATGGAATACGAGTTTAGCAGTACAGAGACATGTTAAAATACTGGTCACTAGACAACATCCTTGTAAAATATAAATATTAATCTAAACATACAGTTGTAGTGTACATGCACATACATTTCAAAATATAAACGTAATTTATTTATCAAACTGTTAAATAACGTTAAGTCACAATTCGTATTAGCTTTTTGTCATCTTTAAATATGTATCTGTTTTTGCTCGATTGAAAATAATTGTTTGTTTGTTTGGGTGTTAAGCGTCATGTTGATGCCATTAAGTGTTAACAGACGATTATTTAACCTAACCACTCTTTCTTGGAAAATTGGAAACGAGTACTCGAGCATATCCATATCCGAAAATAAATTTCCCACTTGAATCAGCGATGAGAGACGAATGCCAATGAGACCGTGGCACAATGTCGAACAGCTAAACCTGTCTTCAGCAGCCACTCAATGTTAAAGAGCAGAAATGACCACTTAAGGCAGATGGCTGCTTAATATTGTCCAATTAAAACTAAAATGACACAAATGATAACTGAAAATATCGCAGTTTAAGTGGTTGCTTAATAGAGGCAACCACTATCGCAGGTTTGATTGTGTATATCAGTCGTCAAGGAGAATGTGGTTGGACGGCGATTGGAACTAACGCTTCCCTGAATTGATAATTAGGCGTGCTACCTACTGAGCTAACCGTACCGGACAGAAATGTGTAGCTAGTTTGCTAAATACTCCCGGGTCCGCTTCCTGGAAAGGACAAGCTCTTGGTGTTGTTTCTGTGAGGAATATGCCGTAGTTATTAACAACTACACAAACACACACATATTTACAATAATTGTACTCGAGGTCTTACTACACTGTCCCCGTTACACTGTCGATAATGATTGTACTAAACTTTTTTTTAGATAAATTTTGAAGTAAGCCTCGAACTTATATGAGCCGCTCTCGAGTCCGCTGCCTGTGCTGAACCATTTTTGAGTGTTGTTTTCGAGAGGTCTACGGGTCGGGCCGAAATTCGAACCCGCAACCTCTAGCGTGAGTGACCAACAATTTATTCCTTGCGTTATCTTCCGATTTTTATTCTATGTTTTATATAATAAAATGATTGGCTCTTACACGCCGGTTATCCACAATGGAAAGTAATTTTTTTAAAATAGTTTGCCCATAGCAGAAATGTATCCGCTCATCAAATTGATTATATAAATTGTATTTTGGAAAAAAAAATTCAAAACCCTTGGTGTCCTGTCACTGTATATACTGTCCCATCACTTCCTTTACTCTGCAACAAGAACAATTTATTCACATTTTTTTTAAAATCCTTTGAAAATATTTCAAGCCAAAATACTTAGGGCCTGTCATTGTGATAACGTGACTTGCAAGGGGCGCAATACAGTATTACTCGTCAAGTTAATTGTTAAAAGTTATCTCCCTGTTTTTTTAACCAATATCTCTCTCTCTCTCTCTCTCTCTCTCTCTCTCTCTCTCTCTCTCTCTCTCTCTCTCTCTCTCTCTCTCTCTCTCTCTCTCTCTCTCTCTCTCTCTATATATATATATATATTACATATATGGAGATAATTATTTGTGAACAACCAGATATAAACGTACAGACAAATTATCTCCATATTCGAGGGGTGATCCAGAAGTTCATGGACAACTTTAATAAAACCCGTATTCATGCAAGTACATCGCTATGTTTTGCACAGCTTAAGATTTTGTGTAATTTTCATCGATGTACAGAATTTTAGCACATTTCTTAAGTTAATAAAAATGTTATGGTCTCCATAGCAACATGCATACATGGTTAGTGCCGCAGCTCAAAGTGTTGAACAATTTCACAGATAAATATTTGAAAAATAACAATGATTTCCCTGTAAAACTCGCGGTAAATCATATATTATTGATGACATTTCATCAATGTCTACATTGGTCATTCCAGTAATAGTATGGCGCGCAAGTGTTAGGAGTTTGAACAAACTTACATAAAAAAGGCAAACTCGTTAATAAGCAAAACTTCTGTCTGAGGAAAAGTAGAAACAACGAGCTTTGTGTCAATATTAGCAAAAGTCTGATCCAGGTGATATATATGCTTAGTAAAGCTCCGAGAATGTTATTTGTAGTGTGTTTTGTAGTCTTTAAATTGCACAAACGGTACAGTGAGGAACAAGAAACAATAATGGATGATAAACATGTGTGATCTCCCTGTGTCAAAACCGCGTCAACGTCACATCAACCTGGTAAAAGGTGCCTCAATAAGGATCGCCATAATACAATTCATGAACTATGCTATGAACTAAGTATACGTTACGGTACAGTGCACATGGTAATTAAGAATGAATAACATGCAAGTCCTTAGAGTGATCAAAGGGTTCCACGATTGCTAATATGTATGAGTTGAGCGACAAGCAAGAGTAGGGAAATTACTTGTGAAATGACGTCGCGACGACATAACGTAAATATGACCTGCGTCCGATAGTCGTACAAGACATTTTTGAAAGACATGTAACTATTTTATTTGAATATATATTTTTTTATATTTAGCGTACGGTTTGAAGTGATGTTAAATATAATACCTATAAAACTCCAAATAAATTCGACATGTCCTCTTCATATAATGAGGTTTGTTCACGAACTACTGGATAAATATGGTGATAATTATTTGCGAACAACCAGTCATAAATGTACACACCAGACTACGGCAGGCGAGCCTAGCTGCAATGCAAATCATAGACACAATATCAAGGCTAACAAACCATATATATAAGTTCATATCGACAGCATGCAGATATATTTTTAAAATAGTGTTAAGTTGAAATCTATTAAATAAAAACTGATGAAACTAAAATACAAGTATATTACATTATAAGTGTAGTTAAGCACATGTGAAAATAATGATAATAATATGTTTTAACAAATCACCATGGTTACACCATTTTCCAAATAATTGAAATTAAGATTTGTATACATACGTGGGTATTTAAATTAGTCCTCTGAAGCCAAGTTGTCTATTCGCTATCTCACCGTTAAGGTTGCAGGTTCGAGTCCCTCTCGCTCCATCAATTTTATGTGAGAAAGTTTGCCAGTAGCTGTTATTTGTTGAAGGACGGTGGTTCTACTCAGACTTATTCTGAGGTCTTACTCCGCCAATAGTTTATGGTTTTAAACTTATTTTATTTTACTTCGATTGTGAAACAAGTTCTTACTACTTAGACAAATCACGCTCGAAATCTTCCTGGGTAGAACCAGTACAAAGCATATGCGAAAAAAAAAGTATTGCTCAAGAACACCACACATAGCCGTGTCTCAGGATCGAACATAAGACCCTTCGATCATGGGTTCGGTGCTTTACCACTCGACCACGCGCTCGTTCAATAAAACTGGATATGTCATATATACATATAACCTTAAATGCTTTGAAAATGGCGTTAAACCCCATAAACAAATTGCATATCGACACCGTGTAGATAAATCATTTTCACATAACGTTAAGTAGAAATATATCAATTATGCCGAGCAAGCCTTCGATATTATAAAAGCTTTAGAAATCCAATTTATGCGCCGTGCTTATAATATTTAAAAGCATCTATTCATCCGCGTCAGATATTTTTGATCATCACTGTATGTCATAAAAGCGTCTGGCGATGCTCACTATATTTTGAATAAGCAAATTATTAAAATGCAAATTCATCTCAAACATCAAATTCAATATCGCTGATTCTATTGAAACATGGACGGTAATTTATGCAGCTCATCACACTTTAACCCTCTTGCATATTGATGAGATGGCATATAAATATAAATAAACGTTTAATTGCGTAAATTTAATATGAAATAAGGCACTGCCTAAAAGGGGATTTATCAATTTCAATCAACGTATATGTAGATTATTTAATATCAGTGTGTCAGGATAAGATTTATAACTGTTAAGATAATAAATTACGATGAAGTTAAAAAGAAAATATAGCATTTTTATTGTTACATATACGACCCAAAAAATAAGTCCGTTTGTAAGTCCATGTGTATCAGTCTGCTATTTGCCTTGGAACAAAGAATTATATAGAATCTATGTAGGTCCTTGCTTGGATGGTGAATATTTGCTGTCGTAACCATCAGTTACCAAAGATAAAGCAGGACTTGTTAAAACTTATTTATTTTTACTTCGATTGTAAAACTTAGACAAATCTCGCTCGAAGATTTCCCGGTTAGATCCAGTACTAAGCATATGCGGGAAAGTCTTGCTTAAGGACACCTCACAAAGCCGTGGTTGAGAAACGGACCCACGACCCTCTGATCATGGGTTCGGTACTCTACCACTGAACCATGCGCTCTGCACAAAGAAAGATAACCAAGTAACCAGAAATAAAAACATGTTTTTTTTAGTAATTCTTAAATTATGAAAAAAGTAACCAGCGATAGAGACATTTTTTTTATATTTTTAATTTTAACTACAATGTGAAAAATTATTTAGCATAAATGTTTTTTTTTCTAGGATACCAAAGACATATAACACGTTACCTCAGTTACCAAAGGTATAAAGCGGTACACTAATAGACTTACTTACGAAGAGGTGCTGCTTTTGTGTCAAATCTTTTTTTGTTTAGGGAATAAATTGCCATCAAATATTTTTAATGTGTTTCACAAATTATATATCAGTGTAACAGTCTTTTTAAATGGTATACATTTATACTTAATTTTTCAAATTCAGTTGAATCAGTGACATAAACCAGTCACTGGTTGAATAATCCACTTTTTGAAATATCACAAAAAGATTATGTATATGGGGTGATGTTTTACTTTTTAACCATAACAAAAGATATCACTTATTCAAATAGGTGATATCACTTATTTGAATAGAGGATATCACTTATTCATATTCAAATAAGTGATATCACTTGTACGAATATAATTTTATGATATTTCCTATTCGAATATGTGATATCACCTAATCGATTAAGAAATATCATTTATAATGGTTGAATACCCGGTAGTAAAACAATAACCCAGAGATGTACATATTTGGGTGCAGTCCTTAAAGAATTATTTGGTAAAATAATTTGTACAGAATGTTTTATACAACACTAACATTCATATTATAGTTCTGACTGATAGTATCCTGTGTCTAGGTTGTTGCTGTTTACAACAAATGGTTTTTATAAAGGAGACCACTAACACAGGTTTAACTATAATGTCAGTGACTTAATGTATATGAGACATTTTATTGTAAACAAACATATCTTGTGGTATTTCTCTGTTATTATCCTCTCTTCTGTTTAACTTACTTTCATTAGTACATCATTGTAACATTTTGAGACTGGTTTTGAGTCCAACCTGGTTGTCTGTATGTAATCAAGTAATAGTTCTAGCTGCCACATTCTATTAGCATCAAATAGCTTTAAGCCCCTACCAATTGTATTGTCTTATATATATATATTAATTATTACCTGTGTTAATTGGCAATGAGCACTCATGTGTACAGTCTTAGTAAAGAAATGTCGACATTGTAATTACACCATCTATTACACCTTTATTAAAAGTTTGACCAGTAAAATGGAGTTTTTAGTTTGTACAACTTCGTAAGTATGTCAATATCCCCACCAGGACTTGAACCTGGAGCTCTTTTCATGCAGAAAAGTGTGCTAGCTTACTCTATAGAGATGTACACCGACACCTCCAACCAAGTGTACATTACTTTATCTGAATATGTGCTAACAAAGGTCACATTTAAAAATTGTTTGTTTGCCACGTCCATCCCATACCAGATAGGAGGTGGGTAGCTAGGGGATTTTTTTTAATTAGCAATTAATCCGAAAATCCTTTTAAAGGATAGGGACAGAGAAAGGACAGGCAAAGACCTAGAATATATTGAATGAACAACAATATTTTTTAAGGGTGAGGGGGTTAAAAAAAGTTACCTGAAAAAAGATATCTGTAAAATGTTCTTAAGAAGCAAGATAATATTAGTTGCCTTGGTATTTTCATACAGATAAAAACAAACATATCCACAGAGATATGTTTTCCCTGTCTGCAAGTCTGTTACTATGTTTTCAACTGCTGCATCACTAGCTGTCGCAATAGTCTGCCACTATGTTGTCAATCGGTGCATTATTAGCTGTCGCAATAGTCTGCCACTATGTTGTTAACCTGTGCATCACTAGCTGTTGCAATAGGCTGCCACCATGTTTTCAACTGGTGCATCACTAGCTGTCGCAATAGTCTGCCACTATGTTGTCAACCGGTGCATCACTAGCTGTCGCAATAGTCTGTCACTATGTTGTCAACCGGTGCATCACTAGCTGTCGCAATAGTCTGCCACTATGTTGTCAACCGGTGCATCACTAGCTGTTGCAATAGGCTGCCACCATGTTGTCAACCGGTGCATCACTCTCTCGCTGTCACAATAGACTGATACTATATTGTCAACCGGTGCATCACTAGCTTGAACAATAGTCTGATACTTTGTTGTCAACTGATGTATCACTTGCTGTCGCAATTGTCTGATACTATGTTGTCAACCGATGTATCACTAGCTGTCGCAATAGTCTGTCACTATGTCGTCAACTGGTGTATGACTAGCTGTCGCAGTAGTCTGCCACTATGTTGTCAACCGGTGCATCACTAGCTGAGGCAATAGTCTGTCACCATGGTGTCAACCGGTGCATCACTAGCTGTCGCAAAAGTCTGCCACTATGTTGTCAACCGGTGCATCACTCACTACTTATCACAATAGACTGATACTATATTGTCAACCGGTGAATCACTAGCTGTCGCAATAGTCAGCAACTATGTTGTCAGCCGGTGCGTCACTACCTGTAGCAAAAATCTGCCACTATGTTGTCAACGGGTGTGTCACTAGATGTCCAGTAGTCTGCCATTAAGTTGTCGACCGGTGCATCGCTAGCTGTCGCAATAGTCTGCCACTATGTTGTCAACAGAGCACAGCTGCCATAATATCTTAGGCCAAATCAGTGCATGTCTACTAATCACAGAGCACATCTGTCACAATAGTTATGGCTATTATTCAATGCATTCAATAATGCCATAACAATACTTCCGCAACATCTTATGCAGTACCAGTGCATATAATACTCACAGAACACAGCATATATTTGATGAATAGATATGATTATGGTAAAAACTGATTTATTTTAGCTAAATCAGTTAAGTCATTTGAATAACTTTTTTCTATATGTAACGTGTCAAGAGACGTTATTATTCACAACCAAACAGGTGCCATGAGGTAGTCATTTTCCTTGTATAAATAAATGTTTATTTGAGAAGAAACTTTATAACTGGTGTTTCGTACAGGAAAACGTTTTATAAACAATCAAATCACTCAGCAGTTTTTTTTTGTAATATTATAAACACGTGTTTGTGTTTGATGGTTTGCCGCATCATATTGCAACACTTTTGTGCTTCTGCCTTTCGATTTCGAATTAAAACAATAAATCCAATACGACTATCATCGCACACCCGCATTTTTTTTTACATTTTATATGTTTATAGATCACTGCAAAATTATATTTTAACAGATCAAATAATTACTCGTTCATTCAAAATGTTAAAAATAAATTGTGTTGCAAACGTTAATCTGACACAAATGGCACTCATTTACGTTCGCCAATATGATCGGGCCTTATTCGTGAGATCGGCACGATGCTGGTTTAATATTGTTTTGGCTTCGGTGTATCAACTGTTACAGTGATACCAATATTTACGTTCGGACAACGAAAATTAACTTACGGACATGCACGGAATATTCATGATTGTCGGGTAAATTATAAAACACAATAACACTAGTTTATTCTTATTATATAAGCCACTGGTTTATTGTTCGGCTATATATGATTGGTTGGTTGGTGGTATGGCGTTAAGCGTCGCTTTCAACACCTTTTCAAGATACAAGATACAAGATACAAGATGTTTTATTGAGTAAATAAAGGCCTCCGGCCCAAAATACAACAGTAATTATTGATCATTGATGTTTTACAAAGTTGTGTTACAATATATTAAATATACATTTGAAGTGTCTGAAAACTGGTACAGTATATAATGTGGAACTATGTTTTATCTATAATTTCAAACAGTTTTGTTATAAAAAGAGCAATTTTTCTAATAGTCTCTGGATTCTCGCTTTGAAGCAATCGATAAAAATCTGCATGTTCTGAATGCCCTATATCAGTCGTATCGCGACGGTGTCAACTTAAGACAGTATTCTAAGCGCTGCTACACTGGAGCATCATGCTACAAACACATGGTTTAGTACCATACCGAGTCACATTATACTGACACCGGGTCGACCAGACCTAGAACTAACATCTAAATGCTGATCGCCAAGCGAGGAAGCTTCTTGTACCATTTTTCAAGTCTTTGGAATGACCCGACCGGAGATTGAACTCACAACCTTTCGCATGCGGGACGGACGCTCTGCCCCTAGACAACCGCTGCGGTTCGGTTATATTGAAGACCAGTTTGCTGACAACAGAACTTTGCCCTTAACTTGAAAAATAATCGTGTAACAGGTTACTTATCAAGTGTAAGTTATGAAAGTTATCAAATTCAATATACATTTTATATCACAGTTTTACAATTTTAGTTGTGCAGTTTTAACAAGCAACTGTAGTAGACAATTGAACGGATGATGGATTTCAAATAAAAAAAAACAACGTATTTTGTTCGTTGTAGAACAGCAATGAACTTGTGCATATTTCAAATTCCCTTCAGTACAAATATAAATTCAGAAAATTCACCAAACAGTGCTACGTGTGTAGTAAACCTATAAACAAGCAAATCAATAATTTAAAAGCAGGTGTAAAATCCCGCCGTGAACACACGTCCAATCACGAACCGCGACTAATCATGCATGTAACTATCTCAACTAGCGGCAAAACAACTCCAAATGGTAGATATTTATTATTTGCATTGACAAAGCAAGTAGGTTAGTGTGTGGATTTTAAAATTAGACATTAAACGTTAGAGTCGTAGTAAATGGATACATGTGGCTCTTGGACGAAAAACGCTGCTGATAAAATAATTGTGAGAAGGTTATGTAATTGAAATTATCATATAAATCGTGATTTAAAACACGTGAGATATGCTGAGTAGAGTGAAAAGAGTATTCAAACTTATTATTTTGTTGAATTTACTTTTTCTTGTTATTTATTTAATTTCTCAACTGAATATTTGGAAAGGAACTTCCTATAACTTGAAAGAACAACACGTGCAAAATACCACCCCTAAATACCATGTTTCACAAGGAACAATGTCACTGAAAAGTGAAAAAAGCTCATGCCCTGGAATAAGATACCCGGCCTCGTTATTGAAAGGTGACACGTGGTACGGGGTGGATGATATGAATCACGCGTACGTGTTCTCCGCCTATCACGACGAAAAGGAGCCAAGCGTCTTAAGGATAATTGGAGTTTTTACTGGAAAACAACGTTATGTGTGTCAGCTTTGGTATAAATCGACGAACAACGAAATTTCTCTGAGAGAAACCAATGCTTTAATAAATGCATACGGGGAAGGTCATCTGAGAAGGTTAGCATGTATTTTGTTTGTAAATCACTTAACGAGGATCTTACATGAGTGCTTATTTATTATTGCATCTATTAAACGAGTTGAAAAAAATATATTATGCCAGGCCCTGTCGAGTATTATATCAATTTTCCCAACGAGTCTGACAAATTCTATGATAAATGAGCACGAATGTAAGATTCGTTTTAACTAAACAAAATAACATTTACCATGTATTCAACAAATAACCTCAATAAGGAAAGAAAAAGAATTGGGCATATTCATTTCCGTGTTTCATCATATGACGTAACGTCTCAAAATAACGTCATTTAACTGTGACAGATCGACGTCATTTATAAAATCGGGCGGGTAGGAAAAAACGTTGGCAGTTTATGTACAAGAGCCGAGTAAAACGGAAAACACCGATCGATGAATCGGAAGTGATATTACACTAGGACCAGTTAATATAAAACCTATATCATGGATAAAAATAACGAGGGATGCTGCTGTCATCACAATTTGCATAAGATGCAAAAACACCTATGGCGATGTTTTAGTTTGGCGAAGTTAAATCACACAGGCACTGGGCTCTTGGTCCGAAACCCTACAGGTACATCAAACAAATTGTATATAATCAGAGCAAATATCTTGTAAAATATAGCCGAATCGCTTTAGCTCTGTCGGTAATGCGCTTGACTATAAAATCCAGCGACCGTAAGTTTGAATCGCTGCCTCGCTAGTTATTGGCGGGAATGGGCGTACTCGAGTACTGGTTAACCTTTTAGGATCACAGAAAAAAGAGTAGTTATTTTAATTTATCGTCTGTTAGCCCTCGATGATATAAAAATGACGCTAAATATTATGAAAATAACAACTTATCGCAATATGTACGAATCAGCGATTGCTTTTTCTATAAGAAGTCTGAGTGAATTTATTTTATTTATTGTGGCATAAAAGTGTATGCATTTTTATCAATTTTAATAATTGTTGTATTTTTTAAAACATTTATAGCGCTTTCCCCCTGATATACTCCCTTTAAATTGTATACAAAAAGATACTCACATCGCCAAAACAATCGGTAAATGTTTTCGAAAAATTAATTACACCAATTTTGAATTGCGACTGTAAATTTGATAAAAAGTTTCAGCTGTTAAAGTTAAAAGAGAACAACGAGTAATAGGTATTAAAGAGAACAACGAATAATTGGTATTAAAAAACAACTCGGAATGATTTTGTATGGTGAATTTGGCAGACGATTTCTATCAAATATTTGTTAAAATACTGAAAGCAAACGGTTCAAAGTAGATTTGTTCATGAAAACTGTCTGTAACACACGTTTAAGTGATTTATAGGTATATTATGAATCACATAATACTAGGAACTATGTCATGTAACTATAACACAACTACTGATCAAATTTGTATATTGTGGGACAAGTAGAACGGAGCTAAACGCAAAATCTAAACACTTCGCAGGCCAAGTTTAGTAATTGTTGATGTCAATTATCCCTTAATGCCTTAAACTAATCAAAGTTCTGATGAACACAACTTACCTGACATTTTGTAATTGTTTATACTTAAGGATTAAAAGCCGAATTTTTTGTTATCATGAGGTGAAAACATTAGGCCGGTTTAATGTCCGTGAAGCCCGAACGGCTTCTCGGCAACATTAAACTAGCCTAATGTTTTTCATCACCCGATGAAAACTTAAAATTCGGCTTTATTTTTGTAATTTTGATATTTAAAATGCAAATTATACGCATTAAACCGCCAAGTCAATGTCATGAATGTAACGGCGACGTTGTCAATATACTGAATATGTGCGCGCATTTGTAGGACAACTTACAGCAAATGTCACGTGAAACTAACGGCAACGTGACGTCTCACCAGCAAAACAAAATCGTGCAACCAATGAAATGCAAACTGATCTTTTTAAGTTCCACCAAGCTGCAAATGTTTTCCATTGGAAAATGAAATGCAATTAATAACTATAGTTCATTTAGGCCGACTGCAGTAAAAATGTAGATATAAATATGTGAACTCTAGAACATTTTCGGAAACATTTTTGGGGCTTTTTATTGGCATTTTTTTATCACAATACATCGGTTTCTATTTATATTGCAAGGAAGTCAGATGGAAAGGAAAGACCTTGCTAATTTATTTCTGTCAGTGATCAAAGGAAAGTTGCCAAGTTTCTAATCAAAGTGTTTTAAAAAAGAAGAAACTTAGTTTGCAATAATTAATAACTGCATTTATTAATCGAGAATAATTTGTTTATTTGTAATGAATAAACAATAATTCCTATAAATTCTGTAAAACAACTTGCTGGCAGGCAGGCTGGCTGACTGGCTGGCTCGCTCGCTCGCTCGCTCGCTCGCTCGCTCACTCACTCACTCACTCACTCACTCACTCACTCACTCACCACTCACTCACTCACTCATTCATTCATTCATTCATTCATTCACTCACACAAATACTCACTCACTCACTCATCACTCATTAATCACTCATCCCTCACTCACTCACTTACTTAATATTATTAACTTACTCACTAAATTCACTCACTCAACCAATCATTGACTCACTAATTTCACTCACTTACTCATATAAATAACTTTTAAATATACATTAATTTTGTCTATGTCATACTTTCAGGTATACTACATGTAATTTCAACTGTGAACTACCGAGTAAAGATATTCCAACGACCGTTTCTCTTGTCACAAAAAGCTGCCAAACGCCGAGAAATCTGATTCCAGTGAAAACAATTCGGCAACCGAAATATGAAAGAAATTTCACTGTGTGCGTGAAACCCTTAAATTTTAGATACGGCCGTGCGTATGAACTTGTAGAATGGATTGAGGTAAACCGAATCCTCGGAGCAGAAAAAATCTTAATTTATAATTACTCGTCTGCAGCAAATGTCGTTAAAATTTTGGATGAATACATTAAAGAGGACCTTGTGGAAGTCATTCAATGGCGACTACCTATGAATGTTCAGCAATGGCCGCCGACAAAAGAAACGGTGGAAATACACGAATTCGGTCTTGTCGCAGCAGTCAATGACTGTCTTTTCAGAATTCGGGAAAAGTCTAGATTTTTAGTTTTCGTTGATGTTGATGAATTTATAATTCCTCGGTCTCCCAGTAGCCTAACTTGGAACGACATGATGTCTGAACTTCCAAAACACAACGCGTACTATTTTTCAAATGTATTTTTCAGAAAAGAATGGGATAGCACTGAGAATACGTTTTCTAGAAAAAAATACAGCGGAAAAGTATAACCTGGTCACTTTACTAAAAACTAAGAAGGAGGAGAATATATGGACACCACCCGCAAGATCAAAATATATCGTCCGGACAGACTCAGTGATAGATTTAGGAAACCATCATGTCTCAAATATCCATACAGTACCGTACGCGGTTCATGTCCATATTGGTCTGTTGCACCACTATAGAAATTGGCAGAAATATGAAGACAAACAAAAGCAGATTATCGATGAAACAATGGTGGATAAATATAAAGATCGAATCATTGATAATGTGTCGAAAATTTGGTTAAAGTTTAAAGATGTTGAATTAGACATACCAATTATTTGATTATTTTTATGATTTTGAAACGTTACACAATTCAGGTCTCAATACACAATTAAATGTTGTTCTTTGTTCCATATAAAATAACGTAAAGTCAGTGTGGTGACACCCTAAGATGCTTTTTTTTTCTGAAAAATAGTCCACAAATGCTCATAAATACATACATATGTTAAAATCCTATATAAGTCACTGCTTTAACAGCAGTGATGTCTTAATGCAGTATATGCTTTGTCAGCTTCCTTTACTCTCCTGCAGCAAGAAATCACAGCCTCTAGGATCCATTTTGAAACAAACTATTTCAAACCAAATTACATATGACTTTTTGTGCAAGAATCATGTTACCTTCAAAACAAGGGACACAACCTTAACGAATTCATTGAGTGGAATGAACGCTAAAAGGGTCACGTAATAGCAATACGCATTTCGACAAAAAGTTAAGTTACATGAAAACTTATTAGAAACATAAGAATTAAATTTAGGGACTTTTAAATGAAGCTGACCATAGACTATACAGGTGAGAGGAGGGGGCGGGTTGGGTTGTGTGTGTAGGTGTGTTGGGGTGTGGCCTATGTAATGTCTAGATATGACTATGCCTATATATGCCGATGATGTTATATTCATTCAAAACAACAACAAAACAATGTTCAATTGATACTTCACTCTGGATGAAAATTCGAGAAAAATGAAAGTGATGACAACATTTGAAAAAGACATAAATTGCTGACTGAGTGCAATTACTGATTTTTTAAAACGTCACTAACTAATGTAGCCTCCGTCGTTACGAATGAATTCCTGAATATGTCATCTCTATGAGCTTGCGTAAGATGAATGAGCGTGTTTTGCAGCAATACAGGTACTTGTTGCCAAAATTTATAGTAGCCTATATTTTTATATATACATTTTCCATTGATATGAATACCAAAGTCATCTGTAGACTATGTGGATATCCTGCTTACGTACTAAATGCTGAAATGTGAAGACATAATGTATTCAATATGATAAAAGAACTGATTGTTAGAATGATATAGATGAAGAATTTCGATTTTCCTGTCATTAATAGTTTTCTATAAACGTTTCGTTTATCATCTCCGAGCACCGTTGTCAAGAGATATGTCTTCAAGCTATTGACAATTATAACAACTCGTTTAACAGAGGCGTTCCTAGATGTTTTTTAGTATACGTCCTTGGGAGGGGGTTGTCCCCCTTGTACTTGCGTTGGTTGGGGTCCTCCCTCGAGACTTTTTAATAGAACTGCAAATGAGTAGTTTTAGCGACTTTGACACGAACTGGGAGGTCATTCCAATTGCCCGAACATACACGGGTTTTCTTTTTCCTAATGCATGAACCTCTTACACCATACCTCCCTTCGGCTTCATCTTTGGTTCATTTTTTCAACAGGTAAACTCGATGCGACGACAATAAGATGTCACGATACTGACAAAGCGATAGCGCGATGGAACACTGTATATATGATTAACGCCATTTTTACAGGATATATATGGCAGTCAATTGTATTGAAGACCTTAGAATCAACCTGGGTAGAACTAACATTCTGAGGTCTGAGCAATGACACTGGATATACCATATATAACTTGAACTGTATTGGAAATGACGTTAAACCCCATTGAACAAGAAAAAAAAAAGAAAAAAAATATATACTGTAAGAGAATTTATGAGGATTTTTCAAACTTTTAAAATTGGCTAAAAACATTTTTTTTTCAATATATCATGCCTATATATTAATCTATGCCAATATTATATCTACTTTATATTTCTACATGCCAAATTAATATATTAAAAAGGGATTCCTAACCTGATCTAAGCGCCTAGGTTAGACTAAAATAGATTTCACGCTTAAAAGTGCAACATATTTTGTGACGTATAAAATGCTTTCTTTTGATTTCAATTTGATCCGTAATGCACTGGAGCGAATCCAGGATTTCAGTTTAGAGATAAATCTGAACAGCAACACATGTTTTTCAGTAGAAGTATAGCGAATTTTGATAAAATATAGGAGTTAATTGGGAGAGGCGTAGGCTGTTTTTTAATGAAGATCCGCCACAGGCGCACACGTAGTAAAAATTGTTACTAGTCCGAATGACGTCAATCAGTATTAAGTGGTGTCTATTTTTAGAATGGGGATTTCGTTTCAAGTTAACCACTCCAATATAGATATCGATTTTGTCACGTTTTGACAAACGAAACCATTCGGATTTTATTTATTAATGATAATGGGATGCTGTTTATCCATTTTAATAATTATTTTATTTTTTAAGACATGTATAGCATTTATTACTGAAATACCCCCTTTAATACAATATTTTCAGTGTACTATGTTGTTTAATATCTCATCCTTAAATTTGAACTCATAATATATTCATCAATTTATAATAATATCGTTGCTTTAACTATTTATTCACGCAAGATCATTTATTCTATTTTATAGATATGCCTTCAATAAAGTATGGATCTATCCTTTAGTTTGTCTTTTTTCAGGCGACTCTGTCTTGACGTCGATGCTATTTGCGATAAATGTATCGAAAAGGTCTATGGTCTGCAATAGAACAATTTTATAGTCTTCATCGTAGTCACAGGCTTCATGTATTCATGTTTAAAATACTTGCAAATCGGTTTATTTGAATAGTTCATGGGAAATATATATTTTTAAAATAAAATATGAAGCCTTAACTACCATCATTCAACGTTGTTTAATTCAGGAATATAAAAATGAATAATATTGTCTATTTCTTATTCAAACATAACAAGACTGTGCTTAAACAAGCTTTTTAAACATATCGCAAGATATGATAAAATCAATCTATTGAGATATTCACTTCGCCTTAAACACAACACATATCAAATACACATTTAAAACAATCGTGCAAATATTTCGTATTTCATAAAATAGATATTAAAGAGCGCAATCACAAATACACAAATATTCGATGGCCATAGCATTCTTATCATATACAAATGAGGATGCATTAGAGAATTACTTGTTTTGTGAAATTGCAAAAACCTACAACTGGGACAAATCACTCTCGAAGTAGAGTTACTTACCGGAACTTGCATTTTATGTCAATTACACAGAATTGTTTATTTTACTTCAATTGTGAAATAAATTGTTACAACTTACACAGATCACGTTCGAAGTCTTCCTGGGTAGAACCAGTATTAGGCATATGGTATCTTTGCCGTGAAGCTAACTTTCTTAATCACTAGGTACATCTTGACTCGCTCGTAAAGTAGTGGTTCGGTAATATCCTACGGATTCGACATTATTTGGTTAATTTATAGCGAAGTTTGTATTTGTTATGAACATTAACTGGAACTGATTGTATCGTGTTCCTCTTTATTCTCATTTTAAACTTCTCGTTTATTAGTATTATTATTATATTCAGAGGATCTGTACGTACCTTTGTGCATGGTATTTTATTTTTTTATTAACTATTATAACATGATATTTAGGGAGTTACGAGCATTTCAAGACCAAAAAAAAAAGAGCTAATTTTCCATTGATTGCTTTCCGTTAGGACTATCGTGCTATTGCTTTCTCAGCATGCACACTCGATGCCACCACAACACTTTGTCACGATAATGACAAGGCGATAGTACGATGGCCCTTACGGTACACCGTATTATCAATAAACTCCACTTTCAACGCATTACAGGATATACATGGCAATCGATTGTATTGGCGAAGATCCAAGAATCAATCTTGGTAGAACTAACGTATGTTACTGGAAAGCTTTCCGGCATATATGGTTTGGACAATGCTGCGATCGACCCCGCAAAAAGGACATCGGAACGGTAATGTAATGGATAGTGTGTAGGCCGCTTACGTCAGGGGTTGTGGGTTAGACCCCATGTTATACCCGACGCCTCTAAAAAGCACTCAGTACTGGTTGTACCAAGAAAGCGGATTCAAGAGCGGTTCATTTAAGCTTTGAGTTTTCCTAACAATCGAACTAAATAAATTAGTATATAAAAACAAGGTAGACGAACGTAAATGAATCGCCTTGAAAAAATCGCCCACGGAGGACACTTATCATAACTCTTTACTAAATGAAACCCCCATGGCCGAGTGGCGCCGTCTCAATATCACTTACCTCTCACCGCTCAGGTCGTAGGTTCGAGTCACGTTCGCTCCAAAATTTCATGTGAGAAAATTGCTAGTTAATTGCGACAGGACAGTGGTTCTATTCAGAGTCATTCTGAGGTCTGGGTAATGAAACTGGATATGCCATATGTAACTTGAACTGTAATGGAAATGGCGTTAAATCCCATTTAAAAAAAAGAAGAAAAATATACCTGAATATAGTATTTTAAGTGTACCACGTTGTTTAATATCCAATATTTAAATTTGAATTCATATTATATTCATTAATTGATACTAAAATTGTTTCTTTAAATATTTTATTCACACATGACCATTCATTCTTTTTCATTGATATGTTTTCAATAAATTATAGATTTATCCTTTAGTTTGTCTTTTTCCGGCGGCTCTATTTTGACATCGACGCCATTGATGAATGTATCGAGAAGGTCTATGGTCTGCAATAGAACAATTAATTCAATTTTATCACTTTTACTTGTACATAGTCTATCTATTATTTAAATAAAAATCGGGTTATTTGAGTAGTTCATGGGAAGTATTTATTTTGAAAAAGTATGAGACCCTTAACTGCTATCTTTTAACATTGTTTAATTCAGGAATATGAAAATGAATGAAATTGTCTATTTCGTATCAAAATATACATAAACTGTGCTGAAACGATATTTTAAACACCGAAATATACGATAAGATCAATCTATTAGAGTTTCACACTTCACCTTAAACGCAACACATAAACACACATATAAAACAAATTGTGCAAATATTTGATATTTCATCAAATAAATATTTAACAGCAGTAAATCAAAAGTACAATTCTATCCACATTATTCCTAACATATACATATGAGGATGAACTTGAGAATTACTTCTTCTGTGACATCGAAAGTTCCTACAACTGGGACAAATCACGTTCGGAATGTTTCTGGGTAGAACCAGTACTTACGCATATACGATACAGTATCCAGCTTCGGCATACGTGCGAAACATAGCCTTGCCTGAGGATCGGACCTGCGATCCCTGAGGATCGGACCCGCGATCCCCGATCCCCGATACTCTACCACCGGATCATGGGCTCAACAAAACTACTTAAGTTAACATCTTAATAATTAAAAAAAAAAAATATTTAATCAATAAAAAGTACACATATCAACTATATGAAATATATTTCATCCTTCTGAAGTCCTAAAACGTTGTTCATTTGGTCCGATATGACATTTACCATAATCACTGCACGAGTAGAGTTCCTTAGCGGCTCTTTCATTTCATGTCACTAACACAGAATTGTTAAAAACTTATTAATTTTACTTCGATTGTGAAACAAGGTTTTACAACTAAGACAAATCACGCTCGAAGTTTTCCTGGGTAACCAAATACTAGACATATGCTCAAATACACCACACATAGTCGTGCCAAAGGTCGAACCCAAGACCCTCCGATTATTGGTCCGGACCTCTACCATTATACCATACACACAGTTAACCCAGATCGAGTGGTATCATAAAAGCATGCAATAACAAACGTACCTCGTGTTCAACCTCCATCTTTACAATAAAAAAAACACTGGCTCATTTACATTTACAAATGCAGCGGTCTTAATATGACTGCCTTACACACCGCTTGAAAATGTGTTGAAGGTGTTGACGCGCTCTTACCTTAGCGCTTGGATTCCTTCCTGTGGAGAAACCTGCGCTCATTTACACTTACAAATGAAGTTGTCTACATGTTAGTTATATATGGAGGCCGTGTTACAGTGGAAGAGCATCGGACCAAAGACTGGGGGCTCGTGAGCTTGGGAACTGTTAGTTTAGTCGGTAGCATCTCTTATTATCAGTCCAGTTACTCGCAGAGATGGGATGTGCTTGAGTTCTGGTTATTCTTCTAGGATCCCATGAAAGAGTTAGGTTAGCACGTCGTCTGTTAGCCATCGATGATATCAAAAAGACGTTTAATATTCGGACATTCCACATTAATTTATAAGAGAATCCTTTGGTCGTTGACATAAACTGTAGTGCAGCAGGGACATTTTTGAACATTTGGTCAACATCGTCTATACTAATACTCACTTCTTTACCTGCGGCCTGTCTTCTATAATCAGCTTTAATGAAAACTGAAATTACATGAACGAGTATGCTAATAAACATTTATGTAGTTTGGTGGTACAGTTTCATGCTTGCATTATCCGTCATATACATAAACTATATAATGTTTATCATTATGAATAACCATATTTTCTCTTTCATGAGCCGTTAGTTTGGTAATGCACAATTAAAATACCAATACATTATCAGCATTTAAATACCTTATAAGCAAATAATAAATCAACATCAACTATAACAAGAATTTTTTATTTGACATATTTTTAAAAAATAATCGATAAGATAAGATTAATGTGCTTTTTCAATACTTGGCAAAACACACCATTTCCTCACTCACATATTCACTCACATTCTCACTTACATTCTCACTCACTCACTCACTCACTCACTCACTCACTCACTCACTCACTCACTCACTCACTCACTCACTCACTCACTCACTCACTCACTCACTCACTCACTCACTCACTCACTCACTCACTCACTCACTCACTCACTCACTCACTCACTCACTCACTCACTCACTCACTCACTCACTCACTCACTCACTCACCCACCCACTCACTCACTCACTCACCCTCTCACTCACTCACTCACTCACTCACTCACTCACTCACTCACTCACTCTCTCACTCACCCTTTCATTCAATCACTCTCTTTTTTCGCTCAGTTCTAAACGGATGAAGAAGATATTTGACGAATCGATCAGACATTATGGTAAAACTGATTTTATTTAGCTAAATCGGATAAGCCATTTGAATAACTTTTTTTCTATAGATTAACGTGTCAATGGATGTAATTATTCACAACCAAACAGGTGTGATTATGTAGTTATTTCCATTGTATAGGTATATGTATATAACTGGTGATTTCGTACAGGCACACTATTTATTAATCAATCAAAACACTCAGCAGTTTTTGTAATATTATAAACACGTGTTTGTGTTTGATAGTTTGCCGCATCATTGTGCAACAATTTTGTTCTAAATCACTCGGAATAAAACAATAAAACCAATATGGTTGTCATGGCAACGTCTCCTCCCCCCTCTCTCTCTCCCTATCTAGTCTGTCTGTCTCTCTCTTTGTCTCTCTCTCTGTCTGTCTCTCTCTCTCTCTCTCTCTCTCTCTCTATATATATATATATATATATACATATATATATATATATATATATATATATATATATATATATATATATATATATGTATGTATATATATCTCCCCTCTCTCTTTCTCTTTCGTCATTTGTTTTTTATTTGCATTTTTTTTACATTTTGTGTCTTTATAGATTACTGCAATATTATATTTTAGCAGATCAAATAATTACTCGTTCATTTAAAATGTTTAAAAAAAATTGTATTGCGAACGTTTATCTGACACATATGATAAATTCTCCTGTTTATTATATCGAAAATGATAAATATTTATTTAAGAATGATAACCTGTGAGTAGAGTTCCCAGCGCCAGAGTAGAAGATGCTATGATGTTGGATGAGCGAACACTCACATGATTCATGAGACTTCGCCTTACTATGGTCAGTACGATCCCAAACAGCTGAAATGTAAATACATATTGTCCGTAAGGTTTTACCTGGCAGTCTTTAATGTTCGTCAATATGTTCGGGTCTTATTCGTGAGATCGACACGATGCTGGTTTAATATTGTATTGGCTTCGGTGTATCAACTGTTACAGTATTACCAATATTTGTGTTCGGACACCGAAAATTAACTTACGGATATGCACGAAATATTCATGATTGCCGAGTATATTATAACACACAATAACACTAGTTTAATTGCATTATATAGGCCTCTGGTATATTGTACGGTTATATATGATTGGTTGGTTGGTGGTATGGCGTTGAGCGTTGCTATCAACACCTTTTCAGTCGTATCGCGACGGTGTCAACTTAAGACAGTATTCTAAGCGCTGCCACAATGGAGCATCATGCTACAAACACATGGTTTAGTACCATACCGAGTCACATTATACTGACACCGGGTCGACCACACCTAAAACTAACATCTAAATGCTGATCGCCAAACGAGGAAGCTTCTTGTACCATTTTCCAAGTCTTTGGAATGACCAATCCGGGAATCAAACCCATGACCTTTTGTGTGCGGGGTGGATGCTTTACTCTAGACCACCGCTGTGGTTCAGTTATATATGATACCAGTTTGCTGACAACAGAACCTTTGGCTTACAAAATAATCGTGTAACAGGTTACCTATCAAGTGTAAGTTATGAAAGTAAAGTTATCAATTCAATATATATCACAGTTTTACAATTTTAGTTGTACAATTTTAACAAGCAACAGTTTACTATAGTAGAAAATTAGATATAATTCACTTAATGTATATATATTGAACGGATGATCAATTTCAAACAAAAAATAGTATTTTGTTCGTCGTAGAAAGCAATGGAATTGCGCAAATTAATGAAGCTATTGAGACTGTAAAATGAAAATTAAACATTGAGGAAAACATCCACCTGTGCTGATGCATTCAGCAGTCCTGATGACATTCCCTCCGGTTGAGGATAAGTGATTTCAGCAGCGAATTGATATCCCACTGGGAGGTAGCCGTTCATGAAAAAACTAAAATATTAAAACAGGAAGAAAAGTATTACAAAATAAGATTAGATAAGTTATTGCATGAGGCGTAATCTTAACAAGACCTTTCAAGAGCGAGTGACAGCATTGGGAGACTCTGGTGACAGACATATTAATTGGATTTCATATCAGTTATTAAATTAATGATTAAACTGAAATATATATAGGTCTAACCATTCTACCAGTTATTTAAATAATCCAAAATAAACAAAATGATATTGAAATACTTCACCTTCGCTTTAACTGAACAACCAAACATAAGTATAATTATGATTAACAGAAAACGTAGCAATTAAGGAAAAGACACCTCAAAAGTTTATATAACCATTATTCAGACGAAAAAGATATAAACGCAACCTCGATCTTTTCCCTTCTTCATATCAGAAAGCCGGGCCTGCTAATTTTGTTGTTGTTGTATGATGTTTAGCGTCGCTTTCAACAATTTTTCAGTCATATCGCGACGGTGTCTACTTGAGACAGTATTCTAAGCGCTGTCACACTGGAGTATCATGCCGCAGACACATGGTATGATACCCCACGCAGTCACATTATACTGACACCGGGCCGACCAGACCTAGAAATCTCCTCTAAATGCTGAGCGTCAAGCGAGGAAGCTTCGAGTACTATTTTTAAAGTCTTTGGTATGATCCGGCCGGGGATTGAGCCCACGACCTCCCGCATGCGAGGCGGACGCTCTACCATTAGACCACGCCGCGGTCTCGGAACCAATAAACTCAGTCGGTTACGCGTCTGACTATCAATCCAGGGGTTGTGAGTTCATATCCCCGCCCAGCAACAGTCTCCGTGTTGATTGATATACGACATTGTGTCTCATTATCATTCGTCTCTCACCACTGATTCAAGTGGGAAAGTTATCAATTACTTGCGGATATGGGGTGTGCTCGAGTACTGGTTAATCCCAGGAAACAGTGGTTAGGTTAACTGATCGTCTAAAAATGATGCTAAATATTCAATCAATTAATCAATCAATCATATCAGAAAACGATTACAAATAAGAAAGCACCGCAAGATTATTCTTTTACACGAGCGACAGCATGCACATGTGAATGGTGCAAACACTCTGAACACATTACATGAACTTCACAATTTGCTTTCAACAATACTATTGAGCGTTCAAAAGGCCGGAATATATGTGTAACCTTTAAGAAAACGTTATAATGACACAGCACACGATAGCACAAGAACAATCAAAGTTATCAGGAGGCACATACTTTGTACAGTGACCTGTCTATCATATCGATTTAATATGGCCAGTGACAAGCTTCCACACGGTAGGTGTAAAATGTTTGCAGGATATCGTATATAACAGAACGGTCACTAATTGCATGAGATATTACCTTAATAAGACCTGTCATCGGTTGATGTTTAGCATTGATAAACTCTTAAGAAGATCAGTTAAAATTTCTATAACATATTTTTTTTTCAATAAATTATTTAAATAAAAATAATTTCACGTTTGACAAATAGGATTGTGTTTCTTTAACATTAAGTTATCGAAGTATATACTTAAAACAAATTAAAGTGGTAAATTATATATACGCATATAATCTTGTCTTAAGTATATAAAGCTTCTGTTTCATCAATACCTTTTACTTAAATACTTAAAACCGCAAGAGTTTGAATTTTGACTTGTAACTTAAATATTCTTTAATCAATATCAGTGAAACCATGTGCAATATTTTTGGATCCAGTCAAACGTTATAATGATAACCTGGATGAAATTCTTAAACTTCAGTTGTTCAGAATATTTTCATGAAACGGAACCGAGTACATATGCAAAGTTTAAGTATTTAAGTATTTACTACTTACGTTATTGTTGGTGAAACTCGGTTCTGATATCAAAGAATATCAACTACGCTAAAATCAAACAGCAAGTGCACATTATCCTTATCTCGGTGCTATATATAAATAAAATATATCTTATGGTTGCCGCAGAGCTATTCTAAATCCGTGGACTTACCCGAGAGCACCGACTGTTACGAACACAACCCAGATGTAACCAAGATTAATGGTAAAAGTCATGGCGAACATCCCAGCAGTTGCAAACACACAAATTGCCATGGTTGTTGATCTGCAGAAAGAAGTAACAACTCAATTGAATTAAAGCAATGCTTCTTTGGTATTTAAATATTCAACATATTCTATAATAATAAATCTTATTTAAAACCTTCTACATTGACAAAAAAAGCCAAACAAGAATACATTTATTTCGTTCAGTTGTTCAGTCTGCGGCCTTTGTCAAAAGGTTTGATAAAATGAAAATGTCATAAAGCTAAAACATGTCGGCGATTCTAGTATCCATTTAAAAACTCTAAACCATCAATTAAAATCAACTTTATTATGTGACTGTTCTATACTTCATGCTGATATATGTTAACGGGTTCGGGCGATGGAATTTTATATAAATATACTGACAATTAAACTCTAACGATATACCACCCTTTACAAACACTTTCTTATACCTTTAATAACTTTGCATATGTATGTAAATAGCATACGCAACGTGCTGATCTCAATATGAAATTTATGAGAGCCTTAATACAGTTCTGGATATATCTAACAATTCTAACACTCAATAAACAAAAACAACTTTTATACTTGTATGCTCTTGTTCTGTCCAGCCAAATGCCGCCGACAATTGACCCCACAACGCCGGCAATAACGAGGGTCAGACCAACTTGACCGGCACTCTGCTGACCATTCTAAAGAAAGACATTAAAGCTACATACCAAAAAAACAGGGTTCGCTTTATAAGTACAAAATGAAAACAAAAGTTTAAAAACAATACAATTGTTTACGTTGAATAAAGTTGTTTCAAAATGGTTATGAATGACGTGTTTTCATTAAAAGTCCGTTATTGCATATACAAGGGGTGAGGCGTGGGTGGGGGTGGGGGTGGGGGGGGGGGGCTACGCCACGCACACCTGCTAAATACAGAGCTGGAACTTTATTTTTGTTTCGAATGTGGGTACATGTGCAGATTTTATAGTTCCAATCGACCTTTAGCGTATTAGGGGAATCTATTTCCCCGAGGAATATATCAGCGGGACCTTTACAATTCCATATTACCTCAGAACAGATGCACTTATTTCTAAATGTAAACATTACCGGTAATGAAACTGTTCTGAGGTAATCTGGACTGATTTTATAGGTCGTACTGATCTATATATCGATGAAACAGATTCTTCTTATACCTAGAAGGTCGTAGGGAATTATAAAATATACAATTGTACCCACATTTGGAACTAATGTCACTTTTGCAAATTAAATGGATAAGCGCCTTCCATACAAATGAAACATTTTTAGCTCGCCGGGACGAAGTCCAAGGAGAGCTATTGCCATGACCCCGGTGTCTTAGTCGGTGGCGTCTGTAGACACTCAGGTTAAACTTTTGCGTTTAAGTTTAATGTATCTACGCAACCACTCACTGGATGTGAATGAAACTTCGCATGTGTGTTCATCATCATCAATGGAACACAAACACACAAGAACCATAACTCTGGATTGTATTTTGGCACAGTTATGGCCCTTTTTGGACACCCAGAGGCGAGCTTTGTTATCTTCTGACAACTCTTGTTTCTGATACATCTACTAACTAGACTAAATTCTTACCGGAAAATAGTATAAAATGATTGGGTTCATTAAGGTAGCAAACCCATAGTAGCTTCCAGCATTAATTCCTGAAAATAATAAGGTGATAGTTAGTAGAACAACATAGTAGACTTTAAAATATGAATACATCAACCGAACAAAGACCTATCTGCATAAACCAGGGGAATTTAATAAATTCTGTCACTAATGGCCTTCCGTAGAAACAACGCTGCGTAAGAACAGGAAAAACTCGCACAGAATGGGGATGTTTATTCAATACACCTGCGAAATTCTCAATTTAACCCGATTATAATTGACCAAGTTTGTCATTGTTAAACTACACACACTTTATACTATGGCTATATTTCAATAACATAATGAAACCTGAAGAAAAACTCGAAATAAGGGCTTACATAAAGCCCGAGTTTCTTTGCAGTTATCGCCAAACGAGATTTATTCTGAATTATGTCGTATACATGATAGTTCTAATGTACTATTAAGAACAATTTTTCGTTGGGTTAAGAAATTAAAGGGGATTGGAGAGGGGGGTGGGGGGTGGGGGGGGGGGTGGGGGGGGAGTCAGCATAGCCTCCAAGAAGATAACCGCCAAGGTAAGCCTGTTGTTGCAGCAACAAAGGAAAACATTTCAGAAGGCACCGTACATCATAGTCTGACTAACTGTCTGAAATAAAAGACGCTTTGTGTTAGATGGATCCCCCACTTGCTTACATCTGACCAAAAGACCAAGCGTTTAGATTGTGCTAAAAAACTTCTGAAAAAATATAAAAAAGTAGTCCTAGGGAAATATTTGACTTGCTAACTGGGAATATAACTTAGGTTTATTATTTTGAGCTCCTATGGCGCATCAACAACAAACAATGGATTTGTATAATTCTAGCCTGGTCGTCATAGCAAAGAGGACAAGAAGTACCAAGAAGGTTATATATGACATTTTCTTCTATTCTAGTAATCCTGTCGTACAAATTCATTACAAAGAGGATAGACCAATTACAGGCAAGTTTTACAAAGATAAAGTTGTTAAATCTGTCAAAAGTTTTTTTTATCAAAATAAGCGACCAAGTTAAGATGGCATACAGCTTATTCTGATAATACTTCTTCCCACAAAAATTAAAGTGTACAATCTTTTTTAGAACAAGAAAACGTTATTCAGGCTGAACACCTCCCTGTGACTTTTTCCTATTTCCAATGTTAAAAAAAAATGCTCGGAAGCAAAAGGCGATACTACTAGAAGTGCCATTTAGTCTGCAATGTTTCAGTGTCTATACAGTATACCAAGACGAGATAAATTTGCGGCATTTAAGTCGTAAACAGCAATACTTCGAAAGTGTGTAGGTGTGCGGGGAAATACTTTGAAAGGTTTGCCTGAAAAAATCCCGTTCCTTTAAACATCATTAATATCAAAAGATCAGTGACAGAGTATACTGAATGCCCCTCGTACATGAATCCGCTCAGGACAATTATCCTTCCGCAAGTTACTGGTATAATTCCTCACATCAAACGTTTGGACCGAGATGGACTTGAAAGGCATGATCTATGTGCCGCTTTAGATCACTGGGCCATATAATTGCATGTTACGAACGACAGAGCATAAATAAAATACAAAAATGAGGTATTAGCAATATAAGTCTATTTTAGTGTTAATATATTTACACTTATATTTGTATGATCAATTACTTAATACATACGAATCTAAACACAATGCATTAATTGTACAGAATGCATATTCTGAAACAGAAACAACTTGTATATTTTTGATACCTGTAAAGAAATCTAAGCAGTTAAACAATATGGAACGCTATGTGTCATTCGTTATCTAAACACCTTTAAATAAACTAGAGAACGTTAGGTGAAAATATCACACGGTTTTGTAGTTTTATCATTTGTTGTCAAGAGGGAAGAGCAGTGTTCTGTTGTTACATGATAAACATAGAGTGTTTGATAAAATGTTCAAAGACAACTTGCTTTAGCCAGTGCGTGGAAATTAATGACCATATCAAGACAAAGAATCAAACATCAGGTAAAGAGGCCCCGAGCCTCCTCAGAGGTCACATGTCTTTACCAGTTGCACAGGTGTAGTATCACCATTGTAAACAGGCATAATGGCGGTTATAAATAATCCGTCTTTCTTTTTGTCTTTAAATGCATTTTCCCTAGTTTAGCTCTTTATTTATTAGAATGGCATTATTGATGTATTCTGAACATTTTGAAAACATTACCATGTTTGAATTGTGAATTAAGAAAAAAAGCTTTGATGTTTGATGATTTTTGACATACTTTCACTTTGTCAACAGTATACTCACTAAACATTAAACGTTGCCCCCACTTTCTCATCATATTTTAGTAGTGCAGAGGTTGCCAAACAATAAACAGTAAGTTACGTTACTTTCATCAGGGTCTCTCAATATATAACAAACATGCAAACATTTTTTTTTTATACAGAATAAAGAACAAAATGATGGACTTACACCTACATGTATATGTAACAGTAAAACAGAACATCAATTCAATAAATCCTAAATTCATAGTTTAACATATTATATCTATAAAAAAAGAATATGATTGGTTTGGTAATGAAATAAATGGGGAAAATAATTGAAACAAGTGAAAATATAGAGGATCATTATCTGACATCTGAAGTGATATTGTCACAATCAGCGAAACCGCGAGTACTCATACTACATGTAACTTCAGTGTTCACGTGTTAAAATCAATTGATTTTTCAAAGAAACCAGTCGTTTTAATTATTTTATTTCAGCAGTGACTGTATCAATAATATGTTTAGGCGAGTTTTCCGTAATACCTTAAAACACATAAACTATATTGCTATTATGTTCTCGCCTGGCTCCTATTTCACCAACATATACTCAATACTTCAAAACCTTAATCTAAGAAAAGCGAGTGGAGTAATCATGAGCTTAGACTAATTCTTATAAAAGCGCATATTAATTCATTGGTACTGATTATATACTAGATAGATAACCAGTAAAAATTTAGTTAAGTGTTTAAGTATTTAAGTAAAATGTTGGTGAAACAGAAGTCAGGTGTGCTCTACAGACACTCTCAAAGTTCCATAAATGTTGACGTGGTTGCTGTATTCTCTGAATGATCCTTTTGGACATATTTTCTTAGTTTTTGACACTTTAAAGTGAGTATATCAAAATTTTGAAAAATCATGACATATATCCTTTAAAGAAAATATAAAAAAGTACAATGAATATTTCCTCACCATATCCAATCATAAGCAGCATAAATCCCCGGTTTCTGAACAGACCACACAGAGTTGTTCCATACTGTCTACTCTTAACACTCTTGTGTATCAACATCTGGGCTCTGCTTGGTGGAACTGGTGGTTTTTCTTTAAAAGCTGAAAAGAGATATGTGTTAGAAACAGCAAATTAAAAGTACATTAAGCACACATTAAATTCGGAAGACAAACAGAGAAACATGCAATATATGTTGATAGTTTTGTAACAAGACATAAAACAGCAAAATGCTAAATATTTATCGCAAAAAAATACTAAGGAGCTACAGTAGAACTTCTTTGACTCGAACACTGATGGCTGGAACACAACATAAAGCTCGAGCGATTTATCTGGTTCCAGCCGAATACCTATTTCTATGTATGTACAGTTGAACAATACTTGTTCGAAGAACCCTTAAGTCGAACTATTTTGTTCAATCCCGTCGGGTTCGAGTCATCGAAGCTCTACTACATGTTAAGATAATTTGTCATATTGTGATGTACAGTTGCCGGTTTACCACTTCTATGCTTAAGTAAATTTTACTGTTCAAACGAAACAATTTAAACAAGAAACGTGTACGTCTCACACCACTAATACATTTCCCATAGGACTTCATTGTAACATTTATGTCCAAAACACAGTGAAAACAAAATCTGCAGCCCGTGTATGTCAACTATTCGCCCACAATACGGTTCGAACCAACAATTCTGAAATGACACAGAAATGCCCAAAAATTTGGTATCAGTATACAATTTTCAGTGGTGATTTAACACATGGTAGGAAAAAATAAATCACTGTAACACAAATCCATGAAAAAAAAAACAACAAAAAAACCCCAAAGATTTGTTTCTACCTTCATCTGTTGGTCCGGAGTACTTAAAAGAGATAATAGCGGTGTGAGTCTAGTTTTTTAGAAAGTAAAGTGACTTAGATAAGATAATTAGATCTATCTTTCACATACATTGTAAAACAAAAAAAAATCGTACCATTGCTTGTTGTGTGAAGGTTTATCAGTAACATGCGCTCATATCATATTTAAGTTTGCTAATGTGAAGGGTGCACACGATTGTAATGCATGGGCAATAATTGTTGTAAACCGGTCAGTATGTCATCTGTTTTGTAAGATGTTTTAAAGTTTGTGCACCCAACGATACGAACTAACCGCATTTGAACATATTAGAAGCTTGTTTTATCTTAAAGCAAGCTCGGATATGATCAAGATTAGTTAGTATGTGCCGTAGAATGCACATATTTCATAATATTTGATCGGATTTAAGATTCAAAAGTCTTTATTCAATTATTTAAATATATAATGTATTTCACTATAAACAAATTCAAATAATAAATGCAACACATGGCACGTGGATAACATATCAATATTATGTTAGATGCTATTAAATTAGAAATATTATACATTTTACAAGTTTTTGAGGTTGGACAAATAAGAATTAAACACTTAAACATTTTGTCAAATATATACTTGAGTAGATCAACACAAAAAAGATAAATGTATACATTATGTATTTTGTTTAGACAAGGAATTGCGAACACTAAAAGTTTGATGTCATTGGATAAGTTTACACAAATTTAACAAAACTGAATACTTCTTCTTAATTTGCATTAACTCTATGATTTTTAACACACTTTGTCGTTGATTATAATATGATTTAACGGAATATTTTAACTTTTACGGATATTCTGGTAACTAAGACATATTAACACAAAACGATGTTCCACGTCTATGTCGTTAAAGTTACAGAGAGTGCATAAACACACGTTACGTTCAATTCTGTTTTGTGTATTACAACCGGTTTCAACTTTTAACTTATGTGATGATAATCTAAATGTTGACATAGAAATTCTTAATTTTCTTGGAAGAATATCTAAATAATTATCGAATTCCAGAGTAGTTTCTAACATTTTATAAGTACAAAGTGAACGACTGTTTTTTTATTTCATTAAACCGTTTTTGTTTAAACCTATCTAGAACTCTCTCTTTAAAAACAATATGGATGTTTTTAAAGAGAGAGTTTTTATATATATTTTATATTTTCCAAGATGATGATGGAATAATAACTAGGTTTTGATCTTGGCAGTTAAAAGTTGGTGAAAAGAAAAATATCGGTGTTTGATCAGACAAAGTGACATAAACATGTTTACTTTGTTTAAACTATCATACTATTATTTTTTTTTACTCAGAACTGTATTTAATTTACTTTACCTGCAATATACCTGGAAACAGGAAAAGTCTGATTAAGATACTATTAATTATTGATTTAAGAGTCAATAGAATCGGCAACCTAAGACAAATATAGTATTACTATGAGTAGTGTTCATATTACTTACCGATAACTATGACAAAGAAAATAAATGTGGTGCAAGATGCTCCAATATAAAACATGGTACTCAAGTTTCGACCCACGGCGGAGAGGTCGTCGCTGTTTGGAACCAGTAATGGCGAGGTGAAGAAACCTGTAGCGCTTCCTACCTGGATATAAAAAAGGAATGATTGGTTAAATCTTTTAAAAACGTGTTAGTCTATCCCAGAACCTATAATCCTCTGAACCAGGTCCCACAATTCATAGCAATTGAAGGCTTGCTAAACTGTGACGTCATCTAAACGTTCAGTTGAAGCAACTGGCCAATAAAAGTGATCAAATGTGGCTTTCCCAACATTGCTATTTAACGGACTCAATCTTGACAGCTGCTTCTGTACTACAGACGATAATTGTGCTATAGAAAGAATATATGCACGTGCTGACGTGCTGTAAAACACCAGACGTTCATTCTTACGTACAAATGTATTCATCAATTAGAATTCTTAACTGAGTAAACTAAAACTACGGTAAACTATATATAAATATTCTCCAATATACTGAACAAGTACTCCGGGACCGAGTGATCCAAAGTGATACTACAATCTGAAGATTTTTAAATTTAAATCAGTTTGAATGTTTGAATGCATTTGTTATTGATAAGTTTATGAGCTATTGTCTCCCCTATTTAAATCAGGAGCTCCTGTAGAGATCCTTGCATAAAACACAAGTGTTTACGCGGAAAAATAGACTGAACTAGATCTCAATTAAGACAGACATCATAGACAAACTGAAAAACATGGCATATTATCATTAGTTTTAATTTAATGATGCCGTTTATACAATTTGTTGATTGAATTTAACGGAAATCGATGTTAAATAATCCAGTGAACGATGATTGCCAATCTGTGTTACAGAACAAATAATCCAGCGAAGATGCCGTGACAATATACCATGTCGATGATTATTCGAAGGTTTCAAATTAATTGTACAAGAAATACTGCGAGTACTTAGCACAAGGTCTATTGTGATGGTCAGACAAACGAACGGACGGACGAACGGACGAGCGGACGGAAGCTATTACTTTGTCTTTCGCTACGCTTTTCTATTTCCATTATTGATACTTAGTATCACATTGTAAACATACGAGTTTTGCTCTGTTCTTAAAATTCAACATACTTGTATAATGTTCAACAATGCGAGAAATGCAAGAAGTAAAGTCGTTCACAGGTTTATATGATCGACATTGTGATAAAAAAACAAAGGGAAAATTATGTTGACAATGTTCCAATGTGTAACAACCCTACACCCGCTTTTTGTACTATCAATGGAATGTGTAGGAACAACATGTACACAAATTTCTAGATAAAAGGAAATACATTTTAAGCTACAGTACTGGCACATGTTCTCGTCTCATGTTTACACACAGACACGTATGTGCTTGGTAATTTGTACTTATTAAATTGATTTTTGACAGTTGAACTTTATATTCCATTCTCAGTTACAAAATTGTTCAACTACCCTGCTCCCCATCCATTTTAACATTTTGTTAATTGACAACTTTGCAAAGTGTTATATAGTTAATAAATATATACTTGTATCTGAATCTTTTTGAAAGTTGTATTGTAATAATAATTTACATTCTTAGTCACTGAAACCATAATTTAGACATAAACACATCGGGCCTCTCAACACAGTTGAATTTTGTTCTTTGTTCTATATAAAATAAGGTCTAGGATTTCCACGCTAACAATATTCCACATAGAACGTTTTTAAAGTTTATTTTCACAGCAGGAATGTATCCCCACATAAAAATGCACAATGACTGATAGGTTGACTTATTTGGTTAACTTAAAAGAGGATACAGTGACACCATAATATTTTTTTTGAAAAAAAAGAAGTCCTTAAATGCTCATAAATGCATGCATGTGTTAAAATCCTATAAAAGCAATTTTATTTTAAAACACCTGTGATGATTTATTACAGTACAAATGCTATACCAGCTTTTGCTTTACTCATCTGCAGCAAGAAAATTCACCCACTATGAAACATTTTGAAAATATTTCAAACCAAATACAAAGTACGTTTTGTAAGCGGAAGAAGCATGTTGCCATTTGGGGGGTGGGGGGGGGGGGGGGGGGGTCGGAGGGGGACGCAGCTGTATAGTATTTTTTCCTGTGTCAGCTTGTAACAAAGGTGGCTAACAGTGTGATACTTGTTAATTTAATGTTTCCCATTAATAGAACCTGAATATCTATAATATTCTACAGATGTTATTAGGGATCTATAATCACACATGTAGAAGGATGTGTATGAAAGGTCAGCAGGTCAAATGTAAAGGGTCTTAAGTGGGTAGCTATCCGCATCCTGGTGCACCAGGACATAATTCAAGTAGGTATTTGTTAATGATTGGTAATGCAGCTGACCAGTCAATAGTATTATGTACGGTGTCCTGATGGGGGTGGGCATCGCGGTATATCTATTAAATTAGGAAAAAGTCGAAACAACGAAACTACGATGGTGAAAAGTCAAAACAACGAAACAACGATGGTGAAAAGTCGAAACAATGATTGTGAAAGTCGAAACAACGATGGTGAATAGTCACAAAAATGACCACTGCCAATAAACGTGATTATATCGAAATAAGAAATACATTTAACCTGTCGTAGTCTCACAAACTATGCTAAATACACATACGAGTATAGAATGAGTGGTATTGATTAAATATAGGAATAGTAGTTGACAAATATTGAAGTTGAAAATGAGAAATACAAATCGCAACACTTTTTATGGTATTTTGTTTTCATACGGGTGATGTTCTCGACCTTTTTGTAGCAATAAATGACATTTTTTTTCGAGACACATGTGTCGTACAAACATTGTATAGTCGCTATGAAAACGATGATTTTGAGCTTAATTTACGCCTAGTAGATAAGAAAAAAATCGAGTTTGGGTATAAGTGGGCCCTGTTATGTTAATAGTAGCGGTATAATTCACCATATGAATGGGTGAAATTAACTGTAAATGGAGACTTCATACACAGTTGTTCCTTTTCTTTTGAATCACGGGTCCCGTATGTTGAGTTAACTGGATAATAAATGGATATACACTATATACGTGTGCCAAAAAACTCGCGTACAATTTCCTCATGGGTGCAAAAAGTACATAATGTATTGTATTGAAATGCATTAGTAATAATCGTTGCGTTCGAGAAAAAAAATCGTAGAACATATTTATTCATAATCTTAAAGAATGTTTATTTTTATTAATTAAACGGTCCCAAGTGGCTATATACTGTTAAACAGTGGCCAGAATACCTTTTTAAATTTTCAAAGAATACTATCTCGCACCCTAGCGGAAAAAACTCGCTCCACACTTGGGCAAAAACGAGTCCCTTAACAAGACCCTATACATCTCAGGCCCTTATTTTCTTCAAACTTTAATCCCTAAATTTTCAAGTGTTTACTACATTTTAGTAACGGCGTCCGTCTGAAATATTAGATCGACAAAACAATGTGTATTGTCTCACATACAGTACATAAGAACATGCATGAGAATTTAGTCTATCCCAGAACCTGGTATCTCCCAAATCAGGCATATTAACCACAATTGGAATAGAAGGGAATTCTATGCATGTTCCACAATTCAAAGCAATTGAACGCTAACTAAATTATGACGCCATTCAAACTTTCCCTGAAGTAACTGACAAATCAGCGTGCTCGTAACAATTGCTATTGAACGGATCCAATATCAGGAGAGCTGGGTTCTTTCTCCAGACTAAAGAGAGAATAAAGTGCAGCTAACGGACGACACGGACAACATATGACTAACACCGCACCACCACACACGCAAGTCTGGCTTTTGGCGAGTAGAACTAAAATGTATGATAATTTATTTAAAACCTACCTAGTAGCTTTTATTAATTGTTATGAAATATATTGAGATAATATAAATGATTATTAACCATGTTCATCATTTTCAAACAACTATTATACCTGATTTGCAAACACTCCGATTGATGTAGCTGTTGATATTTGGTCAGGTCCAAACCACTCCGCCGCAAGCTGAGCTGGTATTCCGAGTATGAATATTTGGGCAATGGCACATATCGTCTGAGCACACATCAAAACTGGAAATCTATCAGGTGAAACACACACGCACTTTAACCATGCCCCTAAAGCATTTAGAAATGATCCACAAATCAAGTTTACCTTAAGACCTTTTTTGCTCAACAGCCAAGTGGCCGGAAAAATTAAAGGAATATATGCAAGCATGTAGATCATAGACAGCCAGTCCAGGGCTGTCTGTTGTTGGAAGGAGTCGATGGGGAGACTTTCATTATAGTATCGTATCACTATATTCCCTATAATATTTAGATGTATCCACTGGTAATTATTGCTGAATGAATAGACACAAAACACTAGCAGCATTATCCATCGTCTTTTGTATACTTTAGTGTCCGTTTCAAATCCTGTTCCGTCCGTCTTTTCACGCTCGTTTGATTCATCATTGGAATGCTTTTCCAGAAGAATTTCTTCATTTATAGAGCAGGCGGTTGGATTGCTTGCCATATGATTTGCCGGGTGTTTCTGTCGACGATATCGTTTCACTCAGAAATATAGCAGTTGCCACTCCACTGAACGTAAGAAACAAAACAGGTATAACAGCCATCATGTATGAATAATTATCTTCATTTCAAAATCAATATATGGATATTAAACATACTTTTATCAAAATAATGATTAATTGGAAAATGTTATAAATTTGAAAGGAGTATTAATTATTAATTATAAAACACCATGTTATGTACAATATATAATAAGCTGCCAAGTGTAAATGAAGCATGAAATCAATCAACATAGTTATAATAAGCATGTGCTTAATCGACGTATATCGTTCAATATGAAATATTACAGTTGACATTTGACCTTAATAAACATCAAAATATTGCAGCTATGTATGTTAAAGTATATAATCAAAAAATATCTGTTCAAATACACTAAAATGACTTAAAACATACCTTTTCGCGATATTTCGACCGATACATTAAATATAACTGTTAAGTATATAATACCTTTAAAGCACTATATCATGAACATCAACTGACTAGCACAATGATTGATATGAGAACAACTAAGTGACTCCGCATAACCTACTGTGTGCGTGACCCTAAATTGTCAAAAGATTATTGTCCACGATTAACCTTTACCGTCGTTTGTAATCGGAAAAACTTCGACTTTAAATGCTCGCAAGCATAACGCATTAATGATTGCAAATATAAGTGTCAATTATATGCATAATGATGAGAAACTGTAAAGTTTAAGGGGAAAAAAATACGTGCAAATCTGAGTATTTACTGCCATATTATGCGGTCGAGGGTAAACAAACGATAAGCCAAACCTTACAATTCGTACACTGTAGAGTCGCTTATCAAATGAATAACTTTTAAAGTGTCGCATACTTTTTGTATCGTATTTCAGTGCGATAAGGTTCAACGAAAGGCCGCGTAATATAGTGTTATTATTATATCACCCTGTCACATTATACTGACCTGTCCTAGAAGTATCCTCTCAATTCTTAACAACTAGCGAGTTTCCAATAAATTAACTTCAGTATCTGAGACAGACGTTTCCTATCGCTTACTCCGTATTCTCTGTGTGTGTATGTTATGGTATATTAATACAAATAGGCAATTTTACAACACCCTCAACCTTTTCGTGTACATGTGTAGTATTCACGACAATTATGCAATGTATCATGTACAGACAAAGAACACGATCCACTGTGTACAAGAATGATATTCACGAGAAATATGCAATTTTATATATACGCATATAGAAAAAAGTCATAGACTCGCTGTGTACATGTATGATATTCACGAGAATTATGCAATTTTACTTATACACACATAGAAAAAAATTATAGACTCGCTGTGTATATGTATGATATTCACGAGAATTATGCAATTTTACATGTACGCACATAGAAAAGGTTTTAGATCCGCTGTGTACATGTATGATATTCACGAGAATTTCGCAGTTTTACATTTACACACATAGAACACGTTTTAGACCCGCTCTGTACATGTGTGGTATTCACGATAATTATGCAATTTTACATGTACACAAATAAAACACGTTTTAGACCCGCTGTGTACATGTATGGTATTCACGATAATGATGCAATTTTACATGTACACACATAAAACACGTTTAAGACCCGCTCTGTACATGTATGGTACTCACGATAATTATTCAATTTTACATGTACACACATGAAACACGTTTTAGACCCGCTCTGTACATGTATGGTATTCACGATAATTATGCAATTTTACATGTACACACATATAACACATTTTAAACCCGCTGTGTACATGTATGGTATTCACGATAATTATGCAATTTTACATGTACACACATAAAACACGTTTTAGACCCGCTGTGTACATGTATGGTACTCTGGATAATTATGCAATTTTACATGTACACACATAAAACACGTTTTAGACCCGCTGTGTACATGTATGGTATTCACGATAATTATGCAATTTTACATGTACACACATAAAACACGTTTTAGACCCGGTCTGTACATGTATGGTACTCACGATAATTATGCAATTTCACATGTACACACATAAAACACGTTTTAGACCCGCTGTGTACATGTATGGTACTCACGATAATTATGCAATTTTACATGTACACACATAAAACACGTTTTAGACCCGCTCTGTACATGTATGGTATTCACGATAATTATGCAATTTTACATGTACACACATACAAAAAGTTTCGGATCCCCTGTTTAAAGAAAGGTATGACATTCACTACATATAGTCAATGGTACACGCAGTGAAACCTTTTCGACTAATGTATCAAGAGTTGATGATATATTTTTAACAAACTGTATCAAGCTTATCAAGATCCATATCAAAATTATCGGTGAAAACTGACTGTAATACTTACTACAGTGTAATTAAGTAAAATCTATTCCAACCTTGTCTGTAGTACGTTTGACTTTTACCTGAGTGTAAAACACGGCTTTGATATATATCAAAGTCGTGTTTTACATACACACACACGTAACTCGGACCTTTTACCTATCGATATTTGTATAACATGCTACACACACGTGTTGTAATGCTGAAACTGACACATATAGAAAGCTAACGCGCAACGCATTCTACACAGCTACATAAACGATTTACATGACAGAATACGACTGTTCCTTTTAAGATATATACTGAAACGCCAGATGAATTTCAGAGTTAAATTATCAAGCTATTGTAAGCTAAAGTAACAGTTTAAGAAAATGTATGTAAAGGAATTTGATTTAAACACATTTATTTATTTATTCAAATATACATTACATACAAATCAGTGTAAGTATAAATATGGATTAGAACTGAAGATGAAACCTTATACAGGTCTTCTCCATAGAAGGTATTTTATTACTGATTTTGTTAAGTTGACTATTATATTTGACAAATTCATTAATAAGATACATTTACATACATATTTTAAAACTATCTATTTCGCTAACAATAGTTTGTTTAGGTTGTACTGAAGTTCGCCCGGAGTTTATCCATTGTTATTGATATAATATACGTAAGGTTCAAACCAAAGCATTCTGTTTTATGCTTATGATCCAGGGCCCACTTAAGACGTATAAAATTTGCACCGTCTACGTTAACGTTTGTCTGTTGGAGTATAATACAATCATTTAATGCTACTTTGACCTTCTACATCGGAATTCTTCTAAATGTTATAGGTAATTTTCGATCATGCAATTCAACCAAATTTCAGTTAAAAGCGTTATTTAGTTATAAGATTGTAAATACGTAGACTTTAAGTAGAGATGTAGATTATACGAAGAGACGTAGAATATAAGTAGAGACGTAAAATATACGTAGAAACTTAGAATATACGTAGAGACGTTATAGTAGGCCATCCAAAAAGCAAAATGACCCTTATTTTAACTTTTGATGGCAATTTTTAGTAGAATTGTTTTAGTACCATAACATTATTCCCCAATATGTATAGCATCGTGTGATGATGGATGCCACTCATGAAATTGTGTTTTAAGGTCACAGTTGAGGTCAAGGGTCAATCAGATGCAAAAATTAACAAAACAGTATTGTACATAAACTATTGTCACTAATGTTACAATTATGTTGTTTTATAAATTTTTCTGTTATGACATGTTGTTAATAGACTATTAGACAATATAGACAAATAAACAATATTTTTTTTAGTAATGTAGGCCTCCGGCCCATAATACATTTTTAAACACATGGTAAACGTGGAATGTAACAAATAAACATTCATAATACGAACATTATAATTTCAATACAGTTTTGATAAAATGAATGCAATATGTATTGACTGTTCTGTTGTTTTGCTCGTAGTAAATGTTAGTGTCTATCTTATTTCAAAAATTGAAAAAAAGAAAAAAAGTAAAACATAATTTCGAGATTTAATTCAAGTCATTATGTTTTAAGACATTTTGTTTTAAGATTGGAGGCAAAGAGTTCTTTCATTAAACATCTCAAATACAAACTTTGCCAGTTTGATTATCTTGTCAGAATTGGCTGTGCTCATCAAACTTTAGAATTCATATACATTATGATAGTTGTGATCGTTATAGTTAATAATGAAATAGTGTAAAGGACAATGGAGCATCTATTTAAAGGATATTGATGCATGTCTGTCTTTCTGCTTGTTTTTATACGAGTCGAAAGTTCAATAAGTACATTTAAAATGTAGACAATTTCAGTAGTTGTTGTTTATTGCAAATCTGCAATTTGTTATTAACCTTGAATTTTATACATATCTTTGAAGATAAATACTTAAATTAACTCTAAAAACTAAGTGTTCGCTTGGATGTACGTATGTTCTTTACAATACGATAATACACCGGTACATATTTTTTTATCATGTATTCTTTTCCAATTGAAATGCGATTTAAGGAGAAATAACAATTACGAATATATATACCTTAGATTAAAAGTAAATGTAAAAGAAATAGAGTTTATGTTATGATGTTATCAAATTACCTTAATTGTACGTAAAACTTGTCCTACCATATATAAAGATGCCACACAAACTATCTGAGATTCGGAGAAAATTACTTGTTACCTCCAGTATAGAAGTTCTTGACAGAAATGACAGTTTTGATCGTGACACTTGATTGAAATTTTTTATGGCATAAAATTTGTTATAGTGTATTCACTTCCAAAAACAAAATTAATAAACTCAAAAGAAAAATGGGATCTCCTGGACCTTCTACTAGTAGTGTCGAAGAAGAGTTGAAAGATGCTCCTGTCCGTTCAGCAACTTTAGCAAAATATTACCAACTGATTCGAGTTGTTGTATTTTATTTCAGTCGGAAGATATAAAACAGTTACACTGTGTAAGAGTGATATTTTTCAAGAATATGTATTGCGGCTGTAAATGAACTTCTTGCGTCCGAAGCAAAATACATTCTAAAATGTCTGTCTCAGTTTAAAAAATAAATTATGAAGTATGAGGATACTATCAAAGATGATACAGTTATGACAGAATTATGAGGATTTAGCTCCGGTGTTTATTGGTGGCAACTGGAGTAGCTATATTACAAGGAAGCGGGTATTAAATCAGACTGTTCCAAGCAAATATGAGGATCGTTCTATGAAGACGTCAAAAAGCTACTGACCCAAAGCACAGTTTATTAGACCATCATATATGCGTCTGATTTTGGGTCATATACTGATTTATCTGATAATGTTTCAAGTATTCTAGAACCATATGAAAGTATACTTATACAGGAAAGTGTTGACTGCTGCTCAACAAGTAAGAGGTGAGATAGGCATGATTCCCTTCGGGAAGGAATAGACATTGATTATGTAGACAATGTAATTCCTGGAAGGTTCTTTCTCTATCTCGCCTGCTTTTTGGTAGTATGACAATAATTCTAGATGGCAATGCTGAAGTCAGAACCTATGCGGAGAACTGCTCCGTTTGTATACTAGCGCAGGAGATATAGTATTTGGCGTATCTAACGGCATACACAATCTCAAGATGTTGGCCTTGGACATGCTCTTCACAAGACAGTTCGTTCTGAAATAAGTGTCAGTCTTTTCCATGCTGTGAACCACACTGTTATAAATATTATCAATAGAATTGACAACTTATATGCAAATGACAGTCTTGGGATGTATATCGAAAATGGATATGATCTGTTTATGTCCTGTGATAATATTGGTGCTATTGAAACAACGTTAGATGAAAGAAACATAGTTAACAGCACAATATGGTGGTTGGGAAATACAGTCAAACTCTAGAGAATATTATGTGGGTACTAATACCATAACTTAATAATTGGGTAAACATGCTTCTGCTGATACTATGAAAACTATCCAATTCGATAAAGCAATGATGGTAGGCTATATCCAATACATGGACCTGACAACATAAATACAAGTAGTTGGTACACACACAATAATGAAACACATTAAATAGCATATATTCAGAATATTTGAATAGACTTTTAGCAAAATAGTCAAAATGCTATGCAAACAGTCCCGACTTGGAGAACTTACAATGAATTAAGCAGTCCAGATATACTGCCAATGACAACTATAGGAATGCTTCCAATACTACAATCCTATTTAGATGAACACATTTACTACTGTTATCAATATATTTGAAGAAATTTCAAATCATATTGGTCAAAGCAACACCCTTATCACAGCAGATCAGTCATCCATTCTAAAAAAACAAACTTGTATGCGGCAATCAAGACCTGTTTACTTAGATGATATGAAGTCTCTCGAAAGACAGCACCAGATATGTGTGGGAAATTTAAAGATAGGATTTTTATAGTCAAAAGGAGCAAAATCACTGAACACTGACCAAGCAACAAGCTGGATGAAAACATTTGTAACATGAACAATAGGAAAAAAGGAACCACACAAAATGACCAAGCCAGAGACAAATTCTGTGTCACTTTGGCAACTCAGTCAGATGTGTTAGAGAAGTCACTATAAGGAGAAAGTGATGCAGAGGAAGACCATACCTACACCAGATATGATTGTCTGCCTTTAGAAACTGCTCTTGATGAGTCTGATGTTCAAGTTTTGATCAACCATATGGATACTTTTTACATTTTCTGAGTATGATCCTTTGAAGAAAAAAACAAAACATTTGCAATGATATATGATGTTTAAAACATGCAGAAAGTTCAGGTTGTTAAAGATGACAGAAAACTACTTCAGAGTCTATCAAACATTAAAATGTTTAAACATATCTTTGTCAGCTGTAAATGCTAGCTGAAATGTAGATATTGGTTTTGTGCTGAAACACAAGTTGTTCTTGGTACCTCTGCCAGTTGCTAGGGTTGTATGATTTAGGAATTCTACCACAAAGACTGAATTATTGAATGTCTCTGAATATGAAGTGATTTTAACTTAATGACTTTCCCAATTCTTCACTGCAATGATGCATAGTCATTGATAGTCACACTATGATTCAGGCTTTTGGAATACACGCTATCCGAAAAGTTACTTTCTGCATTCTAACAAACATCCTTATTATATAACAACGTATTTACTAGTATATTAGTGTATTTAAAAATGACTATAGATCATTAGCTTTCTTTGTTGAGCAATATCAGAGAATATTAAATATTTCTATACCGCTAATAGTTTTGTCCGGCTTCTATTGTGACCTCATGAAGCTCTTTCCTTCTATTTTAATATGCTTTTAATTTCTCATAAGGTTTGTTTATGTATTCACTTCATTTGATTTAAAATACTTGCCTGTTTTTAATTATTGGAAGCTTACATTTCACAAGAAATTCAAAATTCATAAATTTTACCCACTTTTTGACCTTTGACCTCAATTTGACAACACAATTTTTAACATATTTTTTTCATTTTCCTTGTAGTTGCTTACAACAGACATATTTCTATAGTTTTCAGTTCAATAAATAAACAAATATTTTAACAAGACAGTTTCCTTAATTCTATATATCAATTACTGCACCCAGATGACCTTTGACTTAATTTTGAGATTATGAGGCGATTTCATGATTGGCATCCACCCTCACAGGTTTGTATACATACCAAGGAAGACATTAAGCATGGATGCCAAATTCTACTCAAATTTGCCATCAAAAGTTTTTTTCCTGTGTTTGGATGGCCTACTATTATGGTAGCATATACGTAGAGACGTATCATATACGTAGACATGTAGAATATAAGTAGATACATAGAATATACGTAGAGACGTAGCATATACGAAGAGACGTAGCATATACGCAGAGACATAGAATATACGTAGAAATGTAGAATATACGTAGAGACGTAGCATATACGCAGAGACGTAGAATATACGTAAAGACGTAGCATATTCGTAGAGATGTAGAATATGAGTAAAGACGTAGAATATACGTAGAGACGTAGAAAATATATAGAGACGCAGCATATACATTGAGACGAGATCATATTCATAGAGACATAGAATATACAGAGAAACGTAGCATATATGTAGAGACGTAAAGTACACGTAGAAACGTAGCATATATGCAGAGAGGTAGAATATACGTAAAGACGTAGCATATTCGTAGAGATGTAGAATATGAATAGAGGCGTAGAATATACATAGATACGTAGAATATAAGTAGAGACGTAGTAATTACGCAGAGACGTAGAATATACGTAGATATGTGGAATATAAGTAGAGTAGAGCATATAGGTAGAGATGTAGAATATAAGTAAATTCGTAGAATATACGTAGAGACGTATAATATTAGTAGAGAGGTACATATAAGTAGAGACGTAGAATATAAGTAGAGACGTAACATATACATAAAGACGTAGCATTTAAATAGATGTAAAATTAACGTAGATACGTAGGATATAAATAGAGACGTAGCATATACATAGAAACTTAGAAAATACATAGAGACTTAGCATATACGTAGAGACGTAGCATATAAGAAGAGACGTAAAATAAACGTAGATACGTAGAGACGTTAGCATATACAAAGCGACGTGTACTGGTGCATTATGGTGCAGTATATTGAAAGAATTGTGCCTTTTTTGAGAAAAGCACCAAACTTTGCACAAACATAGTACAAGGTTAACTGATTATTTTAACACCGAGACCCACTTTCAAAATGGCGGAAAATCCAAGATGACCGCTAAAATTTTACGAACTTCACGTTGATCCTGATACTTACAGTATTTTTTATGACATCATATAACTCATCATGACTAATAGTATCAAATTATACTTATATTCAATAATCATAATGGTTTTATTGCGACAAATTATTCTTAAAGAGAAAAAAGCAAACTAATGGCTAATGGGTAAGCTCGTCAAAATTACCAAACGTTTTTATTATTTAGATATTATCTTATGCTTTTGCACAACGTTTTCATCGAATTTTACAAAAAGACATACTTGGACACGCAGGGTACGAAATTGCTAATGCACAGGAAAGGTTTGTATCTATATGCAACTTACAGTGGATTGGATAAATCAATATGACAGTATGTACCAGCATCGGTCAATGCTAGAACAAATTAAAGATTAAATTTTAGAAATATCCAATAGCTACTGATATATTACTAAAATGTACACAATACGTTATTCTTGGTACGTTTACATCTTTTGAAATATCATTTGTCAGCATGTAGAGAGACGACCAGATTGGTTCCCATACGTTTTCCAATCTTTTTTTTTTGTTTTGTTTTGTTTGTTTGTTTGTTGGTGGCTTTGAATGATGATAGAAACAGATTTGATAAGCTGTTCGTTTTGGTGCTGTCGATCTAAAGGTCGGTCACCTTCATGAGTGAACACTTCCTTTTCGGACTCATTTACATTTTAAGAAGTCATTGTTGGGACAAATACATATCATTTGTGGACCACGTGGTTCAGTGGTAGAGCACCGAACCCATGGTCGGTTTGATCGTCCACCACGGCCATGTGTGGAAACCTTGAGCAAGACACTTTTTCCGCATAGGCTTAGTACTAGTTCAACCCAGGAAGACTTCGGACTTAATTTGTATAAGTAAAATAAATTAATGTGAACTAAACTACTAATCACTCTATGAATGGAATAACACCTGTATGGATTCTTTAGAGAAAGTTGTGAATATGGTTTTCCTTTCAACTAAATAATGCAGAAGTTTGTATACACAGCGTGAATGGACCTCATCCTCTCTTTATCAAGACGATATGAAACGGTAAGCATACGAGAAGTATCATCCAGTTTCAAAATCCAACCCAATCCACACTCAAATCAGTTTGTCAACTTAAATCAATGGCTAATACCAGGACATATGTATCAAATGCTTTCTACCATGACTTTCATATACATTTAGTGGCAGACCATATATGTGATTGTTTGAAACACATATACTACATGTACCTTTTATTGTACAGGCTGGCCAGAAATTCGTTCTTGTTGACAGCAACCTCAAGAAATGCGTCCAGGAAGTTTATAGTTTCACATGGTTTTCTATGTATCCCAGTGCGTATCGTAGACCATGTGAAAGACAAGACGACAATGCACATACTCATCCCTATCAATCTGCTTACTTCGGATATCTGTGTCACTTAGAATTTCATAGTTGTTGTGTTTTCTTCAAATTTGATCCATATTTCACTTGATGGAGAATGTTTTTCTCCTTTCGCACAAGACTTGACAAGCAGAGTAGTGGTGCCTTCGATATCATTGGCCGCTAATATCAGATTTCGAATCCAAACTCGGCCCTTTGGTCTCTCAAAAACAACTCTGTTTCTACCTAGAAAAGGTACTCCAGAGTGATACATATACATTCTGATGTTACTTCGCAGCCTAACTGTATACATTGTTATAAACTAAACCTATAGTATTGCCTGTGTCGTATACCAACATATCTCAAGAGTGCTTTACAAATGGAGTATCCATTGCTTCCATAGTAACAAAGAGGTCCATTTACACCAGGCCTTAATTTTAACACATTTGACATGTTTTTGTTGTTGAACATTTGCTTCTTTTCTCTGTTATTTTTTTTATTTATTTTCCAGCGTCGTCTAGAAAATAATGACATGTTTATTATTCACTACAGTTTTGCCATGTGCTATCTCGTCCTCCAAAATCATGTCATAAATGTCAACAAAGAACCAAAGATAACGTTTGACAACAGTCATTTGTTAAGGTGAAGTTGCCTTCTTACAGCGACTTGGCGAAATTTCAAGGTAACATATCAGTTAAAAAGTCTGCAGTGATACAAATAGGAAAAACGTTTACTACTGCCAACATCTGTATTTTGATTTCTTAATCCAAAATCAGTTTACATAAATATATGAAATGCACAAGCATTCACAATATAGCCGAAAAGTTAACTCTTATTTAGATGGCCTTGAGGAATGACCTGGCTCTCTGATACATTATCTGCCTTTACCAGAGCACTAATGCAGTCATTACCTCTAAGCCAGTTGCAAAGATTGTTAAAGGAAGACACACCAATGTGAGGCTTTCCAAACAATACTCAATACTAGTAGTCCGGCAGATAATCAGGGTATTTTCACTGAACCTTGCATGAGAGTGTATAGTATTTTTTTTTGCTAAAAAGGTAGTCTAAATATAGTTCTTTGATTTTTCGTCGGGTGACTTTTTGTCGTCATTGAGCATTTTTAAATAAACAAGATGGCGTCCAAAATGGGCGCCAATTTGCTCGAAATTCAATATTTGAATGAGAATTACAATTAAGTATGACATTATTTATACTTAACAACATTTTTTATGTGTTTGATGTTAATATGACAAACTGTGATGGTATTTTGTCATAATTGGACATTTTGAAACAAAAAAGATGGCAATATTGAGATGGAAATTACTATTACGTATGAAATTATTCATAAATGAGAATGTTTAGTAATATTATTTTGCTAACATGATAGTCTTTATTTAGTGTTTTTATTTTATGTAGGATGACATTTTGTCATCATTGAGCATTTTCAAATAAACAAGATGGCGTCCAAAATGGCCGCCAATTTGCACGAAATGCAATATTTAAATGTGAATAACTATTAGGTATAAAATTATTCACACATGAGAGTGTATAGTAATATTTTATTGCTAAAAAATAGTCTATAATATATAGTTCTTTGATTTTATGTTGAATGACATTTTGTCATCGTTGAGTATTTTAAAATAAACAAGATGTCGTTCAAAATTGTCGCCAATTTGCTCGAAAAGCAATTTTCAGATATAAAAGACATATAAATATATAAAAACTTCCATACGAAAGGATAACTTTAATGTGTTTGATGTTTAGGTGACAGACTGGGAAGACGTTGTGTCATTGAACATTTTGAACTAAACAAGATGACTCCTCCAAAATGGTCTCGAATTTGCTAGAAATGCAATATCAAGATGGAAATAACTATAAGTATAAACTATTCATACGCTTGATATGTTTGGTGTTTAGGTGACAAACACATCAGCAATTAAAAACACATGGCCTTTAATATGACCATCATTATCCTAAACAAGATTTGTTTGAATATCTAGCGTCATTTTATGCCATCGGATGTTAACATTTGGTCATCTTCAATTATTCTGTAGGAGAAAATGCTAGCTCTGTTGAACTGCGTTAGGAAAGTGCTTGGATATCAATGCTTGGTTAATCAGAATCCAGTGCATGTTTCCACATACATGCCTGTCTGTGAGCTATTTCTGCATTTCCAGCAAAGCTTCAGAATATGTTTTAAGTCTCACTACACAGTTACGCCTCTTTTTTCCCACGGTAGCAAGATTCTTACTCTTAAAAAATAGGCCTATGTACTTTGCTTATGAAATATTTTCAAAATGGTTCATAGTGGCTGTAATTTCATGCTGCAGATGAGTAGAGCAAATGTTGGCATAGCATATACTGCAATAAGACATCACTGGTGTTAAAAATGTGACTTTTATATGATTTCAACATATGCATGTATTTATGAGCATTTGAGGACTTCTTCTTTCAAAAAAGCTCAGGGTGTCACTGCACACCCTTTAAAAAAACAACGTGGTCAACCTACAAGTTATTTGGCATTTTTATGTATGCATTCCTGCTATGAAAAAAGATACTTTAAAACGAATTATATGTGGAATTCTTTTTTTTACCAGTGAAATCCTAGACCTTATTTCATATAGAACAAAGAACAAAATTCAACTGTGTAGTGAGACCTTAATTGATAAAGTACCTACAGTGCCCATAGGAAGCTACGCCACTGAATACATCAGTATCAATTGAAATTGCTGTTATACCTCTGTTTAGTTTATATGCTGCTATGATCACTTGTGCGAGGATATTATCTGTCTCCTTAATGTCATCCCTTTTAATAACAATATATTTATTTATCTCAACTGGTATGTCATTTTTTCAATACATGACAAGTTTATGAACGTGTGTATGTCTTTTACGGAACTACTTGATTGCTATCAGTTGGCGTCATTTCTGTTACTGTTAAAGTTATTTTCTGAGTTTGTATTGACATATTAAGGTTGAGTTGTTCAGGAGTATCATGCATGCCTGTGTTTTCTCTACTAGAGCATATGATACATTTTGTGCTGAGAAGCGAATATCTGTCGAAAACTAGGTAAACATCATAGAAATGTATTAGACCTAAAAGTTATCAAAATAATCTTTCCAAGTGCCGTCTATAAGTCATTACAAAACAGCAGACTTGTCTATGAATATACTTAGCTGTTTGTTAGTTGATTTGAGTTATTTCGCACTAATACTTCTTTCTGCAATAATGTCGTTGATTTCGCGTTTATGAGATCTCCTGTATCAGTAAACAATGATGTCGGTACAGGTTTGTAATATCTATATAACGTGCACTTGTCTGCAATCCTTATCTTGAATATATCAGAGTCGTATCAAATAATTAGCATATACTGTCTTTATGTGTCTCTTTGACACAGCCTATGGTTAAATAGTTTACGAAATCATTTAATGGAAACTGCTGTGGCTACTGCTTTATCAGCATTTACTTCTGTGGAGCTATTGAACCTCTGAAGATATTAACATAAAAGAATATGGGTGTTTAGTTTAGTTGCGTTGTTCGATACATGTTTATAATCGTGATTAAATAGGTCTTTGCATTAATTATAATTAGTACTCATACTTGATAAAATATCTTCAACTCTACTGCAATCATGCAAACTCAATCCCCATATTTCCAGTCATTCTGACTTCAGAATAATCCCAAGTACTTTCCATGGACCAGAGGTTGTATATGCCATACCATGCGTAATCTATGTGGCTGGCTGTGAAAAAACAAGATGGATTTATAAGCTTAACTGCTACCAAATGCAAAGGCCAGTCAGCTTTTCTCTCAGCTCTGATGTACATACCCCTTATAAATATGGTTTTATTATCTACACATTACTTTGTTGTTTAATTCTTAATATTGAAATGTTTCGCATAAACACCTCCACTGCTAAGATGATGGTATGACGTTCTGATGGAACTTCATTCAATCCAACATGTTCGCTACCCCACCAAATCATATCATGTACATTATCATGAAAACTGTCTACTTATCATTAACATGAACATTACGTTTACCTTTTTTCTATTCCACGTGAAAGTTAATTACTTACGAATTATGTAGTTTGACAAGAGTAGTAAAACAAAACAGAACCAAGGTATTACAACAGCTGTATATATACCTATATCGTTGTAGTGGGAAATTTGGACATTTTCCAACATTATTTAAGAATATTTCATTCGCATATATTGTTTTATATTTTAGATGGTAGTGACATATTTACTAAACAAAATGTTGGCGGCCATCTTGAATATTCCAAAATGCTCAATAATGACGAGATGTCATCAAGCTGATTTTTTTCATAAGCAATGCCTAAACTACCATAATTACCAAAAAATTACTATACACTTCCAGGCAAGGTTCAGTGCTGTATCTGCCGGACTAAAGTATCTTCGAATGTACCTGGTCAGTCCTATTGAATTTGTTGGAGGCTAGTCACAAAAAACAAAGGTAGTTTGTTCGGGATTGAACAGGTTTACAGACGCCCTGTGATGTTTACTGACTGACTGAACAGATTGAGGTAGAAGGGCGCATTTGTCAATTATTGAATAAGAAGTTGAGTTTTGATACTTGTATTGCATAGAAATTATATGAATCAGTACAGCAAAGCATTAAAACAATAAAAACATAACCGGCATTATTAGTATTTGTTTTACATATTAAACCAATATTTACGATGTATACAAAAGCTATCGTATTTTGTTCATACCATTCACTTAAATACTATTACATCTTATCTTTTTTTTAATTTAATAATGAACCTTTAATACATTTCGTTAGATTTACAAGGTAAAGTAAGCTAATTAATGTAAATATAAGGTCACATCTGTATTTATATACATTTAATATTGATTTACCCCACCCATCGTATTTTACAATACAATGTTTTGCTCTGTATCATTAGAAACTTTATTTTTATATGTTTATAAAGTGTGTAACTGTTATTTTGTATAATATCTATGAAAAAATTGGGCAAAATCATAATAGAATATTCAAATTATAGAAATTGTTGCTATTTTTTAAGATTTTAAGTCAATATTTTGCATATGTTGATATTTTTAAATATTCTTTCGCAAAAAAAAGCATTATAATCAACAAATGTAAATATATATTGATAACATTAGTCATAAAGAGCTATCAAATATCATTTACTACTCTAAATATAAAGACAAATATGTTTTTTGTCAAATAAGGTGACCATTTTGGATTTTCTGCCATTTTGAAAGTGGGTCTCAGAGCTAAAATAATCAGCTAACCCTGTTCTATGTTTGTGCCAAGTTTGGTGCTTTTCTAGAAAAATGGCACATTTTTTTCACTAAATTGCTCAACAAGTAGAATATACGTAGAGACATAGCATATACGTAGAGACGTAGCATATACGCAGAGACGTAAACTATACGTAAAGACGTAGCATATACATAGAGATGTAGCTTATGCGTAGAGACGTAGCATATACGTAGGGTCATAGGCTATACGTAGAGACGTAGAATATATGTAGAGACGTAGAATATACGTAGAGACGTAGTATATAAGGAAAGACGTGACATATAGATAGCGACGTAGAATATGCGTAGATACCTACCATATGAGTAGAGATAAAGCATATGAGTAGAGACTTTGCATAAAAATAGAGATGTAGTATACGAGTAAAAACATATAGCATATCAATAGGGACGTAGCATATAAGTAGAAACGTTGTATATGATTATAAATTTAACGTTTAAATAAAGACTTACATATGAATAGAGACGTAGAATATGAACAGGTATATAGCATATAAGTAGGTACGTAACATATGGAGAGGGATGTAGCATATAAGTAGAGACGTATATTGTAGTAGAGCAGAGACGTAGCATATAAGTAGATTCGTAAAGATATGGAGAGGGATGTAACATATAAGTAGAGTAGTATTATGGTAGTAGAGCAAAGACGTAGCATATGGGTTGAAACGCAGCATAGGGAGAGGGATGTAACACATAAGTAGAGACGTGTAATGGTAGTAGAGTAGACACGTAGCATATGAGTAGATACGTAACACATGAAGAGTGATGTAGCATATAAGTAGAAACGTATAATGGCAGCAGAGTAGAGATGTAGCATGTGAGTATAGACGTAGTATTTATGTAAATACGTAGCATATAGAGAGGGATGTAGCATATAAGTAGAGACGTGATATGGCAGTAGAGTAGAGACGTAGCATGTGAGTATAGACGTAGTATATATGTAAATACGTAGCATACGGAGAGGGATGTAGCATATAAGTAGAGACGTATAATGGTAGTAGAGTAGAGATGTAGCATGTGAGTATAGACGTAGTATATATGTAAATACGTAGCATATGGAGAGGAATGTAGCATATAAGTAGAAACGTATAATGGCAGTAGAGTAGAGACGTGGCATGTGAGTATAGACGTAGTATTTATGTAAATACGTAGCATATGGAGAGGGATGTAGCATATAAGTAGAAACGTATAATGGCAGTAGAGTAGAGTCGTAGCATGTGAGTATAGGCGTAGTTTATATGTAAATACGTAGCATATGAAGAGGGATGTAGCATATAAGTAGAGACGTAATATGGCCGTAGAGTAGAGACGTAGCATGTGAGTATAGGCGTAGTATATATGTAAATACGTAGCATATGGAGAGGGATGTAGCATATAAGTAGAAACGTATAATGGCAGTAGAGTAGAGACGTAGCATGTGAGTATAAACGTAGTATATATGTAAATACGTAGCATACGGAGAGGGATTAGCATATAAGTAGAGACGTATAATGGCAGTAGAGTATAGACGTAGCATGTGAGTATAGACGTAGTTTATATGTTAATACGTAGCATATGGAGAGGGATGTAGCATATAAGTAGAGACGTATAATGGCAGTAGAGTAGAGACGTAGCATGTGAGTATAGACGTAGTATATATGTAAATACGTAGCATATAGAGAGGGATGTAGCATAAAAGTAGAAACGTATAATGGCAGTAGAGTAGAGACGTAGCATGTGAGTATAGACGTAGTATATATGTAAATACGTAGCATATGGAGAGGGATGTAGCATATAAGAAGAAACGTATAATGGCAGTAGAGTAGAGACGTAGCATGTGAGTATAGACGTAGTATATATGTAAATACGTAGCACATGGAGAGGGATGTAGCATATAAGTAGAAACGTATAATGGCAGTAGAGTAGAGACGTAGCATGTGAGTATAGACGTAATATATATGTAAATACGTAGCATATGGAGAGGGATGTAGCATATAAATAGAGACGTATAATGGCAGTAGAGTAGAGACGTAGCATGTGAGTATAGACGTAGTATATATGTAAATACATAGCATATGGAGAGGGATGTAGCATATAAGTAGAAACGTATAATGGCAGTAGAGTAGAGACGTAGCATGTGAGTATAGACGTAGTATATATGTAAATGCGTAGCATATGGAGAGGGATGTAGCATATAAGTAGAGACGTATAATGGCAGTAGAGTAGAGACGTAGCATGTGAGTATAGACGTAGTATATATGTAAATGCGTAGCATATGGAGAGGGATGTAGCATATAAGTAGAGACGTATAATGGCAGTAGGGTAGAGACGTAGCATGTGAGTATAGACGTAGTATATATGTAAATACGTAACATATGGAGAGAGATGTAGCATTTAATTAAAAACGTATAATGGCAGTAGAGTAGAGACGTAGCATGTGAGTATAGACGTAGTATATATGTAAATACGTAGCATATGGAGAGTGATGTAGCATATAAGAAGAGACGTATAATGGCAGTAGAGTAGAGACGTAGCATGTGAGTATAGACGTAGTATATATGTAAATACGTAGCATATGGAGAGGGATGTAGCATATAAGTAGAAACGTATAATAACAGTAGAGTAGAGACGTAGCATGTGAGTATAGACGTAGTATATATGTAAATACGTAGCATATGGAGAGGGATGTAGCATATAAGTAGAAACGTATAATGGCAGTAGAGTAGAGACGTAGCATGTGAGTATAGACGTAGTATATATGTAAATACGTAGAATGTGGAGAGGGATGTAGCATATAAGAAGAGACGTAGTATACTCTATAAACGGCTTCTAATATAAAAAAGTTAGTTTCCAACAGAATAAAAATAAGGTCTTGTCCTTATATACATTCATAGCGTTGTACATATCTAGCGACACCTTTTTATTACTGAAGGATGGCGGAATTAGTCGAATATATGTACGAATTAATCGGAAATTAAACGATTTTGCATATTAAAATTACTGATCAGTAAATTTAGATTCAAAACTTATTCACGTTTAAGAGATGCATTGGCTGTTTTAAATGCCATGATAATTCTAGAATTTTATTTGTCTTTTATAAACAAATTATTTCTTTAATTATAAAGAAATATATTTCAAAAATTGATTTTACCGCTTCAAAGATACCTATGGTAGCAGAAAAGTAATATCTTATTTGGTTTGCGGAGGTCCCAGCTTATGATTTTTTTATGAAAAATGACATATTGGTACATGTTTTAATGATGCAACTTGTATGTGAAACACGTACTTATCCGACAAAAGTAGCTATAAATTTCAATGAAACTATTTGTATCGTCATATTATTATTCATTACATTATCATGATTACAATCAACAGCCATAACATACTGTCAGCATATTGTATATTTTATACATGCAAATTGTTCTTCGATAAGAATCTTGTGAATTTTGTGTGATGAATATACACAGTTAGATTCTCTTCATGTGAAATTTATTATTTAGTACATATTATGCGAGTGGTATTTTATAAATGTACAATCTCCTAATGTAAACCTACCTCTAAATTAGGATTCTCCCGCGTTATCCTGTAGGCCAATCGCACTTCCTACTCCCAATCCATCACAATGGAGTATCGGAATTGACACTTTAGGGTATCCCACGATGATTAAATCAATTACGGACAAGGTGACCGCGCAAATCGGTACCGAATATAAATAAGAAAATAAAAATTCAGTGTTAACAACTCCCAATTCAAATTTTTGTGAAATATGAGTGCGTAAGTGACTTTCTTTGCAATTTCGACACATGCCTCGGCTTCGCATTATCTTGTGATTTTCGAGGACTCACTTATATGTCTCGAACATTGTGTTTATGCACGAACGTTTTTAATTTTTACGATGAGAATTGAGTCCTGTAACAAACTCGACAGGATCTCCTACGTGTGCAAACATATTTAATAATTTACCCATTACAGTTTCATTTGTAGCCCTAGGTAAGTAACTCACTTCTATATATCTCCCAGAAATTGACCATTATCTATTTCACAAATGTCTGGGTTTCAGTGATGCTTTTCTTTGAGTTGGCATTTTTTCCTGATGATATCCTTACCTTTTTTGTATAAGATTGACTATGAAATTGACGGCCATCAAACAAACATTCTTGCAATGTCTTTACATTTTGTTATTCCCATGTGTTCAACATGTAGTTTTTGAAGCATCTTGTTGTGTAATGTTTCCTGAGCAACAACTCATTTTCTGTACAACAATATTTCATTTATGACAGAAAGTTAAGACAAAACTTGTAAGAAACAACATACTTTTTTTCTGACAAGGGTTTATCATTCCTTGGACAGCCAATCCTTGTGAATGTAATAACTGTTGTGACCATGTTCATCATTTTGTAATATGTTTCTTGTATTTGTTTCAATCCAATGTCGCTCATTGTTGAATTTTGATATGAACATCTTCACTTCAATTTCAAATATCTATCGAAGTGATTCAGTTGTGATCAAGAAATGGGTATCTGGTACAATCATGACTGTGACTTTTCTTAAAACAAACGTTTACATTAAACCTTTTGAAACGCATTGGGAATCACTGACATTTTAAAGGCGCTCTGTCTGACCTTGGATATTAATCCAGTGGTTTGTGATCAGTACATAATTTGAATCACTCTAAACCTGTCAAGTATCCCCCGAATCGTTTGCATACCCATACCCCCGCGAAATGTTCTTAATCAATTTGAGCAATTTATTTTGACTATCAGGAAGCGTCCTAGAACAGTAATTATGTTACCGGCTTTAACTCTGATCCCTCTTTAACAAAGAGAACAGCCGAAGCTCTAGCATCAGCACACACATCCATTGTGTTTTTGTGTTATCTTATTATACAAAAACCGGTACGGTAGTCAGCATATCTTTAACTTTCGCAAACATTCTTTTGTTGCCATATTGATTTAGATTTTAATAAATCTGCCGTTTGACTCATACTTGTAACCTTGGACAGATTTGGTATGGTAACTAATTCATTCAAACTATACGGCACAATTTAAACTCATTCGATGGTGCTCTAGATCTCGAATTGCTTGAACCTTTTTAGGATTTGGACTAATTCCATTTTCACTTAATATGTAGTTTTTGGTTGCCTAAACATACATTTATCTCTGTTCAGCTTAAGTCTTGCGTTTTCAAGTTTTCATAATTTTCTTGCATAGTTTGACCAAATACATTAATGTCGTCCATTATTGCATCTACCCTGAGCAGCGCTTAATATTCCAATCGGAACCCGTTTTAACGCATAGCGACCAAATGTTGTAGTTAACGTTGAAAGACATGTACTTTAAGTATCACGATGCAGCTGATAAAACACATTTGTTGCATCCAATTCGGAAAATACAGGCATATTGCCAATTTACATAGTCTCTGAACCTTTTCAGGTCAACGCATATTCTGTGAATTGCATATCTCTAATTTATTATACTCTCCATGAATCGGTGTAAAAATTGTCACAATTAACTATCCCAACGTTGTACTTTCAATTTTCATTGTCCGTTTCAAATGCATTATTACTGAAACAATCCTCTTTATTTTCAAAATCTCATGTAATTGATTTGAATTACATGTATAACACACTGAAAAATGATCACGTTTACCACATTTTCTACAGTTTTTCCTGAACAATATCCCCTTTTATCCATGTCTCCTATTGCATCTTGCGCACAGCTTCTGCTGTCGTGTGTTCCCTTTTATGTGAGACTGCTGTACCGATAACTGGATCGGCTGTTCCATTTGGCCCATTTTGGTTTGTCTGCCCCTTTAGCAGTATCAATATCACTTTACCTAGCCATTTGTTGTGTCCTGGCTATTTTATGTGAGACTGCTGTACCGATAACTTGATCGGCTGCTCCATTTGGCCCATTTTGGTTTGTCTGCCCCTTTAGCAGTATCAATATCACTTTACCTAGCCATTTGTTGTGTCCTGGCTATTTTATGTGAGACTGCTGTACCGATAACTGGATCAGCTGTTCCATTTTACCCATTTTGGTTTGTCTGCCGCTTTAGCAGTATCAATATCACTTTACCTAGCCATTTGTTGTGTCCTGGCTATTTTATGTGAGACTGCTGTACCGATAACTGGATCGGCTGTTCCATTTGGCCCATTTTGGTTTGGCTGCCCCTTTAACAGTATCAATATCACTTTACCTAGCCATCTGTTGTGTCCTGGCTATTTTATGTGAGGCTGCTGTACCGATAACTGGATCAGCTGTGCCATTTGGCTCATTTTGGTTTGTCTGCCCCTTTAGCAGTATCAACTTCACTTTACCTAGTCATTTGTTGTGTCCTGGCTATTTTATGTTGGGTTGCTGTACCGATAACTTGATCGGCTGTGCCATTTGGCCCATTTTGGTTTGGCTGCCCCTTAAGCAGTTTCAACATCACTTAACCTAGCCATTTGTTGTGTCCTAGCTAGTCCTTTAACAAGCTCACTTTGGCGTGTTATTGTAATTGCATCATTAAGCAATAAGTCCATTTTTAATTGCAGTTCTTTGTCTATCATTCCAACCACAATGCTGCTTCGAATTGTTCCGAATTGATGGCATCTTCAAAGTTACACGTTTCAGCGAGTTCATATAGATTTTTCTGGTGAAAGTTCCACTGATTCACCATTATTTTGTTTCCTTGAGTGAAAATTTGCCCATTCGTAGAGAGAGTTTTCTGTTGGAGTGGAAAGTCCATCAAATGTATTATTACTTCGTTAAATTCCTTTTGATTATCATTTGGCAAGTTAAATTATTTGAATTTACGTTCTGCTTCACTTCCCATTGAATATATTATACATTTCAGTCATAATTGTTTAGTTTTGTATCAGTTCTGAATCTCAGTAATGTCTGTTTCCATTCTTGCCATTTTGTCGTCATTGAAAAGTCAAAAGTTTCTAGAGGCTGAAACTTGTTGACTTTGGCAAATTTATATTCTACTTATTTGTAGCAATGTTCCATCTATTCATTTATGTGTAACTGGATGCCCTAAATAAAGTCCTTTGTTTTAGTAATGTTTAAACTTTAACTCCCAGATTCATCAATCTCTCTCTGCCTCTCTCTCTCTCTCTCTCTCTCTCTCTCTCTCTCTCAATGACACTGCTTTGACAGATAATGGACGGTACTTAATATTCATAACACTGGCAGTATACACACTGTCACATAGGTATCGTGTTTCGCAAAAGAAATGGATGAGGATACTATTCAGACATTGGGTCAAATGTTTAATTCAGATGATAGAATAAGTGACTTCACAATTCATGTTGATAACCGATTCGGCGCCGTAGGGATGACAGAGCAAATGTTGTATAATTGCAAATTGACGGTACACGGAAACAAGCGCATGCGCACAAATGCAGGTAGTGTTGATTTTGAATCTTACAGATCTACCAAAAACGAACTGTATTTTTTTTCTGTATAAATCCAGTGCTCATGCTGGCGGTAATGGATTTAAAAAGCAATAACATTTTATACAAGATTATTGACCTAAAAACCAAAAATCGTCAAATCAAGTTCATAAATGTATAGATATTCACCGGTGGCATGTTTTTGTAATAGCTTAACAAAAAAATGTTTTGCCTCTGGCCTGTATCTATGATCGCTGTTTAGAAAGATGGTTTGATAACATTTATGCAAACGACATCTCTATATCGATAATGGCGTACTTTAACTAGTTCAGTGCTTTAGTACTAAAACATATGATAGCTTCAATGTTTTACTTATCAATTATAATGCAAATCTGGTTAATTTGATTGAAAACTTAATATTGTCTTCCTGCGTTGTTTTATAAATCACTTTCGTCAATAATGAAAAACATTGACACATTCACATTCCAATGTATTAATGCTATACTTTGAAACTGTCTGTTAAAATGGGAAAGTACGTTGAATGGCACACAAATAAATAATATATGACACAATGGTCAATTGAAAACACAGAACAATACTTTTATTGTTCGAACTATTTGGACTTTGCATATTTTAATTAGGATCTTCCATGACCGAGGGGTCTAAGGCGACGTCTCAAGATCACTAACCTCTCACCGTTAAGGTAGTAGGTTTGAGTAGCTCTTCTTTCACCAATAAATCTGGATCTGCCATATATAACCTAAAACAGGATAAAAATGGCGTTTAACCGCATTGAAATCTAATTTCCAAAAGTATCAAAATCTTAATTTCCAGTTATGCAGTTTCAAAACACACTAACATAACATATGAAGTGAAATGTTTTGTAAACATTAAAATTATAATATATATTGCCAAAATGTAAAAAAAAAAAAACACAATAAAATCTTCCTCGCGCTTTCTCTTTAGGGGCTTATCTAGTATGCTCACATAGTAACAGTGATAACTTGTTCGGTTTCAGTGTTAAATCTCATGACATTTTATAGGTCGGGTTTCACTTTTTTTTTGTCGTAAGAAAAAAGAACAATGTTAACAATAAAACAAATATTAGTTTTAGTTTTTTATATCGTTATCTTCCTCCAATGGTCACACATACTAAATATTAAAGATCGATTATGTGACATTGCCTAAATGATTTTAATCTTAAATACTGTCTCGCGCGAGTTACACGTCGCAGTGTGACATAAATGCTTTAATTATTCGCGTTTGATATGAATTTAATGCTTCAATATTATTTTCAAACTTCATTGTAATGTTAGAAATACCTTATTCTCAATTTGATCTTGGACATTAGCCATATAGCTACCATATCATTCAATCATATCTGCGGCTGTCATGTTGTACAATGTTATTCAATTGCTGTATTCAAACATGCCAACAGCATTAATATAAGTTATATATTTGTATGTCTCATTGAAAACAGAAATAAACATACAGAAAAGTCAAGTGAACGACCCTCAACGATTAGAATAAATAAATTTCTATATCTTAATTAAAATGTGTTATTAACTAAATCAGTATGATTTCCATATGTAGGTATACACGCTGAAAATTGGATTCCAAACTATTTCAAGTGAGTATGTGAACTTAGGTCTGAGATCGGAGGCCGTAGATAGAAATTCAACATAAAGCTGTCCAATATCGACCCAGTTCTGAAATCGATATAACTTGTGTTTCTTTTACCTCAGATTTGAGCTTACACCTAGATTTAACATTGACACTTAATGACGACCTGATTTATATCGAGTCAGGTCTCAGATCAATATTCATATCTTTCATTACATCAGATTTAAATTCCGAACTGAATCTGACATCAAACTTACTTCAATACTGAGCTGGTGAACATCAAGGCAGGTCTGAAATTTTTCATTAATGTAACTTGGCAAATTATTTCAATTTAAACTTAGATTTCACATCAAAATTCAATATCAAGTTTGCCGGTCTGAGATATTCTTTTCATTTCAACAAACTTAAATTTTGACTTAGCAGTAGGAACGCCACGACCTTAGAACGCAGCTATTTTTCATCCGAGGTTGGGACTATTTTTTGTGTTCTAGCCGGGAACTTGTTACGGAAAAACGGGAAATTGTCCGCCATTTAATTTAGAAGATTTACTTTTTTGACCAGCATGTCGACGATGAAATAATTCTGATTTGGTAAGTAAATCATGTGTTGAGGATGCAATCGGAGTCGGTATTTATTTATTTCCGTTTTAACTTATCGTAAACATAATTAGTATGATTTATGCCAAATTAAAGATTTGGGTACATTTTGCGAACGGTGTAAATGTGTTAATTTCGGCAGACGCTGAATGTTATGCACGTGTTGTGAAAAATGTAATATGACAAAGTAGGCCTTCGTGCTTCATATTGTTCGTATGACGTTAGTTTTTCTGTTTTTCTGTTCGGTTAACTTTTCTTTCGCTCGAGTCTCCCAACATACGAATTCTGTATGTTGTCTTCCTTTACAATCATTCTCAAATATGCATGTGACAATGTCACACACCATAGATAATTATTCAAATATTCGAGCAAGAGTTTGTTTACCAAGAGACATATATATAGGTTTACCCTATTTTATTTGTTGTCTCCTGAGATAATGGACAAGTCAAATATCCAAATCCAAATTTGACAGTGTGTGAAACATGTAAGTAGAGAAATGTATGTCAGTAATATTAGCGAGAAATCGCCCTGTTAACAAAAGACTACAGGTTCAAGTCACAGAATCATGTAATATTTTTCTCGTCATGTCATATTAAAATTGGCACCCAATATGGGACTGTACCTTTCACATGTTCCAAGAAATAGATGTGGATCCAGGATTTTAATCTATAGGGGGCATACTTGGGGGCGCAACACAAAATCTGAACAAGCATGCATGTTTTTCGAAAAAAATATCGTTAATTTTAATAAAATATCGGAGTTCAGATTTTAACAAGTAGATCCTCAATTGGAAATTCAAAGACAAATTTCAAATTTGTGGGGAAATAAATTGTCATAGTATAAAAAGCTGAAGCTCAATTCAACTGACTGCATTTTTTTCGTCTTTTTTGCATTGTCGCACAATGTGCCCTTATGTAAGACTGTTATATATATATATATATATATATATATATATATATATATATATATATTCTGAGAAGTATTCACATGATTCTCTGGGCTCTAGCCAGTTTGTCGGGGACTTTGTCACCGTGTGTTCTTAATCTGTTAGTAGAGAAATACATGTACGCAGCAAAGGGTTTTGCGTACCAGACTGGTTGAATATTTTTCCCGTCCTGTTACAAATATAAAGTAAGCTGTCCATCAACACCTTATTTAATCTGGCTATGTCTACTTTCTGATTAAAGAGACTGCTGAATTTACCCTAAATAACACTTTAGTCCCCTAAGTTCCATTAGGCCTTATGCCGTCTTCAGCATATGTCTCCCTAGAAACCAGGTCTGTTTGAAGCTCTTTTAAGTACATGTACTCGTTGCACTGTATATTTATTGTATGCGATTGTATTCTCCATTCCCGCATTTATTATTTTCATCTTTCTAGTTCGCTGTGCGCCAAACACTGTCCACAACAACAGATACACTATCAAATAGATAATTAAGACTAATTTCCCCCTCTTCATTTCAACAGGACTCCCCGGCTTCTACAATGTACTTAGACACAGTTGTGTTCTAGAAGTAGAGAGTCCGCCTTGCATGTGGAATATGTCTTGTGTTCGATCCCATGTCGGGTAATTCAAAAAAAAGAAAAAGAAAAACAGTATTAGAAGATTCTCCCCTTGACTTTCAATATTTAGGGGAAAGTTCTAGGTCTGGTAGACACAGTGTCAGTATAATTTGAATGGGTCACGGTGGGTATTCATACTAATAAATGTGTTTGTGGCATGATTCTCTGGTGTGGCAGCACTCTGAAAACTGCCTGAAGTAGATGTCATTATTGCAACATGATGGCAGAAAGCGACCTTTTACACCATAAAACAATAACAATACAATGTACTTATGCCATTAGCATGACTGTTCCGCATCTATATATCTTGTGGATAGATAGGAAGCTATTTTTTTGCCATATTTTGATTTTGTATATGGGTTCTCCGTGGCCAAGTGATCTGAGGTGCCATCTCAAGAGCATTTTCATCTCACCACTAAGGCCGTAGGTTCGAATCATGCTCGTCCAAAAACTTTATGTGAAAAGGTTTGATAGTAACTTGCGAAGATTGGTGGTTCTACTAATACCACTATTCACTCTGAGATGGACCGCAGCGTGGTCCAGTTGAAGAGCGTCCGCCTCGCATGCGGAAGGTCATGGGTCGATTCCCGGCCGCGTCATACCAAAGACTATACAAATGGCACTAGAAGTTTCCTCGCTTTACGCACAGCATTAAGTGGGGAGATCTAGGTCTAGTCAACCCGGTGTCAGTATAATGTGATTGAGTGGGGTATCATACCATGTGTCTGCAACATAATACTCTAGTGTGACAGCGCTTAGAATACTGTTTCGTGTAGACACCGTCGCAATATGACTAAAAAATTGTTGAAAGCGACGCTAAGCACCGAATAAAACGCCATAAATGTCTTCAAAAATAGAATATTTATAAAAATGGAAAACAAGAGTTGTCAGAAGACAACAAATCTCGGCGATGGGATAAAACTCACCTGACATGCAAAGATTGAGATTGGAGGCAAACCCCAAAACTTAAAAGCAACTAAACGCAAAAGGTTTAACCTGGGTGTCTACAGAAAAAAGGCCTATAGTGATGGTGAACACACATGCGAAGTTTCATTCATATCCAATGAGTGGTTGCATAGATATCTTACCCGATAAAAAACTTTAACCTGAAAAATTAAGTCGAGAAAAGGGCAATAACTGTGCCAAAATGCAACCCATAGTTATGGTTCTTGTCTTTATATGTGTTTCATTGATGATGGTAAACACACATGCGAAGTTTTATAAACATCCGATGAGTGGTTGCATAGATATCTTAATCTTAGACGTAAAAGTTTAACCTGGGTGTTTACATACGACGCGGGCGCTTATGACGCAAACGCCGCCGGGGTCATGGCAATAGCATCTCATTATCATAAATAAATATAAACCGAATAGTTTAGTATGTCAAATCCACCAACTTGTGACACATTCGATATATGAATTGGAGTGGTAAACTTTCATTCTGACTCTTTCGAAGATGAAACAGTTTTTACTATGTGTATAACTCTGTCAAATGGATCGAATTGAAATCAAAATGACATCACGTGACTCATTTAATATGGTACAAAATATGTTGCCATTTAGTCGGGAAATCAATTTTAGTCTAACCTAGGGGCATAAAGCCCAAATTAAGGAAAGCCGTTTTCAATACATTATTTTGGCTTGTTTGAACAGATATTTTTTGGCAATACAGTAAGTCAGTGAGTATATGATATATTGGTAAAAAAAGTTTATGTAGTTAATATTAAAAGTTTAAAAATTCCTAAATATATTCGGTACAATTACATAATGACAGGACTCCACAGATAAAATTTTGAACGATTCTGATATATTCTCTTATAAAATCTGTTATTGTTATTTGATCGATGTAATACATGATTGGTTTCCATAGAGGTTGTCCAGCTTGCCACTGCATTATGAAGCTTGAGAATTCTCAGTGTCATGAATAAGAAAGGAACATGCCACCACTGTTGTGTCTCATGGTTGTTGTTAAAACCAGTACTTCAAACAGGTATGAACGATGCTTCTAATTTAAATGGAATTTATATTATTACATTTTAAATGTGATTCAAATCTGAAGTTTTTCTTCATTATTATGTTCAGTTGTATTCAAAGATATTGCATACCATTATACCTATGTTAGTTTGAGATAAGTTGAACAAAATTAATTTTTGGAATCCTAATCATGTATTTCCTATGTGATATGTATACAGAATGTTACTGAAAGTATGTCTAAATTTCATAAATACACTTAGTTTTTGATAATTTCCTTTAGCTTGATTATGAAGAGAGCTCAGAGTTTCTATTTAAACCGTTCTTTAGGATGCAAATGAGTGTTGTTCTTTAAGAGGCATACGGTTGACCATGGGATCAGTCAAACCCTAAGCGTCTGGCTTGAGCAGCCTACACTCCACAACACTTCTGCTCAACCTACACACCATGATAAAAATATATGTTTAAGATTTAATGGCAATGCAATTTATCACAATAAAGTACGGTAAATAAAAGATCGTGCTCATTTATTATTGAATTTATTAAACAAGCTCAATATTATCTTCTATATTCAAAAAAGTGCAGAAGCCCTTAGTTACCAAGTGATCTAAGTCGCTGCCATCTAAGACTACTAGCTTGGTCCCAAAACTTCATGTAAGAAAGTTTGCCAGTTATTTGCAGAAGGAGAATTGGTCTATTCATTTCCTTTTCTAAAAACATTAAATATGCCATATATATTACCTGCCATTTATAGAAAATTGGCATATAACCGCATTCAAAAGTAATAAGAGCTGAGCATGGTTAGCACAATTAGTTGAGTGTCTGACTATCAATCTAAAGGTGTTGAGTTTGAATCCCCGGAAGTAATGGTTAGGTTAACTGATCATATGTTTATAAGAAATACCTAGTGATGGTATACAAGATTAGAAAAATATTGCAAAGCACAGTTCTGTTTGCTAGTTTCTTTCAATATCTATTTTTTTTTTATTTTATCAATCTCCACAGTTCAGGAATTCAACCATATTCGGATTACCAAAGAGCATGTTGATGAAGATCTGACAGTTGAAGATCCATGTTGGAGTTATTCGAAAGTGCAATGAAAGGAATATCAAATATATTAGAGCTTGGCTAAACACTTTACATTACAGAATTGATACTGTTTTTCAGATTAGATAATAAGTTATTAACTAGTAATAGTGCAGGCCAATATCGATATGCTTTGACATATAAATGAACTTTCATGTTGAGTATAAATACTCATATTAATCTTCTCAATGGCTGAATACGAAAAATTTTTTATATTTGGTTAAAATGGTTCCTATAAGAAAGGCTTTCCAGTGTTTGAAAATAAAAAGACTAGGGTCCATTAGTGCATAGGAAGCAGGCTTGTTTTACATAGCAATACTATGGGAAAACAGAAACTTCTATTTTTCTCACATTTTAAGTAGTAATTCAATTATCTTGATGTCTGGAAATTTGCTGTTTTTCTCACTCTGCCAAGCTACGGTTATCCACACATAATTTAATGATTTAAACCGGTAGGTATGCAGTACATGAGTAAAGAGACATGAACGTATTTGTCAAATATGTAATTTTAGAGATATAGAAGACGAACTTCACTTTATTTTAATTTGTTCTGCTTATCAGCTTAAGAAACAAATTTATTCGTAATGTTTATATGGTGTACATTTATGTTTTATATTTTTATATATATGAGTTAAAATACGGAACAATTCCTTGAGGTAAGACACGACAGTCAACAATTATAAGGGAGATAATAAAATAAAATGTTAAAGTTTGGTTGTTAAATAATGGAAAGGGAGATAATATTCACGAAATTAACAATGAAATGTGTTGCTATACTGTTGACGGATTAATTATTTTGTTTTCCCCGTCATATTAACTCTCAATTTACAAACGCAATTGGACATTTCATCGATGCCCATAGATCACAAAGTATGACGAATGTTGTCAATAAAAAACGATTGTAAATATAGACTAAGTATAGAAGAGCACGCAATACACGTGCTTTATATTCCATAATAAATGTGTAAGACTGTTATCAGTTCTCTATGTAACGTTAAATTATTTAAAAATAATGGGAACCATTAAAGTTTGTCTATGTAAACGTTAAGTACATATCGCCACATTATTCGTGTTTAAAACAATTTAATTTATAATTTCGTGAAAATAATTCATGAAAACAGTACATCTACTTCATAAATTATAACATAAAGTAGTTTTTCTTCATCAAACGTTTCTTTGTGAAACACATTTTGAAAAGTCAACATTTTTGCAATGCATTATATATTAAAGAGCAGAAATTGTTACGCACCTTTCCATTGTTCAGCGTTTACTTTTTATTTTTAACCTCCCTTCAAACTGTATTACTTTTACCATACTTAACCATGAGAAATTCTCTCTCTCTCTCTCTCTCTCTCTCTCTCTCTCTCTCTCCTCCTAAATCTCCCATCTCTGAATGTGTTAGGAATTTGTTAAAAGTTTTCATCGTTTAATAATTCACGGGTAACATTTTGTTTTATTCGGGACGACATGCTCAGGTTCCTCAAATCATTTCTAGAAGCAAATGGCAAATACCCAAACACTTTGTTACTATTTTTAAACATGTTATACACGGTCTGCGCATGCTTTACCTTCAGCTGTAAGCGCCATTTTCTCGAGGTTACTGTCGAGTTCTTTCTACCAGTGCAGTAGTCACACATATCTCCCGGTGATGCTGTTTTATTTTGTATGTAACTAGCCATTTCATTAGAAAACGCCAAACCGGTAAATTCTACGACCTCCTTCGCAGTCCGCAAAGGCGTCTCAGCCAGATCTTCATATTGTACAATTTTAAGACGTCCAGGGTACTTTTGCAAGATGTGTTTTGATATGGCCAGATCATCGTTCAGTCTGAGACAGTGTCTACTTGCTAGCTGATACGTTCTGGTATTGTCCGACTTTCTGTCCAGCATTAAAAGTGAATTCACTACAGCTCTAGGATCCCTGTTAAGATGTATAACTTTCATATTTGGGAATACCGGAAGTAATGATAATATCCACCGCATGGGTAAACGAATAAACTTTAGTACTATTTCCGGCGCTTTTTTACACTTTTCCGTGGCAGCTTTAATGCAAGTTTGAAAAGTTGAAGTCTGCATTTTTGAAAATTGTTTTGTCTGATGCGAACAAATTACAAACTCTTTCATAACCTTTGTGTACCTTTGGTGGAAATTAAACGTAAGACTTTTAATACTAATGGCGTCGAGTTTACAGGTCAACCAGTTGTTTATTTCGTTAAGAATGACGTCATCTTTATCTTCATATTTGTAAGTTCTGAAAGCGTAAGATAAAAGATGTTAACTTCTAAAGCAAATAATGAAAGGGATCCTGCGTGGCCCAGTGATCTGTGGCGCCGTCTCGTGACCACTTACTCGCTAGACTAAGTGGTACGTTCGAGTCCCGCTCGCACCAAACACTGTATATGAGAAAGTTTGCCAGTTACTTGCTGAAGGACGATGGTTCTACTCCGATTTATTCTGAGGTCTTCCTCCACCAATAAAACTAGATATGCCAGAAATGTGTTAGAATGATGTTAAACCTCATTCAAAATTGGCACTTGACCTGAAAATGGGTACATATGTGCCCTGCAAACAAATTATGTAGTGGTCAAAAACTTTACATTTAATCAAAATACAACTTTGTCAACACAATAGCATAAGCTTTTGGATTTCATTAAGAATAAAAGCCAAGAGTTTCCCAGCCTGGAGTTTGCAGGCAGGAGGGGATCTTACCCCGGAATGAACAAGGGGTCAAAAGTCTCCATCATGTGTTCAGAAAGGAGGGTCTAAATTCTACATCGCATTATGCAAAAGAAATAGGGGTCAAAACACTACATCATATGTCCAAAAAGAGGGGTCAAAACGGCGGCACATATGTACTAACCTAGATATTGGAAGTGCCTCCCCCGGGAAGTTTATCATTATATACGAGGGTTGTTCAAAAATAACGGTCAGCTCTCGATGACGTCAACGACGTTGTGTGAAACACTAAGTTCCTGATAATGAAACAGAAGTCACTTGCTGTTCATTTCTTCTCAAAACATTCGCAGTTATGTCTTATACAGTTGTAATGACGTTGTATCCATCTTTCAGATATGTCTTGGTACCAGTCTTGACTAAACACGTATGTGCAATTTAACAACACAAATATTAAATTTGAACATGAAAGTTAGTTAAACAATATAGCAATATATATTTTTGTCAACTCGTTTTATAAATTCAACAACATAAATGAATATTCATGTAGATCATCTATACATATTACCACAGAGATATGTCATTATATACCACCTATCCATGTACAAATATGCCCACTAGCAAATCAAGTATGTGGGTGCACCCGGCTTTAGTAAATATTTATAATTCTGCGTTAGACCCGAATTCGACACCCTTTAACCGAAACACGTATAAGCTCCATTAAATAATGTGTGCCGTCTCTGAAATGATGATTGACACCCGTATTGAAAAATTATCCATTATCAATCGCCAACACTAAATGCAATCCTGAATCCGCCGCTGATATCGACTTTGTTTCAGAGAGTTTAAGTGGAGACAGCTGTTACACCTGTTTATTTATAATTGCCTATATAAGGTGTCATTTCAAGATCACTCACCTCTCATAACTGAGGTCGTGTGCTCGAGTTGAGCTCTGTCCAAATAAAATATATGAGAAGATTTGACAATTATTTGCTGAGAACGATGATTCTACTTAGATTCAATCTGAGTTTTTCCTTCATAATATAATTATTTGTTATATTTGACCTGCAACATGAGACATTGAACCCAACTAAAAACTCACATGTTTGTTCCGTTGATATAGTGCAACTCTCCTGTGGTTTGGTTGTATTTTTGAGGTCGCTTCACGATTGCTCTGATTGGCTCAAATACATAGAATGCGCCAGGATATTCTTGAAACAAGCCGCCCGTCAATGTTGAACCAGTCCGATAATATGCTATTATCAAAACAATAGTTGTATTATTAATCGTCTCTCCTTGGACGGCTTGGTTTTTCGTGTTCTTTAAACCTGAATTTGTCTCGTGTGATGCTGACACTGTATCAGGTTGTACATCCACGTTGACACCCTTCTGTTTAAATATACCTTTGGCTACATCTGAATTGAAAAACATTTAAGTTTAATGTTAATCACGATTGTTATATCATCGAGGGCTAACATACCATGATTTGACCCAACCACTCGTTCCAGGTACCCTAAAAATGAGCATACCCATTACCGCAAGTAACCGATATCTATCCCTCTTGAATCACCGGTGAGAGACGAATGTCAATGAGACGCAATGTCATATATCATGCGTCACTGAGACTGTTGATAGGTGAACTCAACCCCTTAATTGTCAGTCAGACGCGTTACCGACTGAGCTAACCCGCCTCGACTGAAATGAAGAAAGAGTTTAGTGCCGATTTTTATCGTGGCTGTTCATTTGTGTTTTCTTCATTCTAGAAAGATACAAAATGTGACGACGTGAACATAATTAAGGTGAGTAAATGTATAGCTTTAAGATTAACAGTTATCTATTTTACATCGACTGTGAAACAAGTTATTACAAAACACGCTTCTAGTCCCAGGTAGAACCAGTACTAAGCATATGCGGACAAAATAGATAGCAGGCATAGTCATGGCAGGAAATCGAACTCATGGCACTCCGATTATGAGTCCGATATTTTGCCACTAGACCACACATTCCACGCAGCTATTTTAGCTTAACCGGGTCCAAGCTATGCCGAAGTGTAGTGGACATAGTATGGCTTTTCACGCTGGAGGTTGTATGTTTGATCCCCAGTTTGATCCCCGATGGCCTCTTGTAAACCAATACTCTATACCGAATTGAGACAGTGGACTCGAGCTCGGTTCATATAAACTCTTAGCTTATTTCGCAATCAATCTCAAATGAATTAGTGGGTTTGTTTGTTTGGTGTTTAGCGTCGCTTTCAGCAGTTTTGCAGCTATATCGCGACAGCGTCTAGTTGAGAGAGTATTCTATTCGCTGCCATACTGGACAATCATGTCGCAGACACACGGTATGATAACCCACCCAGTCACATTATACTGACACCGGGTCGACCAGATCTAGAACTATCCTCTAAGTGCTGAGCGCTAAGCGATGGAGGTTTTTGTACCATTTTTTCAAGTTTTTGATGTGACCCGACCGGTGATCGAACCCACGATCTTCCTTGTGCGAGGCGGACGCTCCATTCCTAGACCATCCCTGCGGTTAAAAAACAGTATAAACCAAACCAACCGGACATATTACAACAGGATGTGTTGTTTTTTTTAATAAACATTACTAACTATTGACTGACAACACTAGTATATTAGTTTTCAGTTAATAAACATGTCAATACACTTACTTATCAAGACATCTTTATCAAAATCCCTGTATAAAACGACGTAAACAACGACCGTGAGCACAGCCACCAGGGCTAGTAAAGGTTTTGCACAATAATGCATTGTTCTGAAAAAACAATACAACATGTAGTAATAATACGAAGAAATGGTAAAACATGGATTTTCCTTTATAGGACATGTCCACTGACATAATGTCAAAAGGCAACAATCTTGCTGTATAGATACAGTAATAATATACTGAGCACCTCTGAAAACGCACGTTTTTTTTTATATTAAATTTCTTTTTCATCCAAGAACTGGCCTCTTTTTCACCAAAATTTATTTAAATACTTAGGAAATATGATAAGGTGATCTGGCTTTAGGACCTGTCCCAGTTAAACCGCATATGGTTTTATTGATATTGATTATATGAAAGGTAAATACACAGTCAAAAATAAGTTTAGTGTTAAAGTATTTAAGTTAAATGTTGGCGAAACAGAAGCCAAACAGTTTATCGGTGCATATATGTCGACTGCAATTAATTTGTTACATTTATACTTTAAAGCGATGAAACTGTTGGAATGAAATTGAGAAAAACAAAACTGAAAAAGCTTTGTTTGGGTTTCTTATCCATGGCTTATCTAGATTTGATACAATATCCATTCTTTCATATTTAAAAGCATTAAGTATATTTTTGTTGTTGTATGGTGTTTAGCGTCGCTTTCAACAGTTTGTCAATCATATCGCGACGGTGTCTACTTGAGACAGTATTCTGAGCGCTGTCACACTGGAGTATTAAGTATTATTTAGTATTAAGCAGTCACTTGTCTTAAGCAGTCACATTTACTGTTTCCCATGTCTATGTATTTAAGTAAATAAACCTGTATTAAGCACGAACTTGTCTTAAAAGGCCAGTTTGGTCGGCAAAAGGTTTTCGATGCAGCAGCGACAAATCCAACCGACCAAAATGCTCCAACAACCATTCGCCAAACACTGACAAACTTTATAGACTGCCGACAACCTCACTACGATCTCTGACAACCAACTACCGTCAAGTGGTTGTTGGAAGTCGGCAATCGGTCGTATCTCTAGTGTGACTACATTTAAAATGAAATTGGGCACCATTTTAAAAAATATATCTTTATTCTCCTTTGATAAACATGTTATGTACCTTTGCTTTGGTGAATATGAAAACATCCCCTTGAAATATCCTTCATTTGTAGTACGTTGTAAGAAATATCCTACGTCTATCAATAGAAAATTTGATACACAACCAAATTTAGAACAAATCCACCCTACAACCCTGATCATGCTCCCTGTGAATTTTGATTGACTACGCGTATAAACCCTTCAAAAATATCGGACGAACTGATTATTACTTTTCAAATGGCCCTCGTGTGTATAACATGCCTGGCATCCATTAGTTTGGTGTATGCCACTGACATTATATAGGATCATGTATATAACATGTCTAGCATTCATTAGTTTGGTGTATGCCACTGACATTCTATAGGATAATGTATATTGCATGTCCAGCATTCATTAGTTTGGTGTATGCCGCTGACCTTCTATGAATTCATGTATATAATAACATGTCCAGATCCATTAGTTTGGTGTATAACACTGACCATCTATAAGATCTTTTATATAACAACATGTCCAGTATACATTAGTTTGGTGTACACTTCTGACCTTCTCAAGATTATGTATATAACAACATGTCCAGTATCCATTTGTTTGGTGTATACCGCTGACCTTCTATAAGACCATGTGTATAACATGTCCAGCATATATTAGTTTGGTGTATACCGCTGACCTTCTATAAGATCATGTATATTACAACATGTCCAGTATCCATTAGTTTGATGTTTGCCACTTACCATCTATAAGATCATGTATATAACAACATGTCCAATATCAATTAGTTTGATGTATGCCACTAACCACCTATAAGATCATGTATGTAATACATTAGTTTGGTGTATGCCACTGACCTTCTATCAGATCATGTATAATATAACATACCCAGCATCCATAAGTTTGGTGTGTAACACTAACCTTCTATAAAGCCATGTATATAACTAGTCCAGCATCCATTTTTTTTCATGTATGCCATTGAACTTTTATAAGACAAGATTTTGTCAAACAGCCATTAGTTTATTGTATGCCGCTGACCTTCTATAAAAGCATGTGTATAACATACCCAGCACCCATTAGTTTAATGTATACCGCTGACCTTCTATAAGACCATGTATATAACATATCCAGCACTCATTAGTTTGGTGAATACCGCTGACCTTCTTTAAAATCATGTATTTAACATGCCAAGCATCCAATAGTTTGGTGTATACCGCAGACCTTCTATAAGATAATGTATATAGCATTACCAGCATGTATTAGTTTGGTGTATACCGCTGATCTTCTATCTGATCAAATATGTAACATACCCAGCATCCATTAGTTTGATGTATGCCGCTGACCTTCTATAAGATCATGTATATAACTTGTCGAGCATCCATTAGTTTAGTGTATGCCACTGACCTTCCATGAGATCATGTATAATGCTCTCCAAAATAAAAAGAGAAAATCCAAAAGTGTGTTTTACCCCTACAAATCAGCTGAATTGGACTTAAAGTACGAATGAGACCAATAAAGTGATATATTTTCAAGAAATACGCTGTTGTAATGCATTATTTTACAAAAGAAATTTTTCTCTTCTAGAATATTGTTTAATACTGCACTCGTTTGAAACCAATACTTTCAAAACCATCAAGTAGAAAGGAAATGTCTGTTCAGTAGTGTATGTAAAAGCAATGCCCTTCCAGACGAGAAAATTTCTCTTCTCGGAATGTCTTGTTGTAATCGGAAAAGTATGCAGAACAAGAGAAATATCTCGTTTGCATGAGAAAAGAAGAAATTTCTCGCTACCAACACGAGAGACGGTTTCTTTTCTACCGGCAATATTTTACAAGAGAAATTTTCTCTTCTAGAAATAATGTTCAAATGCACGCGTTTGAAAGAACGCATCTTTCAAAATTGTCAAGTAGAAAAGAAGCATCTCTTCTGTATTGTATGCAAAAGCAAGGCCCTCCCAGAAGAGAAAATTTTTCTTCTGGGATTATCTCGATGTAATCAAAGTCACAGGACAAGAGAAATAGCTCGCTCGCATAAGAAGAGAAGAAATTTCTCGCTAGCAACATAAGAGAAGTTTCTTTTCTGCACTGTATTCGATACGTGCGATTGAACACGACAATTTTCTAGAGAAGAAATTTTCTCGTCTAGAATATAACTTCTGAAATTGCCATTAGTACCAATACATTTACCAGAGGAGAAATGTATATCTCCTCTGGACTATCATAAAGGTGAACGCTGATTCAAGTTTTTGCACTTGAAAATAACATAACTTTTCTCTTTTTGTAATTACTCATTCTAATGAAAAAATATACATAAGAAGAGATATTCCCCGTTCTTATTATCTTAAAGGTGTAAGTTTGAGCATGTCTATATTATAATGAGATATATTTTCTTGAAAGACATTTCCAAACTTCTTAATGTTTTTCGTTGTTCAATCGATAATATATAGATTTGGTAATCGGAAATATTTCAACATTTCATACACACATTGCGGGGAATTGCGTCTGGTTCAAAGGATTAAGAATAAAAGCAAATGAAAAGAAGTTCTTTTTTACCGTTTTCTGCTTTTAAAGTTTATGATAATAGCATAAGAAAGTAGTTAATTATTTTTGTTGCTTATAGCGAAACTTAGTTTTTCGGGAAACTGAACCAAACGGTGTTATCTTAAATTATATATGCATATATAATTTTTTTCTTCGTGATTCGAGATTTACAAAAAAACAATTAAAATACATTCCATACTGAAATTGAAACAAAAACTTATGTTTCAATCATGAATACCATGATTGAAACATGTTTCGTTACAATTTCCTTTCAATAACAATTATGTTCATTCAATGGCAAATGTTTTATCAAACCTAAAATAATTAATGTGATACTTAGTTTAGCTAATTAACTTTTCCAAAAGGAGCTTTTAGTGCTGTGAAGTGATTGTAAAGTTTCACGCCATATGTTGATTGTGTTGGCATGATTTATTAAGCCAGTGATCGCGTGTGAGAGCAGTAATGTATTTATGACCCCTCATAATAATACAAACTTAGTCAAACATACTATTTTTGGTTACTTTCTTTGCTTTCAATGGATCATGTAATCAAATTATCACATCTCCACGAAAAATATATTTTTTCAAGCAGCCTATTAACAACTAAAAAGGTAAGAAAAAGTAAAGGAGATATAACATATTTTTAATATTTTCATAAATCCATGAATAAGCTAAACAGCCAAAAATGTAAAACCATATCATGCAAGGGAACTTAATTGTCAAAGACTATAGATATATATCTCTGAAATGGTGCAATCTTGATACGTGTACATGTACTTATCATGTTTCTTAAAATAGCACTGAAACATAACATATTTAAAAAGACAAAATGTTTTTTGTTCAAAAATGTGTAAAACTGTGACTAATATCAAAACGGTAACATGTTCACATATTTGATTTGAATGTGATTGAAATATGTTTCAATAAATATTTTTCTTTATTTTATATGCCATAGAAAATGCAATTATTAATCAATATTATTTATATATGTCATTTTTTTTATTTCACAAGTATGACTCTAATTAGGGTCTGATATTTAAAAATGTTATAACTACTATCCTTTCATAGGTTTAGAAGATTGAGATTATGCCTGAATTATATTCTGGAGTCAAACACTAATCGGAGGCTAAACTGGGTCTTAAACGGCTATGAATTGTTGCTCACACGAATAAAACACAGGCTTTGATAATGTTTGCCACTCGGACAAAACAATTTCAGTTTTGAAAGAGGGTAACTTGATAGCAATTCAGAAAAATTGCAATGAAAATGGTTCTGTTACTTCATGAAAGATGTTAATAATTAAAATGTGCACAAAATTGAAATCTATGACGACCAGTTTTGATAACCGACCTCGAAACCCATTAAAGGCACAATCAAAGGCTCATTGTATTGAAGTTTTATTAATTTTGAGTTTGCGGTTTCAAAGAAGATGTTTTAAGAAATAATTGACGCCCAGGCGTACATACTAACGATTGAAAAATAAATCAGAACAACTCACTTGATCCGTTAGCTCATATAAACTAAGTTTTAAGCTAAACTCTAAGAAACACTCTTTGAAATAGTAAACATTATAACAAAAATACAGCAACATATTTTTTTATAATGGGAAAGCATTCACATAATATAATTAACACAAACTACGTACATAGAAACATGATTCACCACTCTAACATTTGATCCGAGAATTTTGTGTTATTAAATGTTAATTTTCAATGAATATTCAGAATTAGGTCTAATATATTGAATTTAGTCAAATGGCCAAATACTAAAGTAACAATGTATGAGAAGCATACACACAGTTGTTAGTTGAATAATACTTTTCTGTTGTATGATTTGTTTGTAAATAAACTGTAAGCTTGTATTATTTTAAATGTCCATTGTAAGGGTTAACTTAATATAAATACATGAAGCGGTAATGTCGCATAGTGTGTCCTAAATATCTTACTATAATGAAATATTACAACATCATACATTATAAAGACATAAAACATAAACAAATCATATCAAATCAAAACGATACATGTTTTAATACACAAACTGGAATTTTTGGACCAGCTTACAATTTGTATTCAATTATATAATAAATCTGACAGCATACTAAGTAACACTTCTTCAGATTCTTCTTTCCATGTGTGTCTACAGCTTTTATAATTAATTTTGAATGAGTGTCTGATATAATCAGATCGTTGTTTATTTTTATACCCCGAAACATTAAAATAAGATAATCGTCATCTATATCCATAATGTCGTTAAAATTTAATGTGGTTGAACCATCTGTGAATTTAAATGCTGTGCTATTTATTTTTCCACTGGGTATTTTAGCAAAGGTAATCTTTTATTCTCAAGTACCCCAAGGTATATCGTTTTGTTGTTGTATACAACAACTTCGATTGTAACCTGCAATATAATTAATATAATCATTAAAACTGTATTAATTGTCAACATTTTGCTGCAAAAGTTTATAGTAACAATCTTCAAGATGTCCCTAAATCATACACCTATTGCATGGGAGACCGTGTCAAAGTGAAATTTGGATCATTATGGTTACAAAAATTTCTAGTTGTATGTTTGATAAAGATCAATGATATTGAAGGTACAAGACCGTACACAAAGTCACATGGTGCAATATTTGTTGTGTCAATGGTTATAACTCTAGCAATAATAATCTGATGTTGACAGTTCAATATCTTGTTTTGGGTATTGTTATTGTATAGCTACTATGTACGTCTAGTACATTTGGTAAAGATTAAATAAATGTTACATGTGCCAGAGTATACACAAGAGGATTTAGAGCATTATTTGATAATTGAAGAGAACAGACATAGTTCTAATATTAATTATACGACTTGACTACATCAAAACCGTGTTCGAGATTGTTATTACCTTTTAAGTCTTAGAAAGACAATTCAAGCGTCATAACTTTGATAAAGATGTTTGATAAGGTCATTCTAAGATTATATATATATACATATATATATATATATATATATATATATATATATATATATATATATATATATATACCATGCACGATATGTAAATATTGAATGACAAATTAAGGCGCTATAATGCACACAACCTCATATGTGAGTGCGTATGACGGATAATAGATATAGGACGACCAAAATAACTTTGTTCAGGTGAGATATGTCTTCTTTTCCGAAATGATAGCGCATTCACACATACATTACTAATGATAAGATAAACATCAACAAATAACAACAGAGTGACCGCCATAGCCTTGTGCACAGCTAAAATAAACACGCATGCAGTTTAATTTAACATTTTAAATGATTATTGATGTAAAAATTAAAAATATTATAAATGAATACTTACTTCAATTGTTTCATCTGATACGACTGTTGCGTGTGGTCGCCCATTGCTTCTATTTTTCTGAAAGTAATAATCACAACTTCATAAGATACCTAATTCAACAATTCAAAGTTTCCTTCATTATAGATATTGATTCTTTGTTAAACATGTAAAACTCATACAAATATAATACGGATGCATCTGAAAATCAATAGAACAAATTAAACATAACCATCTAAATAATCATTTCTGCTGCTTTTAAAAATGGAAAATACATCTGCAATAAATCCTATTCAAGATAAATATTCAGCACATCTCGTATTGTTGCAGATACTCGATTATAAGTTATTACACAAAGTCATGTAATTTGCATGTTCAAGATGAAAATGAAAGAATCATTTTAAAGACATAGATTAAAAATATAATTTGTACACTCAACGAAATCCATTTAATAACAGTGTTTACAAATATCAGAATCATAAGACATTAAAATAGATATACCATTTTTTCAGAATAATCCTTGGTAACCGCCTCTTCCATCGTTAGAGGTTTTCTTTTCTGAAATATATTATTTTTTATCTTATTTATTCCGTTATAACATTTTAAATGATAATTAACTTACTGCAATTGACACTTCTCTTTCATCTTCCATGCTTAGACGTTTTATTTCTGAAATAAATTCGGTTAATTTTATGCTTTAACAGGAACATTAAGAAGATAATAGAAAATTTCAACAAAGTAACTTACAAAGCTCTAATTGCTACACACCAATAATATTCTCATTGCAATGAAAATGTTGTTTTTTGTTAGAGGGTTTCCAGAAATAAATGTATGTATGTATGGGGGTGGGGGGTCAGACGGCACTTATTTTTTTTACCCACAGAGCATAAATTTTAATTGTGATATACACCACCATTTTAATTTGATAAAATACCACCATATAAAAAATAAAAAATAGGCTAAAATCCGCTTTCTATTATTTTCTTATTGTTAACCTTGCAAAATTACTAGTCTGGGCGGTTGCCTACTTTCTTTGAAGTACGCCGACATAACACTTTTGATCTAATGCCGATATGCAAGTGTTTACATCACAATTTACCACAGGTCGAAAATTAAATAAAGGGGCACTACAGATAACAAACGAAAAACAACAACAACATAATAATAATAATAATTAAAGGTTGGTGTTTGTTTGTAACTAGTTGTCTTCTAAAATGTTTATTTTCAGTAAACTAATTTCTTAAAAAAAACGAATTACTATGAAATTGATACAAAATGTAAAGAGTCTGTATAACTACACTGGCCTAAGGTAATGTATAGAATGAACACGCTGTGTCTTTGACTTACACCTTGTGCAAATGTCCGATGACGTCACTCCGACAGTGAAACAAACATTATTATGACACATGTTATTTCGCTAAGTGGGTATCTTGGAAATTTTTGATGGATACAAAAGGAATTACATCGGTGTAATGTGCATAAGTTCTTTGAAAGTGTCAAACATCTTTTGAAAATTTTAAACACTTGTCAGACTTCGTAGGAAATATATCAAAATAATGGATTAAAGTGAAGTCGACGATAATAAACTGTTATAGAAATTTTATTTTAATTTCAAATGCTATACGTATATTTTGGTTACGGTGAGTATGTAATGCACTTGTGTCTGTGTGGTATCAAGGCTTTTGTATCAAAGAAATTACTGACCAAACACATGGGTCACTGATCATTCTGATACATTTCCGTGTTAATAATTTATTCACGACCAAGAATATGTTTTTGTCACCTTTCGGGAAGTTCGCAGGTAGATAATAATACTTTACAAACCAATTCAATCATATGTTGTTGTCGGGTGTTGTAATTATATTATGGCGGTCATAATAAATAAGATTAATCAGTTCGAGATGAAAAAAAAATAATTGAAAATAATCCCTAACATAAACAACACCAGTGTATCGAGTGTCAAACTGTGCAGTCGCGTGTAACGTTACACTTGGTCCTGATGGCTTGAGGTTGTGTATTTCAATCGTTCCAACACGCATGTTAGTGGCAAACATGTAGGTCAAATCAAGATAAATTTAAAAGACCTGCTGTTTCTGCTGCGATACAGATAAGACGCTCGCCGAAATCTAGACGCTGCGGGATATTGACTTTGGAAATCAAGGCGCTGCGGTACATGGGGAAGAACAATTTATGTTTTGTATACGATCGGTGGGAAATTTTTGGACAGAAGAACAACGGTCTTGAAGAAAAAATTCGGTTCAGAGACAGAAGTTCCGACAGGGTATAAATTTTAATAAACTTTTACCCCACTAGGCATCATTTTTTTAATGAAAACACCAACCAGGCATAGCATAAAAATTTAATTATACTGCCGTCGGACGCCACCTCACCCACCCACACCCCACACACACACATTTAATTCTGGAAAAGCCATTAGATATAAATAGAAGTCCTGCATTTTATTTTTACAAAAGTAAAACTCAATAGCACATATATCTTACTTTGGATGTTGTCGTCACTGACTTTGCTTTTGGAGGAGGAGGCAATGTTTTGTCATCTGATCCACACTCTCTTCACCAGTTGTTTGAATGTGTTGCATATTTTTCTGATGTAGAAAAAAACATGCATAAGTGGTTAAATAAAACACCTATTGTATTTCTTTGTCTAAATAAGTAGGAATTAAGATATAAAAGTTATAACAGTTAATATTTCCTACATTCAAACACCGAATATCTACTTTAACAAATTATAATACTGATAAATCAATATTGATCTCATTGTTATGGAAGCTTTACTGCTCGCCTTAATGCTACTAAACGATTAACTCAACTATTCTATGAATTGGGACAGAGAGGTGTACTCGCCCCGATGTCGACATCCCAGCTGAGTTAAAGTTTTTTGTTTAAATTGTTCATAAATGTGAATTGCTTGCAGTTATATAGATGAAACTTAGATAGTACAAATGTTCTGTACAAATAAAATACCATAGACTAATAATTGTTAGTATACATGTTTGTATATTAGAATGTAATAAATATATTTGAAAAAACAATCAAACGTTCATATTTTTATCTCTCAGTAACGAAACTATAAGTATTTGGCTTGTTTTCATTCAGTCAATTTAAAGATTTTTTTTCTATCAAACATTAAAACTATTAAATATGAATATATTTAGTGTTCGAACTTATTAATCTGATTATGAAAATGTATACATTATTACATTTTGCCAACGAACGAAGACGGACGAAGTTCTAAGCACCATCGTATAAGCTCTTATGGCCTTTTGCCAGAAAACATAAGGCTGTATATGTCATATTCATTTTCATTTGTGGAGGAAGACTTCAGAATAAATCTGAGAAGAACCAACGTCTCTCCGCAAGTAACTGGCAAACTCATTCACATGATTTTTTGGACTGAGCGAGACTCGAACCTACCACCTTAGCGGTGAAATGATCTTGGGACGGCGTCTTAAATCACTCGGAGGACCCTTTCGTTTTAGATTTTAAGCATAACAATTAACTGGATACGAAGGGACGCATGTGTATGCATAAATTATATTGTTTTCATCAATTAGTGTTCTGAATAAATAGACTAATATGGACCATCAACTTATTTAGATCATGTTTATCTATCTCTTAAATGCAAGACATCTTAAAAAGCAGAACTCAAAACACACCATATAAGATCGATTCATTTAATGATACATACATATGATTTTGATATAATAAAATTCGACACAGTTTCGGATTTAAACACATATTGCTATTTAACAATATAATATACCTATTTAAAAACATGGCAATGGTAGAAAATATGTTTACCAAACAACCGCGGTATGCAGGTATGCAGGTTAATTTAGTAATACTGATACAGATATATTATTCTGATTTATATCAAATTTTGACACAGTTGCGTGTTTAAATACATATTCCTATTTAAAAACATACTAGAACTATTAACAATATCGCGGTATTCATCTACCAGCGAATAAAACAATAAATAAAAATAGCATTTACGCATAAATATAAGTATACTGAAAAGCTATAAAATTTTATAAACAAAAGTTTACATCAACGACTACATCATGCATATACAGTATTTGTAATGTGATATAACAAAATGTTAACTTACGTTCACATGGTAAAACTGATTTCCCGCGTGAATGTTTTGTATAATTTGACTTTTATCACCTATGACAAGCTGTCCCTCTTCTGAAATGCTCCATGCTTTCGACATTTCCGCAAGTTTATGTATAATCTTATAATGATTTATTTAAGTGATATAATTAATTGTCCCTCCGGAAAACAAAATAATGCTCACTTTATGAAGACGCTACGAATAAAATGCAGACTGTAGCAGCTAAACTCCTCCTATGTTTTATCGAAATAGCAGAGTGAATCGTATTATAAAGTATTCGATGTCTTTCCAAATCATGCACTCCACGTGACCGTCTCAAGGATGTTACTCCACCACTAAAACTTGCCATTATAAGCCATTATATAATATGTTATAAGTTGAAAGTCACACTTATTTCGATCTTACAGTTATATAATAATTGTCTTGGTACTATCTTTAGAGTGTTTTATTGTATGTTTTTTTTAAATTGCTGGGATTAAATTGAAATGTATAGTTACAGACACAGATATTTGTTCCGGGCCTAAAACTCTATGCATTCCTTAAGTTAACACTGTATGAAGTCTTACGTCATGATATAAGTTGTTAAGTTATAAATTAAGCATTATCATAATATGATGTTTGCGGTAACATACTTGAATTGTTATCCAGGCACACAAAGAGTTGGAATATCTTTCATGCATACCGGACAGGGATTTTTGCGTATTTCTACCGGATACGGAATTTTCACCCTACATTCCCTCCATGCGCTCATCCTTCCTTGCTGTAACGTAACAAGTTATGACGTGACGTATTCAAAACATATGACGTAAAACGTTTAATTAAATGCCATCGTGGTAGAATTTAACAATAATTGAAATAACAATTAATATTAAATTTGTTTGGTATGCAAGAAAAATAATCTTACATAACTGAGCCTTGTCCCTGCTAAAACAAGTTATCTTTCGGGAGGAAATTTTCTATTCTTGTTTTACCTGTTTTACTACAGTTTAAGTTTTGTAAGATGCATTTCAGTGTGACATGATTTACCAACTTGAGTGATCATAAAGATTAGGAGAACTGGCATTTCCCGGCAGGTGTTATTTATACGAGCACATCTTGACCGCTTCAAGGACGATTTTATTATAGGCTACAATATTTATGAAGCCGATGTCAATAATTTGGATTCATTTTATTTGCGAATTTTAACAATTGTTTAATCATATAAAATCTGCCTTCCATTATTACATGTTTGCGCAACAAGATCATTTATAGAATGGTTATATTTCAATAAGCTTTAAATTCTGCATAAATTAACTTTTTAGTGTTCAGAGGCACAAGCTAAATATAAAAGAAAATAAGAAAAGCAAACGGAAAAAAGTATAACTTTATCAATCTGTTAATATTATAATTTACATAAATATGTTTTTTAAACTCTTTATTCCACAATTCAAGTGTATTTGTAGTTGAACGAGTATGTTACAATCAGGCGATTTCATAAAGTGAATATATAATTACTTTTATTTTACGGTTGTAACCAAATCAGACTAGTGTATCCCAAACTTATCGAAAGAGGTTATTTCAATTTGACAATAGGCATCAACGAATTTTTTCATATGTTATACTTTTTACACGAACAACAGAGCTCCGCATGTAATAAAATTATACTTTTATTGGCATAGGACCACAGAGAAAAGAACGAGTTTTAAAGTCCCAAGTCGTCTTTGGATACTGACCGTCCATTTGTCACTACTCGGTGTATGTATTGTACATATGTTACTGTTCCAAACATTAATCGTGTTTGCGTTGCTTTGGAAGCTGTATCATTTGAACTCTACGTCTCGGGTTTTTTGTTACTCAAATCGTATAACTATGCAGTAATGGTGATATCATATTTAGAAACATTTAAAATATCAATGACATACCATTATGGTATCGTTTTACCTATAGGTATATACATAACACATGACCAAACTCGAAATAACCACCGATGACCCGCGTTCCAGCTGTTCAAATATCTGCGTGCCAATCAGTAGCAGTAATTGGCCATACTTTCTGTTAGCGGTTAACACCACGATTATCCTCAAATTAATGTGGACAAATCTTATCTGGTGTGTGTTAAGCTTCATTTAGTATCCATAAATCGACCACACAGCCCTGCATACAGAGGTGAGAGAGGTTTTCATTCTCAGCAGGGAGGGTGATTACTACCGACTGTGAAAATTAATACCGATAACATTACTTGAATTATTGGCCAGCTGTGTTTATCTGGAGAATATTTAACTGTAGGCAACCTGTTATATTATATGTTATATTATCATTGATAGAGTGTAGTTTGTTAACATTTAATTTTTTACGTTTAACAAATTCATACAATAACTTTTGAAAATTATATATTTAATATCATAAATCTCCAGTACACACATAACAAAATAAACTTGTTTAACTAGAGTCAAATTTATAACAATAAAGACTATTTGCATGTTTATAAATATGATTGCATTCTGATTACATTACCATATCTAAACAACTACAGGGAGAAACAAAATAATGTATTCAAAAGCAATGAATGAAGTATAAAATATCATTAAATGAGTGATTATGATAATTATCCGTGTTCAAGTATGAACGGGTATAGAAATTAAGACTTATATCATTTGAAATAGCAATTTAAAAAATGTGTGTTTTTTTTTTTGCTATGAAAATGTATCTGATATTAAGACAATCATATGTTTTAATATTTCTTCAGCCAAATGATTTTCTTAAGTGCTTTTTTTAATTCCTTTTAAACAATATTATTCTAAATAAATCGTGAACACACATTAAATTTCCAAACTGATACTATATTCTAATGAGAAATTATCTACTTGGTGCTTTGAAGTTAGTATTCTTATTTCATTACATTATATAGATGTTTGCAGTACACTTTCAACTTATTGTAATAAAAAATAAACATACTTACATCAGATCCATATAAACAATAATTAAATCACTGCTTACATTAAGTACATAAGGGCTGCACAGATTCAGTTTGATAAAATACATTATTCGCTCTGCAATACTCATTTATTATTGCTGCAATAGTGATAGAGACATATGTCACATGTCAGTTAATTTCTGCCAGTTGAGTCTTAACATCGAAAACCAGGAGAAAAATGCACACATTTAGAAATATAAAAAGTAAACATTCTTTTTAAAAAAACTTTATTTACAAAATGTATTTATCATTTTAAAACACCATTATTTATAATGTTTGTCAAATAAATAAACCGCGCAATTAGGAAAGTTCTGATTGATATAACGTCATATTCTAATTAAGGTTAAGATCATACAAACATTTTTTTTTAATTAATTTATGCACTAACATTTCTCTGCAACAGCATTCATCAACTGATACAAAATCTTGAAAATAAAACTCCAGAAATGTACTCTATGTAGTGCTTATTTTAAAGTCCTGTCATGTATAAACATTGTTGCTTGGTTCTACATAATCATTTTTATTGCAGGGCAATAGAACTAAACAGTAACACTCATAAACACATTAGTGTTAGGCACTTCATACTGAGATCAAAAGCTGCTCAGTACTGAGCGGTTTCACTACCCCTGTATGTAGGAATGTACAAGATAATGAGCTCACCATACGATAAAACAAGAAAAAGTACGTTTTGTATCATGGACGTGCCAAATATTAAGAAATAATGAGACGTATAATATCGTTGTGAATGATATTTATTGATAATTGTAACAATATTGTCGTGTGCATTTTCTGCCAAAAAAAATGAAAAGTCGAATTTCCATTGCAAGCATATCTATCATACCAATATTAACTTTCGGAATCGATATAAATCTAATATAAAGTAACACTCGTAAGTTGTGGATACGTATTCGAAAACTATTTTCATCAGTAGCAAAATAAGCGTAAACAAACTAGACACTCGTTATATTATTAACATATTTAAGTTAAAAATGATAGCATTTGATTAACAGTCGCTTGAGGTCGAATGTTTTCTTATCGAATAACTTTTTTTACTTTTTTGTTGAACACACTCAAAGTGTTACCATGGCCTTTGAGGTACGGGTCTGGGTCTTACGTGCGTCACTTCATCATGTCATGTTGATCAACCCAGCAAAGTGTTTTTGAAATTTATCAACAGGTGACAAAGTTACCGGCCGAACATGAAATCTCAAACAGATTGAAAGTGTTGTCAAACCAGGTTAAGTTGTGACCTTGACCTTTGAATTGGTAGTCTGGATGTTACATGCACAGGTCACCATATTACCATAAGCAAGCATTTATAAAATCAATCTAAGCATGACAAAGTAACAGGCAGGACACGAAATTTCACATACACTAAAAGTGTTGTCAAACAAACTCAAAATGTGACCTTGACCTTTAAGGTACGGATGTGGGTCTTACGCGCGACATGTCGTCATGTCATGATGGTGAATTGAGCAAAGTCTTTTTTAAAATTTTCCATAAGTGTCAAAGTGAGAAACCAGACACGAAAACTCAAGCAGACTCAAAGTGTCGTCGAACAAAGTTAAATTGTAACCTTGACCTATGAAGTGTGAGTATGAGTGTTACGCGCGACACGTTATCATGTTGATTGTTTGTAGCAAGTATATATAAAATACGAAATGTCACTGGTAAGTGTCGCATGTCCAAATGGTCTGTGAAAATATCGAAATTTTATAATAGGTAGCGATGTATTCATGGCTATCAAAAGTCATGGACTGACGTTTCCGACTAGACACTCAATTTCATGTTGTTGTTTTTTTCAATTGAAAGTGTGACCTTTACCTTTATGTAACCTTGACCTTGACATCCCATGTAAAGGCCTGAGTATTTATACATGTTAATGCAGGTGGCGCATCATCATGACATGTTGATCACATGTTGATCCCTCCATGTAAAACACAATTACAAACCAGATATGAAACAAACTAAAAGTGCGACCTTGACCTTTGAGGTTATGTTCCAAGTCTTAAAGCGACACTTTTTCATATCATGTTGATCAATTGATAAATTGAGCCAATAATTTTTTAAATCCATCCTGGTATGATAAACTTACAGACACGACTTGAAATCTCAAACAGATTTGTTGTTGAACAAACTCAAAGTGTGACATTGACGTTTGAGGTACGGGTCTTACGTGTGACACATGGTCATGTCATCTTGATCAACCAAGTTAAATACAGAGTTACAGATAAGACACGATTTGAACATTTTATTATCGTCACATTCATTAAGAATACAAACAGGACGTTATGCGATAAATAGAAATCCTAGAAATGAACGCTTCTGTCTAAATTGTAATTTGCAGGATCTAGAAGATGAATTCAATTTTGTTTTTATATATCCCTGCTATTTAGATTGAAGACAACAATATATAAGTAATTATTTTTTTCAGAGACCTAGTATGTCTCGATTCATAGAATTATTACAGTCAGATAATAGAAATACTCTTTTTAACCTTGCAAAATATATAAAATGTGCTTACTATATTACATTGTCTTTGACACATAGTTGGACGATGTCATCCACATTTAATTTCAGCACTCGAACACTGCTGTATGAATGTATATTTGTGTGCGAGAGATTTAAATCTATTTTCAAAACTAATTATTTGCGCGATTTCACAGTGTTTATTTTTTCAACTTAATTTGTTGTTGTTTTGACACACACATACCGGTTTCCCTTACCTTCCAAGGTACATGTATAACCTAGCGAGGTAACAGGAAAACAACCTTGGTATTGTTTGGTGCCTCGGTGTGTATTTCTATGATCTACAAAACGGTTATATTGTTAACATTTAGCACATTTTAAGTATATCAGACATTCACATAATATGTGAAAGTCAGTTATTTACAGTATTTACATTGTTAGTATACTAATATAGATATTTTACGTCTAAATAAAAAATAAAACTTTTATTTTCTATTACTAGTACTTGATTTCAACCGAGCACTTGAAAATAATTTATAAACAACTAAGTAGAGGTATTTGTTTCCTATATCTTTATTGCATATTATATTATCCTATCGTCCGATTATAATAAGCAACTTATGATTCCCAGTTCTAAATTTTATCATATCGCTTAGGTAGTTATATATTAAACATATACTGTTCAAAACATTGTTTATATTTATATAATGTGTACTCTAAAACTGGTAGAAGTTATTTTTGTACTATAGCATTCATTTGAAATACGTCTTAGGTTTTGACCGACTGGAACTTGCTATTGACAAATATCAATATTACCGCAGTTCATAAAAATACCTTTTAAACAAATGAGCAATCCGAATTTCTTGTTTACTATTTTAGGACTGGTTTTAGTATCTGAAGTATGCATGACCTTGTAAAAGATTTATGATAATTTACCGAAATCTTTAGAAAAATTATTTGACCAGTATGAGATAATTCTTAAATTTATATCGATGAATATTAGGGAAACACATGTTTCACCATAGATTACACAAGGAGGAATAAATATGCGTACATATAGAAATAATTTTTAAACAAGAAATGTTACTGATAAGTGTCGCATGTCCCCCAAATGGTCGTTGAAAAATACCAATACAATTATGTTACAATAGGTAGCGATGTATCCATGAATATAAAGATGCAATTTCATGTTTTTTACATTAAAGCGTGACCTTGACATCTGATATAATGGTCTTGGTATTTCAACAGTTAAATGCTACTGAAACATCGTCATGATATGCTGATCACTTGTGTCAAACTATTTTAAAATCCCTAAATGTAAGACAAAGTTACAGATCAAATGTAGATAAATTAAGCAAAGTGTTTTTGAAATCCATCCATGTATGATAAAGTTAAAGGATAGACTTGAAATATCAAACATATTCAAAGTGTTGTCATACATACTAAAAGTGTGACCTTGACCTATGAGGTATGGGTCTAGGTATTACTTATTACACGTCGTCATGTCCTCTTGATAAAACGAGCCAAGTTAACGGCAAAGTCACAGACCAGATACACAATATCAAACAAATTAAAAGTGTGACCTTGATCTTTGAGGAAAGGTTCTTGGTTTTACATGCGACATTTAATTTTGTCATGTTCATCAACTGAGCCAAGTGTTTTTAAAATTTATCCATAGATGACAGACCGGACAAGAAATGTCAAAATGACTGAAAGTGTTGTTAAACAAAGTTAAGTTGTGATCTTGACCTTTGAAGTAGGAGTCTGGGTATTAAATGCAACACGTCGTCATGTATTGTTGATCATTTATAACAAGTATTTATAAAAATCCATCTTTGTATGACAAAGTTGCAGGCCGGACACGAAATCTCACACAGACTCAAAGTGTTGTCAAACTCAAATTGTGACCTTGACCTTTGGGGTACGGCTGTGGGTCTTACTCGCGACACATCGTCATGTTATGTTAATCAATTGAAGCAAATATCATTAAAATCCATCTATGCATGACAAAGTTACAGGCCGGATAAAAAATCTCACAGACTCAAAGTGTTGTTAAACAAACTCAAATTGTGACCTTGACCTTTGAGGTACAGGTGTGGGTCTTACTCGCGACACGTCGTCATGTTATTTTGATCATTTGTTGCAAGTATTTATAAAACCCATTTATTCATGACAAAGTTAAAGGTCGGACACGAAATCTCACACAAACTCGAAGTGTTGTCAAACAAACTCAAATAGTGACTTTGACCTTTGAGTTACGGGTGTGTGTCTTACTCGCGACACGTCGTCATGTTATGTTGATCATTTATGCAAGTATCATTAAAATCCATCTATGCCTGACAAAGTTACAGGCCGGTCACGAAATACCGGACGGAAGGACGGACAGACGCTGCGATTACTATATGCCATCCCCAAAAAATGTTGGGGGACATAAAAATAGGTGTTCTCTTTCTATACTGTCTACATTTCCGAAACCCAAGATTTCAACAATAGCTGTCGGAGGGACAGCGCGCTCGACTATTCGAATATTTGCCACAAAAGTACAAATACAAGGGCAATACTTGTTCACTTTATCCAAGCAAGAGTTATTGTAGTAGGGTTGATGACAGGGGAGGCTTGTGTAAAGTTTCAATCAAATACATTGAGTGGTTTGTGAGATATGGACTTGATGGTACTTGCACGCAAAACTTTAACCAGAATTTCTATGTCAAACAAGGGCAATAATTTGAATTATATTCATGCAGGATTTACCTCACTTAGTTATTGTAGTAGGGCTGGTGACTGGGAAGGCTTTTATGAAGCTTCAATCAAATACATTGAGTGGTTTGTGAGATATGGACTTGGTAATACTTGCACGCAAAACGTTAACCGGAATTTCTAGTCAAACAAAGGAAATAGTTTGCATTACATTCATGCAAGAGTTATTTAACTTAATTAATTGGAAATGATTGTGTAAACTTTCAATCAAATACATTGAGTGGTTGGTGAGATATTGACTTGATAGTACTAGCACGCAAAACTTCAATCAGAATTTCTAAGACAAACAAGGGTAATAAGTTGCATTATATTCATGCAAGAGTTATCTAACTTTGTTAGTATAGTAGAATTGATGACCGGGAAGGATTGTGTAAAATTTCAATCGAATACATTGAGTGGTTGTTGCCTAACTTAGTTATTGTAGTAGGGTTGTTGACTTGGGAGGTTTGTGTAAAGTTTCAAGTGGTTACTGGCATAGGGACTTGCATGCAAAACTTTAACCAAGGTGTGACGCCGACGCAAGGGTGAGTAGAATAGCTCTCTTTAGTATCCGAATAGTCGAGCTAAAAACATAAAGAATAAAGGTTTAACAGTTCTATCTGAAATATATATTTGCATATCTATTGGTAAGGATACGTTTTGTATTAAGAACAAACAATTTATAAAGCGCTCTCGCACCTTGTTTTTGCGTTATGAGCATATGCATTATAACATAAACCATTTCTGCTAAATAAAATGCCAAAATATTCATATTCTGAGACTGTTGCCAGATTGTCCCCTTGAAAGTAAACTGGTTAACGTCTTGCATACCTTTAGCGAATATAAGATTTTAGTTTTGATGTAATTACAATTGATTTCAATATGCTGCAAAAATCTAGATATATATTTCGAACGCACTATCACTGCTGACTAACACACTATCAACCGCATATAACATAATATACAGTCTAGAAAACGCGTACAAAATCATTATGCGTATACTCAGTTAATTTACTGCACCGCTTTGTCATAAAGATCATGTGATCAGGCTTTTTTTATGGGGAATTTACTCGCGCGGCGAGGTAAGGGGGCTGACAACTCTTCCATCATACTTCAGGACGTTATAGAGAACCTGAGAAAACAATGTATTATGGTAATGTTATTATTCCGACCTGTCTATGATATAGACAATTCAATATTGGTTGCATACGATTATTTAGTTCCTGGATTTGGTTCCTCAAACTTGTTCCTGTTGATACCAGAACTCCCGCCAATCAATTCCATTATTTTACATTTTGTATAAACATGATTTTTTTGCATATAATTACAAAATTACAAGTTAATGACTTAGACAAGACAGCATACCTTACTACAACTCCGTGCAAATTATAAAGGTGACCACAGAATCTACTGTGTCTGTGGCCCTTAATTGCTATTAATGCTACAAGTTGTCAAAGTGCTACATTTCAAAATATGTATGGTAATATCGTATTCTTAAAAGTCATCAGTGCTCTTCTAAAACGTGTTTTTTTTATATCAAATGTACATATATTTAGGCCATAACTGATTTTATGTTAAATAAAGCATAAGTATGATACTATTTTATACCTATAACGATTCGATTTATTATAGAAAACGCTTACTCGAATTTTACAGCTATTTCAAGATAGTGTTAGTATGCGGTCATTAAGTTTGATTAAACATTAATCAAGAGGAGTGCAAGTGTCAAATTTTGTTTAGCAATTAAGGGAATTAAGGGAGTGGTGCCTAACGACAATTCCAACACATTACATGTTATATATTATGTGTTTAAGTGACACAAGTGCCAATTAAATGTCGAATACCAAACGAGCAAACAAACTCTGTAACAACAGTGCCGTGTGTCAGAGTCAGTGATTAGATGGTCACTGGATAACATGTCACAAACAATTAGAAAGTAAGAAGCTGATATCATATCTGATCACGTGCTTGTTATTTAGGAAATATTATTGACAAAATATATAGTAATTCCGTATGCGATTGTAGCAACGCTTAAAGTTTCAAATATGTTAGATGAATTTTAAAAACTAAAAACTAAATGTTAAAACGTATTAAACGTATTATGTTAAATTAGTTTTACAAGATGGCAAATTTGAAATGTTAAACTCTAAATGTTAAAACTAGAAAAACAATATAGTATTTAACTAAGAGTGCACCCATATGTAAATACGGGTCATATTATCCTGTTTACTATCCATATAAAAAAGGTTTATGGGTGATCTCTATAGCGACAAAATCAACTACATGGATATAGTTTTATGTAAATGTACCATTGTCTGATCTTGTTATGTATGTTTCGAAATCGGACTTTATCAAATGGATATAGATTTTACCTAGTAGTTCGTATTGGACGACTTTTATGTTAAATATAATAATACAAATTTTGTCATAGTTTTATTATCTTTATATACTTGTGTGTACGTTCAGAAATATATTTATACAGTCGAACAAAGCCTGAAACTCCAATCTGCATAATTTTTATGTTTGTATACTATAATATATTAAGTCCTTTATGATATCGTATATAATAAAATTGTATGATGTTTATTTAAATTGGTCGCCCTATTTGTCTGTATTGCTGCTGTTTGATTATTTTTGTATGCTTTATTAAAAGCATATTAATTCAGTGTTACTTTCGTTTTAAAGATGCACAGGCGGAGAGAGAGAGAGAGAGAGAGAGAGAGAGAGAGAGAGAGAGAGAGGGGGGGTTAAGTGTATATTAAACACTTGGACATCAAAACTGTTATCGACTTAAAATAACAAGGAAAAGAAATGTGTTTATCAATTCGTGGCTGTGGCTTATCTCAAGCAGTCCGACGCAACAGTGTAGTATTTACAACCGTTTTTTATTATGATCTGCCGACTACCAGCACTGAAAACCTTTCCTATTACAAGTAAATTGTACAGTCTCTGAATGGCCATCTTATCTGCATGCACAATTAAGTTAATTGCAAACCGAATACATCCAATACAAAGCTTCATGCAAAGTAAGCATATAACACGACTCTAGTCATGTCCAGAGAGATAAATTTAGTGTAAATGATACTTGGAATAAACGTGATAGATTAATGCATTTTTTTAAAGACAAAATAATGAAAATGGCGATGATTAAATAATATACCCAGGCCCGGTAATCCCAGTCGGTACCACGTCTCACTATCAATCCAGGGGTCAAATCCCCGTCCGACCAGTCTTCGTGATGATAAATATATAATATTGCGTCTCATTTTCATTCGTCTCTCACCGCTGATTCAAGTGAGAAAGTTATAAATCACTTGCAGAGATGAATGTGCTCGAGCATTGATTACAATTTGGTAGTCATGTTGAAATTTAGAGTGATTGACATGTACAGTAATTTTGAGACTAAAACGTACACTTATTCGGAAGACTGAATGCATACAATTGACTATTGTATGTAATTAAAAAGAGATAAATATTTGTATTCCATCTTCAAAATTATTTGACAATGCAAGTTGTAAAAAATCAGTCAAAATACTCAAGGTCCTGAAAGGGGTCATTTATGTGTTTGTGTGAATATTGAGAGTCATTGCTATACAATCTAAGGTTAAAAGACAATAAGTTAGCTTCTCTTTCCTGAGATGTTGGAAGGTTAACCAGTACTCGAGTACACCCGTCTCAGCAAGTAACGAATAAATTTCCCACTAGAATTAGCGATGAGAGACGTGACACGGAGACGTAATGTCTATCAATCACAAAGACTTTGGCCGGATAGGATTGATAGTAATACGCTCACTACAGGGGGATATACTGGTTTTGACCATTATGAAGCAATTCTTGTTAGAAAATCGTATCTCATTCAAATAAAAACCATATTATATACATTTCAGTGTTTATCAACGAAACACATGTAACAACAAATGAGATTGGGTGGGTACGGGATGGATATGCCATCCTGTGTTGAAAAAAGTTTGAAGGTCCGAGTTCATTATATCCCTGGATGTCAATTTAATACATCGTGCACGATGTATAAAATTGACACCTGAGGGTATCCGACGATGCATAAAAAGTGCATTTCAAGTTTTTTTTCTATTCTACTGTGAAATCATTAATTTTCGTTGGGTACAAATTTTCGTGGATTTCGTGGGGAGCCTAGACAACGAAATCAAATACCCACGAACTTAGTTAACGCTACGTAATGTTGTCAACATATAAATTACCTCTGTGTTCATATGCCTACAACGAAATCAAATACCCACGAACTTAGTTTACGCTATGTAATGTTGTCAACATATACATTACCTCTGTGTTCATATGCCTACGTGCATCGCATTATGGTAAACAATCCATCCTTTATTTTATATATTTTCTTTCGTCATATCGCATCACTATTTACATTGATACTTTTGTAAAAGGTGTAAGATTTTTTATACTCATATCATCTTTAATTCTACGTCCATCCGCTGATAGACGTGTGTGTGTGCAGCGAGGTGTGTTGTAATTTACCCCACTGCGCGTGTATACTTCAGTCAAATATCAGAGGTACTAAAAATAGACCGTCACCTTGTAACTAATTGCTATTGAGTTGAAACAGTTTCAAACAATGTGACGTATACACCTACGGTAAACATTGTAAAAAAAGTGTCAAACATTGTAAATGGACAGTATGCGCGCGTACAAAGAAAACTAAAACACAAGTTTATATTGTTTCTCTTTATGATCATTTTTAATAAAACAAACAAATCTCTTAAAAGTCATAGCACATTCATTTACTGTTCATTATCACAGTCACGTGATGTGGCACGTACTGTTGTTATTTACTGCAGGCCTGACTTCATAAACCCTTTCTGGATTAGATCTCGTACTTCTCCTTTCCTCTCCTCTGGTTTCCATAACAATTAGTTCAATATCGTACTTGTATATTAGGGTACTTACTGGCATGTGTCAACTCTTATTGGCACAGCGGGGTGCGATAAACCCTGACGAGCGATGTGTGCATTACAGCAGAGGTTAATTGCTGGAACGCACAATGCGATGCCGTAAACTTCATTTTTTTGATTTTTTTTTTTTTTGAAATTTGGTTTCAACGAATTTAAGACACCACGAATATGTCTTTGAAGTGGAAACCACGAAATTTAATACCCACGAAAATAAATGATTTCACAGTATATTAAAATAGTGTTGCCATAAAAAATATAGTAAAGGAGGATTTTCAATGGTCTTGTCATATTTTAAAGTTAATACAACTGAAAAGTTTGTATTTTTAATGTTTGATTCTGTAATTAAGAATATTTTCATTAAATATCTGTGTATTTCAAAATAAATATAAATTTCATTAAAGTAGACATTGATAGTTAAGTCTTAAAACCTAAGACTTTTAGACAGGGTTTCTCAAAGTTTAGCGACATCAGAGTATTTTCGTAGTTTTTGGTTCAATATATTCTAGTTATTTTACAAAATAAACTGTTTCAAGTGGTGATTTTATCCTATTTGATAAAGTAAGATGCTGGTAAAAACCCTTTACGATTGCAATGTTTTGCTTACTTGTAAAAAGTGCCTTCAATAACTCACTACGATTAAAATTAGTTCAACGAAAGAGGCGATCTTCCAGTCTACTCCACGACTTTATTCTGTACTTTTAAATAAACCTGATCTGAATTTGAATCTATACGACGTAGGGCCTATTACACATTAGAACTTTTCTGTAATAATGTTTAACATTTCTGAATCTAATATCATTTCGAAATCAACCATGATTGACGACAGACAGAAAGTTATTATTACATTTGCTTCATGGACTATTTTCATTGTTGCTATGCGATATGTTAATTAGTATGGACACTCCTACATTTCAGCCTTCATAGTTAAAGCAATGGTGTGCTTGTGAAACTTAAGTTATTGTCTGTGACATATACATGACACTGAACACACATGGAAAAATGTTTTGACTTTTCGAAAACTTGAAGAAAATACGGTATAAACAGAGACTGTTTGGTATTAGCAAATCTTAAGTCTTGTAACACATATCTATATATAAATTATAATAACTGATAAAACAAATAAATAATAATAATTGATATGTTATTAACAGTTAATTGGATATTACATAAATTAATTCATTGTTTATTAAATAATGAATATGGTGTTTGTTTCATAGTTTGACATATTTCCATTTAAGTTAGATTAACATCAATGCCACCTTAGCCGACATGAGTCGATATTGTATAATTCATGAACAGGCAATGTGACAAAACATCGACACGTGTTCTTATATATTGAATTAATGTTCAGGGACGCTAGCTTGCCATCAAATCCAATACAATTAGGTTTATATACCTTCAGACAGGTCGTTTTCTTTAACCTCGTTCTGAACTTATGTGTTGTTATTATCTGGTTTTGTTGTTGTTGTTTTGTTGTTGTTGTAGTTGTTGCTGTCGGGGATCAAATTATAACTGTAATCATGTATGTCCCGAAAAGAGTGTATATCTTTGAACTTATATATAGTATGCACATCAACATACAGAAATCAAATACATGTAAAATGAGATATCAATATTTTATACATATATGTTGTTAAACAGAATTCACATATTAACATATGTTTCAAAACAGAATCAATTATCAATAATTTATTAACAATACTACACGATTTTAATAGATGGGGAATTACTCGCTTAAGTGAGAGATTGTGAAAAGTATGAGATATAGCGACTTAAATTAATTATAGTTTAGTTACTAAATGTAATTCTTAATTTCTAAATAACATAATGATCATAATTGTTCGGTGAATAATATATTTTTAAACATAGTTTCTTAATTACAAATCATTAAATCGAGACAGTTTTAACTCAATATTTTAACAGAAGTTTGCGTTATAGTAATTTAATTTAAACAGAATATTTGAAATAAACCTTTTTCTTACCTGTAATCATGTATGTCCCGAAACGAGTGTATATCTGAACTGCTAACCCAGTCTTATATATACACCTACTTCAGGATATAATTACAGGAAACTGTTTAATTTTTTGTCAATGCAATTATTTGATCTTCGTTTGATTGTCCTTAAGGCACAAATTAACCAATAAAAACTTTCATGTATGATAAAAGATAAAGATTCATTTCGACAGCTATGGGTAACATGTTATTTAATATTTCAATATTAATTGTTGAAATTAAAACTAAAACATAAAAATAAAATTTGTACAATTTCACAAAATAAAATCTTTGTGAAAATACACATAAAGACATTTTTCAGACAGGTCGGTTTTTACCTCGTTCTGAACTTATGTTGTTATGAACTGGATTTGTTGTTGTTATCGTCGTTGTTGTTGTTGTAGTTGTTAGGGAGCAAACGATTACTGCAATAATATATATATCCCGAAGAGTGTGTATCTTTGAACTTTATATATTATGTACATTAACATACAGAAATCAATTACATATAAAATGAAATATCAATATTTTATACATATATGTTATAACAGAAATCAAATAGATGTTGTTAAACAAAATTCAAATACATATTAACATATGTTTTAAAACAGAATCACTTATCAATAAACATTACTGTATAATTTTAATAGCTGGGGAATTACTCGCTTATGTGAGAAATTGTGAAAGGTATGAGGTAAAGCGACTTAAAATAATAATAGTCTAGTTACTAAATGTAATTCTTAATTTCTTAATAACATAATGATCATAATTGTTCGGTGAACAATATATTTGTAAACATAACTTCTTAAGTTAAAATCATTACATCGAGACAGTTTTAACTCAATATTTTAACCAGAAGTTTGAGAAAGAGTAATTTAATTTAAACAGAATATTTGAAATAAAACCTTTTACTTACCTGCAATAATTTATATATCCCGAAGAGTGTGTATATCTGAACTGCGAGACCATTCTATATATATACACCGCTTCAGGATATAATTACAGGAAACTGTTTAATTTTGTGTCATTGCAATTATTTGATTTTGGTTTGATTGTCCTTAAGGCACAAATTGAACTAATAAACGTTTTATGTGCTTCCCTATAACTTATGATATAAAAAGTAAAGATTAATATTTACATTTCAACAAGTATGGCTAACATGTTTCTTAGTATTGCAATAATAAATATTGAAATAATATATATCATGTGTACACGTATCGCTCTCGTATCTGTTTTCTGAGTATAACCAATACCGAGTGGTGTGTTTGAGAGACCATGGGGCCCGAATCTGGAATCGAACCCAGCAGCCTATGTCTTGAGCGATCAGCACTCGATTCACAGGTAGAAATAATTATATACTGAATTTAAAAATAAAGTATACGATACTAATTATATATCATAAATGGTGCTAGGGAGCATAATAATGATGAAAATAAAGACAAAAATGATCTCACAACCTGGCATAACACGTTTTAAAGCAACATAAATGCACTTCTTTCCTACACTAAAATATAATTCCAATAATAAAACGAAAATCATATAGTCTTTAAAATGTAAATATCTGAAGTTATCACACAAAATCCATCACATCGAAATAATATCACATAGTATACATAATATCACATGAAGACATTTATAAGACATGAGTATTTATCTAAAAATATAATGACTCTTATGAAAATCAAATACATCTTGATGTATGGCATAATGCCGTCACCCAAAAACTCATACGTTATGCATATGTAAAAGAAAAACATGATTTTAAACGTACTTTAGACTTATTGAATTAAGTAGTATATTATATATATATGATATTATATATTAGCTAATTGTTCAAGTCTTGAATATCACTGCAATAAAAAATGCCGACTTTAAACAATTTACTTTTGTTTTTTTTTTGTGATAAAAAAAAAAATATCAAAGGCAGAACCTAGGTTGTTATAAAATAAGTTCCATACTGTGCGTTATACTAAATAGATAGTGTTTGTAGTACTGCATTGTGTGTCTGTATTTGTGTGTGTGTTTGTGTACATGTGTATGTTCGTGCTTGAATGATCTTGAGTCATATGCTGTGTGTGTGGGGGTGGGGTGGGGGGCTTGCATGCACGGGTGCATACATGTGTAAATATTAAAACAATATTATGTAAAACAATCAAACATGAAAGTCATTGTTAATAAACGCGATATCTTGTATTTTGTACAATGCCTTGTTTCAATTATGCTTATTGTTTAAATGTATTATTGTTTGATAAAAATATCATGATTTAGTCGTTCCCATTGTATAGAGGTAATCATTGTCGCCATGATGTTATGTAATATTGAAATTATTTTCATATACTTATACTGTTTATTATTTGTAAAATAAGGCATTTAATTCATGCAGTTAGAAACGTTGACGTTTATTTCACTAAATCTGGTTCGGGTATCAATAGTTAATACTTTACGGAACATATTATCTAGATCTTTTGGCTCGGTTCCGTGAAAAATATTAAACACATGATTTAGTCTTAGTTGTTCAACTCAGTCATTGACCTTTAATAATTTAATTGTTTCGAATTCATAGGATTTATTCTTTCATATTTGTATTATTTGTTATGTAAACTTGTTTGGATAATGCCCTATATAACGTTGTGAAAGTGCACAATTAAAAAAACAACGTTGATAAATTTGCCTTCAGTGGCAGTGGAATAAATATATTTTATATAAAGTAGGTTATTATTTCGATGACGGTAGATGTGTTTTTAATGTGCTATTGTATAATGTGTATATGCATTTCAAACGATACAATTGGTATCATTGTGTTATAATTCCAACATCATAATTCAATTACGCAGCATTGCATAGATGCCGGATATCAGGATATTAAGTTAACGTCGGCACCTGCTGCGCATATTGTACGTTTTTAATGGTATAAAATTTATCTACATGGCTGTATATATTTTTTTCTTTATAAAGGTTGCATATAAACATTATGGACACACTTCGATAAATATTAATATTAATAATAATTAATAAAGTATTTTTTTGGATGCAAAACATACTTATTTTCAATTTTGTATTAATTAAAATGTATCTCCATTGTTTTCCTCTGCCAATTCGCCAGGTTAAGCATGTGATTAAGAAGTTGTTTTAACACTCTTGAATTAGAGAACAAACTTTCATTTACAATTCATTTTAAAAACTATCAGTGTTTTGTTTTAAATAGTCTCTAATATCGAATTAACATCTTTATTTCTTTTTTTTCGCTGAAATAAAATGTGTTTTCTATAATATGGTATAATTTTAGCGTACATTTTCAAAAGGAAGGACACGAGTTTAAATACGATAATTAGATTAATAATACAGTCCAGAAGAGATTTTATTCAGTTATTAATGAAAACATGCTAAAATAGATGAAAACATTCTAAAACTGTCGCAGTAAACAATCTTTTATAAACAAACTTACTTTTTACGATATTTCATTATGATTTGAATAGAGTTAATTGCAGTTTATCAAGATATGAGATATATTTATTCCGATAAATGGATATAATCAAAGGCATTTTAAATTCTTTCTAAAAATGTGTTGTACATATCACAGTATCGCAAATGTTTCGTGCTAATTTCTATGTTTAAGTATGTGTTTTGGAAGTGGTTTAAACATTTAAATCTCTCCCATAAGAAATAAATATTCTGTTTAAAAATTTATCCAGTCTGACGTGTTTAGATAATGGGTTCTCCTTACAGAACATGTTCTCATTATATGTTTGTATATCGTTTTATCATTAATTTTGTACATATTTTAAGAAGTATAAAAATATAATTGTCTTTATATTATCTTTTCATTTTTAATTTCAAGTCCGAGAAATAATTTACTTTGTTTATAATATGGTCATATTTATGATTGATTATACATGTATATGAATTATGATTGTCAGACTCGAAGGAAATGTGTTTTTTTTTTCTAATGATGTTTTTTTCGAAATCTTTATCTTAAGATAATTTCGCTAGAAAACATATTTCTATAATAGCAATTTCAGAGGTAATATTCTGGACGAGAAAATTTCTTCTCTAGAAAAAGGTCGTGTTCAACGCACGTATCGAATACAGTGCAGAAAAGAAATTTCTCTTATGTTGCTAGCGAGAAATTTCTTCTCTTCTTATGCGAGCGAGATATTTTTCTTGTCCTGTAACTTTGATTACCACGAGATAATCCCAGAAGAGAAATTTTCTCTTCTGGGAGGGCCTTCCTTTTGCATACAATACTAAAGAGATGCTTCTTTTCTACTTGACACTTTTGAAAGATGCGTTCTTTCAAACGCGTGCATTTGAACATTATTTCTAGAAGAGAAAATTTCTCTTATAAAATATTGCTGGTAGAAAAGAAACCGTCTCTTATCTTGTCAGCGAGAAATTTCTTCTTTACTTATGCAAACGAGATATTTCTCTTGTTCTGCATACTTCTCCGATTACAACGAACCAATCCCAGAAGAGAAATTTTCTCTTCTGGAAGGGCATTGCTTTAACATACATTACTGAACAGACATTTCCTTTCAACTTGATGGTTTTGAAAGAATCTTTCTTTCAAACGAGTGCAGTATTAAACAATATTTCTAGAAGAGAAAACTTCTCTTGTAAAATATTGCATTACAACAGCGTATATCATGAAAATATATCACTTTATTGGTCTCATTCGTACTTTAAGTCCAATTCAGCTGATTTGTAGGGGTAAAACACTCTTTTGGATTTTCTCTTTTTATTTTGGAGAGCATTGTATATAACATCTTCAGTATCCATTAGTTTGGTTTATACGGCTGACCTTCTATTAGATCATGAATAATATAACATGCCCAGCATCCATTTGTTTGGTGTATACCACTACCTTCTATATAATCATGTATATAACGTGTCCAGCATCCATTTGTTTTGTGTATGCCGTTGATCTTCTACAAGATCATGTATATAACATGTCTAGCAACAATTAGTTTTGTGTATGCCACTGACCTTCTATAAGATCATGTATATAACAAAGCCAGCATCCATTAATTTGGTGTATACCACTGACCTTCTATAAGATCATGTGTATAACATGTCTAGCATCCATTAGTTTGGTGTATGCAACTGACCTTCTATAAGGCCATGTAGATAGCATTTCCAGCATCGATTAGTTTGGTGTATGTCATGGACCTTCTATAAGGCCATGTAGATAGCATGTCCAGCATCCATTAGTTTGGTGTATGCCACTGACCTTCTATTAGGCCATGTAGATAGCATTTCCAGCATCCATTAGTTTGGTGTATGCCACTGACCTTCTATTAGGTCATGTATATAGCATGTCCAGCATCCATTAGTTTGGTGTATGCCACTGACCTTTTATTAGACCATGTAGATAGCATTTCCAGCATCCATAATTTGATGTATGCCGCTGACATTTTATGAGATCATGTATATAATGTACAACTATGACAATATTTAGAACAAACACGTTGTTTTACAAATAGTACTTTTAATCCTTAGCAACAGATAGCAAGGTGCTAAGCTATAGTCCAGAGTTCCCTCTCCGTAAGAGACTGACTTTCTCTTGTCAAAACTCCCAGTTAATATAGGCCCCACACCGCATACAACAATATTTCACTGTGACTTTTAATGGAGCTTTAACTTAACAATTTAATCAAGCTTTCATTATCTCCCTGAAAATATGCACTAGCCCTTTCATGCGGATATTTTATTGACTACTTCGAGTATGGCGGTACATGTGTTCCTTGGGACACACCGGTCAACTCATAAAACCCTTTAACGCTATGCACGAGACGTTTAAATCATGCCACTTTCTACCAACGTGCTAGGGTTATGGCTAAAGTGATGACGTACAGTCTGACACTCATGGAACTGACTGACCTGGAGCAGTTTCAATACATGGACCAGTTTCAATACATAATAGTAACATGATGACCGATATAAACACACACTTCCCCAACAAAAGACATCAAATGTACTATTACATTTTTTGTCTAACAAGGCAATTTGAGTTAGTCATATAATAACTGGTTAAGTTAAATTCATAAATTTACTGAGAAGTTGTCAATTCAAAATACTAAAACATTACAAATTCATTTTGTTGAAATACTAAAAGTTCAATTTTGTCCACACATGATCGTTGTTCACCTAATGTTTCTAAATAAGTGTCTCTGGTTAAGTTCTTATCCACCGTTGGTTACGATCTGCTAAACGTCTGCCCTGGTATGTACGTCTGGTATTTCCCGCCGTTTCTCGGTCAATTATGTATTGACCTGTCTTTAAAGGTCAGCATGGCATCTGTCCTTGTAATGCTCGCGTGACACATGTTATCATTATGTCTCACATGTGTATCTCCGTATACACACTCTACACACTCTATACGCTTTCCACACACGACACATAAGTTTGGTGTGTATATTTACTTCATCTGTCACTTTTAATTACAGTGTTCACCGAACTATTCGTTTGATGACAATGTCAAATATATCGATTCCCATCACCATGTTTTCCTTTATCGATTTACAGTTCATACAAGTCACACCTGAGACAACCTGCTTAATAAGCACAGTCATGTTTATACAGCCACGTCGTCCTTCGGTATCAACATTTTACTGTCATGACTAATATTTACAGTACATAATAATATCCACCTCCATTCCGCACATTGTAGATTTATTTACAGTTCGCACATTGCCTTTTACTGACAATTCATTTATGCAAAGTTCTGCACCCGCCGTTTCACGCAACTCCTATTTATACTAGCATAGTACATAGTTATATGTTCACTTCGTTAGCATAATTTCCAACCCCGACATAGATACGTCGATCCATTCATCGCGTCGGTTTCAGCTGTATCGTGATGCCTACTTGATGCCTGTAGATCTAACACGATCCTTGCCTTCTAACTGGCACACTCCTTGCTCTGACTGTCGAGTTGTGGTCGCCTTCGGTATAATGGCTTAACGTCGACACATATTCAAATTCATGTGGCAATTTTTACTTATAATACTTAAAAAGGTTTTACGGAAACAGTACATTATCAAAATTACAATAAAAAGCAAAAATTATCACAACAATATCCCAATTTGAAATTTATTTTCATCTGGCATACTTTTCAATAGGAAAGGAACAATCACACCTCTGGTTACATTGATGTCTCGTCAATCCCCAAATAAAGGTGTCATATTATAAAATGAATATGATAGTCGACAGTTACATTCTGTCTCGTTGGGTTCCTCACAATTTAATGTCACATGTCTGTCATTAATAATTTTCACACAATTTTTCTATAATTTAACTAGCTCGACCTATGCTAGTCATTATCCATTCAACCCCGTAATGAATTATTTCATAACCCTGTTTACCTCAACATAACCTCTCTATTGACAATTATTTAATGGCCTCGCTAATTGTCTGTCCTATACGCTTAATTACAAAATCTGACGCATTTCCTACATGGGTATGTGTCCGTCTCTGTGCACACTTACTGCACACGACAACACTAATATGGTTAAGTTATTACCTAGTGTCATGGCTTGATATAACCATCAGCAGGTATTTGACAGTGGAGTGGCACAGTGATACTGGTGTTTTATTTTGCTTATTTCCTTCCATTGATCCCTACTTAAAACCTGTCACCTGCGGTACCGCTTTCATAATTACATAATTTACATTCACCACCTGATACACCTAGTATCTGTGACCTGATCTAACTGACCAAGTGTCAGTGTCCAAAATCTAAATATATTCTCTTTTTTTTCTTTTTTTTTTTTTCTTTCATAAACCTCGAAATATCCATAAAAACTAAGTCTGTGTCACTAAATTTATATAAGCTATACAAACTTCTTGATGAAATGTAAACATCTTCTCATTGATGTATAATTATGCTACATGGTAATAACATATGGCGCAATGCCCTAGTTTAACCTTCCAGCCGACCCTTTATGACATATGTCAGTGGCAATCTATTGTCAGTAACTCGCAAAAAGTTAACCAATGTAAAAATCACTTGTTTCTTATCACATATTTTATTTTGTTTTTACACCACGTCTTCAACAGTAACTTTTAATATAATATTTGATACACCGTGTCAGTTTACTTTAGACCAAAGGTTTTTATACATGCTTTTTCTTACTTTACAACAAATGTGTTCAGACACGGCGTATTACTTTTAAACAAATATTTTCATACACCACGTCTCTTAGTTTAAATCAAATATTTTTATACACCACCTCTGTTATTTTAAATCAAATATTTTCATTCACCGCGTCTTACTTTTAATCAAATATTTTCATACACAACGTATCTTACTTTAAATCAAAGTTTTATACACCGCGTCTCCTACTTTAAATCATATATTTTCTTACACCGCGTCTCTTACTTTAAATCAAATATTTATATACACCACCTCTCTTACTTTAAAACGAATATTTTTATGACATCATCTCTCTTGCTTTAAACCAAATATTTTTTATACACTCTGTCTTACTTTAAATCAAATGTTTTCATACACCACGTCTCTGACTTTAAATCAATTATGTATATAACATGTCCAGCATCTATTAGTTTGGTGTATACCACTGACCTTCTATAAAATATGTATATAGCATGTCTAGCATCCATTAGTTTGGTGTATACTAATGACCATCTTTATGATCATGTATAAAGCATGTCAGCTTTAATAAGTTTGTTGTATAACGCTGAACGTCTATAAAACCTATATATATAACATGTCCAGCATCCATTAATTTGGTGTATATCACTGACCTTCCATAACACCATGTATATAACATGTCCAACATCCATTAATTTGGTTTATGCCACTGAATTTCGAGATGATGTATATGAAATGTCCAGCATCCATTTGTTTGGTTTATCCACTGGCCATCTATAGGATCATGTATAATATAACAAGTCCAGTATCCATTAATTTAGTTAATGCCACTAATCATGTATATAGCATACACAGCGTCCATTAGTTTGGTATATACCACTGACCTTTTATAGGTTCATGTACATAACATGTCCAGCATCCATTAGTTTGGTGTATACCGCTGACTTTCAATAAGATCATGTATATAACATGTCCAGCATCCATTAATTTTGTGTATACCACTGACCATCTATAAGATCATGTATATAGCATACACCAGCATCAATTAGTTTGGTGTATATTACTGACCTTCCATCAGATCATATATATAACATGTCCAGCATCCATAAATTCGGTGTATACTAAAGACCTTCTACAAAATCATGTATATAGCATGTCCAGCATCCATTAGTTTGGTGTATACTACTGACCTTCCTTCAGATTATATATATAACTTGTCCAGCATCCATGAGTTTGGTGTATACTACTGGCTTTCTATGAGATAATGTATATAGCATGTCCAGCATCCATTAGTATGGTGTAAACTACTGTCTTTCTATCAGATAATGTATATAGCATGTCCAGCACCCATTAGTTTGGTGTTTACGACTGGCTTTCTATGCGATAATGTATATAGCATGTCCAGCATCCATAAGTTTTGTGTATACTACTGGCTTTCTATGAGATAATGTATATAGCATGTCCAGCATCCATAAGTTTGGTATATACTACTGACCTTCCTTCAGATCATATATATAACATGTCCAGCATCCATGAGTTTGCTGTATACTACTGACCTTCTATGAGATAATGTATTTAGCATGTCCAGCATCAATGAGTTTGGTATATACTACTGGCTTCCTATGAGATAATGTATATAGCATGTCCAGCATCCATAAGTTTGGTGTATACTACTGGCTTTCTATGAGATAATGTATATAGCATGTCCAGCATCCATAAGTTTGGCATATACTACTGACCTTCCTTCAGATCATATATATAGCATGTCCAGCATCCATTAGTTTGGTGTATTCTACTGACCTTCCTTCAGATCATATATATAACATGTCCAGCATCCATGAGTTTGGTGTTTACTACTGGCCTTCTATGAGATAATGTATATAGCATGTCCAGCATCCATGAGTTTGGTGTATACTACTGACCTATATGATATCATGTATATAGCATGTCCAGCATACATTAGTTTGGTTTATACTACTGGCCTTCTATGAGATAATGTATATAGCATGTCAAGCATCCATGAGTTTGGTGTATACTACTGACCTATATGAGGTCATGTATATAGCATGTCCAGCATACATTAGTTTGGTGTATACTACTGGCCTTCTATGAGATAATGTATATAACATGTCCAGCATCCATTAGTTTGGTGTATTCTACTGGCTTTCTATGAAATAATGTATATAGCATGTCCAGCATCCATTAGTTTGGTATATACTACTGGTCTTCTATGAGATCATGTATATAGCATGTCCAGCATCCATTAGTTTGGTGTATACTACTGGCTTTCTATGAGATAATGTATATAGCATGTCCAGCATCCATTAGTTTGGTATATACTACTGGCTTTCTATGAGATAATGTATATAACATGTCCAGCTTCCATGAGTTTGGTGTATACTACTGGATTTCTATGAGATAATGTATATAGCATGTCCAGCATCCATTAGTTTGGTATATACTACTGGCGTTATATGAGATAATGTATATAACATGTCCAGCATCTATAAGTTTGGTGTATACTACTGGCTTTCTATGAGATAATGTATATAACATGTCCAGCATCCATGAGTTTGGTGTATACTACTGGCCTTCTATGAGATCATGTATATAGCATGTCCAGCATCCATGAGTTTTGTGTATACTACTGGCCTTCTACGAGATAATATATATAGGATGTCCAGCATCCATTAGTTTGGTATATACTACTGGCCTTCTATGAGATAATGTATATAGCATGTCCAGCATCCATGAGTTTGGTGTACTACTGGCCTTCTGCGAGATCATGTATATAGCATGTCCAGCATCCATGAGTTTGGTATATACTACCGGCCTTCTATGAGATCATGTATATAGCATGTCCAGCATCCATGAGTTTGGTGTATACTACTGGCCTTCTACGAGATCATGTATATAGCATGTCCAGCATCCATGAGTTTGGTATATACTACTGGCCTTCTATGAGATAATGTATATAGCATGTCCAGCATCCATGAGTTTTGTGTATACTACTGGCCTTCTATGAGATAATGTATATAGCATGTCCAGCATCCATGAGTTTTGTGTATACTACTGGCCTCCTACGAGATAATGTATATAGCATGTCTAATATCCATGAGTTTGGTGTACTACTGGCCTTCTACGAGATCATGTATATAGCATGTCTAGTATCCATGAGTTTGGTATATACTACTGGCCTTCTACGAGATCATGTATATAGCATGTCCAGCATCCATGAGTTTGGTATATACTACCGGCCTTCTATGAGATCATGTATATAGCATGTCCAGCATCCATGAGTTTGGTGTATACTACTGGCCTTCTACGAGATCATGTATATAGCATGTCCAGCATCCATGAGTTTGGTATATACTACTGGCCTTCTATGAGATAATGTATATAGCATGTCCAGCATCCATGAGTTTTGTGTATACTACTGGCCTTCTATGAGATCATGTATATAGCATGTCCAGCATCCATGAGTTTTGTGTATACTACTGGCCTTCTACGAAATAATGTATATAGCATGTCTAGTATCCATGAGTTTGGTGTACTACCGGCCTTCTACGAGATCATGTATATAGCATGTCTAGTATCCATGAGTTTGGTATATACTACTGGCCTTTTACGAGATCATGTATATAGCATGTCCAGCATCCATGAGTTTGGTATATACTACCGGCCTTCTATGAGATCATGTATATAGCATGTCCAGCATCCATGAGTTTGGTGTATACTACTGACCTTCTACGAGATCATGTATATAGCATGTCCAGCATCCATGAGTTTGGTATATACTACCGGCCTTCTATGAGATCATGTATATAGCATGTCCAGCATCCATGAGTTTTGTGTATACTACTGGCCTTCTACGAGATAATGTATATAGCATGTCTAGTATCCATGAGTTTGGTGTACTACTGGTCTTCTATGAGATAATGTATATAGCATGTCCAGCATCCATGAGTTTGGTGTACTACTGGCCTTCTACGAGATAATGTATATAGCATGTCTAGTATCCATGAGTTTGGTGTACTACTGGCTTTCTATGAGATAATGTATATAGTATGTCCAGCATCCATAAGTTTGGTATATACTACTGACCTATATGAGATCATGTATATAGCATGTCCAGCATCCATCAAATTGGTGTATACTACTGACCTTCTATAAGATCATGTATATAGCATATCCAGCATCCATAAGATTGGTGTATACTACTGACTTTCTTAAACAAAATAATCCGAATCCCATACTGGCAACATGATCAACAAAACATCTATTGTAACTTTACAAGTATCTTCACCTGAATAATGATTAAAAGTAATACTAACAGAAACATTGGAAAATCTTTTGTTTTGGTAACAGACGCTTACATTAGCACGGCCAGTATACACACACCATTGTTAAATGATGGACATAGAACCATCAACATTTTCCGTCGTAAAGAATTGTATTAACCCTGTACATTGAAGTAAAATGGCGCATACAGTTTGATAACCAGAGCCCTGTCACACTATCACTGATTATTTACTACATATCACAACAGATATCAGAGCCATACAACAACATCCATAGTTCATTACTACAGCACTGTGATAGAAATAGAATGTACCAGACGGCGATTCAAAATGGCCAGTTGGGGATTCGCCGCGAATCGCCAACTACCAACCAGCTGCCAGTTGGGGATTCGGATTTTTTTTAAATCGCTGTTTAATTTTTTTAACAAATCAATTCAATAAAAAATAAGTTGATAATAATAAATTACACACTTTTGTCAGGTAAGGTTGTTCAATATAACGAGTATACTCACCTGACGGCGATTCAAAATGTCCAGTTGGGGATTCGCCGCGAATCGCCAACAACCAACCAGCTGCAAGTTGGGGATTTGAATTATTTTTTTTAAATCGCTGTTTTATTATTTTAACATATCAATTCAATAATGAAAACAGCTTTAAGATTATAATAACACCAATGGTGGTTTGGTTCTTCAATAAAACGAATATACTAACCAGACGGTGATTCAAAATGGCCAAATTGGTATTCGTTGTGGGTTTTTTTCAAATCGATATTTGTTTTCGAAAACAAATCAATTCTATAGAAAAACAGTTCATAACAATAAATAAACACCGTTCTTACGCTGCTCCTTCAATACCATGAGTATATTCACCAGGAGGCGATTCAAAATGTCCAGTTGGGATTCGCGGCAAATCACCAACTACCTACCAGCTGCCAGTTGGGGATTCGGATTGTTTTTAAATCGTTGTTTTATTTTTTTAACAAATCAATTCAATAACAAATAAGTTTGTAACAATAAATAACACACTTTTATTGGGTTGGTTCTTCAATTTAACGAGTATAGTCACCAGACGGCGATTCAAAATGTCCAGTTGGGGATTCGCCGCGAATCACCAACTACCTACCAGCTGCCAGTTGGGGATTCAGATTTTTTTTTAAATCGCTGTTTAATTATTTAAACATATCAATTAAATAAGGAAAACAGGTTTAGGATAATAATAACTTCAATGGTGGTTTGATTCTTCAATAAAACGAATATACTCACCAGACAGTGATTCAAAATGGCCAAATTGGGATTCGTTTTTTTTTTTTGAAATCGATATTTGTTTTCGAAAACAAATAATTTTTTTAGAAAAACAGTTCATAACCATTAATAAACACCGTTCCCGCGCTGTTCCTTCAAAACCATGAGTATATTCCCAAGGAACCGATTCAAAATTTCAAGTTGGGTATTCGCGGCAAATCGCCAACTACCAACCAGCTGCCAGTTGGGGATTCGGATTTTTTTAAATCGCTGTTTTATTATTTAAACATATCAAATTAATAAGGAAAACAGGTTTAGGATAATAATAACAATGGTGGTTTGATTCTTCAATAAAACGAATATATTCACCAGACGGTGATTCAAAATGGCCAATTTGGGATTCGGATTATTTTCAATTCGATATTTGTTTTCGAAAGCAAATCAGTTCTACAGAAAAACAGTTCATAACAATAAATAATCACCGTTCCCGCGCTGTTCCTTCAATACCATGAGTATATTCACCTGGAGGCGATCAAAATTCCAGTTGGGGATTCGCCGCGAATCAACAACTACCAACCAGCTGCCAGTTGGGGATTCGGATTTGTTTTAAATCGCGGTTTTATTTTTTTAACAAATCAATTTAATAAAAAATAAGTTGATAATAATAAATAACACACTATTGCTGGGTTGGTTCTTCAATATAATTATTAAACTCACCAGACGGCGATTCAAAATGTCCAGTTGGGGATTCGCCGCGAATCGCCATCTAGCAACCAGCTGCCAGTTGGGGATTCGGATTTGTTTTTAAATCGCTGTTTTATTATTTAAACATATCAATTAATTAAAGAAAAACAGGCTTCGGATAATAATAACATCAATGGTGGTTTGATACTTCAATAAAACGAATATACTCACCAGACAGTGATTCCAAATGGCCAATTTGGGATTCAGATTTTTTTCGGATTTTCTTTAAATCGCTGTTTTATTTTTTTAACAAATCAATTCGATAAAATTATTTTATAATAATAAATAACACACTTTTGCCGGGTGTGTTCTTCAATATAACGATTATACTCACCAGACGGCGATTCAAAATGTCCAGTTGGGGATTCGCCGCGGATCGCCAACTACCAATCAACTGCGAGTTGGGGATTCAGATTTTATATTTATTTACATACATTTTTTATTGATTATATTTTTAAACATATTAACACGAGTAAAATATGTAAATGAAATAGTAATTATAATAACCAATCCGAATCCCCAACTGGCAGCTGGTCGGTAGTTGGTTATTCGAATCCCCAACTACCAACTGCGAACTACCCACTAACTTTACAGTCATATATAAACCACTCTTTTTTTTTTGAAAAATATGCAATCCATTTTCTTTAACACGCCTATTATACTCCTTTTAAATATACACAAATTAGCATTTAAAAACAATAATAATACTAAGACACATTATATTCATATATAGCATTGAGTTTTACATTAAACATTCATACGTTCATACCTGAATCAGAATCCAATATGAAGCAATTTCATGTCGTACTACACTTCGCCTAGGCGAACTTTATTATTGCATATAAATTGTATAATTTGCCCTACCCTAGTTTCATTTTTCTTTTTTAAAACGTACGATTCGAGGGCGGATCCTGGGTAGAGAGTGTTAAAACGTCGCCCAACGACCACTCACCGCTGACGTCGTGGGTTCAAGCCTCGCTCGGTTCAAAAACTTTATGTGAACAAATTTTTCAGTTACTTTGGAAAGGACGATAGTAATATTCTGATTCATTCTCGGGTCATCCTCGTCCGATCAAACTGGATATGTCATATGAACCTATGTTATTTGTTAAAAATAACGTTAAAAACCATTCAAAAATATCCCAGGCAAAAGCCGATTTTTGAGAGGAGAAATATTTAATATCATTGTCTCTCTGTTTGTTCCTGAATGTACCAATGTTACCCGTGTTTACCAATATCCTGTATTGCTAAACTTCCAACAGAGAAGGAAATTGCATACAAAACTTCATTACACTCAAAATCCGACTGGCAATGTTTGTTGGCCCAACTGGTTCGAAATAGTGTACCCAGGATTTGTCAGTGATAAAAAATTTGAAGTTGCCTTTGGTTATATTCAGGGAACATTTTAAGCATGTTTTGGCAGTTTCAACACATGCCTTCTGTTGGTCGTCAGTCAACAAGTAGGACACCCACCTGTCAGACATTTTCATTACTTTCACGATTTTCTCAGAAAGAAATGAACTGAATATAGTGAAACGCCTGCAATGCGTGCTATATCACGCATATTATATTGCCGATCATTTCGAACAATTTCTCTTAGTTTAGACACGATTTTCTTATATTTTGCTCTCTTCGGCTACCTGATTTTGCTGCATTTTTGACAATCTCTACACCATAATCAAACTTCTTTTTTCATCACTGAACTGTCCCAACCATTTTTACTACAGTGGTCAAAGACTGCCTATATTGAAATAACTATAACTCTTAAATCCCGTGTTTCAGCAGAAAATGTATAGCCATTGTATATGTATTGAAGAGCTCATGCGTATAAATATCGATGTAAAATTCCACGTGAATTTTGCGCGACTATTAATTTATAAAAAAATGTTTTAGCTCGATTGCGATGAAAGCTCAAAGCTTATATGAGTCCGCTTCCTCGGCAGGACCAGTACTGAGTTTTGTTTTATAAATACACAATTAATTTCGAAAAACCCACGTAGGACAACACGATCCGCATTACATTTGGAGTTAGACCAGTTACTTTTTCGCCTATATATTTCAACTGAAATTCTATAATTTTTGAGTTCTGTCAAACAATTAAAAACGATGCCACACATATAGCACAAGTTGATCCGGTTTAGCAGTCTTTCTGTTTCTCTGTAATGCTATCATCATAATCTCGTTTTTTAATTATATGCATTCGTTTCTTCACTCTATCAAAACTTCCATGAAATGCTGGTGGTCGAATTCCATTCAAGTTGTCTCTATCATCCTACACTCTGACAAAATAGTCCCTGAAAAATACAAAAATACCCTGTACCTTAGTAAATAAAGACTTAAATTGTCACATGGGATGATTAATATTGGAAGAATTACAGCCAATATAAACATTAGCACAAATGAAATGCAAAGTTTAATTTTTAATAAGACTACTTCTTGACACAACGATCTCTTCCATTTTCCATTGCATGTTCTATATACTAATACAAGTTTAATATACGGTACAATTACTACTACTTTACGAAACAATATTGATTTTTATGTGATTTTATAATTATATTTCCGATGACATTCTTGTTTATGTTTTAATTCCCACATGCATCAAGCAATTAATTGATGTCAATTTATTTAAATTACTTTACCTGTTCGATAGTTATGGCAAAGGAAAGAAGTAAACATTTCGAATTATAATTATTCTTAAAACGTCTATTATCCCCCCTCCCCTCCCCCCCCCCCTTCATTTTTTGGGGTGGCATAAAGTAATGGCAGTGTCCGTCCGTCTGTCCGTCCGTCCGTCCGTTCGTTTAATATTTCGTGCCCGGCCTCTGTAACTTGGTCATGTATAAATGGATTTTATAAATACAAATGGCCAATAAACATAACACCCAGATTCCCACTTGAAAGGTCAAGGTCACACTTTAACTTTATTTGACAACACTTTCAGTTTGTTTGAGATTTAATGTCCGGTCTGTAACATTAATTGTCACCTATGAATAAATTTCACAAACTCTTGGCCCAATTCATAAGCATGTATTGACGACGTGTTGTGCATAAGACCCACACCCGTACTTCATAGGTCAAGGACACTGAATTTGTTTGACAACAGTGTAAGTTTGTGTGAGATTCCGTGTCCAGTCTATAGCTTTGTCATACATGTATGGCTTTCAAAAACACTTGGTGTTATTGAAGTGTCACGTATAATACCAAGAACATTTCCTCAAAAGTCAAGGTCACAATTTCAATTTGTTTGATATTTCGTGTCTGGTCTGTTACTTTGTCTTATATAAAGGTGTTTAACTTGGCTTAATTAATCAAGATGGCATGACGACGTGTCGCACGTAAGACCCAGACCCATACCCCAAAAGTCAAGGTCACACTTTGAATTTGTTTGACAACACTTTGAGTATTTTTGAGATTCAAAGTCTTGTCTGTAACTTTGTCATACTTGGATGGATTTCAAAAACACTTGGCTCAATTGATCAGTTGATCAACATGACATGACAACGTGTCGCTTGTAAGACCTAGAACTTTTACACAAAGGGCAAGATTACATGTTCAGTGTGTTTGATATTTCATGTCTGATCTGTAACTTTGTCTTACATGGAGAGATTTTAAAATATCTTGATACAAGTGATTAACATGTCATGATGATGTGCCACCTGCATTTACCTGTAGAAATACCCAGCCCTTTACATCAGATGTCAAGGTCACGCTTACACTAAGGCCAAGGTCAAACTTTGATGTAAAAAAACATGAAATTGCGTGTCGAGTCTGAACTGTCAGTCCATTACTGTTGGTATTCATGGATACATTTGAATCCCTACCTATTATAAAATATATCGTTATTTTCACAGACCATTTGCGAGGCATTTGACACTTACCAGTGACATTTTGGGGGTCCTATAAAGGTCGCATCCACTAGCTTAATTGGCATCTAATATTTTAAATTTATCTCGTATTTCAGCTACAGTTAATGTTATATTTTCTAATGATGTATTTGTCTCTCTGGTATACAACAGTGTCATCTACTAATGATATTAAAACAAAAGAACAATCGTTTAAACTGCTTTGTCCTGAAGAGTTAACATCCCTGTTTGATTTTCACGGTCGTTTTCTGAGGAGGGCTTATTTCTGTTTTTTATTTGACTTAATAAAATGTTTTAAAAGTTTCCAGTGTCTACGTGTAGTGCTTTTTAAACTTTCTAAAATTGTAGATTTTATATAATTAAAAACAATGTTCTTTGCGTGTTTTATAAATTGTTTACTTTATTATTTTAGATTTTTTTCAAATATTAATCATAAATCTGAAAACATACGGTTTGTCGTTCGATCTTACAGTTACATTTTCTGACGGAATGCACATTTCTACAAGTTCCACAAACTTTTCAGTGGATCATTAAACCACAACGTTAAAGAGACCAGGCAAATTAATACTGTTTCTTAGCTGTTTAGTTGGTGTTTCTTGAAACACCCCTCATATACACAGAATATTCGAACATGTACAAAATAATGTGTCTAGATTGGACCCACTTGTCAGACTCCATACGGCATCATATCCTGACGTCAACATTGTTTGATGGGATTAGGGGTAGAGCCTGCGCAACGCACACCGCTACATACGGTACTGGAACTGTTTCTAAAGCTGGTGAAATGTTTTTTCGTTTCAATTTTAGGTACATGTGCATATTTTATAGTTCCTACCTGACACGAGCAATCACTTAAACCAGCTTTTGAAACAAGCCTTTTGTGGCCATGATGGGTTGATTGCGTTTGGAAAATGGTTCTTCTTGGTTTTCACTATCACTATTTGAGTATTCAATGGTAACGAAATATAAACTACAGTCAATATCTGCATCACCTTCTACAATAAACCTGTGTTTGTTTGTTTGCTGCTTTTGTTCCGTGAAGGAAAGTATTTGTTACGATTGCGTCTCCTTTTATTATTGTGTTTTACCTGTAGACGGTCAATTGGCGGGGAACAGTAGTTGTTTTCATTCGCTGAATTGGTAGCAATAAAAAGTCATTATAAATCCAACATTTTATCAATCTTGTGCACGCCAATGATCATCCTATCCAGGAATGTATAATAATCCGCAAAAACACTACAGAACTGATTAGCTGAAAAATAGCCGACATGTCCTTTTCTTACCGGAAGTCGATATATCAAGAATCCCTTATTGTTGATACTATCCTATATCGCAATAACATGTTAAGTTTGATCAAACCAATCCCACATTTCTATTCTTCACAATAGATTGACTGGTTTATACGTCTCACACACCAATTAATGTTATGTTTTACATATAGAGACATGCACTTTTGGAACACCGTGACTAAACACATTGCAAATGGTTTTAAAAGTGTCTTGTTTGTCCTCTGTTAGTCCAAATATTCATAAAAAGCATGGGGTTGACCTGGTTGCTTTTTCACAATTTCTTATGTTTCGATGACACCCCTTCATTTTTGAAAATTCTGCCCATTTGTTGCAGTGTATCAGTACCCATATTTAAACTGATATTTTCACCAAACAGTAAAATGACTTTTCGTTGTACAAAAGGACCCGAGGTTATAGAACCAGGAGTTAACGCGGAACTTATTTAAGTATAAACTCAGCATTTTTATTACCTTGGGGCCCGACATGTGGAAGTTGCACCTTCTCAATGTCTCAATCAAAATAGTAAACAAACAAATTCATTGTATTCACCTCCAACTAATAACCTATCAATTGATTTAAAACTTGAATACCAAATAGAGACACCCAACCATACAATTTGTTACAAATTATCTAAAATTTATAAAATGACATATTGCAATTACACGTTTAACAAACTCAATAACACCGAGTCTGCGATTTTTAATTTTGATTTTATGGTTTTTTTTTGTGTTTTTTTTATTACTCTTTCTTTGCTTCCAAATATAGGTTATTAAGTGAAGTTCAAACAACATACTGTAAAAGCGTAGCGAGTTCTTATCAAAATCTCATTTGATGATACCAATCTATTAAGTGTCCAAACTAATTATCGACCAACCACTGGAAATTGCATCATTCAAGATTCAATGTCCATAAATGTATAGATATTCCCCGGTGGCATGTTTTTGAACTAGCTAAACAAAAAAATCTTGCTCCCGGCCAGTATGCATGATCGTTGTTTAGAAAGATGGTTTGATAAAATTAATCTAAACTACATATCTATATTGATAATGGTGTACTTTAACTAGTTCATTGCTTTAGTATTAAAACATATGATAGCTTCAATGTTTTACTAATCAATTACAATGCAAATCTGGTTAATTTGATTGAACACTTACTATCTTCCTGCATTATTTTATATATATCTTTCATCAATAATGACAATACATTGACACTTTAACATTCCAATGTATTAATACTCTACTTTGAAACTGTCTGTTATAATGGGAAAGTACGTAGAATGACACACAAGTAAATGATATATGACACAATGGTCCATTGAAAACACAGAACAATACTTTTATTGTTCTAACTATTTGGACTCTGCAGTCTCAAGATCACTAACCTCTCACCATTAAGGTAGTAGGTTTGAGTAGCTCTTCTTTCACTGATAAATCTGGATCTGCCATGTATTACCTGAAACATGACGAAAATGGCGTTTAACCGCATTAAAAAATAATTTCCAAAAATATCAAAATCTTAATATTTTCGGTTATGGAGTTTCAAAACATTAACATGATATATGAAGTAAAATGTTTTGTAAACATGAAAATTATAATATATTACCAAAACAAAAACACACAACAAAATGGTCCTCGGTGCTTTCTCTTTAGGGGATTTCTTAACAACAGTGATAACTTGTTCGGTTTCAATGTTACATCTCATGACATTTGTAGGTCGGGTTACATTTCTTTGGTCGTTAGACAAAAATACAATGTTTACAATAAAACATATTCATTTTAGGTCTTTATATCGGTATCTTCCTCCAATGGTCACACATACTAAATATTAAAGATCGATTATGTGACATTGCCTTAATGATTTAAATCTTCAATGCTGTCGCGCGAAGATTACACGTCGCAGTGTTACATGAATGCTTTAATTATTCAAGTTTGATATGACCTTGATGTTTCAAGATTATTTGCGAACTTCCTTGTAATGTTAGAAAGACCTTATTCTCAATTTGATCTTGAACATTAGCTATATAGCGACCATATCATTATAACATACCTGCAGCTGTCATGTTGTACAATGCAATGCAAAAGCTATATTCAAACATGCCAACAGCATTAATATAAGTTATATATTCGTATGTCTCAATGAAAACAGCACTAAACATAGAGAAAAGTCAAGTGAACGGCCTTTAACGATTAGACTAAATATATTGCAATATCTTATTGAAAATGTGTTATACACTAAAACAGTATGATTTCTTTATGTGTGACCTTAGATCTGAGATCGGAGGTCGTATATGAAGCTGGTCAATATCGACCCAGTTCTGAAAGCGATATAACATTTGTTTCCTTTATTACAGATTTGAATTTACATCTAGCTTTAACACTGACACTTAATGACGACCTGATTCTGACAAACAAGCCAGTTCTGAGAATAATATTCATTTCTTTCATTACATCAGATTTGAATTTCGAACTGAATCTGACATCGAACTTACTTTTTTATTGAGATGGTGAATATCTAGCCAAGTCTGCATTTTTTTCATTACTGTAACTTGGCAAATTACTTCAATTTAAACTTAGATTCCTACACATCAAAATTCAATCAAGCTTGTAAATGACTAGACAGGTCTAAGATAGTTTCATTCATTCAACAGATTTGAATTTTGACTTAGGTCTAACATCAAATTTCAATATCTTAGATCATATATCGATATGATAATTATGGTGACATAGTTCTGCCATCCGTTATCCACTTACCTAACGCGATAAGGTTCAAGGTAACCACTTTTGAATTTCGACCGAGGTCTGATACCAAGTTTTATATCGAACTGGTGAACATAAAGCCAGGTCTGAGATTAGTATTCATTTTTTTTTAATAACAAATTTGAATTTTGACCTATGACATCAATATTCAAACGGAAAACATGCATATTTTTAATTCCGTTAAGATCACTTATCGTTGAATTTTCAGTTTATTACATTCCAATTTCCAGCTAGCTGTGTGATCTTTAAGTGGGAGAAATCAGGACTAATAGACATATTTTTAAATTTTATTTGTTTATAGCCGTTTACCAAGAAATAATCTGCATTTAGACAAATCACCCTTACAGTATTTCTTGGATGAAAGAGCGATAAGTATAAGCGGTTGAAGTGCGGTTGACAAACATCATATATTGCCGTGACAGAGCATTGAACCCACGACCCTTATATTCTTGATCCGATGCTCTACTACCAGACCATGCAGACCACTTCATGTAACTCGTATGGCCCTGGGTGAGAATACTGATACTGTCGAGCTCTACAGAGGGGTAGGAGTTTTCTAGATTGGTGTCTATTTTAATATTATTTTTTGTATTATTGTTATGTCCATTTTATCATGTTTGTATCATAATCATTATTGCGGTTGAATTACCAACTTTTGTGTTGTTTTGTCCAGGATGTCAAGTGAGTGATGGAATGAATATGACTACTATACATAGTAGTGTCTGATGTGTGTCTTTATATTTTGCAAGTTTATGTTAATTTGTTTATTTAGAAAAGGTTCACGAGCGTATATTTTCCGCTCTAATCAATATTTTTATATATCTATATATGTAAAATTGAACTAATCTGTTGTTTTTTTTATATATAGGGATTGAATGCGGAATCTTCCTTCCTGTTCCTTATATATCAATTATGTATGAATTTATGAGTTTTTACCAATAAAAGGTTTGCAAAACAATGACAACATCAATAATATAATAACAATATTGTAAATACTATGAACACTGCGTCCAACGAGGACGTAACGTATCCTCATCATACTCACGAAAAAAAGATTGAAACAGTGAGGTTTGAACACTGAGGTAACACAATCTATCTGTTTTTATATTACATTTACGTCGTCTATGAAATGATATTGCAGATACGTTAGATTTGTGCCACTAATTGTGTACGAAAAGGCGACGACACATCTTTTTTATTATTATTATCATTATTTTTAATGGGGTTTAACGTCATTTTCAACACATTTCAGGTTATATATTGCAGTTTAAAATTTATTGGTGGAGGGAGACCTCAGAATGATTCTGTGTAGAACCAGCGTCCTTTCGCAAGTAACTGGCAAACTATGTGACATTAGGTTTTTGGAGCGAGCGGGACTCGAACCTGCGGCCTTATTAGCGGTGATAGATTAGTGAACTTGAGACGGCGCCTTAGACCAAGTACCCATTTGCAAAATCTAGGAGCGCATTTTAAGAAGATAACTGTCGAAGATGAAGAACATATGCAAATAGTTAATGCTTTAAAGTTTTGCAAGAAGGAATTCAATATCGTTTAACATTTCAAACAAAAATTAGAACATTGTGTATATTTATTTTGCTGATGAGAATTAACTGAAACTGATGCAATCCCATTAACGATGTCAATTTTAAATGGTTTACATTTAAATATAAATAAACACATTTGAAACCTTCATTTTTTTTTTAATTTTACACATAATCTGAAATTAATAACAACTTGAAACTTGAAATATTCTTTAAATATGGTATTAATCACATTGATCACACAACCATTAAAAATGCGTCTAAAACAGTAAATACTAGTAGTTGAACTTCACAGGATAGTTTTATGACTGTTCTATGACATTTCGTACTATGACCAGTTTGTACTATTTTCACCTTGCCCCTAATTTCCAATGAAAATCACCGATAGTTAGATTTCTAATCGCTAGTTTTCATGATCTAATGTTATATACATAACATATATATTAAAAGGCAAATCAATTATTGTTTTCCATTGACTAATATTTTTTAACTCAAAATTGGTTCAACATTAGATAAGAATAAGGTTAGTTAAAGAACTGTTCATAGAGAGGTTGTTTGTCGCTTTCGTGTACTGAAATTAGTAAGTAAGTGTTTTCTTTATTTAAAGAGGGTAATTCAATTGGTAAACCAATCTTCCTTGAGTCCTTCGTATCAATTAAAAAGTCCATAACATTGTTTAAAAGATTGGAAATAACTTTCATTATCTATTGAGTCTACATATATCAAACATAATAGATTACAAAAATTCTTACAACATGCACATGATACCAACTCGCATCTACGCGCGCATACACAGACACACACTTTTTCTATTCATATAAAGAACAAATCTCAATTCAGATACACATGCAAATGTACATTGAATATAATGGAAAAAGTACAACAATAATAAAATCAATACAAACACACAAACAAGAAGCAAGTATTTTTACAAAAACTAGAAACGGTATAGTATTTATTAAGCATATAGCTATTGAATGTACATGTATTTCTAATTTCAATTTCCTTTTATCCAAATTAAACAATTTCTTGTAAAAAAACGTTTAACGAATACGCATTTCTTATATCAAGCGGTATATTATTCCATATAATTGCACCCTAATGTGATAGACTACCTTTAAACAGTTCTAGTCTAGATTTCGGAATAAAGACATTTTATTTGGTCTTGGACGCAACACAATGGTTGTATTATTAATTGACTCACCGAAGTTGACTAGTTCACACAAATATGGCGGAGCTGTACCATTTGCTATGTCATACATGAGTTTTGCCGTTTGCAGAAAAACCTATGTACATTTTTAGTTGAAGTAGTTCCCCAAATTGTACAACAATAATTAAAACGTGATTGTATATAAGCTTTGTAATATAACATTCTTTGGTTGGTAGAAAGATATTTTACCTTCGGTAGCCAGATGTATGATGACAATTTATTGGAGAGAGGTTGTAAATGCTTATTCCATAGCATGCAATCGTCCATACATATTCCAAGGACTGTATCGCATGTTGTAGTAGTTAATTCTGTACTGTTGTACGTAAGTTGTAAATTGATATGATTAAAATGCTTTCGTTTCTGACTAGAGGTGATAAGCATTACTCTGGTGTTGTCAGTATTCCATACCATACCATTTAGAATGCACCACATATTAAGACCATTTATTGAAATTGCAAGCTACCTTTTAAAATAACTATGCGTGCGTGCGTGCGTGCGTGCGTGCGTGCGTGCGTGCGTGCGTGCGTGCGTGCGTGCGTGCGTGTGTGTGTGTGTTGTTACAACATTAAAAGTAAAATTGTCGCTAAATAAAAACGGTGTTAAAAATTATAAAAAATAACGTTAAAAATAAAAAAAATGGTAAAACATACATTTGCGTTGCTAAAAGTAAAACAAAACATTGCTCATGTAAAAATTAGATTTCGTTGCTAAAAGTAAAAATAAGGCAATATAGCGACCTTTAACACCATAAAACAATAACAATACAATGTACTTATGCCGTTAGCATGACTGTTTCGCAACTATATATCTTGTCCCATTGAGCCATGCCTGATTAGCAGCTAAACTCAGCCGGGAACGCGCCTGATTATCAATCCAGGAGTAGTGAGTTCGACTCCCGCCCAACAACAGTCTCTGTGATGATTGATATACAGCATTGTGTCACATTAGCATTCGTCTCTCATCACTGATTCAAGTGGAAACGTTATCAGTTACTTGTGGAGATGAGGTGTGTGTCTTGTACTGGTTAACCTTTCAGGATCCCAAGAAACAGCAATTAGGTTAATTGATCCTCTGTTACCCCTTGATGGCATGAAAATTTACCCTAAATATTCAATCAATCAATTATTGTCCCATTGGAGAAATAGAAGCGAAGAATTTTACAACCTGAAGTATGAATGGAACTGACTGCAGACACCATCTGTCAACAAAGCTTTATCTACTTAGCTAGCATGGCGGCTGAAGAACCTAAAGCCAAAATCACAACACAACAATGGAAAGTTTACATTGAATTAGATCACAAGATTTTCTATCTCGCCCCGCCCCCCCCCCCCCCCCCCCCCCCCCCCCCACTACATCCCCTATCATCAGTTCCTTCAATACTTTGCTATCTTTTGTGAACTGCTTTCCTCCCATTCTCTTTCCTGTACTATAGAAGTTCAATGGGAGGACATACCAACAGAGACAGGTATCAACGCTGTGACCAAACCCTGAGCACTAACAAAAGTAACTAAGCTCACCACAATGTGTGTTTGCTATATGCTGTAAAAAGTAGCCTTTTTTCCAGATAATGATTTTTCAGTCATTGTCTTTGAAATTAAATATTAAAAAATTGAGTAGCTTCATTTTTAAGTGAATAAGTAGGCCTTTTTTCTAAGAAAGGCCTCATTCTCTATGAAAAAAAAATAGTATTGGTGCTTGTATGTTGCACTGAAAATATTTTGAAACCCAGTGTGAAATGCTAACAATATCCAACTGAGAACTTATAATACAATCATGTAAGACTCCATAAGTATTCTTAAAATGTATTTTTAACAACTGTTGTAAAAAATAAATGTATTATGACTTAAACTTGTAGTGGCATGTTACACCCACACACATCAGGGATTGATCTTTTATATTGAATGTTGGGCACAGAGCCTATCTTGGCATTCTCAAAGTGGCATAACCAGTACCTAGAGGTTTGTTTATACAGAAATACAGAAACTTGTTTATAATTATAATATGTGTCTTTACATGACATCAGAATGATGCAAAACATGGCATTTCATACTTGAGAATCCTCTATTAGTTTGGTAGCAGAAGGAAAATACTGCATTTTCGCAAAGAATTGCAAATAAGTGAGTAAACTTTCTCACACACGCATGTTTTGACTGAGCTTGGCTTGAACACACAACAATAAGATCTCTAAGGCAGGTGGAGTCAAACAAATAATGCCATTCTTAAAAAATATATATTTGTTTGCTATGCTATGACCCAACTTTTCAGGTGGATAGATAGGAAGCTATTTTTTTTGCCATATTTTGATTTTGTATATGGGTTCTCCGTGGCCAAGTGATCTGATGTGCCATCTCAAGAGCATTTTCTTCTCACCACTAAGGCCGTAGGTTCGAATCATGCTCGGTCCAAAAACTTTATGTGAAAAGGTTTGATAGTAACTTGCGAAGATTGGTGGTTCTACTAATACCAGTATTTACTCTGAGATGGACCGCAGCGTGGTCCAGTTGTAGAGCGTCCGCCTCGCATGCGGAAGGTCATGGGTCGATTCCCGGCCGGGTCATACAAAAGACTATAAAAATGGCACTAGAAGTTTCCTCGCTTTTCGCACAGCATTAAATGGGGAGTTCTAGGTCTAGTCGACCCGGTGTCAGTATAATGTGATTGGGTGGGGTATCATACCATGTGTCAGCAACATAATACTCTAGTGTGACAACGCTTAGAATACTGTCTCGTGTAGACACCGTCGCAATATGACTGAAAAATTGTTGAAAGCGACGCTAAGCACCGGATAAAACGCCATAAATGTCTCCAAAAATAGAATATTTATAAAAATGGAAAACAAGAGTTGTCAGAAGACAACAAATCTCGCCGATGGGATAAAACTCACCTGACATGCAAAGATTGAGATTGGAGAACCCCAAAACTTAAACGCAACTAAACGCAAAAGGTTTAACCTGGGTGTCTACAGAAAAAAGGCCTATGATGATGGTGAACACACATGCGAAGTTTCATTCATATCCAATGAGTGGTTGCATAGATATCTTACCCGATAAAAAAACTTTAACCTGAAAAATTAAGTCGAGAAAAGGGCAATAACTGTGCCAAAATGCAACCCATAGTTATGGTTCTTGTCTATATATGTGTTTCATTGATGATGGTTAACACACATGCGAAGTTTCATTAACATCCGATGAGTGGTTGCATAGATATCTTAATCTTAGACGTAAAAGTTTAACCTGGGTGTCTACATACGACGCGGGCGCTTACGACGCCGAGGCCGCCGGGGTCATGGCAATAGCATCTCATTATCAAAACTAAATATAAACCGAATAGTTTAGTATGTCAAATCCACAAACATATGACACATTCGATATGTGAATTGGAAGATGAAACAGTTTTTACTATGTGTATAAAACTCTGTCAAATGGATCGAATTGAAATCAAAGTGACATCACGTGACTCATTTAATATGGCACAAAATATGTTGCCATTTAGTTGGGAAATCAATTTTAGTCTAACCTAGGGGCATATAGCCCAAGTTAGGAAAGCCATTTTCGATATATAATTTTCGCATGTTTGAATAGATATTTTTTGGCAATACAGTGAGTCAGTGAGTATATGATATATTGGTAAAAATTGTTTATATAGTCAATTTTAATTTTTTTAAATATCCTGAATATATCGCTAGAAGTAAATAATGAAAGGACTCCACAGATAAAATTTTGAACGATTCTGATATATTCTCTTTAAAATCTGTTATTGTTATTTGATCGATGTAATACATGATTGGTTTTCATAGAGGTTGTCCAGCTTGCCACTACATTATGAAACTTGAGAATTCTCAGTGTCATGAATAAGAAAGGAACCTGCCACCACTGTTGTGTCTCATGGTTGTTGTTAAAACCAGTACTTCAAACAGGTATAAACTATGCTTCTAATTTAAATGGAATTTATATTATTACATTTTAAATGTGATTCAAATCTGAAGTTTTTCTTCATTATTATGTTCAGTTGTATTCAAAGATATTGCATACCATTATACCTATGTTAGTTTGAGATAAGTTGAACAAAATTAATTTTTGAATCCTAATCATATATTTCCTATGTGATATGTGTACAGAATGTTACTGAAAGTATGTCTAAATTTCATAAATACACTTAGTTTTTGATAATTTCCTTTAGCTTGATTATGAAGAGAGCTCAGAGTTTCTATTTAAACCATTCTTTAGTATGCATATGAGTGTAGTTCTTTAAGAGGCATACGGTTGACCATGGGATCAGTCAAACCCTAAGCGCCTGACTTGAGCAGCCTACACTCCACAACACCTCTGCTCAACCTACACACAATGATAAAAATATATGTTTAAGATTTAATGGCAATGCAATTTATCTCAATAAAGTACGGTAAATAAAAGATCGTGCTCATTTATTATTGAATTTTTTTAAAAGCTCAATATTATCTTCTTTATTCAAAAAAGTGCATAAGCCCTTAGTTACCAAGTGATCTAAGTCGCTGCCATCTAAGACTACTAGCTTGGTCCCAAAACTTCATGTAAGAAAGTTTGCCAGTTATTTGCAGAAGGAGAATTGGTCTATTCATTTCCTTTTCTAATAACACTAAATATGCCATATATATAACCTGCCATTCAAAAATAATAAGAGCTGAACCTGGTTAGCACAATTAGTTGAGTGTCTGACTATCAATCTAAGGGTGTTGAGTTTGAATCCCCGGAAGTAATGGTTAGGTTAACTGATCATATGTTTATAAGAAATACCTAGTGATAGTATACAAGATTAGAAAAATATTGCAAAGCACAGTTCTGTTTGCTAGTTTCTTTCAATATCTATTTTTATTTTATTTTATCAATCTCCACAGCTCAGGAATTCAACCATATTCGGATTACCAAAGAGCATGTTGATGAAGATCTGACAGTTGAAGATCCATGTTGGAGTGATTCGAAAGTGCAATGAAAGGAATATCAAATATATTAGAGCTTGGCTAAATACTTTACATTACAGAATTGATACTGTTTTTCAGATTAGATAATAAGTTATTAACTAGTAATAGTGCAGGCCAATATCGATATGCTTTGACATATATATGAACTTTCATGTTGAGTATAAATACTCATATTAATCTTCTCAAGAACTGAATACGAAACTTTTTTTATATTTGGTTAAAATGGTTCCTATAAGAAAGGCTTTCCAGTGTTTGAAAATAAAAAGACTAGGGTCCATTAGTGTATAGGAAGAAGGCTTGTTTTACATAGCAATACTATGGGAAAACAGAAACTTCTATTTTTCTCACATTTTAAGTAGTAATTCAATTATCTTGATGTCTGGAAATTTGCTGTTTTTCTCACTCTGCCAAGCTACGGTTATCCTCACACAATTTAATGATTTAAACCGGTAGGTATGCAAGAACATGAGTAAAGAGACATGAACGTATTTGTCAAATATGTAATTTTAGAGATATAGAAGACGAACTTCACTTTATTTTAATTTGTTCTGCATATAAGCTTAAGAAACAAATTTATTCGTAATATTTATATGGTGTACATTTATGTTTTATATTTTTATATATATGAGTAAAAATACGGAACAATTCCTTGAGGTAAGACACGACAGTCAACAATTATAAGGGAGATAATAAAATAAAATGTTTAAGTTTGGTTGTTAAATAATGGAAAGGGAGATAATATTCACGAAATTTACAATGAAATGTGTTGCCATACTGTTGACGGATTAATTATTTTGTTTTCCCCGTCATATTTAACCTCAATTTACAAACGCAATTGGACATTTCATCGATGCCCATAGATCACAAAGTATGACGAATGTTGTCAATAAAAAACGATTGTGAATATAGACTAAGTATAGAAGAGCACGCAATACAAGTGCTTTATATTCCATAATAAATGTGTAAGACTGTTATCAGTTCTCTATGTAACGTTAAATTATTTAAAAATAATGGGAACCATTAAAGTTTGTCTATATAAACGTTAAGTACATATCGCCACATTATTCGTGTTTAAAACAATTTAATTTATAATTTCGTGAAAGTAATTCATGAAAACAGTACATCTACTTCATAAATTATAACATAAAGTAGTTTTTCTTCATCAAACGTTTCTTCGTGAAACACATTTTGAAAAGTCAACATTTTTGCAATGCATTATATATTAAAGAGCCGAAATTGTTACGCACCTTTCCATTGTTCAGCGTTTACTTTTTATTTTTAACCTCCCTTCAAACTGTATTACTTTTACCATACTTAACCATGAGAAATTCTTTCTCTCTCTCTCTCTCTCTCTCTCTCTCTCTCTCTCTCTCTCTAAATCTCCCATCTCTGAATGTGTTAGGAATTTGTTAAAAGTTTTCATCGTTTAATAATTCACGGGTAACATTTTGTTTTATTCGGGACGACATGCTCAGGTTCCTCAGATCATTTCTAGAAGCAAATGGCAAATACCCAAACACCTTGTTACTATTTTTAAACATGTTATACACGGTCTGCGCATGCTTTACCTTCAGTTGTAAACGCCATTTTCTCGAGGTTACTGTCGAGTTCTTTCTACCAGTGCAGTAGTCACACATATCTCTCGGTGATGCTGTTTTATTTTGTATGTAACTAGCCATTTCATTAGAAAACGCCAAACCGGTAAATTCTACGACCTCCTTCGCAGTCCGCAAAGGCGTCTCAGCCAGATCTTCATATTGTACAATTTTAAGACGTCCAGGGTACTTTTGCAAGGTGTGTTTTGATATGGCCAGATCATCGTTCAGTTGGAGACAGTGTTCACTCGCTAGCTGATACGTTGTGGTATTGTCCGACTTTCTGTCCAGCCTTAATCGTGAATTCACTACAGCTCTAGGATCCCTGTTAAGATGTATAACTTTCATATTTGGGAATACCGGAAGTAATGATAATATCCAGCGCATGGGTAAACGAATAAACTTTAATACTATTTCCGGCGCTTTTTTACACTTTTCCGTGGCAGCTTTAATGCAAGTTTGAAAAGTTGAAGTCTGCGTTTTTGAAAATTGTTTTGTCTGATCTGAACAAATTACAAACTCTTTCATAACCTTTGTGAATGATTGGTGGAACTCATCCGTAAGACTTTTAATACTAATGGCGTCGAGTTTACAGGTCAACCAGTTGTTTATTTCATTAAGAATGACGTCATCTTTATCTTCATATTTGTAAGTTCTGAAAGCGTAAAGATAAAAGATGTTAACTTTTAATGCAAATAATGAAAGGGATCCTGCGTGGCCCAGTGATCTGTGGCGCCGTCTCGTGATCACTTACTCGCTAGACTAAGTGGTACGTTCGAGTCCCGCTCGCACCAAACACTGTATATGAGAAAGTTTGCCAGTTACTTGCTGCAGGACGATGGTTCTACTCTGATTTATTCTGACGTCTTCCTCCACCAATAAAACTAGATATGCCAGAAATGTGTTAGAATGATGTAAAACCACATTCAAAATTGTCACTTGACCCGAAAATGGGTACATATGTGCCCTGCAAACAAATTATATAATGGTCAAAAACTCTACATTTAATCTAAATACAACTTTGGTTACACAATAGCATAAGCTTTTAGATTTCATTAAGAATAAAAGCCAAGCGTTTCCTAGCCTGGAGTTTGCAGGCAGTAGGGGATCTTACCCCGGAATGAACAAGGGGTCAAAAGTCTCAATCATGTGTTCAGAAAGGAGGGTCTAAATTCTACACCGCATTATGCAAAAGAAATAGGGGTCAAAACTCTATATCATATGTCAAAAAAGAGGGGTCAAAACGGCGGCACATATGTACTAACCTAGATATAGGAAGTGCCTCCCCCGGGAAGTTTATCATTATATACGAGGGTTGTTCAAAAATAACGGTCAGCTCTCGATGACGTCAACGACGTTGTGTGAAACACTAAGTTCCTGATAATGAGACAGAAGTCACTTGCTGTTCATTTCTTCTCAAAATATTCGCAGTTATGTCTTATACAGTTGTGATGACGTTGTATCCATCTTTCAGATATGTCTTGGTACCAGTCTTCACTAAACGCGTATGTGCAATTTAACAACACAAATATTAAGTTTGAACATGAAAGTTAATTAAACAATATAGCAATATATATTTTTGTCAACTCGTTTTATAAATTCAACAACATAAATGAATATTAATGTAGATCATCTATACATATAACCACAGAGATATGTCATTATACACCACCTATCCATGTACAAATATGCCCACTAGCGAATCAAGTATGTGGGTGCACCCGGCTTTAGTAAATATTTACAATTCTGCGTTAGACCCGAATACGACACCCTTTAACCGAGACACGTATAAGCCCCGTTAAATAATGTGTGCCGTCTCTGAAATGATGATTGACACCCGTATTGAAAAATTATCCATTATCAATCGCCAACACTAAATGCAATCCTGAATCCGCCGCTGATATCGACTTTGTTTCAGAGAGTTTAAGTGGAGACAGCTGTTACACCTGTTTTTTTATAATTGCCTATATAAGGTGTCATCTCAAGACCACTCACCTCTCATAACTGAGGTCGTGTGCTCGAGTTCAGCTCTGTCCAAATAAAATTTATGAGAAGATTTGACAATTATTTGCGGAGAACGATGATTCTACTTAAATTCAGTCTGAGTTTTTCCTTCATAATATTTATTTGTTATATTTGACCTGCAACATGAGACATTGAACCCAGCTAAAAACTCACATGTTTGTTCCGTTGATATAGTGCAACACTCCTGTGGTTTGGTTGTATTTTTGAGGTCGCTCCACGATTGCTCTGATTGGCTCAAATACATAGAATGCGCCAGGATATTCTTGAAACAAGCCGCCCGTCAATGTTGAACCAGTCCGCATATATGCTATTATCAAAACAATAGTTGTATTATTAATCGTCTCTCCTTGGACGGCTTGGTTTTTCGTGTTCTTTAAACCTGAATTTGTCTCGTGTAATGCTGACACTGTATCAGGTTGTACATCCACGTTGACACCCTTCTGTTTAAATATACCTTTGGCTACATCTGAATTGAAAAACATTAAAGTTTAATGTTAATCACGATTGTTATATCATCGACGGCTAACATACCATGATTTGATCCAACCACTTGTTCCTGGTACCCTAAAAATGAGCATACCCATCACCGCAAGTAACCGATATCTATCCCTCTTGAATCACCGGTGAGAGACGAATGTCAATGAGACGCAATGTCATATATCATGCGTCACTGAGATTGTTGATAGGTGAACTCAACCCCTTAATTGTCAGTCAGACGCGTTACTGACTGAGCTAGCCCGCCTCGACTGAAATGAAGAAAGAGTTTAGTGCGTATTTTTATCGTGGCTGTTCATTTGTGTTTTCTTCATTCTAGAAAGATACAAAATGTGACGACGTGACCATAATTAAGGTGAGTAAATGTATAGCTTGAAGATTAACAGTTATCTATTTTACATCGACTGTGAAACAAGTTATTACAAAACACGCTTCTAGTCCCAAGTAGAACCAGTACTAAGCATATGCGGACAAAATAGATAGCAGGCATAGTCATGGCAGGAAATCGAACTCATGGCACTCCGATTATGAGTCCGATATTTTGCCACTAGACAACACATTCCACGCAGCTATTTTAGCTTAACCGGGTCCAAGCTATGCCGAAGTGTAGTGGACATAGTATGGCTTCTCACGCTGGAGGTTGTATGTTTGATCCCCAGTTTGATCCCCGATGGCCACATGTAAACCAATACTTTATACCGAATTAATAAAGACAGTGGACTCGAGCTCGGTTCATATAAACTCTTAGCTTACTTCGCAATCAATTTCAAATGAATTAGTGGGTTTGTTTGTTTGGTGTTTATCGTCGCTTTCAGCAGTTTTGCAGCTATATCGCGACAGCGTCTAGTTGAGAGAGTATTCTATTCGCTGCCATACTGGACCATCATGTCGCAGACACACGGTATGATAACCCACCCAGTCACATTATACTGACACCGGGTCGACCAGATCTAGAACTATCCTCTAAATGCTGAGCGCTAAGCGATGGAGGTTTTTGTACCATTTTTTCAAGTTTTTGATGTGACCCGACCGGTGATCGAACCCACGGTCTTCCTTATGCGAGGCGGACGCTCCATTCCTAGACCACCCCTGCGGTTAAAAAACAGTATAAACCAAACCAACCGGACATATTACAACAGGATGTGTTGTTTTTTTAATAAACATTACTAACTATTGACTGACAACACTAGTATATTAATTTTCGGTTAATAAACATGTCAATACACTTACTTATTAAGACATCTTTATCAAAATCCCTGTATAAAACGACGTAGACAGCGACCATGAGCACAGCCACCAGGGCTAGTAAAGGTTTTGCACAATAATGCATTGTTCTGAAATAACAATACAACATGTAGTAATAATACGAAGAAATGGTAAAACATGGATTTTCCTTTATAGGACATGTCCACTGACATAATGACAAAAGGCAACAATCTTGCTGTATAGATACAGTAATAATAGTTTGATGTATGCCACTAACCACCTATAAGATCATGTATGTAACATATCCAGCATCCATTAGTTTGGTGTATGCCACTGACCTTCTATCAGATCATGTATAATATAACATACCCAGCATCCATAAGTTTGGTGTGTAACACTAACCTTCTATAAAGTCATGTATATAACTAGTCCAGCATCCATTTTTTTTTCATGTATGCCATTGAACTTTTATAAGACAAGATTTTGTCTAAAAGCCATTAGTTTAATGTATGCCGCTGACCTTCTATAAAAGCATGTGTATAACATACCCAGCACCCATTAGTTTAATGTATACCGCTGACCTTCTATAAGACCATGTATATAACATATCCAGCAACCATTAGTTTGGTGAATACCGCTGACCTTCTATAAGATCATGTGTATAACATGTCCAGCATCTATAAGTTTGGTTTATACCGCTGACCTTCTTTAAAATCATGTATTTAACATGCCAAGCATCCAATAGTTTGGTGTATACCGCAGACCTTCTATAAGATAATGTATATAGCATTACCAGCATGTATAAGTTTGGTGTATACCGCTGATCTTCTATCTGATCAAATATGTAACATACCCAGCATCCATTAGTTTAATATATGCCGCTGACCTTCTATAAGATCATGTATATAACTTGTCGAGCATCCATTTGTTTAGTGTATGCCACTGACCTTCCATGAGATCATGTAAAATGCTCTCCAAAATAAAAAGAGAAAATCCAAAAGTGTGTTTTACCCCTACAAATCAGCTGAATTGGACTTAAAGTACGAATGAGACCAATAAAGTGATATATTTTCAAGATATACGCTGTTGTAATGCAATATTTTACAAAAGAAATTTTTCTCTTCTAGAAATATTGTTTAATACTGCACTCGTTTGAAAGCAATACTTTCAAAACCATCAAGTAGAAAGGAAATGTCTGTTCAGTAGTGTATGTAAAAGCAATGCCCTTCCAGACGAGAAAATTTCTCTTCTCTAAATGTCTTGTTGTAATCGGAAAAGTATGCAGAACAAGAGAAATATCTCGTTTGCATGAGAAAAGAAGAAATTTCTCGCTAACAAGACGAGAGACGGTTTCTTTTCTACCGGCAATATTTTACAAGAGAAATTTTCTCTTCTAGAAATAATGTTCAAATGCACGCGTTTGAAAGAACGCATCTTTCAAAATTGTCAAGTAGAAAAGAAGCATCTCTTCAGTATTGTATGCAAAAGCAAGGCCCTCCCAGAAGAGAAAATTTTTCTTCTGGGATTATCTCGTTGTAATCAAAGTCACAGGACAAGAGAAATATCTCGCTCGCATAAGAAGAGAAGAAATTTCTCTCTAGCAACATAAGAGAAGTTTCTTTTCTGCACTGTATTCGATACGTGCGATTGAACACGACAATTTTCTAGAGAAGAAATTTTCTCGTCTAAAATATAACTTCTGAAATTGCCATTAGTACCGATACATTTACCAGAGGAGAAATGTATATCTCCTCTGGACTATCATAAAGGTGAACGCTGATTCAAGTTTTTGCACTTGAAAATAACATAACTTTTCTCTTCTTGTAATTACTCATTCTAATGAAAAACTCTACATAAGAAGAGATATTCCCCGTTCTTATTATCTTAAATGTGTAAGTTATAGCATGTCTATATTATAATGAGATATATTTTCTTGAAAGACATTTCCAAACTTCTTAATGTTTTTCGTTGTTAAATCGATAATATAAAGATTTGGTAATAGGAAATATTTCAACATTTTATACACACATTGCGGGGAATTGCGACTGGTTCAAAGGATTAAGAATAAACGCAAATGAAAAGAAGTTCTTTTTTACCGTTTTCTGCTTTTAAAGTTTATGATAATAGCATAAGAAAGTAGTTAATTATTTTTGTTGCTTATAGCGAAACTTAGTTTTTAGGGAAACTGAATCAAACGGTGTTATCTTAAATTAGATATGCATATATAATTTTTTTCTTCGTGACTCGAGATTTACAAAAAAAACAATTAAAATACATTCCATACTGAAATTGAAACGAAAAATTATGTTTCGAAATAATATATATCATGTGTACACGAATCGCTCTCGTATCTGTTTTCTGAGTATAACCAATACCGAGTGGTGTGTTTGAGAGACCATGGGGCCCGAATCTGGAATCGAACCCAGCAGCCTATGTCTTGAGCGATCAGCACTCGATTCACAGGTAGAAATAATTCTATACTGAATTTAAAAATAAAGTATACGATACTAATTATATATCATAAATGGTGCTAGGGAGCATAATAATGATGAAAATAAAGACAAAAAATGATCTCACAACCTGGCATAACACGTTTTAAAGCAACATAAATGCACTTCTTTCCTACACTAAAATATAATTCCAATAATAAAACGAAAATCATATAGTCTTTAAAATGTAAATATCTGAAGTTATCACACAAAAACCATCACATCAAAATAATAACACATAGTATACATAATATCACATGAAGACATTTATAAGACATGAGTATTTATCTAAAAATATAATGACTCTTATGAAAATCAAATACATCTTGATGTATGGCATAATGCCGTCACCCAAAAACTCATACGTTATGCATATGTAAAAGAAAAACATGATTTTAAACGTACTTTAGACTTATTGAATTAAGTAGTATATTATATATATATGATATTATATATTAGCTAATTGTTCAAGTCTTGAATATCACTGCAATAAAAAATGCCGACTTTAAACAATTTACTTTTGTTTTTGTTTTTTTTTTGTGATAAAATAAAATAAATATCAAAGGCAGAACCTAGGTTGTTATAAAATAAGTTCCATACTGTGCGTTATACTAAATAGATAGTGTTTGTAGTACTGCATTATGTGTGTGTGTGTGTTTGTGTACATGTGTATGTTCGTGCTTGAATGATCTTGAGTCATATGCTGTGTGTGTGGAGGTGGGGGTGGGGGGCTTGCATGCACGCGTGCATACATGTGTATATATTAAAACAATATTATGTAAAACAATCAAACATGAAAGTCATTGTTAATAAACGCGATATCTTGTATTTTGTTTTGGTAATATATATGTATATTAAGGAGCTATTTAGACAACAATGCCTTGTTTCAATTATGCTTATTGTTTAAATGTATTATTGTTTGATAAAAATATCATGATTTAGTCGTTCACATTGTATAGAGGTAATCATTGTCGCCATGATGTTATGTAATATTGAAATTATTTTCATATACTTATACTGTTTATTATTTGTAAAATAAGGCATTTAATTCATGCAGTTAGAAACGTTGACGTTTATTTCACTAAATCTGGTTCGGGTATCAATAGTTAATACTTTACGGAACATATTATCTAGATATTTTGGCTCGGTTCCGTGAAAAATATTAAACACATGATTTAGTCTTAGTTGTTCAACTCAGTCATTGACCTTTAATAATTTAACTTTTTCGAATTCATAGGATTTATTCTTTCATATTTGTATTATTTGTTATGTAAACTTGTTTGGATAATGCCCTATATAACGTTGTGAAAGTGCACAATTAACAACGTTGATAAATTTGCCTTCCGTGGCAGTGGAATAAATATATTTTATATAAAGTAGGTTATTATTTCGATGACGGTAGATGTGTTTTTAATGTGCTATTGTATAATGTGTATATGCATTTCAAACGATACAATTGGTATCATTGTGTTATAATTCCAACATCATAATTCAATTACGCAGCATTGCATAGATGCCGGATATCAGGATAATAAGATAACGTCGGCACCTGCTGTGCATATTGTACGTTTTTAATGGTATAAAATGTATCTACATGGCTGTATAAAGTATATACATTGTATATGTAATATTTTTTTCTTTATAAAGGTTGCATATAAACATTATGGACACACTTCGATAAATATTAATATTAATAATAATTAATAAAGTATTTTTTTGGATGCAAAACATACTTATTTTGTATTAATTAAAATGTATCTCCATTGTTTTCCTCTGCCAATTCGCCAGGTTAAGCATGTGATTAAGAAGTTGGTTTAACACTCTTGAATTAGAGAACAAACTTTCATTTACAATTTATTTTAAAAACTATCAGTGTTTGGTTTTAAATAGTCTCTAATATCGAATTAACATCTTTATTTCTATTTTTTCGCTGAAATAAAATGTGTTTTCTATAATATGGTATAATTTTAGCGTACATTTTCAAAAGGAAGGACACGAGTTTAAATACGATAATTAGATTAATAATACAGTCCAGAAGAGACTTTATTCAGTTATTAATGAAAACATGCTAAAATAGATGAAAACATTCTAAAACTGTCGCAGTAAACAATCTAAGAAGTGTATCTTTTATAAACAAACTTACTTTTTACGATACTTCATTATGATTTGAATAGAGTTAATTGCAGTTTATCAAGATATGAGATATATTTATTCCGATAAATGGATATAATCAATGGCATTTTAAATTCTTTCTAAAATTGTGTTGTACATATTACAGTATCGCAAATGTTTCGTGCTAATTTCTATGTTTAAGTATGTGTTTTGGAAGTGGTTTAAACATTTAAATCTCTCCCATAAGAAATAAATATTTTGTTTAAAAATTTATCCAGTCTGACGTGTTTAGATAATGGGTTCTCCTTACAGAACATGTTCTCATTATATGTTTGTATATCGTTTTATCATTAATTTTGTACATATTTTAAGAAGTATAAAAATATAATTGTCATTATATTATCTTTTCATTTTTAATTTCAAGTCCGAGAAATAATTTACTTTGTTTATAATATGGTCATATTTATGATTGATTATACATGTATATGAATTATGATTGTCAGACTCGAAGGAAATGTTTTGTTTTTTTCTACTGATGTTTTTTTCGAAATCTTTATCTTAAGATAATTTCGATAGAAAACATACTTCTATAATAGCAATTTCAGAGGTAATATTCTGGACGAGAAAATTTCTTCTCTAGAAAAAGGTCGTGTTCAACGCACGTATCGAATACAGTGCAGAAAAGAAATTTCTCTTATGTTGCTAGCGAGAAATTTCTTCTCTTCTTATGCGAGCGAGATATTTCTCTTGTCCTGTAACTTTGATTACCACGAGATAATCCCAGAAGAGAAATTTTCTCTTCTGGGAGGGCCTTCCTTTTGCATACAATACTGAAGAGATGCTTCTTTTCTACTTGACAATTTTTGAAAGATGCGTTCTTTCAAACGCGTGCATTTGAACATTATTTCTAGAAGAGAAAATTTCTCTTATAAAATATTGCCGGTAGAAAAGAAACCGTCTCTTATCTTGTCAGCGAGAAATTTCTTCTTTACTTATGCAAACGAGATATTTCTCTTGTTCTGCATACTTCTCCGATTACAACGAGACAATCCCAGAAGAGAAATTTTCTCTTCTGGAAGGGCATTGCTTTAACATACATTACTGAACAGACATTTCCTTTCAACTTGATGGTTTTGAAAGAATCTTTCTTTCAAACGAGTGCAGTATTAAACAATATTTCTAGAACAGAAAACTTCTCTTGTAAAATATTGCAATATATCATGAAAATATATCACTTTATTGGTCTCATTCGTACTTTAAGTCCAATTCAGCTGATTTGTAGGGGTAAAACACTCTTTTGGATTTTCTCTTTTTATTTTGGAGAGCATTGTATATAACATCTTCAGTATCCATTAGTTTGGTTTATACGGCTGACCTTCTATTAGATCATGAATAATATAACATGCCCAGCATCCATTTGTTTGGTGTATACCACTACCTTCTATATAATCATGTATATAACGTGTCCAGCATCCATTTGTTTTGTGTATGCCGTTGACCTTCTATAAGATCATGTATATAACATGTCTAGCAACAATTAGTTTTGTGTATGCCACTGACCTTCTATAAGATCATGTATATAACAAAGCCAGCATCCATTAATTTGGTGTATACCACTGACCTTCTATAAGATCATGTGTATAACATGTCTAGAGCCATTAGTTAAGTGTATTCCGCTGACCTTCTATAAGATCATATATATATATAGCATGCCCAGCATCCATTTGTTTGGTGTATACCGATGACCTTCTATAATATCATGTATATAACATGATCAGCATCCGTTAGTTTGGTGTATACCTCTGAACTTCTATAAGATCATGTATATATCATATCTAGCATCCATTAGTTTGGTGTATGCAACTGACCTTCAATAAGGCCATGTAGATAGCATTTCCAGCATCGATTAGTTTGGTGTATGTCATGGACCTTCTATAAGGCCATGTAGATAGCATGTCCAGCATCCATTAGTTTGGTGTATGCCACTGACCTTCTATTAGGCCATGTAGATAGCATTTCCAGCATCCATTAGTTTGGTGTATGCCACTGACCTTCTATTAGGTCATGTATATAGCATGTCCAGCATCCATTAGTTTGGTGTATGCCACTGACCTTTTATTAGACCATGTAGATAGCATTTCCAGCATCTATAATTTGATGTATGCCGCTGACATTTTATGAGATCATGTATATAATGTACAACTATGACAATATTTAGAACAAACACGTTGTTTTACAAATAGTACTTTTAATCCTTAGCAACAGATAGCAAGGTGCTAAGCTATAGTCCAGAGTTCCCTCTCCGTAAGAGACTGACTTTCTCTTGTCAAAACTCCCAGTTAATATAGGCCCCACACCGCATACAACAATATTTCACTGTGACTTTTAATGGAGCTTTAACTTAACAATTTAATCAAGCTTTCATTATCTCCCTGAAAATATGCACTAGCCCTTTCATGCGGATATTTTATTGACTACTTCGAGTATGGCGGTACATGTGTTCCTTGGGACACACCGGTCAACTCATAAAACCCTTTAACGCTATGCACGAGACGTTTAAATCATGCCACTTTCTACCAACGTGCTAGGGTTATGGCTAAAGTGATGACGTACAGTCTGACACTCATGGAACTGACTGACCTGGAGCAGTTTCAATACATGGACCAGTTTCAATACATAATAGTAACATGATGACCGATACATGTATTAACACACACTTCCCCAACAAAAGACATCAAATGTACTATTACATTTTTTGTCTAACAAGGCAATTTGAGTTAGTCATATAATAACTGGTTAAGTTAAATTCATAAATTTACTGAGAAGTTGTCAATTCAAAATACTAAAACATTACAAATTCATTTTGTTGAAATACTAAAAGTTCAATTTTGTCCACACATTATCGTTGTTCACCTAATGTTTCTAAATAAGTGTCTCTGGTTAAGTCCTTATCCACCGTTGGTTACGATCTGCTAAACGTCTGCCCTGGTATGTACGTCTGGTTTTTCCCGCCGTTTCTTGGTCAATTATGTAATGACCTGTCTTTAAAGGTCAGCATTGCATCGGTCCTTGTAATGCTCGCGTGACACATGTTATCATTATGTATCACATGTGTATCTCCGTATACACACTCTACACACTCTATACGCTTTCCACACACGACACATAAGTTTGGTGTGTATATTTACTCCATCTGTCACTTTTAATTACAGTGTTCACCGAACTATTCGTTTGATGACAATGTCAAATATATCGATTCCCATCACCAAGTTTTCCTTTATCGATTTACAGTTCATACATGTCACACCTGAGACAACCTGCTTAATAAACACAGTCATGTTTATACAGCCACGTCGTCCTTCGGTATCAACATTTTACTGTCATGACTAATATTTACAGTACATAATAATATCCACCTCCATTCCGCACATTGTAGATTTATTTACAGTTCGCACATTGCCTTTTACTGACAATTCATTTATGCAAAGTTCTGCACCCGTCGTTTCTCGCAACTCCTATTTACACTAGCATAGTACATAGTAATATGCTCACTTCGATAGCATAATTTCCAACCCCGAGCGTAGATACGTCTATCCATTCATCGCGTCGGTTTCAGCTGTATCGTCGGCATCTACTTGATACCTGTAGATCTAACACGATCCTTGCCTTCTAACTGGCACACTCCTTGCTCTGACTGTCGAGTTGTGGTCGCCTTCGGTATAATGGCTTCACGTCGACTCATATTCAAATTTATGTGGCAATTCTTACTTATAATACTTAAAAAGGTTTTACGGAAACAGTACATAAACAAAATTACAATAAAAAGCAAAAATTATCACAACAATACCCCAATTTGAAATTTACTTTCATCTGGCATAATGTACAATAGAATAGGAACAATCACACCTCTGGTTACAATGATGTCTCGTCAATCCCCAAATAAAGGTGTCATATTATAAAATGAATATGATAATCGACAGTTACATTCTGTCTCGTTGGGTTCCTCACAATTCTAATGTCACATGTCTGTCATTAATAATTTTCACACAATTTTTCTATAATTTAACTAGCTCGATCTATGCTAGTCATTATCCATTCAATCCCATAATGAATTATTTCATAACCCTGTTTACCTCAACATTACCTCTCTATTGACAATTATTTAATGGCCTCGCTAATTGTCTGTCCTATACGTTTCATTACAAAATCTGACGCATTTCTTACATGAGTATATGTCCGTCTCTGTGCACACTTACTGCACACGACAACACTAATATGGTTAAGTTATTACCTAGTGTCATGGCTTGATATAGCCATCAGCAGGTATTTGACAATGGAGTGGCACAGTGAAACTGGTGTTTTATTTTGCCTATTTCCTTCCATTGATCCCCACTTAAAACCTGTCACCTGCGGTACCGCTTTAATTATTACATAATTTACATTCACCACCTGATACACCTAGTATCTGTGACCTGATCTAACTGACCAAGTGTCAGTGTCCAAAATCTATATATATTCTCTTTGTTTTCTTTTTTTTTCTTTCTTTCATAAACCTCGAAATATCCATAAAAACTAAGTCTGTGTGACTACATTTATATAAGCTATACAAACTTCTTGATGAAATGTAAACATCTTCTCATTGATGTATATGCTACATGGTAATAACATATGGCGCAATGCCCTAGTTTAACCTTCCAGCCGACCCTTTATGACATATGTCAGTGGCAATCTATTGTCAGTAACTCGCAAAAAGTTAACCAATGTAAAAATCACTTGTTTCTTATCACATATTTTATTTTGTTTTTACACCGCGTCTTCAACAGTAACTTTTAATATAATATTTGATACACCGTGTCAGTTGACTTTAGACCAAAGGTTTTTATACATGATTTTTCTTACTTTAAAACAAATATGTTCAGACACGGCGTATTACTTTTAAACAAATATTTTCATACACCACGTCTCTTAGTTTAAATCAAATATTTTTATACACCACGTCTCTTATTTTAAATCAAATATTTTCATTCACCTCGTCTTACTTGTAATCAAATATTTTCATACACAACGTATCTTACTTTAAATCAATGTTTTATACACCGCGTCTCCTACTTTAAATCATATATTTTCTTACACCGCGTCTCTTACTTTAAATAAAATATTTTTATACACCACCTCTCTTACTTTAAAACGAATATTTTTATGACATCATCTCTCTTGCTTTAAACCAAATATTTTTCATACACTCCGTCTTACTTTAAATCAAATATTTCATACACCACGTCTCTGACTTTAAATCAATTATGTATATACATGTCCAGCATCCATTAGTTTGGTGTATACCGCTGACCTTCTATAAAATATGTATATAGCATTTCTAGCATCCATTAGTTTTGTGTATATTAATGACCATCTTTATGATCATGTATACAGCATGTCTAGATTTAATAAGTTTGTTGTATAACGCTGAACGTCTATAAAACCTATATATATAACATGTCCAGCATCCATTAATTTGGTTTATGCCACTGATTTTCAACAGTATATGAAATGTCCAGCATCCATTTGTTTGGTTTATCCACAGGCCATCTATAGGATCATGTATAATATAACATGTCCAGTATCCATTAATTTGGTTTATGCCACTGATCATGTATACAGCATACACAGCATCCATTGGTTTGGTATATACCACTGACCTTTTATAGGTTCATGTACATAACATGTCCAGCATCCATTAGTTTGGTGTATACCGCTGACTTTCAATAAGATCATGTATATAACATGTCCAGCATCCATTAGTTTGGTGTATACCACTGACCATCTATAAGATCATGTATATAGCATACACCAGCATCAATTAGTATGGTGTATATTACTGACCTCCTATCAGATCATATATATAACATGTCCAGCATCCATAAATTCAGTGTATACTCAAGACCTTCTACGAAATCATGTATATAGCATGTCCAGCATCCATTAGTTTGGTGTATACTACTGGCTTTCTATGAGATAATGTATATAGCATGTCCAGCATCCATTAGTATGGTGTATACTACTGGCTTTCTATGAGATAATGTATATAGCATGTCCAGTATCCATTAGTTTGGTGTTTACGACTGGCTTTCTATGAGATAATGTATAAAGCATGTCGAGCATCCATAAGTTGTGTGTATACTACTGGCTTTCTATGAGATAATGTATATAGCATGTAAAGCATCCATAAGTTTGGTATATACTACTGACCTTCCTTCAGATCATATATATAACATGTCCAACATCCATGAGTTTGCTTAATACCACTGACCTTCTATGAGATAATGTATATAGCATGTCTAGCATCCATGAGTTTGGTGTATACTACTGGCTTCCTATGAGATAATGTATATAGCATGTCCAGCATCCATAAGTTTGGTGTATACTACTGGCTTTCTATGAGATAATGTATATAGCATGTCAAGCATCCATACGTTTGGTATATACTACTGACCTTCCTTCAGATCATATATATAGCATGTCCAGCATCCATTAGTTTGGTTTATTCTACTGACCTTCCTTCAGATCATATATATAACATGTCCAGCATCCATGAGTTTGGTGTATACTACTGGCCTTCTATGAGATAATGTATATAGCATGTCCAGCATCCATGAGTTTGGTGTATACTACTGACCTATATGATATCATGTATATAGCATGTCCAGCATACATTAGTTTGGTGTATACTACTGGCTTTCTATGAGATAATGTATATAACATGTCCAGCATCCATGAGTTTGGTGTATACTACTGACCTATATGAGATCATGTATATAGCATGTCCAGTATACATTAGTTTGGTGTATACTACTGGCCTTCTATGAGATAATGTATATAACATGTCCAGCATCCATTAGTCTGGTGTATGCTACTGGCTTTCTATGAGATAATGTATATAGCATGTCCAGCATCCATGAGTTTGGTATATACTACTGGCTTTCTATGAGATAATGTATATAACATGTCCAGCATCCATAAGTTTGGTGTATACTACTGGCTTTCTATGAGATAATGTATAAAACATGTCCAGCATCCATGAGTTTGGTGTATACTACTGGCCTTCTATGAGATAACGTATATAGGATGTCCAGCATCCATAAGTTTGGTACATACTACTGGCCTTCTATGAGATAATGTATATAGCATGTCCAGCATCCATGAGTTTGGTGTACTACTGGCCTTCTACGAGATCATGTATATAGCATGTCCAGCATCCATGAGTTTGGTATATACTACTGGCCTTCTATGAGATCATGTATATAGCATGTCCAGCATCCATGAGTTTGGTGTATACTACTGGCCTTCTACGAGATCATGTATATAGCATGTCTAGCATCCATGAGTTTGGTATATACTACTAGCCTTCTATGAGATAATGTATATAGCATGTCCAGCATCCATGAGTTTGGTGTATACTACTAGCCTTCTACGAGATCATATATATAGCATGTCCAGCATCCATGAGTTTGGTATATAAAAATGGCCTTCTATGAGATCATGTATATAGCATGTCCAGCATCCATGAGTTTGGTGTATACTATTGGCCTTCTACGAGATCATGTATATAGCATGTCCAGCATCCATGAGTTTGGTATATACTACTGACCTTCTATGAGATAATGTATATAACATGTCCAGCATCCATGAGTTTGGTATATACTACTGGCATTCTATGAGATCATGTATATAGCATGTCCAGCATCCATTAGTTTGGTGTATACTACTGGCTTTCTATGAGATAATGTATATAGCATATCCAGCATCCATTAGTTTGGTATATACTACTGGCTTTCTATGAGATAATGTATATAACATGTCCAGCTTCCATGAGTTTGTTGTATACTACTGGCTTTCTATGAGATAATGTATATAGCATGTCCAGCATCCATTCGTTTGGTATATACTACTGACTTTCTATGAGATAATGTATATAACATGTCCAGCATCCATAAGTTTGGTGTATACTACTGGCTTTCTATGAGATAATGTATATAGCATGTCCAGCATCCATGAGTTTGGTGTATACTACTGGCCTTCTATGAGATAATGTATATAGCATGTCCAGCATCCATGAGTTTGGTGTATACTACTGGCCTTCTATGAGATAATGTATATAGGATGTCCAGCATCCATTAGTTTGGTATATACTACTGGCCTTCTATGAGATCATGTATATAGCATGTCCAGCATCCACGAGTTTGGTGTATACTACTGGCCTTCTATGAGATAATGTATATAACATGTCTAGCATCCATGAGTTTGGTATATACTACTGGCCTTCTATGAGATAATGTATATAGCATGTCCAGCATCCATGAGTTTGGTATATACTACTGGCTTTCTATGAGATAATGTATATAACATGTCCAGCATCCATGAGTTTGGTATATACAACTGGCTTTCTATGAGATAATATATATAGCATGTCCAGCACACATGAGTTTGGTGTATACTACTGGCTTTCTATGAGATAATGTATATAGTATGTCCAGCATCCATAAGTTTGGTATATACTACTGGCCTTCTATGAGATCATGTATATAGTATGTCCAGCATCCATGAGTTTGGTGTATACTACTGGCTTTCTATGAGATATGTATATAGTATGTCCAGCATCCATGAGTTTGGTGTATACTACTGGCTTTCTATGAGATAATGTATATAGTATGTCCAGCATCCATGAGTTTTGTGTATACTACTGGCTTTCTATGAGATAATGTATGTAGTATGTCCAGCATCCATAAGTTTGGTATATACTACTGGCGTTCTATGAGATAATGTATATAGCATGTCCAGCATCCATGAGTTTGGTGTATACTACTGGCCTTCTATGAGATAATGTATATAACATGTCCAGGATCCATGAGTTTGGTATATACAACTGGCTTTCTATGAGATAATATATATAGCATGTCCAGCACCCATGAGTTTGGTGTATACTACTGGCTTTCTATGAGATAATGTATATAATATGTCCAGCATCCATAAGTTTGGTATATACTACTGCCCTTCTATGAGATCATGTATATAGCATGTCCAGCATCCATGAGTTTGGTGTATACTCATGGCCTTCTATGAGATAATGTATATAGCATGTCCAGCATCCATTAGTTTGGTGTATACTATTGACCTTCTACGAGATCATGTATATAACATGTCCAGCATCCATGAGTTTGGTATATACTACTGGCCTTCTATGAGATAATGTATATAGCATGTCCAGCATCCATGAGTTTGGTATATACTACTGGCTTTCTATGAGATAATGTATACAGTATGTCCAGCATCCATGAGTTTGGTGTATACTACTGGCCTTCTATGAGATAATGTATATAGCATGTCCAGCATCCATTAGTTTGGTATATACTACTGGCTTTCTATGAGATAATGTATATAACATGTCCAGCATCCATGAGTTTGGTGTATACTACTGACCTTCCTTCGGATCATATATATAGCATGTCCAGCATCCATGAGTTTGGTGTATACTACTGACCTTCCTTCAGGTCATATATATAGCATGTCCAGCATCCATGAGTTTGGTATATACTTCTGGCTTTCTATGAGATAATGTATATAGCATGTCCAGCATCCATGAGTTTGGTGTATACTACTGGCTTTCTATAAGATAATGTATATAACATGTCCAGCATCCATGAGTTTGGTGTAAACTACTGGCTTTTTATGAGATAATGTATATAACATGTCCAGCATCCATGAGTTTGGTGTATACTACTTGCTTTCTATGAGATAATGTATGTAACATGTCCAGCATCCGTAAGTTTAGTGTATACTACTGGCTTTCTACGAGATAATGTATATAGCATGTCCAGCATCCATTAGTTTGGTGTATACTACTGGCTTTCTATGAGATAATGTATATAGTATTTCCAGCATCCATAAGTTTGGTATATACTACTGACCTATATGAGATCATGTATATAGCATGTCCAGCATCCATCAGATCGGTGTATACTACTGACCTTCTATAAGATCATGTATATAGCATATCCAGCATCCATAAGATTGGTGTATACTACTGACCTTCTTAAACAAAATAATCCGAATCCCATACTGGCAACATGATCAACAAAACATCTATTGTAACTTTACAAGTATGTTCACCTGAATAATGATTAAAAGCAATACTAACAGAAACATTGGAACATCTTTTGTTTTGGTAACAGACGCTTTCATTAGCACGGCCAGTTTACATACCATTGTTAAATGATGGACATAGAACCATCAACATTTTCCGTCGTAATCAATTGTATTAACCCTGTACATTGAAGTAAAATGGCGCATACAGTTTGATAACCAGAGCCCTGTCACACTATCACTGATTATTTACTACATATCACAACCGATATCAGAGCCATACAACATCCATAGTTCATTACTACATCAATGTCATAGAAATAGAATGTACCAGACGGCAATTCAAAATGGCCAGTTAGGGATTCGCCGCAAATCGCCAACTACCAACCAGCTGCCTGTTGGGGATTCGGATTTTTTTTAAATCGCTGTTTTATTTTTTTAACAAATCAATTTCATAAAAAATAAGTTGATAATAATAAATTACACACTTTTGTCAGGTTGCTTGTTCAATATAACGAGTATACTCACCAGACGGCGATTCAAAATGTCCAGTTGGGGATTCGCCGCGAATCGCCAACTACCAACCAGCTGCAAGTTGGGGATTTGGATTATTTTTTTAAATCGCTGTTTTATTATTTTAACATATCAATTCAATAAAGAAAACAGCTTTAGGATAATAATAACACCAATGGTGGTTTGGTTCTTCAATAAAACGAATATACTAACCAGACGGTGATTCAAAATGGCCAAATTGGTATTCGTTGTTTTTTTTTTCAAATCGATACCTGTTTTCGAAAACAAATCAATTCTATAGAAAAACAGTTAATAACAAGGAATAAACACTGTTCTTACGCTGTTCCTTCAATACCATGAGTATATTCACCAGGAGGCGATTCAAAATTTCCAGTTGGGATTCGCGGCAAATCACCAACTACCTACCAGCTGCCAGTTGGGGATTCGGATTGTTTTTAAATCGTTGTTTTATTTTTTTAACAAATCAATTCAATATCAAATAAGTTTATAACAATAAATAACACACTTTTACTGGGTTGGTTCTTCAATATAACGAGTATAGTCACCAGACGGCGATTCAAAACGTCCAGTTGGGGATTCGCCGCGAATCGCCAACTATCTACCAGCTGCCAGTTGGGGATTCGGATTTTTTTTTTAAATCGCTGTTTAATTATTGAAACATATCAAATTAATAAGGAAAACAGGTTTAGGATAATAATTACAATGGTGGTTTGATTCTTCAATAAAACGAATATACTCACCAGACGGTGATTCAAAATGGTTAATTTGGGATTCGGTTTTTTTTTTAAATCGATATTTGTTTTCGAAGGCAAATCAGTTCTACAGAAAAACAGTTCATAACAATAAATAATCACCGTTCCCGCGCTGTTCCTTCAATACCATGAGTATATTCACCTGGAGGCGATTCAAAATTTTCAGTTGGGAATTCGCCGCGAATCAACAACTACCAACCAGCTACCAGTTGGGGATTCGGATTATTTTTAAATCGCGGTTTTATTTTTTTAACAAATCAATTTAATAAAAAATAAGTTGATAATAATAAATAACACACTACTGCCGGGTTGGTTCTTCAATATAATGATTATACTCACCAGACGGCGATTCAAAATGTCCAGTTGGGGATTCGCCGCGAATCGCCATCTAGCAACCAGCTGCCAGTTGGGGATTCGGATTTGTTTTTAAATCGCTGTTTTATTATTTAAACATATCAATTAAATAAGGAAAACAGGTTTCGAATAATAATAACATCAATGGTGGTTTGATACTTCAATAAAACGAATATACTCACCAGACGGTGATTCCAAATGGTCAATTTGGGATTCAGATTTTTTTCAAATCGATATTTGCTTTCGAAAACAAATCAATTCTATAGAAAAACAGTTCATAACAATAAATAATCACCATTCCCGTCCTGCTCCTTCAATACCATGAGTATATTCACCAGGACGCGATTCAAAATTTCCAGTTCGGAATTCGCCGCGAATCAACAACTACCAACCAGTTGCCAGTTTGGGATTCGGATTTTCTTTAAATCGCTGTTTTATTTTTTTAACAAATCAATTCGATAAAAAATATTTTATAATAATAAATAACACACTTTTGCCGGGTGTGTTCTTCAATATAACGATTATACTCACCAGACGGCGATTCAAAATGTCCAGTTGGGGATTCGCCGCGAATCGCCAACTACCAATCAGCTGCGAGTTGGGGATTCAGATTTTATATTTATTTACATACATTTTTTATTGATTATATTTTTAAACATATTAACATGAGTAAAATATGTAAATGAAATAGTAATTATAATAACCAATCCGAATCCCCAACTGGCAGCTGGTCGGTAGTTGGTTATTCGAATCCCCAACTACCAACTGCGAACTACCCACTAACTTTACAGTCATATATAAACCACTCTTTTTTTTTGAAAAATATGCAATCCATTTTCTTTAACACGCCTATTATACTCCTTTTAAATATACACAAATTAGCATTTAAAAACAATAAATATACTAAGACACATTATATTCATATATAGCATTGAGTTTTACATTTAACATTCATACGTTCATACCTGAATCAGAATCCAATATGAAGCAATTTCATGTCGTACTACACTTCGCCTAGGCGAACTTTATTATTGCATATAAATTGTATACTTTGCCCTACCCTAGTTTCATTTTTCTTTTTTTAAACGTACGATTCGAGGGCGGATCCTGGGTAGAGAGTGTTAAAACGTCGCCCAACGACCACTCACCGCTGACGTCGTGGGTTCAAGCCTCGCTCGGTTCAAAAACTTTATGTGAACAAATTTTCAGTTACTTTGGAAAGGACGATAGTAATATTCTGATTCATTCTCGGGTCATCCTCGTCCGATCAAACTGGATATGTCATATATACCTAAATAAAGATGTTATTTGTTAAAAATAACGTTAAACACCATTCAAAAATATCCCAGGCAAAAGCCGATTTTTGAGAGGAGAAATATTTAATATCATTGTCTCTCTGTTTGTTCCTGAATGTACCAATGTTACCCGTGTTTACCAATATTCTGTATTGCTAAACTTCCAACAGAGAAGGAAATTGCATACAAAACTTCATTACACTCAAAATCCGTCTGGCAATGACTGGCCATGTTTGTTGGCCCAACTGGTTCGAAATAGTGTACCCAGGATTTGTCAGCGATACAAAATTTGAAGTTGCCTTTGGTTATATTCAGGGATCATTTTAAGCATGTTTTGGCAGTTTCAACACATGCCTTCTGTTGGTCGTCAGTCAACAAGTAGGACACCCACCTGTCAGACATTTTCATTACTTTCACGATTTTCTCAGAAAGAAATGAACCTAATATAGTGAAACGCCTGCAACGCGTGCTATATCACGCACATTATATTGCCCATCATTTCCAACAATTTTTCTTATTTTAGACACGATTTTCTTATATTTTGCTCTCTTCGGCTACCTGATTTTGCTGCATTTTTGACAATCTCTACACCATAATCAAACTTCTTTTTTCATCACTGAACTGTCCCAACCATTTTTACTACAGTGGTCAAAGACTGCCTATATTGAAATAACTATAACTCTTAAATCCCGTGTTTCAGCAGAAAATGTATAGCCATTGTATATGTATTGAAGAGCTCATGCGTATAAATATCGATGTAAAATTCCACGTGAATTTTGCGCGACTATTGATTTATAAAAAAATGTTTTAGCTCGATTGCGATGAAAGCTCAAAGCTAATATGAGTCCGCTTCCTCGGCAGGACCAGTACTGAGTTTTGTTTTATAAATACACAATTAATTTCGAAAAACCCACGTAGGACAACACGATCCGCATTACATTTGGAGTTAGACCAGTTACTTTTTCGCCTATATATTTCAACTGAAATTCTATAATTTTTGAGTTCTGTCAAACAATTAAAAACGATGCCACACATATAGCACAAGTTGATCCGGTTTAGCAGTCTTTCTGTTTCTCTGTAATGCTATCATCATAATCTCGTTTTTTAATTATATGCATTCGTTTCTTCACTCTATCAAAACTTCCATGAAATGCTGGTGGTCGAATTCCATTCAAGTTGTCTCTATCATCCTACACTCTGACAAAATAGTCCCTGAAAAATACAAAAATACCCTGTACCTTAGTAAATAAAGATTAAATTTTCACATGGGATGATTAATATTGGAAGAATTACAGCCAATATAAACATTAGCACAAATGAAATGCAAAGTTTAATTTTTAATAAGACTACTTCTTGACATAACGAACTCTTCCATTTTCCATTTCATGTTCTATATACTAATACAAGTTTAATATACGGGACAATTACTACTACTTTACGAAACAATATTGATTTTTATGTGATTTTATAATTATATTTCCGATGACATTCTTGTTTATGTTTTAATTCCCACATGCATCAAGCAATTAATTGATGTCAATTTATTTAAATTACTTTACCTGTTCGATAGTTATGGCAAAGGAAAGAAGTAAGCATTTCGAATTATAATTATTCTTAAAACGTCTATTATCCCCCCTCCCCCCCCCCCTTCATTTTTTGGGGTGGCATAAAGTAATGGCAGTGTCCGTCCGTCTGTCCGTCCGTCCGTCCGTTCGTCTGATATTTCGTGCCCGGCCTCTGTAACTTGGTCATGTATAAATGGATTTTATAAATACAAATGGCCAATAAACATAACACCCAGATTCCCACTTGAAAGGTCAAGGTCACACTTTAACTTTATTCGACAACACTCTAGTTTGTTTGAGATTTAATGTCCGGTCTGTAACATTAATTGTCACCTATGAATAAATTTCACAAACTCTTGGCCTAATTCATAAGCATGACTTGACGACGTGTTGTGCATAAGACCCACACCCGTACTTCATAGGTCAAGGACACTGAATTTGTTTGACAACAGTGTAAGTTTGTGTGAGATTTCGTGTCCAGTCTATAGCTTTGTCATACATGTATGGCTTTCAAAAACACTTGGTGTTATTGAAGTGTCACGTATAATACCAAGAACATTTCCTCAAAAGTCAAGGTCACAATTTCAATTTGTTTGATATTTCGTGTCTGGTCTGTTACTTTGTCTTATATAAAGGTGTTTAACTTGGCTTAATTAATCAAGATGGCATGACGACGTGTCGCACGTAAGACCCAGACCCATACCCCAAAGGTCAAGGTCACACTTTGAATTTGTTTGACAACACTTTGAGTATTTTTGAGATTCAAAGTCTTGTCTGTAACTTTGTCATACTTGGATGGATTTCAAAAACACTTGGCTCAATTGATCAGTTGATCAACATGACATGACAACGTGTCGCTTGTAAGACCTAGAACTGTTCCACAAAGGGCAAGATTACATGTTCAGTTTGTTTGATATTTCATGTCTGATCTGTAACTTTGTCTTACATGGAGAGATTTTAAAATATCTTGATACAAGTGATTAACATGTCATGATGATGTGCCACCTGCATTTACCTGTAGAAATACCCAGCCCTTTACATCAGATGTCAAGGTCACGCTTACACTAAGGCCAAGGTCACACTTTGATGTAAAAAAAACATGAAATTGCGTGTCGAGTCTGAACTGTCAGTCCATTACTGTTGGTATTCATGGATACATTTGAATCCCTACCTATTATAAAATATATCGTTATTTTCACAGACCATTTGTGAGGCATTTGACACTTACCGGTGACATTTTGGGGGTCCTATAAAGGTCGCATCCACTAGCTTAATTGGCATCTAATATTTTAAATTTATCTCGTATTTCAGCTACAGTTAATGTTATATTTTCTAATGATGTATTTGTCTCTCTGGTATACAACAGTGTCATCTACTAATGATATTAAAACAAAAGAACAATCGTTTAAACTGCTTTGTCCTGAAGAGTTAACATCCCTGTTTGATTTTCACGGTCGTTTTCTGAGGAGGGCTTATTTCTGTTTTTTATTTGACTTAATAAAATGTTTTAAAAGTTTCCAGTGTCTACGTGTAGTGCTTTTTAAACTTTCTAAAATTGTAGATTTTATATAATTAAAAACAATGTTCATTTGCGTGTTTTATAAATTGTTTACTTTATTATTTTAGATTTTTTTCAAATATTAATCATAAATCTGAAAACATACGGTTTGTCGTTCGATCTTACAGTTACATTTTCTGACGGAATGCACATTTCTACAAGTTCCACAAACTTTTCAGTGGATATTTAAACCACAACGTTAAAGAGACCAGGCAAATTAATACTGTTTCTTAGCTGTTTAGTTGGTGTTTCTTGAAACACCCCTCATATACACAGAACATTCGAACATGTACAAAATAATGTGTCTAGATTGGACCCACTTGTCAGACTCCATACGGCATCATATCCCGACGTCAACATTGTTTGATGGGATTAGGGGGAGAGCCTGCGCAACGCACACCGCTACATACGATACTGGAACTGTTTCTAAAGCTGGTGAAATGTTTTTTCGTTTCAATTTTAGGTACATGTGCATATTTTATAGTTCCTACCTGACACGAGCAATCACTTAAACCAGCTTTTGAAACAAGCCTTTTGTGGCCATGATGGGTTGATTGCGTTTGGAAAATGGTTGATCTTGGTTTTCACTATCACTATTTGAGTATTCAATGGTAACGAAATATAAACTACAGTCAATATCTGCATCACCTTCTACAATAAACATGTGTTTGTTTGTTTGCTGCTTTTGTTCCGTGAAGGAGAGTATTTGTTACGATTGCGTCTCCTTTTATTATTGTGTTTTACCTGTAGACGGTCAATTGGCGGGGAACAGTAGTTGTTTTCATTCGCTGAATTGGTAGCAATAAAAAGTCATTATAAATCCAACATTTTATCAATCTTGTGCACTCCAATGATCATCCTATCCAGGAATGTATAATAATCCGCAAAAACACTACAGAACTGATTAGCTGAAAAATAGTCGACATGTCCTTTTCTTACCGAAAGTCGATATATCAAGAATCCCTTATTGTTGATACTATCCTATATCGCAATAACATGTTCAGTTTGATCAAACCAATCCCCCATTTCTATTCTTCACAATAGATTGACTGGTTTATACGTCTCACACACCAATTAATGTTATGTTTTACATATAGAGACATGCACTTTTGGAACACCGTGACTAAACACATTGCAAATGGTTTTAAAAGTGTCTTGTTTGTCCTCTGTTAGTCCAAATATTCATAAAATGCATGGGGTTGACCTGGTTGCTTTTTCACAATTTCTTATGTTTCGATGACACCCCTTCATTTTTGAAAATTCTGCCCATTTGTTGCAGTGTATCAGTACGCATATTTAAACTGATATTTTCACCAAACAGTAGAATGACTTTTCGTTGTACAAAAGGACCCGAGGTTATAGAACCAGGAGTTAACGCGGAACTTATTTAAGTATAAACTCAGCATTTTTATTACCTTGGGGCCCGACATGTGGAAGTTGCACCTTCTCAATGTCTCAATCAAGATAGTAAACAAACAAATTCATTGTATTCACCTCCAACGTATAACCTTTCAATTGATTTAAAACTTGAATACCAAATAGAGACACCCAACCACACAATTTGGTACAAATTATCTAAAATTTATAAAATGACATATTGCAATTACACGATGAACAAACTCAATAACACCGAGTCTGCGATTTTTAATTTTGATTTTTTGTTTCTATTTTTTTTTTTTTTTTCTTTGCTTCCAAATAAAGGTTATTAAGTCAAATTTAAACAACATACTCTAAAAGCGTAGCGAGAACTTATTAAAATCTCATTTGATAATACCAATCTATTAAGTGTCCAAACTAATTATCGACCAACCACTGGAAATTGCATCATCCTGAGCCTTTTCTCTTCTATGCAAATAAAACGTCCAACTTGGCTAGATTTATTTTGTTTAATAATATACAAATGAACTTTCGAACTCATTTCGTAATTATTGTTGTAGTGGTTGTTTCCAAGATCTCAAGATTCAATGTCCATAAATGTATAGATATTCCCCGGTGGCATGTTTTTGAACTAGCTAAACAAAAATATCTTGCTCCCGGCCAGTATGCATGATCGTTGTTTAGAAAGATGGTTTGATAAAATTAATGTAAACTACATATCTATATTGATAATGGTGTACTATAACTAGTTCATTGCTTTAGTATTAAAACATATAATAGCTTCAATGTTTTACTAATCAATTACAATGCAAATCTGGTTAATCTGATTGAACACTTACTATCTTCCTGCATTATTTTATATATATCTTTCATCAATAATGACAATACATTGACACTTTAACATTCCAATGTATTAATGCTCTACTTTGAAACTGTCTGTTATACTGGTGAAGTACGTTGAATGGCACACAAGTAAATGATATATGACACAATGGTCAATTGAAAACACAGAACAATACTTTTATTGTTCTAACTATTTGGACTCTGCAGTCTCAAGATCACTAACCTCTCACCATTAAGGTAGTAGGTTTGAGTAGCTCTTCGTTCACTGATAAATCTGGATCTACCATACATAACATGAAACATGACGAAAACGGCGTTTAACCGCATTAAAAAATAATTTCCAAAAATATCAAAATCGTGATATTTTCAGTTATGGAGTTTCAAAATATTAACATGATATATGAAGTAAAATGTTTTGTAAACATGACAATTATAATATATTACCAAAACAAAAACACACAACAAAATGGTCCTCGGTGCTTTCTCTTTAGGGGATTTCTTAACAACAGTGATAACTTGTTCGGTTTCAATGTTACATCTCATGACATTTGTAGGTCGGGTTACATTTCTTTGGTCGTTAGACAAAAATACAATGTTTACAATAAAACATATATTCATTTTAGGTCTTTATATCGGTATCTTCCTCCAATGGTCACACATACTAAATATTAAAGATCGATTATGTGACATTGCCTTAATTATTTAAATCTTCAGTGCTGTCTCGCACAAGTTACACGTCGCAGTGTTACATGAATGATTTAATTATTCAAGTTTGATATGACCTTGATGTTTCAAGATTATTTGCCAACTTCCTTGTAATGTTAGAAAGACCTTATTCTCAATTTGATCTTGAACATTAGCCATATAACGACCATATCATTTTAACATACCTGTGGCTGTCATGTTGTACAATGCAATGCAATAGCTATATTCAAACATGCCAACATCATTAATATAAGTTATATATTCGTATGTCTCAATGAAAACAGCACTAAACATAGAGAAAAGTCAAGTGAACGACCTTGAACGATAAGACTAAATATATTTCAATATCTTATTGAAAATGTGTTATTAACTAAAACAGTATGATTTCTATATGTGTGACCTTAGATCTGAGATCGGAGGTCGTATATGAAGCTGGTCAATATCGATCCAGTTCTGAAAGCGATATAACATTTGTTTCCTTTATTACAGATTTGAATTTACACCTAGATTTAACACTGACACTTAATGACGATCTGATTAATACCAAGCCAGTTCTGAGAATAATATGCATTTCTTTCATTATATCAGATTTGAATTTCGAACTGAATCTGACATCGAACTTACTTTTTTATTGAGATGGTGAATATCTAGCCAAGTCTGCATTTTTTCATTACTGTAACTTGGCAAATTACTTCAATTTAAACTTAGATTCCTACACATCAAAATTCAATCAAGCTTGTAAATGACTAGACAGGTCTAAGATATTTTTATTCATTTCAACAGATTTGAATTTTGACTTAGGTTTTACATCAAATTTCAATATCTTAGATCATATACCGATATAATAATTATGGTGGCATAGTTCTGCCATCCGTTATCCACTTACCTAACGCGATAAGGTCCAGGTCTGAGATCAATATTCATTTTTTTTTCAATATAATAACAAGTTTGAATTTCGACCTATGACATCAATATTCGAACGGAAAACATGCATATTTTTAATTCCGTTAAGATCACTTATCATTGTATTTTCAGTTTATTACATTCCAATCTCCAGCTAGCTGTGTGATCTTTAAGTGGGAGAAATCAGGACTAATAGACATCTTTTTTAAATTTTATTTGTTTATAATCATTTACCAAGAAATAATCTGCATTTAGACAAATCACCCTTACAGTATTTCTGGGATGAAGCAGCGATAAGTATAAGCGGATGAAGTGTGGTTGACAAACATCATATATGGCCGTGACAGAGCATCGAACCCACGACCCTCATATTATTGATCCGATGCTCTACTACCAGACCATGCGGACCACTTCATGTAACCCGTAAGGCCCTGGGTGAGAATACTGATACTGTGGTGTCTATTTTAATATCATTTTTTGTATCATGTCAATTTCATCATTTTATTGTTATGTCCATTTTATCATGTTTGTATAATAATCATTATTGCGGTTGAATTACCAACTTTTGTGTTGTTTTGTCCAGGATGCAAAATGAGTGATGGAATGAATATGACTACTATACATAGTAGTGTCTTTATATTTTGCAAGTTTATGTTAATTTGTTCATTTAGAAAAGGTTCACGAGCATATATTTTCCGCTCTAATCAATATTTCTATATATCTATATATGTAAAATTGAGCTAATCTGTTGTTTTTTTATATGGGGAGTGAATCCGGAATCTTCCTTCCTGTTCGTTACATATCAATTATGTATGAATTTATGAGTTTTTACCAATAAAAGGTTTGCAAAACAATGACAACATCAATAATATAATAACAATATTGTAAAGACTATGGACACTGCGTCCAACGAGGACGTAAGGTATCCTCATCATTCTCACTATAAAACGATTGAAACAGTGAGGTTTGAACACTGAGGTAACACAATCGATCTGTTTTTATATTACATTTAGGTCGTCTATGAAAAGATATAGCAGATACGTCAGATTCCTGCCACAAATTGTGTACGAAAAGGCGACACATCTTTTTTTTATTATTATTATTCTTTTTAATGGGGTGTAATGTCATTTTCAACACATTTCAGATTATATATTGCAGTTTAAAATTTATTGGTGGAGTGAGACCTCAAAATGATTCTGTGTAGAACCACCGTCCTTTCGCAAGTAACTGGCAAACTATGTGACATTAGGTTTTTGGAGCGAGCGGGACTCGAACCTGCGGCCTTATTAGCGGTGATAGATTAGTGAACTTGAGACGGCGCCTTAGACCAAGTACCAATTTGCAAAATCTAAGAGCGCATTTTAAGAAGACAACTGTCGAAGATGAAGTTAATATGCAAATAGTTAATGCTTTAAAGTTTTGCAAGAATGAATTCAATATTGTTTAACATTTCAAACAAAAATTAGAACATGGTGTACAATAAGAATAAGGTTAGTTTAAGAACTGTTCATAGAGAGGTTGTTTGTCGCTTTCGTGTACTGAAATTAGTAAGTAAGTGTTTTCTTTATTTAAAGAGGGTAATTCAATTGGTAAACCAATTTTCCTTGAGGCCCTCGTATCAATTAAAAAGTCCATAACATTGTTTAAAAGATAGGAAATAACTTTCATTCATCTACTGAGTCTACATATATCACACATAATAGATTACAAAATTTTTTACAACATGCACATGATACCAACTCGCATCTACGCGCGCATACACAGACACACACTTTTTCTATTCATATAAAGAACAAATCTCAATTCAGATACACATGCAAATGTACATTGAATATAATGGAAAAAGTACAACAATAATAAAATCAATACAAACACACAAACAAGAAGCAAGTATTTTTACAAAAACTAGAAACGGTATAGTATTTATTAAGCATATAGCTATTGAATGTACATGTATTTCTAATTTCAATTTCCTTTTATCCAAATTAAACAATTTCTTGTAAAAAAACGTTTAACGAATACGCATTTCTTATATCAAGCGGTATATTATTCCATATAATTGCACCCTAATGTGAAAGACTACGTTTAAACAGTTCTAGTCTAGATTTCGGAATAAAGACATTTTATTTGGTCTTGGACGCAACACAATGGTTGTATCATTAATTGACTCACCGAAGTTGACTAGTTCACACAAATATGGCGGAGCTGTACCATTTGCTATGTCATACATGAGTTTTGCCGTTTGCAGAAAAACCTATGTACATTTTTAGTTGAAGTAGTTCCCCAAATTGTACAACAATAATTAAAACGTGATTGTATATAAGCTTTGTAATATAACATTCTTTGGTTGGTAGAAAGATATTTTACCTTCGGTAGCCAGATGTATGATGACAATTTATTGGAGAGAGGTTGTAAATGCTTATTCCATAGCATGCAATCGTCAATACATATTCCAAGGACTGTATCGCATGTTGTAGTAGTTAATTCTGTACTGTTGTACGTAAGTTGTAAATTGATATGATTAAAATGCTTTCGTTTCTGACTAGAGGTGATAAGCATTACTCTGGTGTTGTCAGTATTCCATACCATACCATTTAGAATGCACCACATATTAAGACCATTTATTGAAGTTTGCAAGCTACCTTTTAAAATATCTATATGTGCGTGCGTGCGTGCGTGCGTGCGTGCGTGCGTGCGTGCGTGCGTGCGTGCGTGCGTGTGTGTGTGTGTTGTTACAACATTAAAAGTAAAATTGTCGCTAAATAAAAACGGTGTTAAAAATTATAAAAAATAACGTTAAAAATAAAAAAAATGGTAAAACAAATACATTTGCGTTGCTAAAAGTAAAACAAAACATTGCTCATGTAAAAATTAGATTTCGTTGCTAAAAGTAAAAATAAGGCAATATAGCGACCTTTAACACCATAAAACAATAACAATACAATGTACTTATGCCGTTAGCATGACTGTTTCGCAACTATATATCTTGTCCCATTGAGCCATGCCTGATTAGCAGCTAAACTCAGCCGGGAACGCGTCTGATTATCAATCCAGGAGTAGTGAGTTCGACTCCCGCCCAACAACAGTCTCTGTGATGATTGATATACAGCATTGTGTCACATTAGCATTCGTCTCTCATCACTGATTCAAGTGGAAACGTTATCAGTTACTTGTGGAGATGAGGTGTGTGTCTTGTACTGGTTAACCTTTCAGGATCCCAAGAAACAGCAATTAGGTTAATTGATCCTCTGTTACCCCTTGATGGCATGAAAATTTACCCTAAATATTCAATCAATCAATTATTGTCCCATTGGAGAAATAGAAGCGAAGAATTTTACAACCTGAAGTATGAATGGAACTGACTGCAGACACCATCTGTCAACAAAGCTTTATCTACTTAGCTAGCATGGCGGCTGAAGAACCCATAGCCAAAATCACAACACAACAATGGAAAGTTTACATTGAATTAGATCACAAGATTTTCTATCTGAAACCCAGTGTGAAATGCTAACAATATCCAACTGAGAACTTATAATACAATCATGTAAGACTCCATAAGTATTCTTAAAATGTATTTTTAACAACTGTTGTAAAAAATAAATGTATTATGACTTAAACTTGTAGTGGCATGTTACACCCACACACATCAGGGATTGATCTTTTATATTGAATGTTGGGCACAGAGCCTATCTTGGCATTCTTAAAGTGGCATAACCAGTACCTAGAGGTTTGTTTATACAGAAATACAGAAACTTGTTTATAATTCTAATATGTGTCTTTACATGACATCAGAATGATGCAAAACATGGCATTTCATACTTGAGAATCCTCTATTAGTTTGGTAGCAGAAGGAAAATACTGCATTTTCGCAAAGAATTGCAAATAAGTGAGTAAACTTTCTCACACACGCATGTTTTGACTGAGCTTGGCTTGAACACACAACAATAAGATCTCTAAGGCAGGTGGAGTCAAACAAATAATGCCATTCTTAAAAAATATATATTTGTTTGCTATGCTATGACCCAACTTTTCAGGTGGATAGATAGGAAGCTATTTTTTTTGCCATATTTTGATTTTGTATATGGGTTCTCCGTGGCCAAGTGATCTGATGTGCCATCTCAAGAGCATTTTCTTCTCACCACTAAGGCCGTAGGTTCGAATCATGCTCGGTCCAAAAACTTTATGTGAAAAGGTTTGATAGTAACTTGCGAAGATTGGTGGTTCTACTAATACCAGTATTCACTCTGAGATGGACCGCAGCGTGGTACAGTTGTAGAGCGTCCGCCTCGCATGCGGAAGGTCATGGGTCGATTCCCGGCCGGGTCATACAAAAGACTATAAAAATGGCACTAGAAGTTTCCTCGCTTTTCGCACAGCATTAAATGGGGAGTTCTAGGTCTAGTCGACCCGGTGTCAGTATAATGTGATTGGGTGGGGTATCATACCATGTGTCAGCAACATAATACTCTAGTGTGACAACGCTTAGAATACTGTCTCGTGTAGACACCGTCGCAATATGACTGAAAAATTGTTGAAAGCGACGCTAAGCACCGGATAAAACGCCATAAATGTCTCCAAAAATAGAATATTTATAAAAATGGAAAACAAGAGTTGTCAGAAGACAACAAATCTCGCCGATGGGATAAAACTCACCTGACATGCAAAGATTGAGATTGGAGGCAAACCCCAAAACTTAAACGCAACTAAACGCAAAAGGTTTAACCTGGGTGTCTACAGAAAAAAGGCCTATGATGATGGTGAACACACATGCGAAGTTTCATTCATATCCAATGAGTGGTTGCATAGATATCTTACCCGATAAAAAAACTTTAACCTGAAAAATTAAGTCGAGAAAAGGGCAATAACTGTGCCAAAATGCAACCCATAGTTATGGTTCTTGTCTATATATGTGTTTCATTGATGATGGTTAACACACATGCGAAGTTTCATTAACATCCGATGAGTGGTTGCATAGATATCTTAATCTTAGACGTAAAAGTTTAACCTGGGTGTCTACATACGACGCGGGCGCTTACGACGCCGAGGCCGCCGGGGTCATGGCAATAGCATCTCATTATCAAAACTAAATATAAACCGAATAGTTTAGTATGTCAAATCCACCAACATATGACACATTCGATATGTGAATTGGAGTGGTAAACTTTCATTCTGACTCTTTCGAAGATGAAACAGTTTTTACTATGTGTATAAAACTCTGTCAAATGGATCGAATTGAAATCAAAGTGACATCACGTGACTCATTTAATATGGCACAAAATATGTTGCCATTTAGTTGTGAAATCAATTTTAGTCTAACCTAGGGGCATATAGCCCAAGTTAGGAAAGCCATTTTCGATATATAATTTTCGCATGTTTGAATAGATATTTTTTGGCAATACAGTGAGTCAGTGAGTATATGATATATTGGTAAAAATTGTTTATATAGTCAATTTTAATTTTTTTAAATATCCTGAATATATCGCTAGAAGTAAATAATGAAAGGACTCCACAGATAAAATTTTGAACGATTCTGATATATTCTCTTTAAAATCTGTTATTGTTATTTGATCGATGTAATACATGATTGGTTTTCATAGAGGTTGTCCAGCTTGCCACTACATTATGAAGCTTGAGAATTCTCAGTGTCATGAATAAGAAAGGAACCTGCCACCACTGTTGTGTCTCATGGTTGTTGTTAAAACCAGTACTTCAAACAGGTATAAACTATGCTTCTAATTTAAATGGAATTTATATTATTACATTTTAAATGTGATTCAAATCTGAAGTTTTTCTTCATTATTATGTTCAGTTGTATTCAAAGATATTGCATACCATTATACCTATGTTAGTTTGAGATAAGTTGAACAAAATTAATTTTTGAATCCTAATCATATATTTCCTATGTGATATGTGTACAGAATGTTACTGAAAGTATGTCTAAATTTCATAAATACACTTAGTTTTTGATAATTTCCTTTAGCTTGATTATGAAGAGAGCTCAGAGTTTCTATTTAAACCATTCTTTAGTATGCATATGAGTGTAGTTCTTTAAGAGGCATACGGTTGACCATGGGATCAGTCAAACCCTAAGCGCCTGACTTGAGCAGCCTACACTCCACAACACCTCTGCTCAACCTACACACAATGATAAAAATATATGTTTAAGATTTAATGGCAATGCAATTTATCTCAATAAAGTACGGTAAATAAAAGATCGTGCTCATTTATTATTGAATTTTTTTAAAAGCTCAATATTATCTTCTTTATTCAAAAAAGTGCATAAGCCCTTAGTTACCAAGTGATCTAAGTCGCTGCCATCTAAGACTACTAGCTTGGTCCCAAAACTTCATGTAAGAAAGTTTGCCAGTTATTTGCAGAAGGAGAATTGGTCTATTCATTTCCTTTTCTAATAACACTAAATATGCCATATATATTACCTGCCATTCAAAAATAATAACAGCTGAGCCTGGTTAGCACAATTAGTTGAGTGTCTGACTATCAATCTAAGGGTGTTGAGTTTGAATCCCCGGAAGTAATGGTTAGGTTAACTGATCATATGTTTATAAGAAATACCTAGTGATAGTATACAAGATTAGAAAAATATTGCAAAGCACAGTTCTGTTTGCTAGTTTCTTTCAATATCTATTTTTATTTTATTTTATCAATCTCCACAGCTCAGGAATTCAACCATATTCGGATTACCAAAGAGCATGTTGATGAAGATCTGACAGTTGAAGATCCATGTTGGAGTGATTCGAAAGTGCAATGAAAGGAATATCAAATATATTAGAGCTTGGCTAAATACTTTACATTACAGAATTGATACTGTTTTTCAGATTAGATAATAAGTTATTAACTAGTAATAGTGCAGGCCAATATCGATATGCTTTGACATATAGATGAACTTTCATGTTGAGTATAAATACTCATATTAATCTTCTCAAGAACTGAATACGAAAATTTTTTTATATTTGGTTAAAATGGTTCCTATAAGAAAGGCTTTCCAGTGTTTGAAAATAAAAAGACTAGGGTCCATTAGTGCATAGGAAGCAGGCTTGTTTTACATAGCAATACTATGGGAAAACAGAAACTTCTATTTTTCTCACATTTTAAGTAGTAATTCAATTATCTTGATGTCTGGAAATTTGCTGTTTTTCTCACTCTGCCAAGCTACGGTTATCCTCACATAATTTAATGATTTAAACCGGTAGGTATGCAAGAACATGAGTAAAGAGACATGAACGTATTTGTCAAATATGTAATTTTAGAGATATAGAAGACGAACTTCACTTTATTTTAATTTGTTCTGCATATAAGCTTAAGAAACAAATTTATTCGTAATGTTTATATGGTGTACATTTATGTTTTATATTTTTATATATATGAGTAAAAATACGGAACAATTCCTTGAGGTAAGACACGACAGTCAACAATTATAAGGGAGATAATAAAATAAAATGTTTAAGTTTGGTTGTTAAATAATGGAAAGGGAGATAATATTCACGAAATTTACAATGAAATGTGTTGCCATACTTTTGACGGATTAATTATTTTGTTTTCCCCGTCATATTTAACCTCAATTTACAAACGCAATTGGACATTTCATCGATGCCCATAGATCACAAAGTATGACGAATGTTGTCAATAAAAAACGATTGTGAATATAGACTAAGTATAGAAGAGCACGCAATACAAGTGCTTTATATTCCATAATAAATGTGTAAGACTGTTATCAGTTCTCTATGTAACGTTAAATTATTTAAAAATAATGGGAACCATTAAAGTTTGTCCATATAAACGTTAAGTACATATCGCCACATTATTCGTGTTTAAAACAATTTAATTTATAATTTCGTGAAAATAATTCATGAAAACAGTACATCTACTTCATAAATTATAACATAAAGTAGTTTTTCTTCATCAAACGTTTCTTCGTGAAACACATTTTGAAAAGTCAACATTTTTGCAATGCATTATATATTAAAGAGCCGAAATTGTTACGCACCTTTCCATTGTTCAGCGTTTACTTTTTATTTTTAACCTCCCTTCAAACTGTATTACTTTTACCATACTTAACCATGAGAAATTCTTTCTCTCTCTCTCTCTCTCGCTCTCTCTCTCTCTCTCTCTCTCTCTCTCTCTCTAAATCTCCCATCTCTGAATGTGTTAGGAATTTGTTAAAAGTTTTCATCGTTTAATAATTCACGGGTAACATTTTGTTTTATTCGGGACGACATGCTCAGGTTCCTCAAATCATTTCTAGAAGCAAATGGCAAATACCCAAACACCTTGTTACTATTTTTAAACATGTTATACACGGTCTGCGCATGCTTTACCTTCAGTTGTAAACGCCATTTTCTCGAGGTTACTGTCGAGTTCTTTCTACCAGTGCAGTAGTCACACATATCTCTCGGTGATGCTGTTTTATTTTGTATGTAACTAGCCATTTCATTAGAAAACGCCAAACCGGTAAATTCTACGACCTCCTTCGCAGTCCGCAAAGGCGTCTCAGCCAGATCTTCATATTGTACAATTTTAAGACGTCCAGGGTACTTTTGCAAGATGTGTTTTGATATGGCCAGATCATCGTTCAGTTGGAGACAGTGTTCACTCGCTAGCTGATACGTTGTGGTATTGTCCGACTTTCTGTCCAGCCTTAATCGTGAATTCACTACAGCTCTAGGATCCCTGTTAAGATGTATAACTTTCATATTTGGGAATACCGGAAGTAATGATAATATCCAGCGCATGGGTAAACGAATAAACTTTAATACTATTTCCGGCGCTTTTTTACACTTTTCCGTGGCAGCTTTAATGCAAGTTTGAAAAGTTGAAGTCTGCGTTATTGAAAATTGTTTTGTCTGATCTGAACAAATTACAAACTCTTTCATAACCTTTGTGAATGATTGGTGGAACTCATCCGTAAGACTTTTAATACTAATGGCGTCGAGTTTACAGGTCAACCAGTTGTTTATTTCATTAAGAATGACGTCATCTTTATCTTCATATTTGTAAGTTCTGAAAGCGTAAAGATAAAAGATGTTAACTTTTAATGCAAATAATGAAAGGGATCCTGCGTGGCCCAGTAATCTGTGGCGCCGTCTCGTGATCACTTACTCGCTAGACTAAGTGGTACGTTCGAGTCCCGCTCGCACCAAACACTGTATATGAGAAAGTTTGCCAGTTACTTGCTGAAGGACGATGGTTCTACTCTGATTTATTCTGAGGTCTTCCTCCACCAATAAAACTAGATATGCCAGAAATGTGTTAGAATGATGTAAAACCACATTCAAAATTGTCACTTGACCCGAAAATGGGTACATATGTGCCCTGCAAACAAATTATATAATGGTCAAAAACTCTACATTTAATCTAAATACAACTTTGGTTACACAATAGCATAAGCTTTTGGATTTCATTAAGAATAAAAGCCAAGCGTTTCCTAGCCTGGAGTTTGCAGGCAGTAGGGGATCTTACCCCGGAATGAACAAGGGGTCAAAAGTCTCAATCATGTGTTCAGAAAGGAGGGTCTAAATTCTACACCGCATTATGCAAAAGAAATAGGGGTCAAAACTCTATATCATATGTCAAAAAAGAGGGGTCAAAACGGCGGCACATATGTACTAACCTAGATATAGAAAGTGCCTCCCCCGGGAAGTTTATCATTATATACGAGGGTTGTTCAAAAATAACGGTCAGCCCTCGATGACGTCAACGACGTTGTGTGAAACACTAAGTTCCTGATAATGAAACAGAAGTCACTTGCTGTTCATTTCTTCTCAAAATATTCGCAGTTATGTCTTATACAGTTGTGATGACGTTGTATCCATCTTTCAGATATGTCTTGGTACCAGTCTTCACTAAACGCGTATGTGCAATTTAACAACACAAATATTAAGTTTGAACATGAAAGTTAATTAAACAATATAGCAATATATATTTTTGTCAACTCGTTTTATAAATTCAACAACATAAATGAATATTAATGTAGATCATCTATACATATAACCACAGAGATATGTCATTATACACCACCTATCCATGTACAAATATGCCCACTAGCGAATCAAGTATGTGGGTGCACCCGGCTTTAGTAAATATTAAATAATAAAGACCCGAATACGACACCCTTTAACCGAGACACGTATAAGCCCCGTTAAATAATGTGTGCCGTCTCTGAAATGATGATTGACACCCGTATTGAAAAATTATCCATTATCAATCGCCAACACTAAATGCAATCCTGAATCCGCCGCTGATATCGACTTTGTTTCAGAGAGTTTAAGTGGAGACAGCTGTTACACCTGTTTTTTTATAATTGCCTATATAAGGTGTCATCTCAAGACCACTCACCTCTCATAACTGAGGTCGTGTGCTCGAGTTCAGCTCTGTCCAAATAAAATTTATGAGAAGATTTGACAATTATTTGCGGAGAACGATGATTCTACTTAGATTCAGTCTGAGTTTTTCCTTCATAATATAATTATTTGTTATATTTGACCTGCAACATGAGACATTGAACCCAACTAAAAACTCACATGTTTGTTCCGTTGATATAGTGCAACACTCCTGTGGTTTGGTTGTATTTTTGAGGTCGCTCCACGATTGCTCTGATTGGCTCAAATACATAGAATGCGCCAGGATATTCTTGAAACAAGCCGCCCGTCAATGTTGAACCAGTCCGCATATATGCTATTATCAAAACAATAGTTGTATTATTAATCGTCTCTCCTTGGACGGCTTGGTTTTTCGTGTTCTTTAAACCTGAATTTGTCTCGTGTAATGCTGACACTGTATCAGGTTGTACATCCACGTTGACACCCTTCTGTTTAAATATACCTTTGGCTACATCTGAATTGAAAAACATTAAAGTTTAATGTTAATCACGATTGTTATATCATCGACGGCTAACATACCATGATTTGATCCAACCACTTGTTCCTGGTACCCTAAAAATGAGCATACCCATCACCGCAAGTAACCGATATCTATCCCTCTTGAATCACCAGTGAGAGACGAATGTCAATGAGACGCAATGTCATATATCATGCGTCACTGAGATTGTTGATAGGTGAACTCAACCCCTAAATTGTCAGTCAGACGCGTTACTGACTGAGCTAACCCGCCTCGACTGAAATGAAGAAAGAGTTTAGTGCGTATTTTTATCGTGGCTGTTCATTTGTGTTTTCTTCATTCTAGAAAGATACAAATTGTGACGACGTGAACATAATTAAGGTGAGTAAATGTATAGCTTTAAGATTAACAGTTATCTATTTTACATCGACTGTGAAACAAGTTATTACAAAACACGCTTCTAGTCCCAAGTAGAACCAGTACTAAGCATATGCGGACAAAATAGATAGCAGGCATAGTCATGGCAGGAAATCGAACTCATGGCACTCTGATTATGAGTCCGATATTTTGCCACTAAACCACACATTCCACGCAGCTATTTTAGCTTAGCCGGGTCCAAGCTATGCCGAAGTGTAGTGGACATAGTATGGCTTCTCACGCTGGAGGTTGTATGTTTGATCCCCAGTTTGATCCCCGATGGCCACATGTAAACCAATACTTTATACCGAATTAATAAATACAGTGGACTCGAGCTCGGTTCATATAAACTCTTAGCTTACTTCGCAATCAATTTCAAATGAATTAGTGGGTTTGTTTGTTTGGTGTTTATCGTCGCTTTCAGCAGTTTTGCAGCTATATCGCGACAGCGTCTAGTTGAGAGAGTATTCTATTCGCTGCCATACTGGACCATCATGTCGCAGACACACGGTATGATAACCCACCCAGTCACATTATACTGACACCGGGTCGACCAGATCTAGAACTATCCTCTAAGTGCTGAGCGCTAAGCGATGGAGGTTTTTGTATCATTTTTTCAAGTTTTTGATGTGACCCGACCGGTGATCGAACCCACGGTCTTCCTTATGCGAGGCGGACGCTCCATTCCTAGACCACCCCTGCGGTTAAAAAACAGTATAAACCAAACCAACCGGACATATTACAACAGGATGTGTTGTTTATTTAATAAACATTACTAACTATTCACTGACAACACTAGTATATTAATTTTCGGTTAATAAACATGTCAATACACTTACTTATTAAGACATCTTTATCAAAATCCCTGTATAAAACGACGTAGACAGCGACCATGAGCACAGCCACCAGGGCCAGTAAAGGTTTTGCACAATAATGCATTGTTCTGAAATAACAATACAACATGTAATAATAATACGAAGAAATGGTAAAACATGGATTTTCCTTTATAGGACATGTCCACTGACATAATGACAAAAGGCAACAATCTTGCTGTATAGATACAGTAATAATAGTTTGATGTATGCCACTAACCACCTATAAGATCATGTATGTAACATATCCAGCATCCATTAGTTTGGTGTATGCCACTGACCTTCTATCAGATCATGTATAATATAACATACCCAGCATCCATAAGTTTGGTGTGTAACACTAACCTTCTATAAAGTCATGTATATAACTAGTCCAGCATCCATTTTTTTTTCATGTATGCCATTGAACTTTTATAAGACAAGATTTTGTCTAACAGCCATTAGTTTATTGTATGCCGCTGACCTTCTATAAAAGCATGTGTATAACATACCCAGCACCCATTAGTTTAATGTATACCGCTGACCTTCTATAAGACCATGTATATAACATATCCAGCAACCATTAGTTTGGTGAATACCGCTGACCTTCTATAAGATCATGTGTATAACATGTCCAGCATCTATAAGTTTGGTTTATACCGCTGACCTTCTTTAAAATCATGTATTTAACATGCCAAGCATCCAATAGTTTGGTGTATACCGCAGACCTTCTATAAGATAATGTATATAGCATTACCAGCATGTATAAGTTTGGTGTATACCGCTGATCTTCTATCTGATCAAATATGTAACATACCCAGCATCCATTAATATATGCCGCTGACCTTCTATAAGATCATGTATATAACTTGTCGAGCATCCATTTGTTTAGTGTATGCCACTGACCTTCCATGAGATCATGTAAAATGCTCTCCAAAATAAAAAGAGAAAATCCAAAAGTGTGTTTTACCCCTACAAATCAGCTGAATTGGACTTAAAGTACGAATGAGACCAATAAAGTGATATATTTTCAAGATATACGCTGTTGTAATGCAATATTTTACAAAAGAAATTTTTCTCTTCTAGAAATATTGTTTAATACTGCACTCGTTTGAAACCAATACTTTCAAAACCATCAAGTAGAAAGGAAATGTCTGTTCAGTAGTGTATGTAAAAGCAATGCCCTTCCAGACGAGAAAATTTCTCTTCTCGGAATGTCTTGTTGTAATCGGAAAAGTATGCAGAACAAGAGAAATATCTCGTTTGCATGAGAAAAGAAGAAATTTCTCGCTAACAACACGAGAGACGGTTTCTTTTCTACCGGCAATATCTTTCAAAATTGTCAAGTAGAAAAGAAGCATCTCTTCAGTATTGTATGCAAAAGCAAGGCCCTCCCAGAAGAGAAAATGTTTCTTCTGGGATTATCTCGTTGTAATCAAAGTCACAGGACAAGAGAAATAGCTCGCTCGCATAAAAAGAGAAGAAATTTCTCTCTAGCAACATAAGAGAAGTTTCTTTTCTGCACTGTATTCGATACGTGCGATTGAACACGACAATTTTCTAGAGAAGAAATTTTCTCGTCTAAAATATAACTTCTGAAATTGCCATTAGTACCGATACATTTACCAGAGGAGAAATGTATATCTCCTCTGGACTATCATAAAGGTGAACGCTGATTCAAGTTTTTGCACTTGAAAATAACATAACTTTTCTCTTCTTGTAATTACTCATTCTAATGAAAAACTATACATAAGAAGAGATATTCCCCGTTCTTATTATCTTAAATGTGTAAGTTATAGCATGTCTATATTATAATGAGATATATTTTCTTGAAAGACATTTCCAAACTTCTTAATGTTTTTCGTTGTTAAATCGATAATATAAAGATTTGGTAATAGGAAATATTTCAACATTTTATACACACATTGCGGGGAATTGCGACTGGTTCAAAGGATTAAGAATAAAAGCAAATGAAAAGAAGTTCTTTTTTACCGTTTTCTGCTTTTAAAGTTTATGATAATAGCATAAGAAAGTAGTTAATTATTTTTGTTGCTTATAGCGAAACTTAGTTTTTCGGAAAACTGAATCAAACGGTGTTATCTTAAATTAGATATGCATATATAATTTTTTTCTTCGTGACTCGAGATTTACAAAAAAAACAATTAAAATACATTCCATACTTAAATTGAAACGAAAAATTATGTTTCGAAATAATATATATCATGTGTACACGAATCGCTCTCGTATCTGTTTTCTGAGTATAACCAATACCGAGTGGTGTGTTTGAGAGACCATGGGGCCCGAATCTGGAATCGAACCCAGCAGCCTATGTCTTGAGCGATCAGCACTCGATTCACAGGTAGAAATAATTCTATACTGAATTTAAAAATAAAGTATACGATACTAATTATATATCATAAATGGTGCTAGGGAGCATAATAATGATGAAAATAAAGACAAAAATGATCTCACAACCTGGCATAACACGTTTTAAAGCAACATAAATGCACTTCTTTCCTACACTAAAATATAATTCCAATAATAAAACGAAAATCATATAGTCTTTAAAATGTAAATATCTGAAGTTATCACACAAAAACCATCACATCAAAATAATAACACATAGTATACATAATATCACATGAAGACATTTATAAGACATGAGTATTTATCTAAAAATATAATGACTCTTATAAAAATCAAATACATCTTGATGTATGGCATAATGCCGTCACCCAAAAACTCATACGTTATGCATATGTAAAAGAAAAACATGATTTTAAACGTACTTTAGACTTATTGAATTAAGTAGTATATTATATATATATGATATTATATATTAGCTAATTGCTCAAGTCTTGAATATCACTGCAATAAAAAATGCCGACTTTAAACAATTTACTTTTGTTTTTGTTTTTTTTTTGTGATAAAATAAAATAAATATCAAAGGCAGAACCTAGGTTGTTATAAAATAAGTTCCATACTGTGCGTTATACTAAATAGATAGTGTTTGTAGTACTGCATTATGTGTGTGTGTGTGTTTGTGTACATGTGTATGTTCGTGCTTGAATGATCTTGAGTCATATGCTGTGTGTGTGGAGGTGGGGGTGGGGGGCTTGCATGCACGCGTGCATACATGTGTATATATTAAAACAATATTATGTAAAACAATCAAACATGAAAGTCATTGTTAATAAACGCGATATCTTGTATTTTGTTTTGGTAATATATATGTATATTAAGGAGCTATTTAGACAACAACGCCTTGTTTCAATTATGCTTATTGTTTAAATGTATTATTGTTTGATAAAAATATCATGATTTAGTCGTTCACATTGTATAGAGGTAATCATTGTCGCCATGATGTTATGTAATATTGAAATTATTTTCATATACTTATACTGTTTATTATTTGTAAAATAAGGCATTTAATTCATGCAGTTAGAAACGTTGACGTTTATTTCACTAAATCTGGTTCGGGTATCAATAGTTAATACTTTACGGAACATATTATCTATGTATTTTGGCTCGGTTCCGTGAAAAATATTAAACACATGATTTAGTCTTAGTTGTTCAACTCAGTCATTGACCTTTAATAATTTAACTTGTTCGAATTCATAGGATTTATTCTTTCATATTTGTATTATTTGTTATGTAAACTTGTTTGGATAATGCCCTATATAACGTTGTGAAAGTGCACAATTAACAACGTTGATAAATTTGCCTTCCGTGGCAGTGGAATAAATATATTTTATATAAAGTAGGTTATTATTTCGATGACGGTAGATGTGTTTTTAATGTGCTATTGTATAATGTGTATATGCATTTCAAACGATACAATTGGTATCATTGTGTTATAATTCCAACATCATAATTCAATTACGCAGCATTGCATAGATGCCGGATATCAGGATAATAAGATAACGTGGGCACCTGCTGCGCATATTGTACGTTTTTAATGGTATAAAATGTATCTACATGGCTGTATAAAGTATATACATTGTATATGTAATATTTTTTTCTTTATAAAGGTTGCATATAAACATTATGGACACACTTCGATAAATATTAATATTAATAATAATTAATAAAGTATTTTTTTGGATGCAAAACATACTTATTTTGTATTAATTAAAATGTATCTCCATTGTTTTCCTCTGCCAATTCGCCAGGTTAAGCATGTGATTAAGAAGTTGGTTTAACACTCTTGAATTAGAGAACAAACTTTCATTTACAATTTATTTTAAAAACTATCAGTGTTTGGTTTTAAATAGTCTCTAATATCGAATTAACATCTTTATTTCTATTTTTTCGCTGAAATAAAATGTGTTTTCTATAATATGGTATAATTTTAGCGTACATTTTCAAAAGGAAGGACACGAGTTTAAATACGATAATTAGATTAATAATACAGTCCAGAAGAGACTTTATTCAGTTATTAATGAAAACATGCTAAAATAGATGAAAACATTCTAAAACTGTCGCAGTAAACAATCTAAGAAGTGTATCTTTTATAAACAAACTTACTTTTTACGATACTTCATTATGATTTGAATAGAGTTAATTGCAGTTTATCAAGATATGAGATATATTTATTCCGATAAATGGATATAATCAATGGCATTTTAAATTCTTTCTAAAATTGTGTTGTACATATTACAGTATCGCAAATGTTTCGTGCTAATTTCTATGTTTAAGTATGTGTTTTGGAAGTGGTTTAAACATTTAAATCTCTCCCATAAGAAATAAATATTTTGTTTAAAAATTTATCCAGTCTGACGTGTTTAGATAATGGGTTCTCCTTACAGAACATGTTCTCATTATATGTTTGTATATCGTTTTATCATTAATTTTGTACATATTTTAAGAAGTATAAAAATATAATTGTCATTATATTATCTTTTCATTTTTAATTTCAAGTCCGAGAAATAATTTACTTTGTTTATAATATGGTCATATTTATGATTGATTATACATGTATATGAATTATGATTGTCAGACTCGAAGGAAATGTGTTGTTTTTTTCTACTGATGTTTTTTTCGAAATCTTTATCTTAAGATAATTTCGATAGAAAACATACTTCTATAATAGCAATTTCAGAGGTAATATTCTGGACGAGAAAATTTCTTCTCTAGAAAAAGGTCGTGTTCAACGCACGTATCGAATACAGTGCAGAAAAGAAATTTCTCTTATGTTGCTAGCGAGAAATTTCTTCTCTTCTTATGCGAGCGAGATATTTCTCTTGTCCTGTAACTTTGATTACCACGAGATAATCCCAGAAGAGAAATTTTCTCTTCTGGGAGGGCCTTCCTTTTGCATACAATACTGAAGAGATGCTTCTTTTCTACTTGACACTTTTGAAAGATGCGTTCTTTCAAACGCGTGCATTTGAACATTATTTCTAGAAGAGAAAATTTCTCTTATAAAATATTGCCGGTAGAAAAGAAACCGTCTCTTATCTTGTCAGCGAGAAATTTCTTCTTTACTTATGCAAACGAGATATTTCTCTTGTTCTGCATACTTCTCCGATTACAACGAGACAATCCCAGAAGAGAAATTTTCTCTTCTGGAAGGGCATTGCTTTAACATACATTACTGAACAGACATTTCCTTTCAACTTGATGGTTTTGAAAGAATCTTTCTTTCAAACGAGTGCAGTATTAAACAATATTTCTAGAAGAGAAAACTTCTCTTGTAAAATATTGCAATATATCATGAAAATATATCACTTTATTGGTCTCATTCGTACTTTAAGTCCAATTCAGCTGATTTGTAGGGGTAAAACACTCTTTTGGATTTTCTCTTTTTATTTTGGAGAGCATTGTATATAACATCTTCAGTATCCATTAGTTTGGTTTATACGGCTGACTTTCTATTAGATCATGAATAATATAACATGCCCAGCATCCATTTGTTTGGTGTATACCACTACCTTCTATATAATCATGTATATAACGTGTCCAGCATCCATTTGTTTTGTGTATGCCGTTGAATCTATTAGATCATGTATATAACATGTCTAGCAACAATTAGTTTTGTGTATGCCACTGACCTTCTATAAGATCATGTATATAACAAAGCCAGCATCCATTTGTTTGGTGTATACCACTGACCTTCTATAAGATCATGTATATAACATGATCAGCATCCGTTAGTTTGGTGTATACCACTGAACTTCTATAAGATCATGTATATATCATATCTAGCATCCATTAGTTTCGTGTATGCCACTGACCTTCTATAAGATCATGTATATAGCATTTCCAGCATACATTAGTTTCGTGTATGCAACTGACCTTCTATAAGATCAAGTATATAGCATTTCCAGCATCCATTAGTTTCATGTATGCCACCGACCTTCTATAAGGCCATATAGATAGCATTTCCAGCATCCATTAGTTTCATGTATGCCACTGACCTTCTATAAGGCCATGTAGATAGCATTTCCAGCATCCATTAGTTTGGTGTATCCCACGGACCTTCTATAAGGCCATGTATATAGCATTTCCAGCATCCATTAGTTTGGTGTATGCCACTGACCTTCTATTAGGTCATGTAGATAGCATTTCCAGCATCCATAATTTGATGTATGCCGCTGACATTTTATGAGATCATGTATATAATGTACAACTATGACACTACTTAGAACAAACACGTTGTTTTACAAATAGTACTTTTAATCTTTAGCAACAGAAAGCAAGGTGCTAAGCTAAAGACCAGAGTTCCCTCTCCGTAAGAGACTGACTTTCTCTTGTCAAAACTCCCAGTTAATATAGGCCCCACACCGCATACAACAATATTTCACTGTGACTTTTAATGGAGCTTTAACTTAACAATTTAATCAAGCTTTCATTATCTCCCTGAAAATAAGCACAAGCCCTTTAATGCGGATATTTGATTGACTACTTCGAGTATGGCGGTACATGTGTTCCTTGGGACACACCGGTCAACTCATCAAACCCTTTAACGCTATGCACGAGACGTTTAAATCATGCCACTTTTTACCAACGTGCTAGGGTCATGGCTAAAGTGATGACGTACAGTCTGACCCTCATGGAACTGACTGACCTGGAGCAGTTTCAATACATGGACCAGTTTCAATACATAATAGTAACATGATGACCGATATTAGCACACACTTCCCCAACAAAAGACATCAAATGTACTATTACATTTTTTGTCTAACAAGGCAATTTGAGTTAGTCATATAATAACTGGTTAATTTAAATTCATAAATTTACTGAGAAGTTGTCAATTCAAAATACTAAAACATTACAAATTCATTTTGTTGAAATACCAAAAGTTCAATTTTGTCCACACATGATCGTTGTTCACCTAATGTTTCTAAATAAGTGTCTCTGGTTAAGTCCTTATCCACCGTTGGTAACGATCTGCTAAACGTCTGCCCTGGTATGTACGTCTGGTATTTCCCGCCGTTTCTTGGTCAATTATGTATTGACCTGTCTTTAAAGGTAAGCATGGCATCTGTCCTTGTAATGCTCGCGTGACACATGTTATCATTATGTCTCACATGTGTATCTCCGTATACACACTCTACACACTCTACACGCTTTCCACACACGACACATAAGTTTGGTGTGTATATTTACACCATCTGTCACTTTTAATTACAGTGTTCACCGAACTATTCGTTTGATGACAATGTCAAATATATCGATTCCCATCACCAAGTTTTCTTTATCGATTTACAGTTCATACATGTCACACCTGAGACAACCTGCTAAATAAACAGCCACGTCGTCCTTCGGTATCAACATTTTACTGTCATGACTAATATTTACAGTACATAATAATATCCACCTCCATTCCATTGTAGATTTATTTACAGTTCGCACATTGCCTTTTACTGACAATTCATTTATGCAAAGTTCTGCACCCGCCGTTTCACGCAACTCCTATTTACACTAGCATAGTACATAGTTATATGTTCACTTCGTTAGCATAATTTCCAACCCCGACATAGATACGTCGATCCATTCATCGTGTCGGTTTCAGCTGTATCGTCGGCATCTACTTGATGCCTGTAGATCTAACACGATCCTTGCCTTCTAACTGGCACACTCCTTGCTCTGACTGTCGAGTTGTGGTCGCCTTCGGTATAATGGCTTAACGTCGACACATATTCAAATTCATGTGGCAATTTTTACTGATAATACTTAAAAAGATTTTACGGAAACAGTACATTATCAAAATTACAATAAAAAGCATAAATTATCACAACAATATCCCAATTTGAAATTTATTTTCATCTGGCATACTTTTCAATAGGAAAAGAACAATCACACCTCTGGTTACATTGATGTCTCGTCAATCCCCAAATAAAGGTGTCATATTATAAAATGAATATGATAGTCGACAGTTACATTCCGTCTCGTTGGGTTCCTCACAATTTAATGTCACATGTCTGTCATTAATAATTTTCACACAATTTTTCTATAATTTAACTAGCTCGGCCTATGCTAGTCATTATCCATTCAACCCCGTAATGAATTATTTCATAACCCTGTTTACCTCAACATTACCTCTCTATTGACAATTATTTAATGACCTCGCTAATTGTCTGTCCTATACGCTTCATTACAAAATCTGACGTATTTCCTACATGGGTATGTGTCCGTCTCTGTGCACACTTACTGCACACGACAACACTAATATGGTTAAGTTATTACCTAGTGTCATGGCTTGATATAGCCATCAGGAGGTATTTGACAGTGGAGTGGCACAGTGATACTGGTGTTTTATTTTGCCTATTTCCTTCCATTGATCCCTACTTAAAACCTGTCACCTGCGGTACCGCTTTCATAATTACATAATTTACATTCACTACCTGATACACCTAGTATCTGTGACCTGATCTAACTGACCAAGTGTTAGTGTCCAAAATCTATATATATTCACTTTTTTTTCTTTTTTTTCTTTCTTTCATAAACCTCGAAATATCGATAAAAACTAAGTCTGTGTCACTACATTTATATAAGCTATACAAACTTCTTGATGAAATGTAAACATCATCTCAATGATGTATAATTATGCTACATGGTAATAACATATGGCGCAATGCCCTAGTTTAACCTTCCAGCCGACCCTTTATGATATATGTCAGTGGCAATCTATTGTCAGTAACTCGCAAAAAGTTAACCAATGTAAAAATCACTTGTTTCTTATCACATATTTTATTTTGTTTTTACACCGCGTCTTCAACAGTAACTTTTAATATAATATTTGATACACCGTGTCAGTTGACTTTAGACCAAAGGTTTTTATACATGATTTTTCTTACTTTACAACAAATATGTTCAGACACGGCGTATTACTTTTAAACAAATATTTTCATACACCACGTCTCTTAGTTTAAATCAAATATTTTCATTCACCGCGTCTTACTTGTAATCAAATATTTTCATACACAACGTATCTTACTTTAAATCAATGTTTTATACACCGCGTCTCCTACTTTAAATCATATATTTTCTTACACCGCGTCTCTTACTTTAAATAAAATATTTTTATACACCACCTCTCTTACTTTAAAACGAATATTTTTATGACATCATCTCTCTTGCTTTAAACCAAATATTTTTCATACACTCCGTCTTACTTTAAATCAAATATTTCATACACCACGTCTCTGACTTTAAATCAATTATGTATATAACATGTCCAGCATCCATTAGTTTGGTGTATACCGCTGACCTTCTATAAAATATGTATATAGCATTTCTAGCATCCATTAGTTTGGTGTATACTAATGACCATCTTTATGATCATGTATACAGCATGTCTAGATTTAATAAGTTTGTTGTATAACGCTGAACGTCTATAAAACCTATATATATAACATGTCCAGCATCCATTAATTTGGTTTATGCCACTGATTTTCAACAGTATATGAAATGTCTAGCATCCATTTGTTTGGTTTATCCACTGGCCATCTATAGGATCATGTATAATATAACATGTCCAGTATCCATTAATTTGGTTTATGCCACTGATCATGTATATAGCATACACAGCATCCATTAGTTTGGTATATACCACTGACCTTTTATAGGTTCATGTACATAACATGTCAAGCATCCATTAGTTTGGTGTATACCGCTGACTTTCAATAAGATCATGTATATAACATGTCCAGCATCCATTAGTTTGGTGTATACCACTGACCATCTATAAGATCATGTATATAGCATACACCAGCATCAATTAGTATGGTGTATATTACTGACCTCCCATCAGATCATGTATATAGCATGTCCAGCATCCATTAGTTTGGTGTATACTACTGACCTTCCTTCAGATCATATATATAACATGTCCAGCATCCATTAGTTTGGTGTATACTACTGGCTTTCTATGAGATAATGTATATAGCATGTCCAGCATCCATTAGTATGGTGTATACTACTGGCTTTCTATGAGATAATGTATATAGCATGTCCAGTATCCATTAGTTTGGTGTTTACGACTGGCTTTCTATGAGATAATGTATAAAGCATGTCGAGCATCCATAAGTTGTGTGTATACTACTGGCTTTCTATGAGATAATGTATATAGCATGTAAAGCATCCATAAGTTTGGTATATACTACTGACCTTCCTTCAGATCATATATATAACATGTCCAACATCCATGAGTTTGCTGAATACCACTGACCTTCTATGAGATAATGTATATAGCATGTCTAGCATCCATGAGTTTGGTGTATACTATTGGCTTCCTATGAGATAATGTATATAGCATGTCCAGCATCCATAAGTTTGGTGTATACTACTGGCTTTCTATGAGATAATGTATATAGCATGTCAAGCATCCATACGTTTGGTATATACTACTGACCTTCCTTCAGATCATATATATAGCATGTCCAGCATCGATTAGTTTGGTTTATTCTACTGACCTTCCTTCAGATCATATATATAACATGTCCAGCATCCATGAGTTTGGTATATACAACTGGCTTTCTATGAGATAATGTATATAGCATGTCCAGCACCCATGAGTTTGGTGTATACTACTGGCTTTCTATGAGATAATGTATATAGTATGTCCAGCATCCATAAGTTTGGTATATACTACTGGCCTTCTATATGATCATGTATATAGTATGTCCAGCATCCATGAGTTTGGTGTATACTACTGGCTTTCTATGAGATAATGTATATAGTTTGTCCAGCATCCATGAGTTTTGTGTATACTACTGGCTTTTTATGAGATAATGTATATAGTATGTCCAGCATCCATGAGTTTGGTATATACTACTGGCCTTCTATGAGATAATGTATATAGCATGTCCAGCATCCATGAGTTTGGTGTATACTACTGGCCTTCTATGAGATAATGTATATAACATGTCCAGCATCCATGAGTTTGGTATATACAACTGGCTTTCTATGAGATAATATATATAGCATGTCCAACACCCATGAGTTTGGTGTATACTACTGGCTTTCTATGAGATAATGTATATAATATGTCCAGCATCCATAAGTTTGGTATATACTACTGCCCTTCTATGAGATCATGTATATAGCATGTCCAGCATCCATGAGTTTGGTGTATACTACTGGCCTTCTACGAGATCATGTATATAGCATGTCCAGCATCCATGAGTTTGGTATATACTAATTGCCTTCTATGAGATAATGTATATAGCATGTCCAGCATCCATTAGTTTGGTGTATACTATTGACCTTCTACGAGATCATGTATATAACATGTCCAGCATCCATGAGTTTGGTATATACTACTGGCCTTCTATGAGATAATGTATATAGCATGTCCAGCATCCATGAGTTTGGTATATACTACTGGCTTTCTATGAGATAATGTATATAGTATGTCCAGCATCCATGAGTTTGGTGTATACTACTGGCCTTCTATGAGATAATGTATATAGCATGTCCAGCATCCATTAGTTTGGTATATACTACTGGCTTTCTATGAGATAATGTATATAACATGTCCAGCATCCATGAGTTTGGTGTATACTACTGACCTTCCTTCGGATCATATATATAGCATGTCCAGCATCCATGAGTTTGGTGTATACTACTGACCTTCCTTCAGGTCATATATATAGCATGTCCAGCATCCATGAGTTTGGTGTATACTTCTGGCTTTCTATGAGATAATGTATATAGCATGTCCAGCATCCATGAGTTTGGTGTATACAACTGGCTTTCTATAAGATAATGTATATAACATGTCCAGCATCCTTGAGTTTGGTGTAAACTACTGGCTTTTTATGAGATAATGTATATAACATGTCCAGCATCCATGAGTTTGGTGTATACTACTGGCTTTCTATGAGATAATGTATATAACATGTCCAGCATCCATAAGTTTAGTGTATACTACTGGCCTTCTACGAGATAATGTATATAGCATGTCCAGCATCCATTAGTTTGGTGTATACTACTGGCTTTCTATGAGATAATGTATATAGTATTTCCAGCATCCATAAGTTTGGTATATACTACTGACCTATATGAGATCATGTATATAGCATGTCCAGCATCCATCAGATTGGTGTATACTACTGACCTTCTATAAGATCATGTATATAGCATATCCAGCATCCATAAGATTGGTGTATACTACTGACCTTCTTAAACAAAATAATCCGAATCCCATACTGGCAACATGATCAACAAAACATCTATTGTAACTTTACAAGTATGTTCACCTGAATAATGATTAAAAGTAATTCTAAAAGAAACATTGGAACATCTTTTGTTTTGGTAACAGACGCTTTCATTAGCACGGCCAGTTTACATACCATTGTTAAATGATGGACATAGAACCATCAACATTTTCCGTCGTAATCAATTGTATTAACCCTTTACATTGAAGTAAAATGGCGCATACAGTTTGATAACCAGAGCCCTGTCACACTATCACTGATTATTTACTACATATCACAACAGATATCAGAGCCATACAACAACATCCATAGTTCATTACTACATCAATGTCATAGAAATAGAATGTACCAGACGGCAATTCAAAATGGCCAGTTAGGGATTCGCCGCTACCAACCAGCTGCCTGTTGGGGATTCGGATTTTTTTTAAATCGCTGTTTTATTTTTTTTACAAATCAATTTCATAAAAAATAAGTTGATAATAATAAATTACACACTTTTGTCAGGTTGCTTGTTCAATATAACGAGTATACTCACCAGACGGCGATTCAAAATGTCCAGTTGGGGATTCGCCGCGAATCGCCAACTACCAACCAGCTGCAAGTTGGGGATTTGGATTATTTTTTTAAATCGCTGTTTTATTATTTTAACATATCAATTCAATAAAGAAAACAGCTTTAGGATAATAATAACACCAATGGTGGTTTGGTTCTTCAATAAAACGAATATACTAACCAGACGGTGATTCAAAATGGCCAAATTGGTATTCGTTGTTTTTTTTTTCAGATCGATACCTGTTTTCGAAAACAAATCAATTCTATAGAAAAACAGTTAATAACAAGGAATAAACACTGTTCTTACGCTGTTCCTTCAATACCATGAGTATATTCACCAGGAGGCGATTCAAAATTTCCAGTTGGGATTCGCGGCAAATCACCAACTACCTACCAGCTGCCAGTTGGGGATTCGGATTGTTTTTAAATCGTTGTTTTATTTTTTTAACAAATCAATTCAATATCAAATAAGTTTATAACAATAAATAACACACTTTTACTGGGTTGGTTCTTCAATATAACGAGTATAGTCACCAGACGGCGATTCAAAACGTCCAGTTGGGGATTCGCCGCAAATCGCCAACTATCTACCAGCTGCCAGTTGGGGATTCGGATTTTTTTTTTAAATCGCTGTTTAATTATTTAAACATATCAAATTAATAAGGAAAACAGGTTTAGGATAATAATTACAATGATGGTTTGATTCTTCAATAAAACGAATATATTCACCAGACGGTGATTCAAAATGGTTAATTTGGGATTCGGTTTTTTTTTTAAATCGATATTTGTTTTCGAAGGCAAATCAGTTCTACAGAAAAACAGTTCATAACAATAAATAATCACCGTTCCCGCGCTGTTCCTTCAATACCATGAGTATATTCACCTGGAGGCGATTCAAAATTTTCAGTTGGGAATTCGCCGCGAATCAACAACTACCAACCAGCTGCCAGTTGGGGATTCGGATTATTTTTAAATCGCGGTTTTATTTTTTTAACAAATCAATTTAATAAAAAATAAGTTGATAATAATAAATAACACACTACTGCCGGGTTGGTTCTTCAATATAATGATTATACTCACCAGACGGCGATTCAAAATGTCCAGTTGGGGATTCGCCGCGAATCGCCATCTAGCAACCAGCTGCCAGTTGGGGATTCGGATTTGTTTTTAAATCGCTGTTTTATTATTTAAACATATCAATTAAATAAGGAAAACAGGTTTCGAATAATAATAACATCAATGGTGGTTTGATACTTCAATAAAACGAATATACTCACCAGACGGTGATTCCAAATGGTCAATTTGGGATTCAGATTTTTTTCAAATCGATATTTGCTTTCGAAAACAAATCAATTCTGTAGAAAAACAGTTCATAACAATAAATAATCACCATTCCCGTCCTGTTCCTTCAATACCATGAGTATATTCACCAGGACGCGATTCAAAATTTCCAGTTCGGAATTCGCCGCGAATCAACAACTACCAACCAGTTGCCAGTTTGGGATTCGGATTTTCTTTAAATCGCTGTTTTATTTTTTTAACAAATCAATTCGATAAAAAATATTTTATAATAATAAATAACACACTTTTGCCGGGTGTGTTCTTCAATATAACGATTATACTCACCAGACGGCGATTCAAAATGTCCAATCAACCGCGAGTTGGGGAATCAGATTTTATATTTATTTAGATACATTTTTTATTGATTATATTTTTAAACATATTAACACGAGTAAAATATGTAAATGAAATAGTAATTATAATAACCAATCCGAATCCCCAACTGGCAGCTGGTCGGTAGTTGGTTATTCGAATCCCCAATTACCAACTGCGAACTACCCACTAACTTTACAGTCATATATAAACCACTCTTTTTTTTTAAAAAATATGCAATCCATTTTCTTTAACACGCCTATTATACTCCTTTTAAATATACACAAATTAGCATTTAAAAACAATAAATATACTAAGACACATTATATTCATATATAGCATTGAGTTTTACATTAAACATTCATACGTTCATACCTGAATCAGAATCCAATATGAAGCAATTTCATGTCGTACTACACTTCGCCTAGGCGAACTTTATTATTGCATATAAATTGTATACTTTGCCCTACCCTAGTTTCATTTTTCTTTTTTTAAACGTACGATTCGAGGGCGGATCCTGGGTAGAGAGTGTTAAAACGTCGCCCAACGACCACTCACCGCTGACGTCGTGGGTTCAAGCCTCGCTCGGTTCAAAAACTTTATGTGAACAAATTTTTCAGTTACTTTGGAAAGGACGATGGTAATATTCTGATTCATTCTCGGGTCATCCTCGTCCGATCAAACTGGATATGTCATATATACCTAAATAAAGATGTTATTTGTTAAAAATAACGTTAAACACCATTCAAAAATATCCCAGGCAAAAGCAGATTTTTGATAGGAGAAATATTTAATATCATTGTCTCTCTGTTTGTTCCTGAATGTACCAATGTTAACCGTGTTTACCAATATTCTGTATTGCTAAACTTCCAACAGAGAAGGAAATTGCATACAAAACTTCATTACACTCAAAATCCGTCTGGCAATGACTGGCCATGTTTTTTGGCCCAACTGGTTCGAAATAGTGTACCCAGGATTTGTCAGCGATACAAAATTTGTTGCCTTTGGTTATATTCAGGGATCATTTTAAGCATGTTTTGGCAGTTTCAACACATGCCTTCTGTTGGTCGTCAGTCAACAAGTAGGACACCCACATGTCAGACATTTTCATTACTTTCACGATTTTCTCAGAAAGAAATGAACTGAATATAGTGAAACGCCTGCAATGCGTGCTATATCACGCACATTATATTGCCGATCATTTCGAACAATTTCTCTTATTTTAGACACGATTTTCTTATATTTTGCTCTCTTCGGCTACCTGATTTTGATGCATTTTTGACAAACTCTACACCATAATCAAACTTCTTTTTTCATCATTGAACTGTCCCAACCATTTTTACTACAGTGGTCAAAGACTGCCTATATTGAAATAACTATTACTCTTAAATCCCGTGTTTCAGCAGAAAATGTATAGCCATTGTATATGTATTGAAGAGCTCATGCGTATAAATATCGATGTAAAATTCCACGTGAATTTTGCGCGACTATTAATTTATAAAAAAATCTTTTAGCTCGATTGCGATGAAAGCTCAAAGCTTATATGAGTCCGCTTCCTCGGCAGGACCAGTACTGAGTTTTGTTTTATAAATACACAATTAATTTCGAAAAACCCACGTAGGACAACACGATCCGCATTACATTTGGAGTTAAACCAGTTACTTTTTCGCCTATATATTTCAACTGAAATTCTATAATTTTTGAGTTCTGTCAAAAAATTAAAAACGATGCCACACATATAGCACAAGTTGATCCGGTTTAGCAGTCTTTCTGTTTCTCTGTAATGCTGTCATCATAATCTCGATTTTTAATTATATGCATTCGTCTCTTCACTCTATCAATACTTCCATGAAATGCTGGTGGTCGAATTCCATTCAAGTTGTCTCTATCATCCTACACTCTGACAAAATAGTCCCTGAAAAATACAAAAATACCCTGTACCTTAGTAAATAAAGACTTAAATTTTCACATGGGATGATTAATATTGGAAGAATTACAGCCAATATAAACATTAGCACAAATGAAATGCAAAGTTTAATTTTTAATAAGACTACTTCTTGACACAACGAACTCTTCCATTTTCCATTGCATGTTCTATATACTAATACAAGTTTAATATACGGGACAATTACTACTACTTTACGAAACAATATTGATTTTTATGTGATTTTATAATTATATTTCCGATGACATTCTTGTTTATGTTTTAATTCCCACATGCATCAAGCAATTAATTGATGTCAATTTATTTAAATTACTTTACCTGTTCGATAGTTATGGCAAAGGAAAGAAGTAAACATTTCGAATTATAATTATTCTTAAAACGTCTATTATCCCCCCTCCCCTCCCCCCCCCCCCCCCTTCATTTTTTGGGGTGGCATAAAGTAATGGCAGTGTCCGTCCGTCTGTCCGTCTGTCCGTCCGTCCGTCCGTTCGTCTGATATTTCGTGCCCGGCCTCTGTAACTTGGTCATGTATAAATGGATTTTATAAATACAAATGGCCAATAAACATAACACCCAGATTCCCACTTGAAAGGTCAAGGTCACACTTTAACTTTATTCGACAACACTCTAGTTTGTTTGAGATTTAATGTCCGGTCTGTAACATTAATTGTCACCTATGAATAAATTTTACAAACTCTTGGCCCAATTCATAAGCATGACTTGACGACGTGTTGTGCATAAGACCCACACCCGTACTTCATAGGTCAAGGACACTGAATTTGTTTGACAACAGTGTAAGTTTGTGTGAGATTTCGTGTCCAGTCTATAGCTTTGTCATACATGTATGGCTTTCAAAAACACTTGGTGTTATTGAAGTGTCACGTATAATACCAAGAACATTTCCTCAAAAGTCAAGGTCACAATTTCAATTTGTTTGATATTTCGTGTCTGGTCTGTTACTTTGTCTTATATAAAGGTGTTTAACTTGGCTTAATTAATCAAGATGGCATGACGACGTGTCGCACGTAAGACCCAGACCCATACCCCAAAGGTCAAGGTCACACTTTGAATTTGTTTGACAACACTTTGAGTATTTTTGAGATTCAAAGTCTTGTCTGTAACTTTGTCATACTTGGATGGATTTCAAAAACACTTGGCTCAATTGATCAGTTGATCAACATGACATGACAACGTGTCGCTTGTAAGACCTAGAACTTTTCCACAAAGGGCAAGATTACATGTTCAGTTTGTTTGATATTTCATGTCTGATCTGTAACTTTGTCTTACATGGAGAGATTTTAAAATATCTTGATACAAGTGATTAACATGTCATGATGATGTGCCACCTGCATTTACCTGTAGAAATACCCAGCCCTTTACATCAGATGTCAAGGTCACGCTTACACTAAGGCCAAGGTCACACTTTGATGTAAAAAAAACATGAAATTGCATGTCGAGTCTGAACTGTCAGTCCATTACTGTTGGTATTCATGGATACATTTGAATCCCTACCTATTATAAAATATGTCGTTATTTTCACAGACCATTTGTGAGGCATTTGACACTTACCAGTGACATTTTGGGGGTCCTATAAAGGTCGCATCCACTAGCTTAATTGGCATCTAATATTTTAAATTTATCTCGTATTTCAGCTACAGTTAATGTTATATTTTCTAATGATGTATTTGTCTCTCTGGTATACAACAGTGTCATCTACTAATGATATTAAAACAAAAGAACAATCGTTTAAACTGCTTTGTCCTGAAGAGTTAACATCCCTGTTTGATTTTCACGGTCGTTTTCTGAGGAGGGCTTATTTCTGTTTTTTATTTGACTTAATAAAATGTTTTAAAAGTTTCCAGTGTCTGCGTGTAGTGCTTTTTAAACTTTCTAAAATTGTAGATTTTATATAATTAAAAACAATGTTCATTTGCGTGTTTTATAAATTGTTTACTTTATTATTTTTGATTTTTTTCAAATATTAATCATAAATCTGAAAACATACGGTTTGTCGTTCGATCTTACAGTTACATTTTCTGACGGAATGCACATTTCTACAAGTTCCACAAACTTTTCAGTGGATCATTAAACCACAACGTTAAAGAGACCAGGCAAATTAATACTGTTTCTTAGCTGTTTAGTTGGTGTTTCTTGAAACACCCCTCATATACACAGAACATTCGAACATGTACAAAATAATGTGTCTAGATTGGACCCACTTGTCAGACTCCATACGGCATCATATCCCGACGTCAACATTGTTTGATGGGATTAGGGGGAGAGCCTGCGCAACGCACACCACTACATACGGTACTGGAACTGTTTCTAAAGCTGGTGAAATGTTTTTTCGTTTCAATTTTAGGTACATGTGCATATTTTATAGTTCCTACCTGACACGAGCAATCACTTAAACCAGCTTTTGAAACAAGCCTTTTGTGGCCATGATGGGTTGATTGCGTTTGGAAAATGGTTGATCTTGGTTTTCACTATCACTATTTGAGTATTCAATGGTAACGAAATATAAACTACAGTCAATATCTGCATCACCTTCTACAATAAACCTGTGTTTGTTTGTTTGCTGCTTTTGTTCCGTGAAGGAGAGTATTTGTTACGATTGCGTCTCCTTTTATTATTGTGTTTTACCTGTAGACGGTCAATTGGCGGGGAACAGTAGTTGTTTTCATTCGCTGAATTGGTAGCAATAAAAAGTCATTATAAATCCAACATTTTATCAATCTTGTGCACGCCAATGATCATCCTATCCAGGAATGTATAATAATCCGCAAAAACTCTACAGAACTGATTAGCTGAAAAATAGCCGACATGTCCTTTTCTTACCGAAAGTCGATATATCAAGAATCCCTTATTGTTGATACTATCCTATATCGCAATAACATGTTCAGTTTGATCAAACCAATCCCCCATTTCTATTCTTCACAATAGATTGACTGGTTTATACGTCTCACACACCAATTAATGTTATGTTTTACATATAGAGACATGCACTTTTGGAACACCGTGACTAAACACATTGCAAATGGTTTTAAAAGTGTCTTGTTTGTCCTCTGTTAGTCCAAATATTCATAAAATGCATGGGGTGGACCAGGTTGCTTTTTCAAAATTTCTTATGTTTCGATGACACCCCTTCATTTTTGAAAATTCTGCCCATTTGTTGCAGTGTATCAGTACGCATATTTAAACTGATATTTTCACCAAACAGTAGAATGACTTTTCGTTGTACAAAAGGACCCGAGGTTATAGAACCAGGAGTTAACGCGGAACTTATTTAAGTATAAACTCAGCATTTTTATTACCTTGGGGCCCGACATGTGGAAGTTGCACCTTCTCAATGTCTCAATCAAGATAGTAAACAAACAAATTCATTGTATTCACCTCCAACGTATAACCTTTCAATTGATTTAAAACTTGAATACCAAATAGAGACACCCAACCACACAATTTGTTACAAATTATCTAAAATTTATAAAATGACATATTGCAATTACACGATGAACAAACTCAATAACACCGAGTCTGCGATTTTTAATTTTGATTTTTTGTTTCTATTTTTTATTTATTTTTTTCTTTGCTTCCAAATATAGGTTATTAAGTCAAATTTAAACAACATACTCTAAAAGCGTAGCGAGAACTTATTAAAATCTCATTTGATAATACCAATCTATTAAGTGTCCAAACTAATTATCGACCAACCACTGGAAATTGCATCATCCTGAGCCTTTTCTCTTATATGCAAATAAAACGTCCAACTTGGCTAGATTTATTTTGTTTAATAATATACAAATGAACTTTCGAACTCATTTCGTAATTATTGTTGTAGTGGTTGTTTCCAAGATCTCAAGATTCAATGTCCATAAATGTATAGATATTCCCCGGTGGCATGTTTTTGAACTAGCTAAACAAAAATATCTTGCTCCCGGCCAGTATGCATGATCGTTGTTTAGAAAGATGGTTTGATAAAATTAATGTAAACTACATATCTATATTGATAATGGTGTACTATAACTAGTTCATTGCTTTAGTATTAAAACATATAATAGCTTCAATGTTTTACTAATCATTTACAATGCAAATCTGGTTAATCTGATTGAACACTTACTATCTTCCTGCATTATTTTATATATATCTTTCATCAATAATGACAATACATTGACACTTTAACATTCCAATGTATTAATGCTCTACTTTGAAACTGTCTGTTATACTGGTGAAGTACGTTGAATGGCACACAAGTAAATGATATATGACACAATGGTCAATTGAAAACACAGAACAATACTTTTATTGTTCTAACTATTTGGACTCTGCAGTCTCAAGATCACTAACCTCTCACCGTTAAGGTAGTAGGTTTGAGTAGCTCTTCGTTCACTGATAAATCTGGATCTACCATACATAACATGAAACATGACGAAAATGGCGTTTAACCGCATTAAAAAATAATTTCCAAAAATATCAAAATCGTGATATTTTCAGTTATGGAGTTTCAAAATATTAACATGATATATGAAGTAAAATGTTTTGCAAACATGACAATTATAATATATTACCAAAACAAAAACACACAACAAAATGGTCCTCGGTGCTTTCTCTTTAGGGGATTTCTTAACAACAGTGATAACTTGTTCGGTTTCAATGTTACATCTCATGACATTTGTAGGTCGGGTTACATTTCTTTGGTCGTTAGACAAAAATACAATGTTTACAATAAAACATATATTCATTTTAGGTCTTTATATCGGTATCTTCCTCCAATGGTCACACATACTAAATATTAAAGATCGATTATGTGACATTGCCTTAATTATTTAAATCTTCAGTGCTGTCTCGCACAAGTTACACGTCGCAGTGTTACATGAATGATTTAATTATTCAAGTTTGATATGACCTTGATGTTTCAAGATTATTTGCCAACTTCCTTGTAATGTTAGAAAGACCTTATTCTCAATTTGATCTTGAACATTAGCCATATAACGACCATATCATTTTAACATACCTGCGGCTGTCATGTTGTACAATGCAATGCAATAGCTATATTCAAACATGCCAACAGCATTAATATAAGTTATATATTCGTATGTCTCAATGAAAACAGCACTAAACATAGAGAAAAGTCAAGTGAACGACCTTTAACGATAAGACTAAATATATTTCAATATCTTATTGAAAATGTGTTATTAACTAAAACAGTATGATTTCTATATGTGTGACCTTAGCTCTGAGATCGGAGGTCGTATATGAAGCTGGTCAATATCGATCCAGTTCTGAAAGCGATATAACATTTGTTTCCTTTATTACAGATTTGAATTTACACCTAGATTTAACACTGACACTTAATGACGATCTGATTAATACCAATCCAGTTCTGAGAATAATATGCATTTCTTTCATTATATCAGATTTGAATTTCGAACTGAATCTGACATCGAACTTACTTTTTTATTGAGATGGTGAATATCTAGCCAAGTCTGCATTTTTTCATTACTGTAACTTGGCAAATTACTTCAATTTAAACTTAGATTCCTACACATCAAAATTCAATCAAGCTTGTAAATGACTAGACAGGTCTAAGATATTTTTATTCATTTCAACAGATTTGAATTTTGACTTAGGTTTTACATCAAATTTCAATATCTTAGATCATATACCGATATAATAATTATGGTGGCATAGTTCTGCCATCCGTTATCCACTTACCTAACGCGATAAGGCCCAGGTCTGAGATCAATATTCATTTTTTTTTCAATATAATAACAAGTTTGAATTTCGACCTATGACATCAATATTCGAACGGAAAACATGCATATTTTTAATTCCGTTAAGATCACTTATCATTGAATTTTCAGTTTATTACATTCCAATCTCCAGCTAGCTGTGTGATCTTTAAGTGGGAGAAATCAGGACTAATAGACATATTTTTAAATTTTATTTGTTTATAATCATTTACCAAGAAATAATCTGCATTTAGACAAATCACCCTTACAGTATTTCTGGGATGAAGCAGCGATAAGTATAAGCGGATGAAGTGTGGTTGACAAACATCATATATGGCCGTGACAGAGCATCGAACCCACGACCCTCATATTATTGATCCGATGCTCTACTACCAGACCATGCGGACCACTTCATGTAACCCGTAAGGCCCTGGGTGAGAATACTGATACTGTGGTGTCTATTTTAATATCATTTTTTGTATCATGTCAATTTCATCATTTTATTGTTATGTCCATTTTATCATGTTTGTATAATAATCATTATTGCGGTTGAATTACCAACTTTTGTGTTGTTTTGTCCAGGATGCCAAATGAGTGATGGAATGAATATGACTACTATACATAGTAGTGTCTTTATATTTTGCAAGTTTATGTTAATTTGTTCATTTAGAAAAGGTTCACGAGCATATATTTTCCGCTCTAATCAATATTTCTATATATCTATATATGTAAAATTGAGCTAATCTGTTGTTTTTTTTATATGGGGAGTGAATCCGGAATCTTCCTTCCTGTTCGTTACATATCAATTATGTATGAATTTATGAGTTTTTACCAATAAAAGGTTTGCAAAACAATGACAACATCAATAATATAATAACAATATTGTAAAGACTATGGACACTGCGTCCAACGAGGACGTAAGGTATCCTCATCATTCTCACGATAAAACGATTGAAACAGTGAGGTTTGAACACTGAGGTAACACAATCGATCTGTTTTTATATTACATTTACGTCGTCTATGAAAAGATATAGCAGATACGTCAGATTCCTGCCACAAATTGTGTACGAAAAGGCGACACATCTTTTTTTTATTATTATTATTCTTTTTAATGGGGTGTAATGTCATTTTCAACACATTTCAGATTATATATTGCAGTTTAAAATTTATTGGTGGAGTGAGACCTCAAAATGATTCTGTGTAGAACCACCGTCCTTTCGCAAGTAACTGGCAAACTATGTGACATTAGGTTTTTGGAGCGAGCGGGACTCGAACCTGCGGCCTTATTAGCGGTGATAGATTAGTGAACTTGAGACGGCGCCTTAGACCAAGTACCAATTTGCAAAATCTAAGAGCGCATTTTAAGAAGACAACTGTCGAAGATGAAGTTAATATGCAAATAGTTAATGCTTTAAAGTTTTGCAAGAATGAATTCAATATTGTTTAACATTTCAAACAAAAATTAGAACATGGTGTACAATAAGAATAAGGTTAGTTTAAGAACTGTTCATAGAGAGGTTGTTTGTCGCTTTCGTGTACTGAAATTAGTAAGTAAGTGTTTTCTTTATTTAAAGAGGGTAATTCAATTGGTAAACCAATTTTCCTTGAGGCCCTCGTATCAATTAAAAAGTCCATAACATTGTTTAAAAGATAGGAAATAACTTTCATTCATCTACTGAGTCTACATATATCACACATAATAGATTACAAAATTTTTTACAACATGCACATGATACCAACTCGCATCTACGCGCGCATACACAGACACACACTTTTTCTATTCATATAAAGAACAAATCTCAATTCAGATACACATGCAAATGTACATTGAATATAATGGAAAAAGTACAACAATAATAAAATCAATACAAACACACAAACAAGAAGCAAGTATTTTTACAAAAACTAGAAACGGTATAGTATTTATTAAGCATATAGCTATTGAATGTACATGTATTTCTAATTTCAATTTCCTTTTATCCAAATTAAACAATTTATTGTAAAAAAACGTTTAACGAATACGCATTTCTTATATCAAGCGGTATATTATTCCATATAATTGCACCCTAATGTGATAGACTACCTTTAAACAGTTCTAGTCTAGATTTCGGAATAAAGACATTTTATTTGGTCTTGGACGCAACACAATGGTTGTATTATTAGTTGACTCACCGAAGTTGACTAGTTCACACAAATATGGCGGAGCTGTACCATTTGCTATGTCATACATGAGTTTTGCCGTTTGCAGAAAAACCTATGTACATTTTTAGTTGAAGTAGTTCCCCAAGTTGTACAACAATAATTAAAACGTGACTGTATATAAGCTTTGTAATATAACATTCTTTGGTTGGTAGAAAGATAGTTTTACCTTCGGTAGCCAGATGTATGATGACAATTTATTGGAGAGAGGTTGTAAATGCTTATTCCATAGCATGCAATCGTCCATACATATTCCAAGGACTGTTTCGCTTGTTGTAGTAGTTAATTCTGTACTGTTGTACGTAAGTTGTAAATTGATATGATTAAAATGCTTTCGTTTCTGACTAGAGGTGATAAGCATTACTCTGGTGTTGTCAGTATTCAATACCATACCATTTAGAATGCACCACATATTAAGACCATTTATTGAAGTTTGCAACGGTGTTAAAAATTAGAAGAAATAACGTTAAAAATAAAAAATTGGTAAAAAATAAAAGACATTTGCGTTGCTAAAAGTAAAACAAAACATTGCTCAATGTAAAAATTAGATTTCGTTGCTAAAAGTAAAAATAAGGCAATATACGTTAAAACGGAATATAGATTAAACCATATTAATTATATGGCAATATTTTTTTCGGCCAGTGAGGCTGAAACATTCCTGTGTGTTTGTACATATTAAATACATTTCAATTCTAAGTTCTTCAAGAATATATATATATATAGTGTGTGTGTGTGTGTGTGTGTGTGTGTGTGTGTGTGGATGACTATTTGAGACAAGACATGAATCTGCAGTATTCGATCATCCCCCGCGGCCATGTGTGGTGTCCATGAGCAAGACACCTTTTCCGCATATGCTTAGTACTGGTTCTACCAAGGGAATTCTAGCGTGATGTGTCTAATGTGTAAGTTCTACTTTAAAAATAGACGAGCGCCTGAATCCGCTTGCGGTGCTCTTTTTTATTGTGCCTTTGCCATTTGAATAATATCTGAACATATGCCTGTTATATTGACGTTCCGATTCAGATGTTGTTGATTTTTAGTTATGGCCCTTTATCTTCTTTATTAAAAACAATAACGCCGTCCTTTGGACCAACAACCATGCCGACACGACTCCTCCCACAGTTTAAGACCACTTGCATTGAAACTGTACATCGGGTGCATTGTCTGAGCATGTGCCTGCCATACTATCGTTCTGATTAAACTAATTTTTATTGAGTTATGTCCCTTTGTTACTTAAAATTTAATTTTCAAATCATACGTTGGACCAAATCCTCCAACAGTTGCTTCTGGTGAAACTTGCTGAACAACAGTTATATGGTCTTACATTGGAACGTGAGTCCGTGGTCCAATCATTTTAAAAATGATTTCTTATTGAGTTATGGCCCTTTGATATAGTTTATAAAATAACATTCATTCAACTTTTCATTTTACCCTATAACTATTGAGTAACAAAAATATCCATCTTAAATATTCGTATGAGGACAAGTTTTCCGTAAATGATAGCCTTTATTTGTTTAGGGCCTCTTATCTTAAAGGTCAAGGTCACTCGATGAAATTTTAACTCGTTTTATTTCTGGTTTTGATTGATTGAATATTCAGACGATCAGTTAACATAACAACTGTTTCTTTGGATCCTGAAAGGTTAACCAGTACTCGAGAACATCTTATCTAAAATGGGCTATCATAATTATGATAGTTAAAAAACAACAACAACAAAAATGGCACAATAACAAAAGAAAAAAATAAGCCATATGGATTAGGGAAACAAGTTTGAATGCGAATATCATCGTGTTGCGATGCTTTAACGAAATTACCTTATGTTGACAAGTTTTGTCTTTTTAATGCAAACTCTTTTGCTTTATACTATGACCTTGTCAAAATGTAGCATGCGGATTCAACTTTAACGTATTTGTAATCCAACATGATTATCAAATGGTTCTAAATATATTCATTATCGCTTGTTGGTTTTAAATCTATTCAAGATCGTTAGTTGGTTCTTAATCTATTCCTGATCGCTAGTCGGTTCTAATTCTATTCCTGTTCGCTAGTTGGTCCTTAATCTATTCCTGATCGCTAGTTAGTTCTAAATATATTCATGATCGCTAGTTGGTCTTTAGTCGATTACTGATTGATAGTTGGTTCTAAATCTATTCCTGATCACTAGTTGGTTATAAATCGACTCCTGATCGCTAGGCCGTCAAAATCGATCCCTGATCGCTAATTGGTCTTTAATCGATTCATGATCGCTAGTTAGTTCCAAATTTATTTCTGATCGCTAGTTGGTCACAAATCTATTCCTGATCGCTATTTGGTTATAAATCTATTCGTGATTGTTAGTTGGTCACTAATCTATTCCTTATCGCTGGTTGGTTATAAATTTGTTCCTGATCACGTGTTGGTCACAAATATATTTCTGATCGCTAGCTGATTATGAATCTATTCCTGATCTCTAGTTGGAATGTTGTTACTTTTTGCCCCCGTTCGTTTCGGTAGAGGAGTCGGCACTTTGTTTCTTCCATTTTTCTTAAAGTGACACTGCAATGAAAATAATATTAGACAACCATAAGTATCAATATAATGGTGGTACAAAATTTACAAAATAGCAAAATGTTACTAACTAAAACCACATTGAACCAGTGAACAAGACAGAAAGTTAGTTAATCATTTTTTCCATCAGAAAACCATGAACTTGCATTTATACAGGTTCTACTTAATACTGCTTAAAACAGTACATCTCAGTGGACTACCGTAAAGTTCAACTGAAGTTGAAAGTGTACATATTTATGAATGTGATTTAACACCATTTCAGTTTTAATGGCTGAGATAGACGCCAGAGCGGAACAGAATAGAACATACGTTCATCTAAACGTTTCCGGATAACGTTTTTGGACAGAGATGGATTCGCGCTTCGGCCTTAAGGGTAAGATAAAAAGTGGTATTAATGGGACAATCCTAAGATTAGACGACACGGAAGATCTCATGGTCCTCCGGTTATTTTTTTTTTCAACTTTCTAAATTTTTAAAAAGTAAAACTGATACCTTTCCACCTTCAGATGCAAATGTAAGTTTAATTCTCTCTTTTAACATAATTATCTTTTAATTGTAAAGTCATTTTAAGTTTAGTTATTTACCTGTTTTGCGACGTTTGCTTGTTTTCTTGACAAATTACTTTTTTGGATATATTTTGAAGATTCGCCATATTTACTATGCTCATATTAACTCTTTAATTGTTAGAGGTGTAACTAACAATCGATGTTGAACTGATGTGAAATCAAACATGGTTTGTTTTGCCATTAAATGTTGCGTTTGTTATATGTGCTAAGCATTTGTTTTGGCATACGTACTAGAAAAAGCTGTTAAAGACAGACAAAATTAAAAGTAAAAGAAAATATAACATATTACATTACATGTTTTGTCACCAACTCTGTCAACGTATATAAGAAAGGATTCAGTGCGGAATTGATCGGCAGAACAAGCACAGCTATCCAAGCATAAACATCACCAGATATCACGTGGTCAGAGAGCGCGGCAATACCTGCAACATACGTTTGCTTTACATATAGATATATGTTCATGACGTCACTCTTCACAGACGTCACTCTTCAAAGAAGTCACTCTTCACAGACATAACAGATTTTCCGTAAATGATAGCTTTTATAATCAAGAATGGTTGGATCGTTATGGGGTATCAAATATTTATTCTGTTTTTTTTTTTTTTCATTATTCATTACTTAAACCTACCAGTAACTTTGCATTGTTATTTGGGTATACATTCCTGCTATAAAAAGAAAATACTTTTAAAAAAAATATGGATTTGTTTTAACCGTGGAAATTCTAAACCTGATTTTATATAGAACAAAGAACAACAAATTATAGTGAGACCTCATTGTTTGGTCTGAAAATGGGCTTTCAATTTTTTCATTATGTTTTTTTTATTACAATCATGACTTGTTTAATGATGCCTTTTATCATACGTTCCATTCAAGATGAATAAAATTCGATTGATGTTTACATCTTTTATCCTTTCTGTTTTATATCGTTGACTTTAACTGGTAGTAAACAGTGCAGCAATAAGACACTTGAACATATAACCTGTTATACATTGACGTGAAAAGCTCCATAGTGAACCAATAAAACCTTAACAAATGCACATGTAGCCATATATGAAACACTGGCATTCAGTTCGATGGAAATAAATCTGCTACAGCTCGATAGTGTTTAATTAGAAAAAAGTATCATACCTACACATCCTATAGGGAACCAACACATGAAATCTGTTATCACGACAAGTAGTAAGTTCCGGGCGACTCTCATATCATTCCGTCTTCTGGACATACTGTTACCCAGCTCCCTGGTTCCCTTGCTAGCATTTGTATAAATCAATATTTGACCTACAGCGATCATGCAAAACATGACAAAGTTCAGTCCTATGAAGATGGTCACGGAGTATTGCCAGCCTGGAGAGCGGTCACGGGACAATGGCAGAGCCAGACAGACGCCATGTTTGGTGTAAAATTTGTCCCGGAAGTAGCTGGTGTACATCAACGGTACTGTAGCGATCACCAATGATATACTCCAACACAGAAGAGACAGAACCACCGCCTGGGAATATTTTATACGGTACTTGCCGAATGGATATTTGATAACAATAAATCTGTCCAGAGTAATAAGGCTAATGAATAAAACACTAGCTTCTGAGGACATGGTTGATAAAATACCAGCCAGCGTGCACCAGTGACTTCCTCGCCAATACTCGTCTTCCAAACTGTACCTGTAGAATATTTATGTATATTGTGTGAGCCGGGCCTGATTAGCTCAGTCGGTTACGCGTCTGACTATCAATCGAGGGGTCGTGAGTTCGAATCCCCACTCGGCAACAGTCTCCGTGATGATTGATATACGACGTTGTGTCTCATTAATAATTGTCTCCCACCGCTGATTCAAGTGGAAAAGTTATCAGTTACTTGCGGAGATGGGGTGTGCTTGAGTACTGATTAATCCCAGGAAACAGTGGTTAGGTTCACTGATCGTCCATTCGCTCTCGATGACATAAAATAACGCTAAATATTCGATCAATCAATTTATCAATCAATCATGTATACTTTGTATTGAAACGAACAATTACAGATCTGTAGTACAAACGGTTAATGTCTACCAAACCAGTCATAAACACTTGTTGAATATTGATTCGTTTACATAGTTAAAATTACTGTTTTAATCAGTATCGTTAATGATACATTCCTTAAAAAGTTAAATTGGTCAACATAATTACCAAACAGCCGAGTAACGAGCGTCTTCCTGTAAAAATGTTGCTTGGAAGCTTTCACTTATTCATGTTTATGAATATATATCTTAAGCTGAACTTGAATATCTTATAAGAAGCCGCTTACTTTGCTGCAAGTGTATAAATATGGATACATAGGACGATTTAAGCCACAAACATATCTAGTATTTGACAAAAATAAAGTTTTGATATTTTGGCATCATTTTCTTACTAAGAACATAGGGTGTACATGTTTATGTAAATTTAGGCGGAATAAATATTTATTCATAAGAGAAATTATTGTATTTTCTTTTTGTAAAGTTGTACAAATGTGCGCTAGTATGTATTATACTGTTTATACTGTAAACACCATTAAATATTTTCTGAAGTTATCAAATTTAAACATATTTAAGGTGGCGTTCCTAATGGGGCTTTTGTTACACTTTGCTTAATTTATCAAAAATCTGTACAAGTGATCTCAGCCTTCGTTTAAGTTGTTTTTGTTTTTGTTTTTGTATGCAGTTTCTCATTAGCAGTGCTCCCTGGTGGTAGGTATTTTTGGACGATTTTCGCTGTTTTTTCCTTGTGAATTTTTTTTCAATAACATTATCAAATTACTTACTTGCAGATAAAATACGATTTAAGTTACCTTTACATCTAATCATTACGCTGGGTGTGATTGAAAAGTGGGTTTAATAACGACAAATTTTGAACATTCACGCTTTATTGCGCGAAAACGCTCTGGTACAAGTTCGTAAAAAAAAAAGGGGGGGGGGGGGGGGTTGTTCACGTTTTTTTTTCTTCATAAATTTGAATTTAAATAACGTAAAATATGACGTCGTCCCCCCCCCCTTCTGTTTTTTCGGTTATATTTTAATGAAATTAATAAAGTTAAACTTGTACCTTAGCGTTTTCGTGTGTGAATGTTCAAAATTTTATTTTTAAATCACCCACGGCTTAACTATAAGATGTAAAAGTAAATTAAATTGCGTCTTATCTGTATCAAAATTATAATCTCATCAAAGGAAATAAAATTAGTTTATTATATTATATTATATTATGTTATATTATATTATATTATATTATATTATATTATATTATATTATATTATATTATATTATATTATATTATATTATAAGGATAAAATGTATCGCTAAGGTGCGGTGTTAACGAGATTATGCGGGATTATATATTAAAAAAAAACAAAGCTAAAACGAAAGCTTATACTTCATAGCATACTATTTTATGTGTATAGATTTTTGTTAATTTACGCGAGATGTTTAAAATCCGATTAGAACCATGCGAACTACCTTAAAACAGAACTACAATATGCAATATTTGACGTAATTTGACAAATATTTCATGCATGAGAACCTTTGATTTTCTTTATAAATTCTTCAATTGCTTACTTTGGATTAAATGTTTTTGATATAAAACAGTGTAATAAGTCAAACTTATTTATTTCAAGAGTTTTGCTTGAACAAAAGGTGAAGTATAACCAATACCGATACTCTTTTTTTTTCTAAAGCAAATATATATAAGAGAAAATCTTAGTTTAAAATGTTTTTTGTTTTTTTTTCACAGATTAAAATATTTGTTCTCCCATTCTATTATGATGCTCACTTTTAAACTCAGTTTTATATGTATAATGGAATGATATCTTAATCACATTCTTTTTAATCAAAACTAACAATTTTGATGATAGTATCACGTTATAAATAAAATAGCTAAAACGAGCACGGCAACATTCTGTCTTGTGTATTTAACTTCATCTTAAATTATAATAAATATGCTTTTTAAATTGTATTTTACACGCCAACATCCTTACGTTTGGAGTTAGCTAAAGGTTTAAGATGGATACTAGATAATAAATGCATATTCATGTATATTTAACTCACCTATCCCTGAATGTAATATATACAAATTCAATTCATATAAATTTAACTCACCTATACCTTATGTAAGAAATACATATTCATATATATTTAACTCACCTATCTTTCAATGTAAGAAATACAAATTCAATTCATATATATGTAACTCACCTATTCCTTATGTAAGAAATACATATTCATATATATTTAACTCACCTATCTTTCAATGTAAGAAATACAAATTCAATTCATATATATGTAACTCACCTATTCCTTATGTAAGAAATACATATTCATATAAATTTAACTCACCTATCTCTCAATGTAAGAAATACAAATTCAATTCATGTGTATATATATATAACTCACCCATTCCTTATGTAAGAAATACATATTCATATATTACATTCAACTCACCTATAAATTATAGAGGAAACACGTATTCATGTATAATATTTAACTCAATCATCCCTGAAGGTAAGAAAAACATATCCATATAATTTTATATATAACTCATATATGCCTTAATAAAAGAAATATTTATTCATAAATATTTAACTCACCTATCCCTGAATGCAAGATCAGCTACCGCAATTGTTATCAAATAAACTCCCATCAAAAAGTCTGCAACTGCAAGATTCTTTACATATAACGAAAATGATTTGACACGAACGTCCTTCCGTAGAAAAAGCCTATGTACAAGCGACAAAGAGTTTCCAATAAGCGCAGCTATTCCTATAACCCAAAGTAATGTCTTGAGAGTTGGGTTTCTCATCAGATCAGCGCAGGAAGAAAATTCATCCTGGCGCGGAAGGCAATTCTCTTCTGGGACGTAATTAGGTCGTATGCAACAGAACTTTACCGCTGACGACTGTATTGTCTTCACTGAATGGACCCCGGCAAATATACCTTGTGCGAATGACTGAATATTGATGAATTCCAAATTAATGTGCTCAACGCCAAGATCGCTTAGGGCTAATTCCTCAACTGTCTGAATAATGCTGCTTGAAACATCCAACGATTTCAGTTGAAGTCCCTTAAAAATGTTTTTCGACAGTTTAATTATTTGTGTGTGCCTCAAGTATAAATACCTCAATTTTGATAGACCGAAGAAAGCATTACGTTCAATTGTCATGAGTCCTTTATTCAGATTCAGATTCAGAGTATTCAGTGATCGCATTACGCTGAACATATACGACGGTATGGACTTGATTTTGTTTCTACTGAGATCGAGGTTTTCTAAGTTCCTTATGTTATAAAACGTATCATTTACCAGCTCTTCTAAACCGCACATCGACAGGTTCAACCGCACAAGAAAGGGGAACGTGACTGATACACCATCTTGGCGATTAATGTTATTGAAAACACCAGGGTTGTTGTCCAGCTTTAAGATACGAGTTGAAATAGGAACACTTTGTAGATCAGTAACAAGAAAGTTTTTGTGACTACAATCAATTCTGAAAGCAATACAAGTGCATTTCTTTGGACATTCAAAGTAACATGACGACTCGTCATCTCCCAAGAGACAGTTCTTCTCGCCGTCACAAACCTTTGTAAGAGGCAGACACATACGGCTGGCAGAGCACCGATAGTGTCCAGGACAAATGCTTAGTTTCGAAGGTGCTGTAAAATGTAATGTGATAAGCACATGAAATGGTAGGTTGAATACTGAGTGGTGGAACAACGAAATTATATCGAGTTGAATTATTTGAAAAACATTCAAAATAATCAAACATTATTTTCTATTCAGTGTGAACACCCATTGTATATAATGAAACATATTGAACATTTACATTAGTGCGTGAGGTGAATTCTTCACTGAACCTAGTATATAGAATTCATTTCCTATTCAATGAGATGATATATATTGTGTACCCTAAAACTATCATATCATTTAAACTTCTTGGCATTAATCAAAGACGCAACATCTGTAACTTTCTATTCAGTGAATGACGGAACATTTATTGAATCACAAAGAGGAAGGCCCCATCAAAGATAATAATTGACTCCGTCCTTGTATGTTAGTCATGAGAAAATCGTTAAAACACAGGTCGGCATTTTCAGTTAAATTTGTCAGTGTTTTAGTAGCATAAACTTATACTGGACAATGACTGACTTTATTGCGGGCCGTGATTAAGTATCAACAAGATTAAAGAAGTTTACACTACAGAGACAGAATACAATATAAGTTATTGAATAGAATACACATAGTATATGATGTTTGATATAAATACAGATTTTAACTGCTTAGGTCGAAAAATATAGACTATAAAGGGGAACCATCTTCAAGTTTAAGCTAAGGGTTTATAATGGACTTTCGACTGTGTAACCTTGGGTATTGAAATATTACAGTGAGCACCATGAGGACACACGACGGAAATCACAAGTTACTGATATTCATTTATTAATTGTGTATTTAAGTTAAATACTAGTATTAATTGTAATGTTATGCATTTGCTGTTACGTCATTGTTTTGATATATACGTAGTCATAACTAAGTTTAATGTTCGTTTTGAGTACTACAACGAGTTGTGTAATTGATAAGAATTTTGCGATTTCATGACGAGGTGAAATCAACTGAAGTTCTATTGGCCTGTCATATCTTAACCATTTTATGACGCACATTCACTCCGACACAACCTGTCAATTACAAGTATTCAATCGCCGGACAGTCGATTTATTTATATGATGTTTTACCATTTTTTTCTTAATCGAAAATTTACTTTAAAAGAAACCTCCAAGCCAGCTTGGCATCTGTCATGTACAATGAAATGAAATCTCGAACCCTCGCCAATTTTGGAATGCGTAGTATTGTAACATCAAACATATTGTAGTAGCATAGCAATATATATATATACATTATTGCAAATTTCCAATTACCACTTTACCTGCACATGTGTCTGGAAATAACGTATGCGCCAATGTTCCAAGATCCTCCCAACTTCGAAACTGTAGCTGAGTCACAGAGGACGACGTAAATGTTTTTTCTACCTTTTTGGTTATAGACTTATTTTGAACAAGTAAATATACGCTCTTATCACGAATTCGTTGATTATGGCCTGCTATGATATACGATAGCAGCGATTTCGACTCTGCACCATCCTGTATATAAATAATTGTTGAATTTCTGTCGTCCCATGTAAGATTAAAGAATTGAAGAATAGCAGTTGAAACGTTCCACGCCTCTGTCACATATGCAGCAGTCATAAATCTGTCGGCGGGATTTATTGAATTACTATTCTGGGTGTTCAACACTCGCTGTGTAACAGTTAACTTGGTTTGTCGTCCATACTGTTGCTTATCATTTGTTCTTGGATTTCCAGTATTCGACAACCAGGCCGAAAACCCCAATGTTATTATCAGTTCTTTATGAGGTGTATATTGAAACTTTTTTGTTAGCTTATATACATAGAATGGAATGTCTCCATCGAACGAATCGTAGTAGACAAATGCAACATTGTTTCTGTTTAAGCCACATGCTGCAATATAGAAATATATACGACGATATACTAAGTTTAATTTAAATTCATTTATTTTACTTCGATACTTTGGTAGAACAAGAACTAAGCATAAACATTAATTATAAAGTATCTTGCTCAAGAACACTGCACATAGCCGTGTGATGCCATCCAGACCATGCACTTTACACATATATTAGGAAGTTGAGGGGAATTAAGTAAAAGTAATGTTTAATGAAATGATCCATTCATATAACCAAACCAGGAAATAAAAAGAAAATACTCGTTTTATATATGATTACTATCCGTCCTATATGTCACGTCTCTATGGCGGCTATCGTACCGAAGAGAGGCATATCGATCACTCAAATGTCAAATATTATACAAAGTTTCTTTTGAAATGTTTCGATAACTTTGTGTAACGATCAGCAACATTTGATTTTGGGTCTATTTCGAACGTAAACAGAAATAACCGAGTGTTCATCCTGTTGAACCCCATTCATTGACGACATTTAAGCAATTGGAAAAACACTCGGCCTTTTCCGCCTACATACAAAATAACGTAGGACGAAATGGCCGAGCGATGTTCCAATTGGTCATGAAGGGTGTCCCGTCAAGTCGATTATTAGTTCGGCATTTCACGTATAAAAGTCGAGTTATACGAACAACAACGGGCACTAAATGAATTAATTACTTTTTATCATTAATATTCACTGGCAAAATATGAAAAAATATCGAATATATGTTACCCACTCTTAGACTGTAAGTCAGTGATAAATAGATATAAGTTAATAGCTTATATATGCACTTAATTACATACCACAAGTCACTTCGTCTTCACCCTCGGGGCATTGTTTTTGGTCGTCACAAAGTAATTCAACTGGTATACAATAGCTTCCAGGGCATTTAATAAAGTTATGTGGACATTCAACCATTTCTGAAATAAAACTGATATTTTATGTACGCTTTGAAATTAAACTTTGAGATATCACTTTATGTGGCGCAAGTAATATCCTGCAATGTAACACCAGCAAATGGTGAAAATATAATCAAGTTAATTTAAAAGTAAAATAACATCTCGTAGTAGAAACGAAACAAGCAGCAGTTCAACAGAAAACGCATATTCACTATATGAGGACAAAAGGTTGGTAGATGACAAGTAGGTATGTCACCCGGCTTGATTAGCTAGGTCCTTCATGCAAGTATATGTCAGTTCGTACGTATCAAGTATATCATTTTAACTGTTACAAAACCAAATAATATTTTCTAGGAACTATCACTACATCAAAAAATTTGTGTAAGCTATTTTGTCTTCGTCGGTGGAACATCCGTCCGTTAAATTTTACTTATTTTAACTATGTTTTTGATTGCAACTTCACAAAATTGTTTTTAAACAGTAGTTACTTATATAACCATTAAAATAATGCAGTCAGCATCCACACACTTCGCTGAATCTTGATCGACGATAAACAGTTAGTATCTATAGTATATTTGGCAATTTGTTTAACTTGCTAAATCAAATATTTAATATCAAGAGCTTTACATGTAACCGTATTATGTAGTATATGCCAATTCAAACATAAGAATATTTTAAATTAAACATAACACCATAGTTATATGAAGATGATATTGCACAATACTTTCTAAGTGGTTATTGACTAGTCCCAGATCACCATTCACTAGCTGCACTTCTTGCCACGATGTCTTATGTTCTATATAAGGCATTAACAAACGTCGTGGACCTTTTGTTTAAATGGTATCAAATTCAGAGGAAATATAATACATGGTACGCTGTTGTTTAAATACAACAACACACACAATAATTTCCAGATGTGTCTATGCACTAAAGAAAAGCAAAAAGGATATTAATCAAATATTATTTGGAAATATGAAACAATTTGACTGCATAATTCATGAGGAGGCATTTTATTTTAAATATTACATCGTTATATTTCTGTAGGGTCTCTCATGAGTGCATCTAAACCGCCTGAATCAGGGAAAGCATGGGTTCTTAAACACACCATGGTAAAGTTGTGAATTGTAGGACGGACAGGGAATTCAATACTGTCACATCAGGGTAAAACATACAAGAATCGGGAAATTGCAGCTGCTGGGATAGACTATTTTTTAAAGCCGCAATAATTAATAACAATGTGCCAGGTGTTGGACGAATGAAAACGTTAGTAAAATATTCCTTCAAAAGATACTCTAAAGTAAAACAAAGTTGAATAATTACCACAATTCTGTAAGTAGTCTTTTGGTTGACATTTCTCGTTGTGATTACGGCCTCCCACTTGATATAAGCATCGAAATATATCCATGTTAAAATTCTCCAGTGTCTTGTTACACTCGTTTGTAATTTCAGTTGTCCGATAGTCTAAATTATTAGGAATGATATTCAGAATTACCGCAAAAACAAGTCATTGAAATGTACATTATATACTATATATTATACTACTTATAACATGGTAAAAGTAATCACGTAACAAAAGGCAACTATGGTAATATAATTAAAGATTAAATGTTTCGTTGAATGCTTAAAAAATACATGGTCATCATTGTTTACCAATATATAAAGTTTATTTTACCATGTTCACATTGTAAAGGCTGAACGACTATCCGCATACTAGCGTCATCATCAATTGGAAATGAGAATGAAAAGAAAGATGGCTGTTCTCCAAAATCAATCAACGTCATATTTGGAGAGACGATCTGCGATTGCTGAGATGAAACGTCACATAAAATGTTGTAAATCGATCTGAAATAAATGATATATTTTATAGTATAAAACACTCACTGCTTCCAATTTTATTTTGTAAGTGTAGTGGAAATAATAATGTTAGTTCAAGGGTAAGCCAACTGTAATGTTAAAGCAAACGGGTATATAGAGGACAAGAGTTCAGTTTATACTAACAGCCTTGCCACTTTTGGTGATAGTTTACACCATACCAATATACATGATGTCGTATTTGTAGGAGCATAGGCTAACTGAATACGTTAATTTAACCTTATTAGTTACAACGGGGAAGAGTGAGGTTGGGTGCACATGTTTTCAGAATTGGACTGCCCGTGGATTCTTTTGCTACTGACTGTTCAAAGTCGGTGGTAATATCGCCTTTTCTTTATGCATGTATTGTGCTATAATACTTGTTCTGTATATTGATTATATTCATACTGCTATAAGGGTTTTGTCAAATGCTGGTTATATATTGTCTTACCTTCTACATTTTCAAATGTGACCTTAACATTGTTCAATAATATTGGCGGTACAAACCTCAATATTGTGTTCTTATTGGTCTGAACATTAATGTTCAATTTATATAACCACAACCCTATATTTAGAATATCTTAACACTCACAGCGGAAATACGAAGGAATGGTAAGACTTCTGATTTTATTCAAATATGATATTGGCCTTGACAGTACAAACTTGGTCTTTAAGCTCGTCATACCTTCGCATTATCTGAACATTTATATTAATAAAATTATCACCATATACGAATTTCAAGGAATAACAGAAACACAACTCTTGAATTAACTAGTTTCAAATACAAGATACAAACGTTGTTCCATTTGTACGACGAATCCCGCCCATGACACAATCACAAGCCATCCTACTGACACTGAGATCAAGGTTTTCTATATATTTGGCAACTTCTAAACTATCGGGCCTACACGTCCTGTAAACCTGTAAAATAAAAATATAGTGAACACATGTAAATTTTAGGATTCATTAAAATAATAAGGTCGGTACATACATACTTACATACATACATACATACATACATACATACATACATACATACATACATACATACATACATACATACATACATACATACATACATACATACATACATACATACATACATACATACTTACATACATACATACATACATACATACATGCATACATACATACATACTTACATACATACATGTACATACATACATACATGCATACATACATACATACTTACATACATACATACATACATACATACATGCATACATGCATACATGCATGCATGTATGCATACATACATACATACATACATACATACATACATACATACATACATACATACATACATACATACATACATACATACATACATGCATGCATGCATGCATGCATGCATGCATGCATGCATACATACATACATACATACATACATACATACATACATACATACATACATACATACATACATACATACATACATACATACATACATACATACATACATACATACATACATACATACATACATACATACATACATACATAAGGTATATTCCAAAGTAGTTATATGGTTAGACCCATGTGTTAAGCTCTTATAATACATACATCTAATAGGGTTATTTTATCATATCAATAGATATTGACCTTGTATATTTTATTTTTAAATATTGGTTTTGGTAACGTACGCTGATCTTCAGATGTTCATGTAGTATCATTATTGTCTACTTTTGACGTGAATATAGTCCAACTGAAAGTAACAATGATATATGTACTAGCAATGAATGAAACTCTAACAACTATAGTTTCATTACCGTCTGTTCGCAAGTATAATCCTTGTTATTAATTAGTTCCTTTACAAATGTTAAATTGGTGTAGTACAGCTCTACAAAACGGAATTTCCTGCCATTGTAAACGTAATCTTGCTCTAGTAATTCTACTCCCTGCACAGCTAATGTTATTTTGCTTTCATTCGTCATCTTGCTGAAGTTGCATTCAACCATCTGTCCACCTGTTAATTTAAAAACACAATATTATTAAAATATAATGTTGCTACCGATTATATAGTTTGTTATCAATAAAAATAGTGTCACTACATGTTTTTATAATATATAACGATACTATTGGTAAACTATACAACGAACTTGATAAATTAATAATGATACTATTGATAAAATGTAATATTGAAATTGATGAAAACGTGTCGCTACTAATAAATTGTAATGTTGCCATTGATAGATATGGTGTTGCTTTCGATCAAAAATAATGTTGCTATTCATAAAATATCATGTTACTTATCTATAAAATATGAAATTACTATCTATAAAATATATAGTGTCGATAAAATATAGTCTTTATTTTGAAATATAATGTAACTATCGATAAAGCATAACGTAATTATACGAAAAATATGGTGTTTCTTGGTACAAGTAAACTATACTGACTGTCGCTATTTATTAAATTTAATGTTATAGTCTATATAATATGGAGTTGCTATCGATTAATATAGTGCTACCACCTAAAAAATGTCCAGTTTTCTATCGATGAAATATTATTTTCGAAAAATATTAAATTATCTCCATGTGTTCCAACATCAATACAAACCGACACAGGAAGTAACGTTTTTCGATATATTGTATTTCTACTTTATTGTACAAGTTCTCACTTTTAAGCCTTAACCTAAACTTAGACTAAGATCTCTATTACACAATATTTCGTTTAAACTCTAATGATAACAATTAAACACATATACACGTTTCAGAACAAAGTTCAGATAAGACCCATCTTCGAATCTAACCCCTTAAAAGCTCCAAACTCGACTTGCTTAGACTGTCCGATTCCAAATGAACCTACATCCCAACACTTGTTACTACCAGTTTTTACCAGCCAGTCCATCCGCTCTGCTAACTGGCATAAGAGATTGACAACTAATTAATAAGTTCACATTTACTATTTTAAGCCTGGTCACACGATATTCTTGACAGGCCATCACTCATCAGATGCTTGACTCTTACATCTGCAGTTATATAGGTACATAAAAGTCATTATTATATTTCTAATTTACATCTGAAGCTTTTTTTCATTGATCCAATATTAAGCTATTTAACTAATTTTATAGAATAATTCATGAATGACTTCAAAACACATGATTTCTCGTAGCCAAAATTATAAACGTTTTTTTTTTTTGAAAAAAGAATTCTAAGCCTATCAGATCATTGAATATTCTTTTAAATGATGAGATGACACTGTATGTAATATGCCTACTATATATCACATTCAGTGACACCACTGATTTTGTTTTCTGTTAGATAGCTGTACATGACTGCATGAAGCAACTACTTATTTTATTTTTACTTTTCAAGATCTAATTATGTTACCTAGGTTATAAAGTCCGTAAGCATTGTTATTTTCGTCTTCCCAAATTTGCGAACAAGAATGGTAAAATGTTTGATCGCAAAACATCTCATCACTGCCATCGACACAATCTTTCACATTGTTACAGACGAAATTCTTTGGAATACAAGTACGGTTGTCACATCGGAAAAGGTGAGTGCCATGACAGAATGCTAAAAAAAGAACAACATATACAAGCCCGTAAAGTTTTGTGATTTCTTTTTTTAAACTGTTGCATATGGTTTTCCTGACTTTTGCTGTTAACTTACCTGTAGTGTAATTGATTTTAGGGACGTATACTAAATTCTTGATGAATGATACGGTCATCTTAAACTGATTAAATATTAGATTATTACGGTATTCACCGTCATTTTATAATAATTATTGTAAAAAAAGCAAATCAAATTAGGGACGTCATCAAACCTTAATTCAGATTTGTTGAAATTGCTTCGTAATAAAGTCAATATAACTAAGGATAAGTAGAAAGTGTTTAATAAGTTGTCCACATAGTTACAAGTCAAATGCATGAGTACATGATAAATTGACAGATTAAAACAAACTGAGTTCCAGTTACAAATATTTAACAGTCAGTGACTTATGATAAACATACCGAGTTCCATTTACAAATACTGAACAGCCAGTGACTAACGATGAGGTCAGTATCCTTATATAAGGACCTGATCAATGTTTTATCACTGAATATGTCTAAACAGTTGCCCAATGTGCCCAGTATGTCAAGACAGCCGCCCAAATTGTGTGCCAAGACAGTTGTCCAAAATGTGTGCCAAGACAGTTGCAAAAATATATACGAAGCTCCAAACAGTTGCCCAATATGTCCAGACAGTTGCCCAGTTAGTCCAGACAGTTGCTCAGTTAGTCCAGACAGTTACAAAAGTGTATACGAAGCTCCATTCGGTCGAGATAAATATTTCATATATCAGGTCTATAAATTTGGATATTGATCGGCATCATCAGACAGTAAGTCTTATATTATTGACCTCTAAATTCTTGCAGTATTGCAAAACATAGAAAACGTGCCATTTAAAACCATTATCTAAATGTAAATAACGTCGATGTTAACAACTTAATGGAATAATTGTTTGAGATCATAATTGTCCTATACTGGGTATTTCCGATTCCTGGCTGTCGTGCGTTTGCTTTGCACAATATCACTTTCCTCAATTGAATAACATTTTCTATGGATGGCGCATGATCGGTATACAACAAACAAGATAATAAACACACATTACCACACTGCGTTTCATCACTTCCGTCCGTGCAGTCCTTAATGCCATCACAGTATAAACGCTCAGGGACACACTGGTAGTTGTCACATTTATATTCGTCTGAGAAACATTTCAATCCGGATTGCAGATCTACATGACATTGTATAACGTTTAGTCACATAGTTACATTCAGCCGAAAAAGAAGCATTATTCGCATTGTTATGAGTATTTGTCCCAATCATCGGGTCAACCCATTTGTATCTTAATGGTATTAAGCTTGTTATCAAATATTTCGTGAAAAGACGTGTTGAGATTTCAAGGCCTTTAAAATCAGCGAAAGGAGGAACTTTGCCCTGATTATTTCTGTGAATCGAGTCAGTTCTTTTGTTTTTTCAATGGTTTCAATTTGTAATTCAAATAAATGTAAACATCTTCAAAACGGATACATTTCAAAAGGAAGTAATAGTATCCATCAATTCTATGTTAACTTAACCAAACTAGAATATTGCATATTCCATTAATGATCAAATAGTACAACTGAATATAGAATATTGCAATATATATATTTATATAGACATAACACACATTTTATGCATGGAATTAATACAGAATCTCTATTTCTGTTATAAAAAATGCATTTTCTTTATTTTATAATCATTTTGAGTTTTGTAGGACATTATTTATCTATGTAAAACCATTCAGGACTGTGGATGTAGTTAAACAGCACAAAATAACTTCCTTTTCTTTAGTTTAGGTCCCATGTATGACAACTATATAGCAATATCATTTATTGTAGAAATAACATCGACAGTGATTTACGCAGTCTGTGTCATTTAAACTTATTAATATACTGAACAGAATATCTAACCTGCCATCTGACATTTTATGCATTTTCTCTAAAAGTGTCAAAGCAATTTCCTAGAAATTTGGACTTGAATAAGAAAGAACATAAAGGAAAACAATGACCAAGTCTGTATTATCACATTAGACAGTAATTATCGTATACAAACTTTAATAACATTACTCAATTTTGACGAAAATATATTCAAAAGTGGCGAGTCAGCTGTTGTGTTCAGTATATTAATTGCGACAAACATAAACAGGATTAACCACAGTATTCGTCCTCGCCATTCTCACAATCCTTGTTGAAATCACATACTTGGTTGATGTGGAGGCATCTTCCTTCGGCACAGTGAAAACTTTCTTCTGTACAGCCTTTCTTATCTAGTAATGTAAATATGGTTCTCTAGTTTGTCAAACATTTTGACATCACAATCATGTAGTCAAGACTAAATGTCCAATTGTTTTACACAGCAATAAACAATAGCACATTGATACAGTACCTCGTCAATATTTCATACCTCTCTACATCTATTCTTACAAAGCAACTGGCCATGGCACATTGGTAAACTACCTAGTTTATAGTCTATACCTCTCTATATCCATTCTTACAAAGCAACTGACCATGTCACACTAATAAAATAACTAGCAAAAATCAAATACCTTTCTTTAAACAACTTACCATGAGGTACCCCGTAAAGACTTCATTAAACCTCTCTTTACCCATTCTTTTAAAGCAACTTGCCATGGCACACTGGTAAAATGGAGTACCCAGTCTACGCTTAATATCTTTCTTTCTTGCCGGGCCCGCTTGGCTCAGACGTTTACGCGTCTGACTAACAATCCAGTGGTCCTGAGTTCGGATCCCCGCCCAGCAACAGTCTCCGTGATGATTGATATACGACAGTGTGTCTCATTATCATTCGCCTCTCAGCGCCGATTCAAGTGGGAAAGTTATCAGTTACTTGTGAATATTGAGCGTGATCGAGTACTTGTGGATCCCAGGAAACAGTGGTTAGGTTAACTGATTGTCTGTTAGCCCTCGATGACATAAAATGACCCTAAATATTAAATCAACCATATCATTATAGATCGATTATTACAAAGCAACGCACAATTGCACACTTATGAAGTGTTAAAACAGGCCTTTATATTTTTCTAGACCCAATCTTTCGAAACAATTATCCCTAGTACATTGATAAAGTACATTCTAACAAAGTAATTTAAGTAAGTATTGACTTTGTCACACTGATTAGAAGTCATACAGTAATCTACAGCAAATTCATTAGCCTACTAAGTTCTACAAGTAACTATGGCATACCATTTATATTTATTTTCCTATTAAGTACTTTATTGAACTGCATCAGTCTGTTTAACTTATTACTCATGACAAATAACTGTTTTGATAACATAAACTTTGGTAGTTATTTCAATACTTAACATTTATTCGCGATTTGCATTGATTTGTAGGTAGTTTTATATATTTCAGTCATCTTACAAAAATTAAATATTGTTACCTTGACATTCAGTTTCGTCCGATCCGTCGATGCACTCGGCTAAACCGTCACATAAGACAAGTACAGATATCCACTCTCCACTTTTACATTGGTGAAATAGTGCAGGCTCCAATTGCACTGCTGGCTTATGTGTGTTCGATCCTGTCTTATTTGTCAGAGCGATTGCTATAGTATCAAATAAACTAATACGTGTGCATAATTAATAAGGCATGGCAATCTAGCATGACTTACCCATATGAAATAGTTTGACTCATCGCTATTTATAGCAATGTTCACCATTATAATGATGATAATAATTATTCACATATATGGACAATTTGTTTGTATTTGGGGATATACTGTTTGAAAGCTAATGATTTGAACAGAAAATTATGACTCGAGGCGACAGATTTGAATTAAAAAAAACTTAACACTCCAAGGCCTAAATCAGAACTCAAGTTCTAAACAGCTTAAGGCCTAAATCAGAATTCAAGTTCTAAACAGCTTAAGGCCAAAATCAGAACTCAAGTTCTAAACAGCTTAAGACCTTAATCAGAACTCAAGTTCTAAACAGCTTAAGGCCAAAATCAGAACTCAAATTCTAAAAAGCTTAAGGCTTAAATCAGAACTAAATCTCTGAACATCCCAAGGCTTAAATCAAAACCGAAATATAATAAGCAGCATGGGACTCAGATTCAATATTTAATTTTTTTAATTAACATTAATATCTTATAACAAGAAATTGTTTGTTTATTTTTTGTAAAAACAACATATACTGCCAATTAATTTATTCTAAAACCACATATTTGACTTTAAACAACATATTTTTACTATCTTTACATATGAAAACTTAGAGTTTGAGTCAGATTTTAAGTTCAAAAGTTTGATGAATTTAGGCTCAGCTAAACTAAAACACGTATCATGTATTTAAACGAAAGCTATAAAAACGCATAACCATGTACGTTTTAATTTATAAAATCAAGTTATAAGTTGGTCAAAGGTTTGTGAATGGAGTGTTGACTGCTCACTTCAAATGCTGCGGGCTCGATCACAGACTCGACTCAATTTTTTTTTTTTAAAAAACAACACATGCAGATTATGCTTGGAAATGTACTCACGAAATGTTTCATGTAAGTTCATAGTTATAAATGCCGAGTTTACTTAGAAATCGAGCTAAAATATTATATTATAAACTAAAAAACGGTCCCGTATTTTATTTACAATCAACATAATTATTTCTGGACAAAATTTCAATATATACTGAACCAAACATCTCTACATCATAATCAACACAAGAATCAAAAATCTTTTTCCATCTACGATCTGTCTCATAAGACAGTTACGTTAACCAATAATCCCGTGGAATTTCATCATCAAAAATATACTTTAGAGATCAACCGAGTTTATTAGGAACTTTAGTATAATTTGCTACTCGTTTCTCAACCATTTTAAGAACAGTGGTCAACCAATGACTATATTAAAAAGACTTTAACTCTGGAATCCCGTGTTTCAGCAGATACATGTATAAACCATTGTGTAGGTATGGAACAAAGCTATTTATGAGTATGAATATCGATGTAAATTTCACATCGATTTTGCACGACTTATAAGTACACAATACATTTTGAATATCCCTCTTTTATGAAGCTAAGATAACTTTCATGCAATGTTCAATTGTTCAGCAGCATTTATACTTTATTAATAATATCATTGAATACCGACTATACAGCTTTCCTAAACTAGGAAGACATGTTATTAATGAAGTCTTTCACTTAAACATATATTAAACGACAAAATATATTGCGTATTGTTTTACTAAAATACAATCCCATTCATGGAACTGACAATGTTACCTTTTATGTGTGATCTGGTTGATTCACATATTGTAAAGGCCGCACCACCTCGACCAGTTTCGTCACAGTTTTCAGATTCCCATGTGTTTACATCAGGCCACATATAAAAGGCCATACGTGTACATTTTTTTATGGCGATATCTTTGGGCTCATTTGAGTTCCTTTGTTAGGTGAAGAAAAAATGACAGATGCTAAAAATATGTTTACAAATATACGACGTAAATAATAAATGAATTTACATAACAAGTGTATAAATGAATAATGAATCATGCCATTAGTAGAATGAATGCAAGAAGAAATGAATGAATAAACGTTTTGGATGTAAAAAGTGTTAATGATTAAAAATATATTCGAATGTATTACATATATGTCTAATGCATTGTTTTTCTTGCATATGAACGTGTAAACAGGTACATTTGTATATCTATATTAGACAGACACACATGCATGGGTTTGAAAGTCGAATCAAAATAGATGTATTAATATTATATGATTAAGTATAACTGTAATTTTAAAATTTACTACCATATATGAGGTTTTTAATGGTCGCAAATATTTTCGAAAGGCGAAAGTGGAGTCGTAAAAACAAGTTTGCGATCATGTACGGTCGCATTTTCAAAATAACGGTATACTTAACCCTATTCTAACGAACGTACGTTTTATCTTTAAAATACGCTCGCTGAACCAAGTTACTCAAGCGAATGACGCATATCTTAGCAAATGATGCGCTATAATGTAGTTTCTCGTAAAAATCAATTTAAACCGCCAAACCTTTCCATATATTTAAAACACCTTTACATTTTTAACCTTTTTACAAATAGATAGTAATTTAAATAAAAAAACGTGATGATTTTACCAACAGTAAATTCAGTTTTAAATACCCGCAAATCTAAGAGCATCAACCAATAATATCACAGGACATTTCTGAGGGGTGTTAGACTATGTATTTATAAAACAACGTTAAAGAGATGTCTATATATGTATACTATATATGTAAAACCGCCTTTTATTGAATATAATAAAACAATATTTGAAACTGCTTACAGACAAGCAATAATAAGACTGAATGCTCAAGTTAATGTATCTTACAGCTCTTCCCGGTTAAATTATAGGTGGGGCATCTAAATCAACGAATCCAACTACAAATACACACTGATGTTAACTGGAAAAAAGTTTCTTGAAATAAAACTAATATGTAAATATGGACACGTATCCATCAGAAAAACTAAGGTGAGTTTCGGTTAATATTAATGTGATGCGAACGAGTTCATGAATACATGCAAAAGTTTTTACAACTCAGACAAATCACGCTTGAAATATTTCTGGATATAACCAGTTCTAAGCATATGCGGATAAAGTGTCTTTGTCAAGGACACAATACGTTGCCAAGGCAAACGATTAAACCCTATATCCACTGATCATCTGTCCGATGACGTATACCTGTTAAATTACGAGTCGCACTTCAGAAACTTTGCCTGTACAACATTTCTGAATTCATTGGTTGTTCCCAACACAATCAAGTTTCATATTACCCATAACTGATCTTACGGATTCGAGACGACGTACCTTATTGTGTTTTTTAAATTGGATTAATCATCAGCGTTAATCATTATACATGGCATTCAGTTTTATTCATAAAGTGATAACAAGAAAGGCGATATATAACAGTAACAATAAGTGTATAGTATGCCTAATTCACATTTGGCCTACACTGGGTCTACGGGTAACCTGCCCGTATCCCACTTTCCGTGCGGCCTCCGTGTGGAGGCAGGAGGCGGCCGTGAGATTTTTGAACGGATTCACGCGCGCCGCGGCCTCTACGATTTTGTTTATACAAATTTGAAAAAATCGTAAGTTCGTGGCCCGTAAACATGTCGTTGATGGCATTGAGCAATCCCCATGTCGTTGATGGCAATGAGACCGGGCGCTGATCGTGCAAAAAAACGCAAGATTTTAGGTGGCCATTGGGGCAAAAACAATCGTACGGAGATTGCAGGCTCTTGTGACAATCGAACGGCTATCGCAACTGTACTGAAAGTGCACAATTCCCGTACAATCTCTGCGCAACCTCTGTACGGCATTGCTCAGGCCTGCCCCGGGGGCCCGTACGAGAAATCGCACGATGCTCGTACACAATGTGAACACATACGCCGTAGCCACCTACGATGCCTAAAAAAAGTACGAAAAATCGTATATCCATTTATCGCACGGCGCCCATGGCAAATGTGAATCAGGCATTAAATATCTGCATCATTTTACGTAAGAACAACAGGCACGAAATCATCATATATCCGTTGTACATGTACGTGATTTTATATCGCGAGATATGTCAGGTACTTAAAACAAGTTGTTTGTCCTGTTATTAACCTATCATCACCGTATTTCCACAAATCTTACCAAGCCTTGAACGAATATGCACTGCTATCAACCCATTGTTCATGCACCACGCCTCCCTCGTCAACTTGGCGAAAAAGCCCTGAAAATAAAACATTAATTTAACAGTTTTTAATTCATCTTAAAGTGCGTTGACATTGTCCTATACAAAAGATCTATCCCTTTTAAATACATCGGTGATTTTTACAGAAGTATCAGTTCAATCATAATGATTTTAATCACGTAAATTGGCTTGATAGTTGCATTGGTAGCGCCAAACAATTAATTTTTCTATGAACTTCGCCAATGTGACTGTCACGCCACCAATGGTATCTGCATATCAAGTCATATAAGAATTTATTATAATTAGTATTACATAAAAATTGTATTAAACCTTTGTCGTCTCTCAAGTTTTGTAAACTTGTTTATGTTTTCTTTAGTAAATACAGAGTGATATTTCCTTGGCCTTTTTTTTATCTTATCTTATATAATTTGAACATCAACCGCATTTTACACATATTGTCATAAGTCGAAAAGATACCTGTTAGCCACTTAACATAGCTTATAGTATGTCCCTTACAGAAAAATAGAAATTAGATTTAAAGGTCTGCATACATACTGTTTAATTGCTCATCATATATATATGTGTATATGTACATATAAACGGTATTGTCCTGCTGCTTTTGCATCTACAAAGTTATTGAGAAAATATATGTACACACCTCAATACCGTTCAGTTGAGCTCCTTTTCCCCCGTAGTAACATTATAATTTCCTATATCATTTGGTTTGAAATATTTTCAAAACGGTTCATAGTGGTTGTGGTATCTTGCCGCAGATCAGTAGAGCAATGGCATAACATGCAATACGGTATCACTGGTGATGAAAATTGACTTTATAGGATTTTAACAGATGTATGTATTAATGAGCATTTGAGGACTTCTTTTAAAAACAATGTAGTCAGCCTACGTGGTATGGTGCATTTTTATATGGAGATATTTACCTACAGCATCAGCTGTTTCTTTCCTCTATGAATTTACCTAACTATTTTTTGTTTTACACAATATGCATGTGTATCAACCGCAATATATATTACGAAGCTAGTCCTGCGGGACTAAATTCTTTTACACCGTTTCGTTTTATGATGTGATGACGGCGGATGAGCAATGTTGGCTGCAACTGTATACCAAGTTTAAGCTCCCGAGTACGAATAGTTGGTAATACACGTTCTTAGGCAGTATACGAATGCATTGTGCGTAGGATGTGTATTTCATCCATTGATTATGTTCATACTGTTGAGATAACGGTTTCCTTTGAATGCTGTATATTCTTGTATTTGTTACTTCATTAGACATATATTATCTTTCAAATTCGCTGAAATACTCAGGCAAGTGTTTAAACAATAATAAAGAATTCAACGTGAACGTTTGGTCTAAGCTGCGTTCTCAGCATCGCTTGAGCTTTAACCACCAAGGTTGGAGTTTATTGCAAATACCTTATGTAACAACGTGTTGCAAGTGTCTTGCATTGTAGTTGGACGGTTGTTCTACTTCCATATATTCTTAGGTCTTCCTCGATCAAATAATACGGATGCAATACATGGACTATAATACTTTATTAAAAATGAATTTAAGCTCTATTAAATACCAACAACGAAACAATAACAAATATTATATTATAGTATTAATTCTAGACTGTTGCAGATGTAATAGTTGCTAACCTATGTGGGCGTAAAACAAAGGATCCTTCCGCACATGTTTAAACATCAACGGACTGAAGTGGCGTTGTATCAGAAAGAAAGTCATATTTTGTAGTGCAAGGCTCAACAACTGCATCTCGGCACGTGTATTGATGGTCGCCAGTCTGTTATCTTGTGACAAGCAATTTTTATTGGCATCTTTCCAACTAAGTTGCTTGTCCCACCAGTGAATGTTATAACATGTGTTAACAGCAGACGAACAAACTGTAATGTAATTGAAAATATGTTAGTTTCAAACTGTTCCTTCACAGGATCACAAGGTGCAAAAAAAAAAATGCCTGTCTGCAATGTGTTATAGCATTAAACATGTTACCTCTGATTAGTTAATGTTTTTAACAACGAATTAAAACAAATCTAATGATATTGAACAGACGAAAATATCAATATTTTCATTTAGCATTTAGTTATGAACGTTATTTATTCATATGATGCAGACGGGAGGTAACTGAAGTCAAAACAACGGTATTTCTTATTTATTAATTATTTTCGATGCAACTTCACAATGTATGATACCTTAACGCGTATGGGAATAATTATTTGTAAACAACCAGACTTAAATCTACCAACCAAATTACGACGAGAGCGCCTAGCTATAATGCAAACCATGGACACTAGACTACAGCATCCATTACTCAGAACAACAGTGTTTCCGATTTTAAAAAAATAATTTTAGATGTATGTTCATAATATCTTTAAAACAAGTTGCAGGTAACACTTCAACATTAATGTTTGCATATGATTATACGTTCATATGCTCACAGTTAGTGCGTACACGGAAAAAAGGGTTATCTATCAGTCATCGTCTGCGCTATTGTATTAGAATTAGTATTTACCTTTATAGATGCTGACTGGTCTGCCGTCAAAGTAGTCCTTTATTATTAAAGCCACTGCAATATAAAACATACACTTATATATATGACTTTAACACAAAAGTACATAAAACTTAAGTTATATTTTGGTTTAGAAGATAAGCAATACAAATACAAACTGAATCTTGGTACATTTACTTTTTGAGTGACGAGCGTGTATATCAAATTTGATCACATAATGTATGGTGCAGGGGTATTATACACCTATGAAATATTTTTGATATTAACCTAGTGTAATATCACTTCCGATTCATAGCTTTCCGACTTGCCCGAATATATAAATGACGTCGATTCGTCTTTGTAAAATGGCGTTATTTTGAGATCTTACGTCATATGGCGACTGACGGGAACTAATATGCCCGATTTTTTCTCGTTCCTCATAGGGGTGATCTGTCAATAGATAGTAAACCTATTTTTTTCTGAGTTGTGTGATAAAATGAATCTTACATTCGTGCTCATTTATCATTGAATTTATTAAGCTCGTTGGAAAATGATATGACGTTCGGCAGATCTCGCATAATATATTTTTGCCAACTCGTTTAATAAATTAAATAATAAATAAGCTCTCATGTAAGATCCTCTATATCCACACAATTACATAAATAGTTATGCACGAGCATAACAAACCGTTCAGTTCTTTAGTAAAATACACAATTACTTCTAGTATTTAAATGGATTCATATAGATTATATATTAAAACATGTTACTATATATTACATATCAAAATATGTTCATTGGGATTATATATAAAAATAATTTCATATACTATATTATAAATTAGAATATATTCATTAAAGTTATGTTATATAATATGATCACGTACTATATTGTATAGCAACTTAGACTCATTGAGATTATACATGTATATTATAATATGTTCTCTTAGAGTTTATATTATAATATGTTCCCTTAAAGTTATATTAAAATATGTTCTCTTAGAGTGTATATCATAATATGTTCTCTTAGAGTATATATTGTAATATGTACTCTTAAAGTGTATATCAAAATATGTTTATTGGGATTATATATAAAAATAATTTCATGTATTATATTATATATTAGAATATATTCATTAAAGTTATATTATAAAATATGATCACGTACTATATTGTATAGCAACATAGGCTCATTGAGATTATACATGTATATTGTAATATGTTCCCTTAGAGTTTTTATTAAAATATGTTCTCTTAGAGTGTATATTATAATATGTTCTTTTAGAGTGTATATTATAATACTATGTTCACATTGACTGTGTCTTAGATATATGAACACTATAAATAGAAATACCCTGGTAGAAGTCAACCATTTCCAATAACATTTCCTTAGCAATAGTTTTATATATCCCGCTAAAACCTTCCAACGGCTCCAGGTCAGATTTCCTGCTATAAAAGAAACGAATCTGCAGGTGTCCGTCAGAAAGCTGTATCTCTGACATCGGTTTGTTGCGGGTGCAATGGTGATCAATGTGCCATCTATAGTTGTGCAACCATTTGGAGAGCTCAAAGTCAGATCCTGAATGAGAAAATGAATGAATACTGCCTGAGTTGAACTTATTTATGTTACTTCGATTGTGGAACAAGTTATAACACCTTGGACAAATCAGACTCAAAGTCGTCTTGGGTAGAACCAACAGTTCTAAGCATATGCGGAAAAAAGTGTCTTGCTCAAGGACACCAAACATATCCTTACAACACGTCGGCACATATTTAAATTATTTTTTGTTTGATGATTATTACGATGACAATACCATAGGTCCTGAAAGATTCATAAAAAAAACTGGTTTAAAGTCACGTCGTAATCATTGAAAACTTAGTGGCGAGACGACCCTGTACGGAATATATTGTTAGACGCTCAATCCAGAGGTCGAAGATTCGATTAAAGGCTAGAATCTATGGTCTCGAAAAATCAAAAATTAATAAAGTTTTGTTTCCAAACACCACCATGAAAGCGACTCACTAAGTCTCCGAGTTTCCGTTACTGGCTGAAATATTTGATATTAAATGAATGAAAAATGGTAGATATGGTCACGCAAGAGAGATTGGTTCGACTCCAGACTGGGTTCGACTCTAAGCTGGAATTGTCTCTCAATATTAACACCAGGTATATGCTCTATACGGGAAACCGATTCGGAAAAGATTTACAAGAGCTCCTAGATTACAAACAGTATTTACTTGTATTACATAATTGAAACAACTTAGGCCGCCATGTCTCGTGTATGTCAATTGAATGAAATATAGATATTTTACAGCTCTGCATTCATTAATATTATTAACATTTAATGTTAATGATGGACAAATCAGTACAATATCGCTACATGTATCAATAGACATACAGTGCATGAAGGTACACATGCGTAAATTTCACATGAATCCCGTGAATATTAAGAATAATTGTCGTTTGCATTCATATTTTAGCTATCATCATATGCTCATGATAGACTCCAAAACAAAAAGTATATATTCAAAATCAAAAACCAATACTTGGTTTCAAACCTGAATCGCATCTGACTTCAAAATCTGTTATATTCAGAACAAGTATGCCGTTGTTGTGTCCAATAATCTTCCAAGTCTGGTATTCATTTTCTAAGTTTGGAATACCACCAAATGAATCGGAGATGATATTCATTAAAGACTGGTGACACACTGTGTTTCGTGCTTTTGACAGTGCAAAACAACTTGGATTTTCTAAAAATAGAAATGAAAATCAATCAATACTGACGTATATAGTCTGGCTGCTTGTTTTTTCTGTCCAAACGACCACTACATGTCAAAAGTTACAATTGTTTCAGCTACACAAATATCGTATCTTATGCTTTAATGTAAGTAGATATTTAAACAATTCAAAAATAGACATTTCAAAATAGTCTGACCAGAAAGTGACATTTATAAATAAATTGACCAGTGGCTTGACATACAAAAGTAAGCTAGACAGCAAGTGACAACTTTGAATATTTACACTTTATGACTACACACATACCTGTATTTGGTATTTTTGATCTATAATATATATAAAAAATATTGTTTTTATATTCAAAACTTATTTTACTGGGGACCTTACATACATATGCAATCTAGCTCGGGAACATATACTTATGCGTAACATGGGTTGCGAGGGCGTTGACATCTATATATAACCTGATCAGGGTTTTATGTCGATTAAGAACAGATTTTGATCAATGTTATGTCCTTGTGAAACTCAAATTAATTCCAAATATCAATTGATGTTGAGTCTAACCATTTTGCAACCATATATTGTGTGCATGTTCAGAAAAATAATACTATATCCATCAATAACCGCACTTATTGCCGAAAAGAGAATTGCAATAGCTTTTGTAACATGAAACATGCATTTAAATCTCTCTTACCTTGTTTTTTCACATATACTTCCATCCAAGATACCACACTGGCCACACGCGAACACGTTAGGACAGTCATATATAGCGTTGATATATTGGTTGATATAACCGGGGTCTTGCCATTTAATAGGTGATCAATGTAGTATATGTGTTCACTTTGAGAGGATTTGTGTACCACACTGTCCCCCTTATAAGCTGACATCGCAATATATTCATAGCAGTCCTGAGAGCCGAAAATAGTAAGTTCACATTTCTTACTTTACTTGAACAAAAATCGTAATACTCGTCATTACTCAAGTTAATGAATAATTATGAATATGCACGCGTCTCACTCGACATAACTCAGCTTTAGTAGTTATACCTAACCAAATAAGTGATCTATTCATCGTTACCCTAGTTAATTATATGCTCTTAAAATACTGTTATTTAAATCGTTTTATTTCCCCTTGTTGGTATTTCACTTTAAACATGCACGTGCCGCATTCATAATCACTACTTACCAGTCTATATGTGTCTCATTCATCGCTTTATTTGCATTTTACCGGGGTTAGAAATTTCTATCTCACCCTAGGGCCGAGACAAAATTCTAGCGCAATGACGTAAGACTCATTTATGACGTAACATATACTATATATGGCGTAAAACATATAATTTAACGTCTTAAAAGAAGCTACCGTTGTAAAAATTATAATCATTGATTAAGTTTAAATAATTATTTAATGTGTTTAGTATGCAAGAAAAAATAATATGTCGTGACTTTCGGTTCAGAGAGAAAAATCCGTCCCTTGGGGTAACTGTTTTCGTGGGAATTTGGAGTTGTCCTTCGGACGGAATTGTCTATCAGAACCAGAAGCCATTCATTACTATACATTAGTGTATAAGACTATCATTCGGCGTTAATATACATATGTATAATTGGATTCATTTGTCATTACTTTATATGAACACGTCTCAGTTATCTTATTAGTTGATTCTATATATAGAGGATATTTGTTTGTTTTTGTGTAAGACCGAGCTATATTTCACCAAGTGATCACCAAAAGTCATATTCTCACGAGTGGCATGCGAGACGAAATATCATTTGATCTTACACCAAAACAAACACATTTTCTATTATTTGATGCATTTACAGTTTTTTTTAATTGTTTATTTTGACCTCAAATCGCAATTAGATATTTTTGGATTAAAAAAAAAAAGTACTTTTTTTTATTATTTTTTTCAAAAAATAAGATCTAAATGCAACAACAATAAAAAAAAATATTCTACTGAAAAAAAACTATAATTTATCATAAAGCATATTAAAATAAAAGTGTATATTTCGTCAAAACTATATATAAGTATACAAACATGTCATAAGTAAACGTGTAGTGTATACAAGTTAATAAGTGTTTATTCATTACTATATACATGGATAAAAAGTCATTAATGTCTCATTAATTATCATATATTACATATTAATAAATAAAATGAAATAATAAACATTTGTCCGATTCGTCAATTTACGTTTAAAATGACGCGTGTCATCTCGCTGTATGCGAGAACCTGTACTTAAAATAACATATGCATCAATAGTCTGCATTCATTTAGTACATACATCTCAAAAAAACATGTATATCATTAATTAGTCATTAATCTTTAGTTGAGAATACATGTTTCTAAAATGGATAAATATATATGTCCTAGACAGACACATTTCTGAAAACACATACAGGATATAAGAAATCACCTGTATGTTATGTGTTTACTCTCAAATAATATATAAATAACAACCTTCCTTTGACACGCAGAACATAACCTAAAAACTAAAACCTTACCAACTCGGTTTTATTGAGTCTACTTATGCAGGGTAATGAAATACGATACCCCATGAGCCCTAGAACGGGTTTAAGCATAATTACTAGCATATTATTGAACAGCACTGGATTAGCTTCATGATTCCAAAACGACAATAGATAAAGAGAACACTGAGTCAAAGTTCGGTGTTACATGTTTCGGCCGCCGAAGAGCACCAACGACAACTATTGTAAAACCCAATAAATAAGTCAATAAGATAAATATCTTTGAAGTGCAGAACGCACAAGTCAATAAGATAAATGTCAATAAGATAAATATATTTGAAGTACAGAACGCACAAGTCAATAAGATAAATATCTTTGAAGTACCGAACGCACAAGTCAGTAAGATAAATGTCAATAAAATAAATATCTTTGAAGTACAGAACGCACACATCAATTAGATAAATATCTTTGAAGTACCGAACGCACAAGTCAGTAAGATAAATGTCAATAAAAAAAATATCTTTGAAGTACAGAACGCACAAATCAATTAGATAAATATCTTTGAAGTACAACGCAACCAAGAGAAGAAAATAGCAAGCTCGTTATTGCCAAGCCAAGAAGCATAGTACTGAAAGAGTGATGAACTAAAATATACCAATGACTGACACATAACTTTTAATGTTTATTATACTTTATTTATAAATTACTTTATATTTACCTGATACACATTAAGCGATATCTTTGAAAACACCAGCCTTATAAAGGTGTCTTTATCAAACCGGATTTCCCATTTCCGTGTCTGTGCGAACGTCCGTATTTCAGTATGATCAGTGGTGATTGTTAATAAACGCTCATCCTCAACAACAATGACAGCGGTGTCGACTTCATCTTCATCAACAACACCGTCTTTTCCTGCTAAAGAAGACACTGATGGAAATACCAAAGTACGAAAATATAATATTTCTAACCATTCTAATATATGTGTCCACACCAGTGAACTAGTATTCTTTATGAAACAGTAAACATTATCTGTCTATGGTTCTTTTGTCAATGATACATTTTGATACGCATTTTCTGTGTTTCATCCAATAGTGATCAATACTCAAGAGTGTGTACAATTCAAACAGTTTTTCTTTGTAATGTCAGGTATCAAAGTCCAACATATATATAAAAAAATAAGTAAAGTTTTAACCTGTAATTCTAGAACCAAACAGTTTTATTCTCATGCAGGCATTTTCCGTTTGGCTAAACGGTTCCGGGTATAATCTAACGAAACGAGCTAGAAATACTTTCAGGAAATTAAACGTTTGTGGTTCCTCATAAGGTCGTGAACTGTCTAAATGAAACGGCTGAAATATATATATTAGAATAAATCTATCCATTGGCGTGTAACACAATAATTTAATACCTGTAATACATAAATATTTATCTAAGGTGACTCGGATTATATTTAACATAAGTAACTACTCACAGTACTTAACATATAGTATACAACACGTGACGTAATACATATTTGGTGGTGGATCCTGTGTAGTTGGCCATCATGTATTCTCCCTTAATTGTGCGACGACCAGAAGACATCTGGGCTTAATGACGACACATTTAAAAAAACGGAGGCGCTGAATACGTTGTCTTCGTCATGTCATACCCATACACATTCTCTTGCTATTCGTGCTTCTTCAAGTCGTCACTGAGTACCAGTGCATCCTTATCGTATTTAAGATTGTGTTTGTAAATTGCAATGATCAATGGACATAGCAAGTTTTCAATTCTCAGTATTGCTTATATGATTATATTTTATAGATGCATTCTCTATAACTTTTTGTTTTGTAAATAATGGAAAGTTTGTTGAATCGCATAGAGGAAGGTCCATTTCGAATGTCCTTGTGCATTATCTTATTTATGAGAAATTCGATCATACACAGATCGACAATTTCCGTATCATTCGTCAATGTTAGCATTACCCGATACTGGTTAATGAGTGATTTAATCGCGAGATGCGATTTAGTACATGGTCAACAAATTGAAAGATATTTACTCTAACGAAACAAGTTATTGAATAGAAAATCCATTATATAAAAATATGATGTTTGAAATAAATGTTCCAATTTTACTGCTAAGATCGAAAAAATATTGGCGATATAAGTGAGGTCTATCTAATATGAAATATAATCTTGAAAGCAAAACATATTGATAAGGATGTGATTATTCTAGTAATCAATTAATTGAATTAATAATATCTGTTTTAAAGTAAGCTTTGTCTGTTTATTGGTATTAATAATACTATGTTTAAGGACGATTGTTATAGTTTTTCATGCGCACCAACTCCGCGCACAAAAGGAAGCGACTTTGTCGAGACAATCCATACAGCTATACTACATTGTACAACTGACCCTATTTCGGATGGCACAATCGTTTACGGATACGCTTTACATTGGTCTCTTATATTGTGTTCAAAATATATAAAATAGGCATACTGGTATAAAACAGTTTTGCAACATCAGTTTATTAAACGATGGCATACTTTAATAGTTTTTTCTTAAATTACGCGGTAAAGTGTATTTCTTATTTTGATTGTCATTAGAGAATGTATCAGAGAGTACTTTGTGAGGTTTTAAGCAGAGTTTATCTACACACTTTATCAAAATATTGACAAAAACGCTACATAATTATTAAAAAATTGAAAAATATTTGACAGTTTGCCGAAATAATTTTGTTTTTAAGAACCTTATACAGTTAAATTCAAGCTTATAATTACCATTTCCATGAAAATGAATATTATATGCATTCAGCTATTTATGTAAAGTTTTAATTGAATACTAGATGTAATTTATCTTCAATATTGTTTTCGCATTGCTTGTTAAATCTACATTATTTTACCAACTTTCAAAAACGGATATGTTTACGAGGAGGTAATATCAAAACAACTGTATGGTAATATGTTTTTTTTATTTCTGATATTGCATGAACACACAGTAATCTTAAATACTGGGAAGTTTCATAAAATTCTATCCATAGGAAAAATGTGACAAAAACTGTAGCATTATCTTTAAGTTTAAGCTGTACCTATCAACTCTAATTATTTACTCTTACTCTAGTTATTCCTATGTTTGAATGATTATGTACATATATTTATGTTATTATTATTGCGTTGTTCATAGATGAGACTGAAATCAAGATTAAACACTATACTGCTTACCGTCAGTTAAATGTTAAGTCAATACGATCTTACAAAATTCTTTAAAGAGTGCCTCTGCAATGAATTATGCTGAGTATTAAGAAACGTATTAGTAGTTTGCATTTTTCCATCAATCTGTACAGATATACGTTGATATCTTATATACGTTAGATATAATTACTAAAACATTTTTGGGGAACACGGGATCATACTGTTATTGGAAAAGTTAAGTGTTTCTTTAATGAAACATGCTTGATGTCTTGCTAATAATACATGTACATGGTAGTTAAAATATGATTTTAATTTAAATATTATAATATTTGATCTTGCCTTCTCATCATAAAGAAATATGGCATCTAATGATGTTCCATAGCGAACAATAAATGATCCACATCCAAAAATAGTTGAAGAAAACGCGCTTTGTCCAGATTGGTAGGTAACAACCAAATTGTTGAATATTGTAATTCCTTCCACCGTATACTCCGATAGCAAATCAACTTTGAAATTACAAAACTAAGCATGAGCAATTTATCAAAGTTGTACCGTATAGTATAGTATAAATATTCTGATATCTGTAAAGGATACAGCAAAAGCCGTATGAGAAATAACAGTTTAAAGGAATATATGTTTCTGATAATATAAGCATACTCAATCTGCATACTGCGGCCGGTTTAACTCATTTTCGTAACTTTATGAACTTCTTTGTGTTAAATTGGAATGGATAAACTGTTTCGAAATTCATTTTGTGTTTAACTAACATATTCTGAAAGTCATTTAAATAATATTCGTTTTAAATAACATTCGTTTGAAATAACCTTATTGAACAGATAAAATATTGTTTTCTTTGCGAGAGTCATAGATTTGCGTACGTAAGTGAAACAGGTCCCAGGGGTGAGGGTCTGAAAAACACTTATATTCGCCTAATATTTATGAATGAACACTAATATTCTACACACTGTGCTGTTATTTGGGATGGAACTCAAGACGGACCTATATTTCACCATGTGTATGTTCAGCTTCGCAGTTAAATATATTTGTAATTTTGTGGACGCAATATTTAATATTCAACACTAAAATATGTTCACGGTTATACCATACGATAACATTAAAAATTGTAAATGACATACCTGTAGATACGGATTGTGGTCACTTACTGCCGGGCACCAACTTTTCCCTGAAAACTTCGCCTCATACGGAGGGTGATTATTCAACCACGACGAAGCGTTTGTTTGAATAGCATATAACGTTTCGTTAGCCATTCCAAAGTCTACATTACTGGAATCTATAAATTAACTACTGTATACTGAATCATTATATTGACATAGCAGTTGAAATTAACCAATCATTGTAATTTTCACTACAAAGGGAAATCATAATAAGAGAGGAGACATTTTCATTTCGACTTCCAGAAATATTTAATTTTTTCTTCAACCATCAGCATTATCCGAAACGAGACACTTGAATCTGACGTGTTTGTTTGATGAAATAAAAATACTCCTGAGTAGAAAACACACATGTACATTAATTTAATAGTTTGTTGAAAATAACTTCGTTGTTTAATATCAAGCAAAATGTCTTTTTTATCACATCCTGAAAACCTAATATTTATTTTAGTACCTTTAATATTCTGCGCACGCGCAATTAGGACGTCGTTGACTCAATGACCCATAGATAATAACGCATGTGCAGTGCAGCGTGTTTGTTTCAAATTTATTTGGGCTTCATTATTACGCAAAATAACTAGTGAAAATCCATCTTAGCTTTCATGTAAATATTAAGACAAGGATGTTTTAAATGCTATATCATTTGCAGCGTGTATATGTTGTCATAACAATGAGTTATTTAGAATAATGTGTTATAGCTGATTAACTCACCATCTCTTTTCCGGTCGGTATATATATCTACGGTAACAATGCGGTAGAAGTATTCAAGCATATTGCCATGTGTTGCCCTGTCCTTTCCCACTAGGGATACATATCGACCTTCAATTGCTCTGTGAAATATACATTTCAAAATTGACATACATTAAAAAAAAATATTGAAAATATTCGGTTTCATCACCGTCAGACTCTATATATATTTCTAATCATAAATATTGTATATAATATTATGTATATGTACACGTCCACCTACGGTGTCCCTGGGGGCCATCGTGGCATATTTATTAAATTTAGTAGTCTCTCTCTCTCTCTCTCTCTCTCTCTCTCTCTCTCTCTCTCTCTCTCATCGTATCCTTATATTTTTTGCCCTCACCATGGAACCACATAAGGACTGCTAACTGAACATGATACTCAAATAGAGTTTCAAGCATTTCTTGTTTGTGTAAGTCGGATAACTTGTGGGGTATAGGTTTTTAGCATATTCTTACTATGTGAATGTGTTTGGGGCGGTTGAATAATGATTTTATACATCTGCAATTATAGGGAGCGAACATGTGCTGATGCATATATTTGGTCGTTTCAGGCGTACTTGACAAAATTTTAGAAAAAAAGAACTAAGTTTACATGTCCGTGGATAATACTTTTATCAGAATGTGACATAATGTAGTTAAAAATGATGATCTTGTACAGGGTTGCCCCACACTTAAAACGCATACATTCGCCACTTAAAACGGCTTTTTTTCATAAATTCAAGCAATTCCTATTATTATCAATATAAACATGTTAACACATGTTACCGTACATATGTTTTGTTATTACTCCTCAAAAACATACCTGTGCTTGAAATTTGGCGAAAAATGTAGATATTCAAGCCTTGCAATAAAAAAATTTTTAAAATTATTTACAATTAGTGTTTGATAAAAACTAATACATAAACTGCATGCATACAACGAAAGTTGTCATGAAAATGGTAATAATAAGCTTAAAACAAAATCATTTCGGAAGAGTGTTAACAAATTTATACGTTTTAATTTATTTTAATATTTTGATGTAGTGTATGGATAAATTTTGCTTAAAACCTCGCAAAATACTTTCTATTAACCACTCTAATAACAATCAAAATAAAAAATACACTTAACCGCGTAATTGGAGAAAAAATAGCTCTGAAAGTATGAGATCGTTAAATAAAAAGCAGTTGCAAAATTAAGGTTTTTGTACTAAATGAGCACATTTGTACAGAATAACTATTTAAATATCGATTATATTTTGTATTCTTGTTAAATTGCTCTAAATAGTTACGGTATACTGGAATCAGACGATAATCGAACATTACTTGCGAATACCAGGGCAGGATTTAAGTTATTGATTAAAAAAAGAAAACGCATGTATAAATATAAACAAATGCAAAATTGGAAAATATGCGACATTTTAAACTACGTGATTTTTGGAAATGTTTTTCTTCCAAAATGTTTAAACCACCTAGTCGTTCGTTTGAAGATTTTCATGAGTACTTTGATAATCTAACTAGCGAGTATAATGAGGCGAACGATTTTAATGATAGCCATGAGTTTAATGATATGGACCCACGTTTTGAAGAGCTGGATGGGAAAATATCAGAGGTCGAGTCGAGCAATAAAATTATTGAATAGAAATAAGGCCACGTCTTACGAAATCTTAAATGAATATATTATTTCGTCATGATACATATAATCTACACAAATTACAGACATTTTTAACCTAATTTTCAATTCAGGAATATTTCCAGAGGAATGAGCCAGTGGGGCAATTAAATCAATACATAAAATGGGCGATAGGAAACAATTATAGCGGCATTACTCTTGTAAGCAGCATGGGGAAATTGTTGACAGTCTATTAAATAAGTGTATCAATAACTGGTGTGAAGAAACAGTATTATTCATGATGCGCAGTTTGGATTCTGAAAAGGTAGATCAACTATTGACGCTATCTTTATACTTCAAAATATAGTGTTACAATTCCTTAATGATAAAAAAACGTTTGTATTGTGCATTTATTGACATGAAAAAAGTTTTTGATGCAATTGATAGAAGTGCGTTATAAGTGTTAATGGTAAAATGTTGTGTCAAACACTGTGAAAAGTTGTCAGAACTATTTGATTTAGCAATTGGCTTTAAACAAGGGGAGCTTATCTCGTCGATAATGTTTGCATTGTACATTGAAGAATTGGAGCTTTATTTGCAAAACAGTCCAGACAATGCGTTAATTATAAATAACCTTAAATTGATCCTTTTACTTTTTGCCAATGATATGGTTCTCATAGGTTCGAGTCAAGACAGCTTAAAAGAAAAAATTAAATTATGTGTAGAAGTATTGTGAAGAAGAGGGTCTAGAAGTGAATACAGATACAAAGTTGTCATCTCTAGAAAAGAGATAAAGTAAAGGAAAATTAGAGATGTTTTTATAATGGTTATTTACTTAAAGTAGTTGATGATTTTAACTAGTTTGGTATTATTTTTAATTATACGGAATATTTTTGTCTAAACCAGCAGGCAAAGCCTTTAAAGCGATAAATGTATTGAAATCAAAAATGAAAAATACGAGCCCTACATCATCGCTTCAATTGTTTGATGCATTTGTATAATAAATTTTAAATAATGGATGCGAAGTGTGGGGTGTAACTAAATCTAAAGAAATAAAAAGAATCCATTTACGTTTTTGCAATACATCCTAGGAGTAAAAACAACGACATGTAATACAGGTGTTTACAGAGAATTAAGGCGATACACATTATATATTTGCAGATTTGGCTTAAGATAATTAACGCAGACAATATCAATTTGACGACTGTTTAGGAACGCGCTCTTGCTGATAACGAGGGATTAAAGAATTGGGTGACACATGTAAAACATTTGTTAAACACATATGGTGTATGTACATATAGAATGAACCGTTCAATATCAAAATCAGGGGGCATTTATGTTTTTGTTCAGGCAACGTTTCGGTTGACGAATTTACTCAAAATTGAATAGAAATAGGGTATTGATCTTATATACAGAAATTAATTTCCATTTTGTTTATGCAAATTGTCTAAATATATTTAGAACAAGACGTCTTCTTATTGTTTTTGCTAGGCAACGATTATCATCAAATAGATTAAGGATTAAAACCGGCAGATATGCAAGAACACGAGGAGTAGAGAGACATATTTGTCAAATATGTAATTCTAGCGATATAGAAGACGAATTTCACTTTCTTTTAATTTGTTCTGCATATAAGTTTAAGAAATAAATTTATTTGTAATTTTTATATGTAGTATATCTATGTTTGATATTTTTATATATATGAATTACGTAACAAACCCTTGAGGTAAGACACGACAGTCAACAGTTATAAGGGAGATAATAAAATAAAAGTTAAAGTTTGTTTGTTAAATGATGGAAAGGGAGATATTAATTGCGAAATATACAATGAAATGCGTTGCCAAATTGTTGACATATCAATTATTTAGTTTTTCCCCGTCATATTTACCCTCAATTTAAAAACGCACTTGGACATCTCGTTGATGCCCATAGATCACAAAGTATGACGAATTTTGTCAAGAAAGTACGATTGTGAATATAGACTAAGTATAGAAGAGCACGCAATACACGTGCTTTATATTTCTGAGTAAATATGTAAGACTGTCATCAGTTCTCTGTGTAACGTTAAATTATTTTTAAAATAATGGGAACCATTAAAGTTCGTCTATATAAACGTTAAGCACATATCGCCTCATTATTCATGTTTAAAACAATTTAATTAATAATTTTGTTTTGAAAATAATTCATAAAAACAGTACATCTACTTTAAAACCCAAAGTGGTTTTTCTTCATCGAACTTTTCTTCAATTTTCGTGATACATAGTGATATACGAACTTTGCCGAGGTAGTCCAGTTGCATATGAAGGAAAGGAAGTAAATATGACGAGAAAAAAAATTGTTATGCCCCTTTCCATTGTTCAACGTTGTCACTTTTATTTTTATTTTATTATCTCCCTTGAAACTGTATTACTTTTACCATACTTAACCATTAGGGATTCTCTCTCTCTCTCTCTCTCTCTCTCTCTCTCTCTCTCTCTCTAGATAAGATAGCATATACATTGAAGTAGTGCTGTTTTAATTCGAATTACCGTAATTAACATGTGAAAACACATTACCGTATATATTAATTGATGGCTCTCGTGGAATGTAATTCCTTACCGTATACATTTATGAACGACAGTGGTAAACACGTCCGTGTATGTGTTATAGCGACATGTTATACCTCCTTCTTGAAGAAAATTCCACTTTGTATCACTGACATATATGTAGGGATAATCGCTGTCAGTTAATACTGAAAAACAAAATATGAAATTACAATTATAAATCATTGTATATACATACTATCAGATTAGGAAATAATTTAATGGCGTTGTGTTTCATTACTGCACATCAATGTGAAAAGGTGTTAACATATATTTAAGCACTTTATGAAAATCTATTATATGTAAGACAGATTAATATTTTTCTAAGAAAGAGGCCTATTTGACACTGTCGTGGGATATAACACTGTGTATATAACCGTGTATTAAAACTGTATAAAAATAATATGAATAAGGTAAAACCTAAATGGCGAGCGAATAGGTGGATAAAATATATAATGTGATATAATTTTCAACTGTTTATTACTACGTGCTGAAAATACACCACACCGATAAAAGCACTACGAAGAAGAAAATATCCTTTGTTTTGAGCAAACTAAACAATTATATCTTCTTGTTTTTGTTATTATTTCCAATGCTATAGGTTCGACATATCTCTTTGTGACAACTCATTAAAACCATGGTCATTTGAAAATTAAGTTCTTTAAATTGCCTGTCAATATGTCAAACCAAAATCTATACGTAATTAGTCATGTTTATATAATGTTTCGATATTTTCTTATTAAATATGCTAAGGACATTGCAATATGACTGAAATTGGTGCAATAGAACACCACAATCAATACTACACACCACGTTTTAATTTTCCTTGTAGCCGCAATGTGGCCGTGTCAGCTGGACATTGGCATGGTTTTAGCGGACGGGTTTTAAACGATAAAACCGCCAGGTTTTAGATATTAAAACTAAGACATTTTCCAAACGCTGCAATTCTTTTTTATTATTCTTGTTACTTATCGGCGGCACAAAAATATTTATTCTTTGTGTACTTTTTGTTTACATTTAAACTGGTATATTGTGTTTTATAGTATACTATATTTTATACATGAATATCAGCAGAGCTTTCAAAATAACAATTGATGATTCCAAATAAAAAAGTGAATTTGTAAAACAGTCGTAAGAAGTCTTATATCTTATGTAATCGAACTATTAGTAATAGCAGTCTATATATCCGAGTGTTCCAAGTCACCCATGAAAACAGAGAGGTGTCATTTCCGATTTTCATATATATATATCTGTATATTGTTTTGTTGTGTTTTTTTTCAAATCATACGTGTTACCGTATGAGCACGCATGCTCGCGAATGTGACATCACTTACACTATTTACAATATAATATTTACGGCATTTATTGTTTCTTACATGTAACAAATAAAGTGTATACAACATGTCCATTTCTATACACTAAACCCAAATATTTCGTTTACAACATGTAACATTTTAACACTATAAACACTAAAAATATGTACCATTGGCTTACACTAATATACAATAGGATGAATACAACATGTATCATTTCTTTACACTATATACAATAGGATATTTACAACATGTACCATTTCTTTAAACTGTATACAATAGGATAATTACAATATGTACCATTTCTTTACACTGTATACAATAGGATATTTACTACGTGTACCATTTCTTTACACTGTATACAATAGGATAATTACAATATGTACCATTTCTTTACACTATTTACAATAGGATATTTACAACATGTACCATTTCTTTAAACTGTATACAATAGGATAATTACAATATGTACCATTTCTTTACACTGTATACAATAAGATATTTACTACGTGTACCATTTCTTTACACTGTATACAATAGGATAATTACAATATGTACCATTTCTTTACACTATTTACAATAGGATAATTACAATATGTACCATTTCTTAACACTATTTACAATAGGATATTTACAACATGTACCATTTCTTTAAACTGTATACAATAGGATAATTACAATATGTACCATTTCTTTACACTGTATACAATAAGATATTTACTACGTGTACCATTTCTTAACACTGTATACAATAGGATAATTACAATATGTACCATTTCTTTACACTATTTACAATAGGATATTTACAACATGTACCATTACTTTACACTATATACAATAGGATATTTACAACATGTATTATTTGTTTACACTGCATACATGTATAATATCATATTTGCAACATTTACCATTTCTTAACACGGTACGCAAATATCCTTTTATAATGTTAACAAACAGGGACCGTTGCAGATCGAACATTAGCCATGGAATCTCGTCAATGTTTGCCAACTGATCAATGGTCATGTATTCCATGGCTGTAAAATAATAATGTCACTAGTTATTGTATAATTGCAATATATTTGTGATAGGGTATTTGCTGCAAATGCACAAATATATGTGCTTAACAGCGTTAACTAATTAATGATACTGTAAAATAGTTTAATGATCGAATTATTTTTCACTGAGTATCTGCTTGTATCAACTTTCCTAAATATACTTCAATATTATGTTACACACGTGAACTTTTTTAAAACAATCGTGGAATTCCAAAACAATGACAGAATCAAGGGACTATACGCATATCGCTGTATTTAAATTTCAAACTACACCATGTATATAAATCATTTTCAGACATAAAATAGTAATATATTTTATTTAAAAATAAATGACATTCACAAAACTGTTAATAGAAAGATTGATTATGCCTGTAAAAATTCGGTGATTAGCTGAATGGATTGATAGAAAACATTCCTCGTGAGTTCAATAGAAACTACATTAAGTTGCATAGACATGTTGATAGAGATAATAATATTTATTCTATCCATAGATACTCGATGTTTAAATGAACGAATTGATAAGGAGTAGTTTTGATTATATCTATAAAAATCAAATGTATACCTGACAGGTAAGAATTGGTAGGATATGATGTTGATTAAATCAATATATAGGGAAAAGTTTCATGAATATGTTGAAAGCGAACAGTTTTGATTCTATTTATAGAAATGACAGGGAAAGGATAGATAAGATATGGTATTGATTAAATCTATTTATAGGAAATAGCTTCATTTATGTGTCTGGTGAGTTGGGGATGGGGTGGAGGAGGGTGTCATTAAGTTTCCATCAGGACAAACATCGTTTTTACCTAGTACAAGCCGAGATAGATTTACCTGAGATCTGTGGAGACGAAGTAATCTTCACACCTTCAATTGGGATCCCATCCTTGCTTTCAACAATGAGTTCTAAACAAAATAAGACGGAAAAACAACAACAACAACTATTTGTTCAACAGGACAATATTCGAAAGAAGCCAGCACGACAACACATCAACGAAATATCTATCAAATGATGAGATAACCAGTGAAATTTCTATAAACAAACGAATGGAGGGAGATTACCTTAATAATTATTATAAAATTGATGATAAGTCTCAATAAAATGATAAAGTGGCCTGACATTTGTTAGTAATAAATAACATTAATGACATAATGCATGCAAATAACATGTGAATTGTTAATAACAAAATGAAATATACAAATAGCATGCAGCTGCTATTAATACTCAATAAGTGTAGAAACAATATGTCTTAAGACGAAGTATTTACGCAAACTCTAATTATGGGTGTAATATAATTATGTAAATTGGCTATATCACCATCTTATTATATATTGTTGACTGATATCATAAGGCAATAAAGTATACCATAATGATATCTTACCATTTGAGAAGTACATATATCCAAACACTTCTACCTCGCACAGGCTCAGTACGTTGAAGTCATTTCCATCATCAATATGGAACTTCACAAACCGTGCAAGGACCAATACTTCATATTTGTCTGATATGGTAATGTTCACGATTCTTAGCGGACTCTCATCATTTTTAAAGTAAGCATATTCTCTCATGCCAAACATAGTTGAACCCATGGATATATAGACGTCACGTAACATGTTCCCTGGTATGAAACATACGTATGGATCATAAAGCAAGTGTCTTTGTATTGATACAGAGAAGTCACGAAACACAAGCGAGCGAGTCTCTAATGAAATATACCTCTATATGTCATTTAGCACGTGTCTATCTATAGATACAGAGAATTATAAAAAAAAACACAAGCGAGACCCTATATAAATAAATATAGTACACGAAGACTGTGCCCTTCTATATAATACACATGCTGATTCCTGGTATAAAATGTATATGTATACGTCATAAGGCAAGCGTCTATTTGTAGCTACAGATAAGTATTAAAAAAACACAAGCGAGACCCTATATAAATAAATATAGTACACGAAGACTGTGCCCTTCTATATAATACACATGCTGATTCCTGGTATAAAATGTATATGTATACGTCATAAGGCAAGCGTCTATTTATAACTACAGATAAGTATTAAAAAAACACAAGCGAGACCCTATATAAATAAATATAGTACACGAAGACTGTGCCCTTTTATATAATACACATGCTGATTCCTGGTATAAAATGTATATGTATACGTTATAAGGCAAGCGTCTATTTATAGCTACAGATAAGTATAAAAAAAACACAAGCGAGACCCTATATAAATAAATATAGTACACGAAGACTGTGCCCTTTTATATAATACACATGCTAATTCCTGGTATAAAATGTATATGTTTACGTCATAAGGCAAGCGTCTATTTATAGCTACAGATAAGTATAAAAACACACTCGAGTCACTATATAAATAAATGAAGCAAGTGTCCTGGTATATAATATAGGGTCTAAAGCCAATACCTTGCTATATGATATATATGTGGGTCACGAAACCAGTGTCTATACATTGTTTATAGAAACATGCAAGACATATAGTCGAAGCCCCGAGTCCTTATATATTAAGGTTACGATGTCTATTAAGAAAAGCAAATACATGGAGGGCATTTTACCTAATGGCAATATAGAGAAAAGAGATCGTGTAAATAAAATCCTACTATACATTTCTAAACCTGATGAAGTCAAACTACAGTGCAAAGAGACTATGACAACAGAGATCTGATTTATTCTACATAAATAGAGCATACGGATTCAAAATCCAGATATGAACAAGAGAACTGTGATACAAAGTATCACAGCGGGCCTAAAACCTCTCTTTAAGAGATATAACGATTCGCACAGTTATTTACTTAATTATCCTCAATTTTCACACACACACACACACACACACACATACATGTAAACGGTGTCAAACGGGGACATCTGTTGTATCCACTATAAATGGGGACTTCTTTATTTTCGTACATTTTACTTTGTAAAGCATAATTTTGTGCAAGGAACGCTTCCCAACTTTTTTACAAAGAGTGGTGCTATCCAAAAACTTAAAACAATGACTTAGAATTTTTACAGAATCGGGGACACACACACAAAATTAATTTCTACAGAACATTTGGGGACATACACACGATACGTAGATTATTGCCACACAATAGAGGACATTTGTTGTTTTATCTTTTGAAAGAAAAGAAAATCAACCTCAATGTAAATGTAACATTTCAAATCCTTCCATTGCTTTACCGAATTGCAGTATGTCATTCAATTTCGCAGATTTAATGTAAACAATAAATGGGCATGTTAACAAAAGGAAAATCAAATTAAAAAAGGCAAAAACGTTTGTCCGTGACAATGTATGACCGCAATTATGCTGCCCGGTCACAGAATGATTAAGTAGCAAAGGGAGTAATACTTTCATTAAACCATCAATGTGCTTCTAAACTTCATAACAAGGACTTAGAATGTTTACAATACATTCGGGGACACACACAGAACTCAACTTTTAGAACAGAATCGGGGACACACACACAACATTAATTTCTACAGAACATTTGGGGACATACACACGATACGTAGATTATTGCCACACAATCGAGGACATTTGTTGTTTTATCTTTTGAAAGAAAAGAAAATCAACTTCATGGTAAATGTAACATTTCAAATCCTTCCATTGCTTTACCGAATTTCAGTATGTCATTCAATTTCCCGGAATTTAATGTAAACAATAAATGGGCATGTTAACAAAAGGAAAATCAAATAAAAAAAGGCAAAAACGTTTGTCCGTGGCAATGTATGATCGCAATTATGCTGCCCGGTCACAGAATGATTAAGTAGCAAAGGGAGTAATACTTTCATTAAACAATCAATGTGCTTCTAATCTTCATAACAAGGACTTAGAATGTTTACAATACATTCGCAGACACACACAGAACTCAACTTTTAGAACAGAATCGGGGACACACACACAACATTAATTTCTACAGAACATTTGGGGACATACACACGATACGTAGATTATTGCCACACAATCGAGGACATTTGTTGTTTTATCTTTTGAAAGAAAAGAAAATCAACTTCATGGTAAATGTGACATTTCAAATCCTTCCATTGCATGTCATTCAATTTCGCTGAATTTAATGTTAACAATCTCTGATGGATCTGAGATGTTTGAAAATATTGGTTTAACATGTGTTTGAGAATATTACTTGACCGTTAGATGTGTCAAATTCTGCTTGCCATCCTGCGTCCAGCAGTTAAATTACCATGTCAAAACGAGTAGCACCTTTTAATAGCCCCAGCGGCATTCTTGTCAGTTAAAAATTATCGTTCTCTTGAAGTAGGAATTAAGATTAATGAGTGTTCCGTAAAGCGACCACCGTTGTAGAACAAAATGTTAAAATACAACACATAATCGTGCAATAATCCGGTTTTATTGAAACAGAAAATACTATAGACACGGGAATTGAACTACACAGGCTGATTCGGGACCACTCTTTAAAGATGCATTAACCCTTTCCCTGTCATGCGCATTCGATCCAGATTTGACGACGATTTACTCGGTGTCTCATCCGGAACGTACCTATTTGTATATGACACTATTTTCTGTGCTTAGCAGGCAAAGGATTAAGACCAATTCGCGCGACGGTCGACATTTATGTTTTAAAAGGTTCTAAAAATAGTATGACTTCTTTCTATAATGATTGGTATAGTATAAAAGAACGGAGAATGAAAATGTTGTTGAACAGTTTGATGTCTTGTATATCATTTGTCTTGTTTGCCATATCAACGTATGTGGTATGACTGATAAACTTTCATACTATATAGCCACATACATTCAGTTAAAAATATAGCACACTGTACACAGGCATTGGCTTTAACTGAAAAATGTTTGGATCTATGTATGCTATTATGTTTCATCTATTGTATCTAATGCAAAAAGTTGAAGGTCAGACAATTAACCTGTAGGTATGTGTTTCAGCTTAGCCCTCTAATTTATAACATATCTCAACTTCAAAACAGCCTGGATCCTAAGCAGGCGACGAATAACTCGGATGTTTGTCCTGACCCAATAGGTGTAAGGCTTAAGCCCAATGCAAGTCTCAATTAAACAGTGCAACATTTTTCTGAGGCGATTGCATTTGAATTATAAAACTTGCACAACATTTTTTTCCGCCCGCTGTATGGGGCGCTAACGCGCTGAGGCGATGGCACCTAAATAATTCCGTAATTCATTGTCCAAACTCAGGCCATGAACATATGACTGGTAGTAATTCATATTAAAAAATTCAATACCACTGGGTAACTCACTTAAAAGGAGGGTTCCCTGCGCTAATGTACTTGTAAACCCATCACTTTGGGGATTCCAGTATTATGTAAACTGTGTATATCCGGGTCATAGGGCTCTGGTCGGAGCTCCTGACCAGGGTCTGCGTCGTTTTCAGTTGAAAAAATTGTATATATATTCGGTGTTTGGAACGTTATTACCTCTGTTTCTTTGGTATTCCATTGTATAAGTCCCCATATACCTAAATAAATGACTTCTCTATTTTCTTTTAAGTTATTAGGATTCAGATCTATCAGTATTCTGCAAACTGTATATACCCAGATCATAGGGGTTTGGTCGGAAGCCCCGATCAGGGTCTATAATGTTTACAGTAGAAAATTGAATACATGACTGATGATCTGTATTCTTATCAACTCTGATTTTTGGTACTCCAGTATATAAGTCCCCATGTATCTAATTGAATAACGGTTCTGTTTTCTGTTTAGCTTCTAGGATCCAGATCTACCAGTATTATGTAAACTGTGTATACCCAGATAATATGGCTCTAGTCGAAGCCCCTGATCAGGGTCTGCACTGTTTGCATTTGAAAAAATGTAAATGGTTGGTGATTTGTAACTTTATCAAACCTTTTAGCTCTGGACTTCTGTAACTCCCAATTATTCGAATCCAAAATTCTTCACCAAGGATGTTAAAACTTTACAGAGTGAACTAAATGCATGACAACCTATTACAGATGACAGTTCATATACAAAAACAACAAGAAAGTGGCCAAATTTGCTCTCAGAGCAAGAAAATGTGTATTTGGAATTATTCTGGGCTTTGCGACCGGTATAGGCCAAGATCAGTCTGCGCAATCGTGCAGGCTGATCAGGGCCCACCATGTACGCTAAAAGTAACAGAAGGTTTATTTTGACTGAAGAAGTAATTTGTTTGTTTATCCTAAATCAACTGAATTACACAGCAATAACCTACAATTTCCAGAAGACAAGAGGGTCATGATGACCCTGCATCGCTGGAAACCTGGAAACCCTAGTTTCATTGACCTTTTAAGCTGCCAGCCCCAATAGTAGCCATTTTTTCGGAGATATCATTGATATTTGAAAAAAATTGGTAGAGTGTCATCTTATCACCATAACAGCTGTTATTCAAATTTAGCCAATGGTTTCAGAGAATAGTCTTTTAAAGTTTTCTTAATAAAGATATAAGGAAAACTAATCCAGCCCCTGGCAGCAATGTTTTTTTGCTTTTTGTGTGGGGATTTTTCTCCAGAAATCTCCATAATTTGAACAACTTTGGTAGAACGTCATATACACACTATTTATCACAAATGTTATTCAAATTTGCCTGTGGTTTCAGAGAAGATTTTCAAAGTTTTCTATATAGTCATTAAAATATATTAAAATTTCAGCTCTGAAAGGATGTCATATATTATCCTGGTTATCTTGGAACAAATTTGGCTGCATTATTTCCATCTATAAATATATATTGTCATCCTTGACATATGTATATAGTATAGGTAACCTGGGAAAAATTTGGCCACTTCTCAGATACGACAACCTTTCAGAGCTGACAATTTATATACAAAACGTCGAGGAAGTTGCCAAATCTGTTCTCTGATATCCATGAATTTATATATACAGTCAAGACTTTCTTAAGTGACCTTCCAATGAATTTTGACGAGACAGTCTATCAGATTTGCAATGTGTTAACCTCCGAACAAATATGTTTGTACATTGTTTATATCAGACAGGTTCGTTACTTTACACTAACTGAATTTGTGGAAAATATGACAATTGAAATTCAAATTGTCTTTTAACCCTTAGCCGGATTAAATATGTACTATAGAGTTGTGCCAACCCATTTATTACAAAATATGTTAGTTGGGATGATAAATGAGTTCAATAATTACATTTCAGGATTCTGGCTAAAATGGCGATCTGAGCCTTTTAAATAGTCTTAAGAGCCTGGGTTAGGGCCGTAATCTGACTCATTTTTGTTATGGAACTCTTTATATACATATCTACCTACACTCATGCTAAAAATTAACTCTATATGTTAAGTGACAATGAGTATATTACTGTTTAAAATAGACAGGGGTTCTAATTTCGACCCGAAATCTATAGTCTTTGTATGTTTACGCGTCCGTACAAATGCACAGACACCAAAATGTTCCTGAATTTGTTATCATATTTAAGGTATTAAAAATACTTTCACAGTGAGATGTTATTTGTTTCAGTTTATCAATGCATATAAGGGAGAAAAACATGTATAACTGAGAGAAAATGACGATGTTTTGTTAATTTAGGGGACATCGGTCGCATGTTTTGACTCTAACACACGGACGGACGAACGTACGGGCTATAAATCATTATTAGTGTGTATATATTGTACTAATGTGAGTGACTACACAATTTCTGTTAGAATATATTGCGAAATGAGTCTTAAGGATCAAGCAGAAACAAATATAATGGCTAAAATCAGACCTCAGGGGTGGTGTGCAGACTCGAACCAAAAACCCTATTTATTAACTGAGTTTAAGCTAACACTTATTGCCACAGGAAAGTGCTGGAATAGATTTAGGTGGGCAATTTAAAAATATTATCAGAAATGCCCGATTACGGGAAGAAATCAGCCTTCAAAGTAAGAAAAAAAAGCAAAAAAAAAATCTATTGCGAAATAGTGCCTTCTTTGAACAGACGCACAGACAAACGAACGCACGTACGGACCAAAGTATGTAGTCATAAATGTTGGCAGAGGTTTGAACTTTAATATGATATATAGATATTATCTGTAGCGTAAAGATTAACGGCTCTACAAGAGTCCCAAAATGGGCATAAAGTTGTTTACAACAAAGAAAATTGGCGCCAAATTCTCCCGCCAAAAGCGTTTTTGAGCTCGGACGGACGAACGCACAAGAGCACACCCAATTACTTGGTGCCGTTTTGAAACGGTTATGTTCAGCTACAAAAGTGCCAATATTTATTTATAAATATTGAAAAATAACTGAGAAATATGTAAATGAACTTGTACATTTAGGCTCAAACTACCTCCAAGGGTCCCCTCTGCGCTCTGCGCTCGAACCCGTTACCCTATAACATCTCGAAACTAACCCCTGATACGCACGAACTAGTTAGAAATTGAATAAATCTATAGGATCATCTAAAAACAATTTAAAAAAACCCATTACTTTTGAAGAAATAAGTGTCGCATGTTACGTCATTTTTTGTTTAGGTGACCTGTTTTTCCTGTGTAATTTTAATATTCCTTAGCAACCCCTCGTTGGATTTTAATAAACTATATGTCTTTTTGTGGTTTAAACACGATACCAGTTATTTGAAGAAATTCGGTTAGGGGATAACTGTTGTATGACCAAATAAAGCTTAGGGACACAAAGGCCATCTAACCTTATCAAAATTTAGCCTAGAAAAATGACGTAACTTCCTTATATGGAAGTATTTCGGCACCAAACTTCATGAATAGATAGATCTTGTATTGCCCAATATTTTGATACCAATATTGCCATAAACAAACTATTTTTTAGAAATGCCATCGAGGTAATACACCAACTTAGGTTAATCAAGTGGGGTTCCAAACATGCACTCCATAGGCATCCAAATTCGACAACTCCAACAATCGAGGAGGAACTTTTTTAGTTCAGCTGGTAAGAGCGTTATGTCAAGGTCATCACATATTGACCTTGAAAGGTCTCGATTGGTGTTACGTTATCCCGGGATGATTTTCTACGGCATTTATGTCCCTCAAAGTTGAGTTGAACATGACAAAAAACGTCTGCTTTTAGCTGGCAAAACAGGGGTGCGATGCCTAAACTCATCTAGATATACATGTTTGGCAACTTTCAGGTCAATCCCACTACCCGTCCGAGGTCAAGGGCATCGAAAGCAAAGTCAGGGACATAAAGTCCCTCAGAACAATAATTAGGGTTAGGGTCTCCCCGTACACACGGACGATCAGGATATCCATTCCTGTTATGGATCACTTATCATACATATATAGCTATGTTCATGGTAATTATTAACCCGTTCTGTTGAGTATTAATGAATATATGACCGTAAGAAGGACACTATGTGTTAAATTCAACCAATTTATATAGGCCTATTTCTGTGTAGACCTAAAATAACGTTTCTTACGGTTGAACGCACAGAGAAAAATAATCAACACAATGGGATTAAATATGTACTATATAGTTGTGCCAACCCTTTTAAAGATATAAGCTTTATATGTATATATATATATATATATATATATATATATATACATATATCTACCTACACTCATGGTAAAAGTCAACTCTATCTGTTAAGTAATAGTGAAGCTATGACCTTTACATGTAGGCCAGTGGCCGTATTCCAGTAGGTTCCTAAGTTTTTCCTTAAATTTAAAAAAAAATCTTGTTTTTATTTCCTTTACTAAAAAAAAAAAAAAAATTCATAAACTTACGCCGTATTCCAAAAGCATCTTAAAATTTTCTAACGTAAGAAATTTTTAATTTTAAGAAATAATCTTAAGTAACTTTCCATTTTTGGTTGTCGTAATTATCGGTTTTTCCTTCGCTCAAAATAGTAACATAAATCTAAAGATACATGCATGCGTGCTTTAAAAGCACAAGTTTAAAAGCAGTAAGTACATGTAGATTCTCTCTCTCTCTCTCTCTCTCTCTCGCTCTCTCTCTCTCTCTCTCTCTCTCTCTCTCTCTCTCTCTCGCTCGCTCTTTATCCCTCTCTCTCTATATATATAAACCCCTGTCTCTCAATACTGGGTTTGAAGGAGAGGTATACCCTCGCAAAAAAAGTTTGAGAGCCGCCATTTAGGAGTCTGCCTATTGGCCCGTCCGTCTGTCCGGACGTCTATGGGAGTACTTGTTGGGTGCGCTGTTTCCCTAAAGACAACCCATCACCCTTATTAAGACACTTAGATAAAAACGTTTTTTGTTTGTTTTATAACGGGTATCTCATTTGCAAATTAATGCTATTCATTCCGTAAAAGGGTGATAATTACGAAATGAATATCATACTTCTGGGTTGCAACCCACTAGATTCAAACATAAGAAATAACCCAACAAGTACACTTCATAAGTACGTCCGATCACGGTCTGTCTGTCAGAAAAATTCTTTTAACCATGAATTCAAAAGTATTTTCCTGACCTAGAGAAATTTCAAACATTTATTCATCATTAATGGTCCTAAATTTTGACAATAACATAAGTATGAATTTCGATTGAATGATATCTATTTACAGACTTATGAAAGGGTATAACAAGGCTCCAAGCGAGAATTAGTGATAGGTCTATATGAAAACCGCTACAGCTATTTTTGTGCATTGGAAATGGGCATGGTTTTCAAATAGATAAATAGCGGAAAAATATTTTTTGTTTATTTTGGTTTTACGCAATGTCAACAGTTTTCAGGATTATTCCTTCATTGATTATTGAATTTAATTTACGGTTTTGTTATAGTTTAAACCCATTTTATGCTCATCCTCTATGCGGATGTGTTCCATTACGGTTCCGATTTCGGGGCCGTGCCGTTTATATGCTGCTTTCTATAGTTTAAAGAAATTAAACGCACTGTCCCGGAATGATATTTTGAGCAGATGTAATTAATGCCTGCTTTCCAATAAAACAGCCCAGTGCAGTCCGCAAATTCTAATCCGGGGCGTCACTTTCCGCTTACAGCAGTGGAAAATGTATGTGCGAACTGAAATCCTAATCAGGGACGACACTTTAAGTTCTCTTTCCCACGGAATTCATAATGTATTTGTTTCTCGTATGAACACGTAACTTAGCTGATATAATTATATTTACATTTCAATCTTATTGCAGTACAAACAGTACTTAGGCTTATAAAAACAACGTCTGCACTTAACCTTAACAATAACACACCACAATCACAAGAAATTATTTTAAAACGGTTTGAAAAAATATCAAAAATAAAATAAGTCTACAAGAATACAAAAAAGTGAATGCATGTTAGAAAAATTACTTCATTTTTTGCGGTTTTCCATACAACTAATGGAGGATTGACTGCACGATACCGCAATGGAAACGAAAATGTTGCTTTCGGTAGTTTTAATATTTTACCTTAGTGTACCGATGGAAAAAAAGTTGTTATAATTCAATATGTACTCAAATTCAATTACCAAATGATACAAATCAACGAATAACAAATGCAACAATAACAAGACAGTGGTGTGTAAAATTATATTTAAAAATATTGCATAAACGGGGACAAGTGTGTATCAATGAAATCTACTCTGTCAATAGCATGTGTACATCGTTCCCCGTATATTGATAGTCAATCGGGGACACAAGTCGAATATTGATATTTTAATGATATTAGTTCATAAGATGTTCACATTTACTCCTTACTTCTAAAAAAACATGATTTTACAAACGGGGACGTCCCCGGTTGATGGGTGTCCCCGATTGGAAGGTGTGTATTCATATGGATGTCCCCGATTGACACCAAATACACACGCACACACACACACACACACACACACCTTTTCATTTTTCATCCATACAGAAGTAAACTACGAGGAAATTTAGAACAAAGATGAAATGCTGATAAATTGTTGAAATAAAGTATTTACAATATGTAAAACTAATCCGGAAATAAATTATTAGGAAATACTGAAGAATCGAAGGTTTTAAAAATCGCCTAAGGGGTACGAACTGGTTAGTGTACGAATAAAATAATTAGACTGCGTCTAAAATTGTACATACAAAAAGATACGAAACTACCTTCGTAATTAGTATTAAAGCAGTCTAGCAAAAAAATAGACTGTGTCTGATCTTATTTTATTTCAGTCTTCAATATCATGTACTTTCAGTATAAAATGTGAACCAATGTAAAGCAGTCTGCCAAATCCCACAGAGGAACTTTTTAACCCCGTATTAAATAATGCGGGCCGCCATAAAGAAATGACAAAACTACAGTTCCGGAATAGAGAATGCAGGTCAGTTTCTCGATTAAGAATAGATGAAGGACTTATCTATAGAGCATAAACCCATTATATAATATACTTAATATACCGTGATACAAATGAAAAATGTGTTTAACTTGAAAGAAAACAGTTTACTATTCGTTTTAGTTTGCTCATCTTTGACAAGTTCAGTGAACAACTGTTACTCGAATTTCACTACCTTCTTTCATTTTTAAATATACTTGGTTTAATTAAGAAGGTAAAACTCAAATTCAGTGGCGGGAAAAAAACAGCACGAAAAGGTAAGTAATGAAATACTTACAACAGCAGTCATTCCTGTTGTAAATTACCACGTATTCTATGACGTTTACACTTCCAAGATCAACAATCCACCATGGAGTTGGCTCGACGTCAGTATATGTACAATCTCCCTGCACCCAAGATTGGTGTTTGATTCCGTCCACTGCTTTCTCAGGACGTGAGTTATCCTCTGCCATATTCCGGAAGAATGCATCATCTCCTGTTATTGATGACTGCTTTGCAGGTTTATTCAAGCTGATGTTTTCCAGATCTAAAACAAACAATATATTATGAGAAAATAGTACAAAAGGTGTGTGTAATTGTGAGCCGTTTTTTCATTTATATAATTAGTCCTACATTTAAATTTTTTAGGAAAATCAAGCTGATAATGTTAACATTGAGATGGTTAAAATATATTATTAAATGTTAACAGTTTATAAAAGATACACTTTAGCCACTTGTTTAAACCACACGTAAAACTGTTCGTATTTAATAATTTTTCATGTTGTTGTCAACATACCTTTTGGGTTTTGTTTGTATCCATATATCTCAATTTCACAAAAATGTAAAACGTTCAAATGACTACTATCTTTGATTTGTATCTTCACAAATCTTGCAGAAACGTCAAGTTGGGTGTTGCGTTTGATGGAAAAGTGTCCGAACGTTTTCACCTTCTTTAGAAACCCGACTGGCGACAGTTCCAACATTTCTAATCCCATTGACAACTCCAGGTTGTGAAGACGCTCCGCTGAAGTAAAATAGTTCTCTGTTTTATGATTACAATAGCGTATACACTGAAACAGCATGAAAAAAGCAATGTACAGAACAAGTATTATTATAACAATATATATATACTGAAAAAGTGACAACAGGAGTTGTAGCAATGGAACGACCAGCGGTTAAACTGGGAGCTAAACTCGCTCTTCCCCGATTGTCACATCGTAAAACGCAGAAGCTGTAACATCTCATGTGTACGGGGGTAGAACAAACTTATGATATTTCGAACAAGCTTTATTGAACTCTTTTCATGGTAAACTGGCAAACGTGTCATTGTAACAACAAACATACACTGAGGGATAACTGATATCAACATTTAAACATTTAGATATAACGTTTGTCATTCATTACAATTGAGTGGCTTGAACTGTTTTCACACCAAACACATGTGCATGCTGTTGCATTGGTAAGAATATGGTCCGTGGTGTAAATATTATTACCACTTTCTCGTTTTTATGATAAGATGACGGGGTAAGAACGGGGCTGAGTACACCAGAAAAGCAGGTTTAAATTCCACAGTGGCTGTCGTGCTACTGACCGTTCCGGCGGCTGGCTACTGATCGCGTATGACATTTCTACTCAATACATACATTGTACTTATTAGAAATATTCTAATTCTATTTTAATTATGTTAATACAATTTTGATTACTCCGTTACTTTAATACTACGTTGGAGATATAATTTCTTGTTTTGTGTACCATTAGTAGTAGTTAAAGTGTTTTATTATCTTACAACAGCAGTCTCGCCTGTTATAGACGATAACATGGTCAATGATATAGACAATATGTAGATCTACTAGCCACCATGGCTCTATTTCTTCTCTCGTTTGCACGCAGGATTGCTGGGACATATCAGAGTTTGTATCACCGTCAACTGCCGTGTACGCTTCTGCGAATGCATGCATTGTGGACGACTGGTATGCAAGTTTACGATAAGCAACGTTTTTCAATTCTGTAAACGAAACACAGTATAAAAATACTCATCATGCACATATAATATATAAATATCAAACATTTTATTACATGCCAATATGTTATGTACTTTTAATTGATCTCTATTTTATAACAAACAAACTATCAATAAAAAACGTTTCTAGGCATGAATTATATTTTGACAACCATTCATTTTATACTATCTTGGTTTTATTTGAAAAGCTTAGATTGGTCGACCAGAAATAAGATGCCTGTATAAGCTTTAAAACTTAAAACAGTATATTAACATGTTTTCAGATAAAAAGAAAATGGAAATTAATAAATAGAGAGGAAAGTGATACCACGGTAGTAACCTTCATCATTTATTTTCGTTTTTTTCTCTCACAGATAATTTTATGGGTAGAACAATTGCATAACATATAACCCCAGATGTGCAACTAATACACTAAAGTGAATAACTTTTACTCGACGCACCGTATTCGCCTGTGGTGGCTTTCAATATCTGCATAGCAGGTACAAACTCGTCCTCTGGTAAAGATATTAATGCCACCAATGGAACGAACTAATGAATGTTTTGGGGGGTTTTATCTGTTTTTGGTCTCTAAGCAATTCGACTGAAGTTTTAAATAGATTACGTACCAGACAATTTCAAAGTTTTCGATAAACACGTGCGCCTTTTCTAACTTGTACCGTCATTTTGATTAATTTCGCTCATTTGAAGGGGAATGTGCAGCCCAGAACTATATGTAGTACGTGTTTTATTTTATTTCCCGACATAAAAAAGTTATAATTATAACACTATCAGGAAGAATAATCCCAAGAGCACTCACCATGAACAATAAACACCAAATAAACATACTAAAGGAAACAACAAAAAGAACATAAAAATCGTAGAGCTGCAAAGCTTCACAAAATTCTAATTAAATTTTCAATTCATCGACCTATTCGGCATACCTGAGCGTCAGTGGATCTTATTTATAATCACTCATGTACCTATCGGAACAATCCAAGAGTAAATTATTTCACCATAAAAATAAACATGACAAATATGGGAAAATGGACACGGTAACCAATTTGATGATTTTAACCGTGAAGCTTTTCTTACCTGGATCTACATAGGAAAAGGAGCACACATGCAGACATCTATATGAACAATTACCTTTACCGTACTGGCGGTATCCATACACTTCCACCCCACACACGTGCAAAACATGCTCACGTGTACTGTCTCGTATCTGGAGTTTGATATATCTGACAGCGACAGGGGACGCAAACGGGTAGATAAATACCGGCTTACAATAGGCACATGTAGCTTCGTTCTCGGTAAAGCCGTGTACTTTTAATGTGTTTACCGAGGTGCCCATACTCAACTCCAGACGATGAGGCAAAGACCCTTGATATAAATTGAAAAAAGTATACATTACATAAGCAGATTTTTAGTACAGATGATGCAGTGGTATATTAACTTTCGCTTGACCGAAGGTCAGAGAGTTGTTAACTCCAATAAAAACATACCACACTCAGGGAATATCAATTCCTACCGGCTAAGTGAAAATCGCTATGATTCGAAGATAAACAAACTATTGAAATGGACATAGCTTACATCAATACTTATATTAGAAGAAAATGGGTATATGTAATATTAAACTTCAATATGACTGTCTTTATACAAGCTTCTACATACACGTTCAGTGAGATACTATACCTCTGTATTATTGTCTTGATGAAACAAGGGTCCTCCGTTGCCGAGTCGTCTAACGCACCGTCTCAAAATCATTAACCTCTCACCGCTAAGCTCATAGGTCCGAGACCCGCTCGCTCCAAAATAATTATATGAGAAAGTTTCCCGTTACTTGCGGAAGGACGGTGGTTCTACTCAGTCTGACTCAGTTTGAGGTCTTCCTTCTCCAGTAAAACTAGAAATGCCATATATAACCTGAAATGTGTTGAAAATGGCATTAAACCACTTTCAAAAAAAAAAAAAATGGAACTTTAATAATTACAGAATAAATATACTCACAAGCATGCACATAAACAATGGTGTAACAGAAATCACCCAAATTTAACTCACTCAGATTTTTATGATACTGGATAGGTGTTTTACCTACAAGTCCGATGAGTCAATTTATATCATCTTTGAATAGTCCATTTGTATGACAATGCGTATTTTACTTATAGCTTAGAGGGATGATGGAATTCTATATTAGATTAGTTTATTTTGAGGTTTGGTCGACTTTGGCAGGTGTAGCTATAACCATATCTGGACATATACTGAAAAGAACAGCTAACCCGCCACCTGACATTTGATGTACCTGACATTTAATGTATTTTCTAAAAATAAATATCAAAGCAATTTATTTGAAATTTGGACTTGAATAAAGAAAGAACTTTTAGGCTATGTAAAATCAATAGATACTTGTCTGCTTATGCCATTTACAAACTCTAGTAGGGCTACTAAATAGTTTAACGAATATATTGGAAATAAAAAAAGAGGCGGGTTAGCTATTCCGTTCAGTATATGTTCAAGCTGTTTTCCCCGATGTCAAAGATAAAACGGGAACACGTTATTATTACATGGCTCACCACAACAATCCGGTCTATTATACACGATGACAGATTCCACTAAGTATATCCCCTCCAGGTCCACCATCCACCACGGCTCATATTGTGACCCAGTATGCAGACACGATCCATCATAAAAGTAATTGTTAATATTTCCATCTATGATTTTGTCGGCGTCGGCAAATGGTAAATCAAACGGATAGGAAGATACGAAGGCGGATTTTCCTTGACTCAATAAACTGTGTTCTGAGTAATAGATGAAAAATAATTTTGAGCAATATTTCCCTTTTTTTATAAAAAAAGTAGTTTAAACACATGCACTATAAACATTATACATAGCATAACATAAACGTAAAGTATATACAAATACAACATACATTATTGCTTTATTAGGATATACTGCTTAAAGTACTAGTTGCATTTATACATCCAAAGAATACAAAAAAATGTCATATATATAAAAGATAGAACTGCATGCCCGACAGAAGATGTAGATTTTTAGGAACACAGACACGACAACATCACAAACATAGTCATAAAAAGTACAATATAAACATACATAAGAAGGTACGACAGGTAGTCTGTAGACCCATATATCTAGAATGGGTCCGTTAAATAGCAATGGTGGGAAAACTGCATTTAAGCAAGTTGATTGGTTAGTTGCTTCATGAAAAGTTGTAATGACGTCTCAGTTTAGTCAGCGTTCAATTGCTGTGAATTGTGGGACAGGCATAAAATTCCTTGCTTTTTCATCTGGGTTAAATAGACCTGATTCGGAAGATATCAGGTTCTATGATAGACTATACGACAGGGTCACAGCATTGGCACGGTCACAAAACCGCCACCCAACCTACTTCGTTGTCATAGCAACCTCGATATAAATAAATACATTATTGATATCCCATTCATTGTTCACATAAAAGTTTCCTTCATATTACATTATTCCCCTTCGTTTGTTCATTGGGAAGATTCATGGAATCTCAAATGTCTTGGAACATGTACATGTTATATATCAATAAACACATTAAGGATTTCCATAATTTTAACACCATTTGTCTATATCTGCAAAGCATTGCAATCATTTCACATACAATGCATTCTTACAGCTCTAAATATATATTTCCATATCGACCACATACACCAGCATTCGCACAGACTAGTAACAGATTATCTATACAAACAAGTGATTTCATTTGCTCTAATATAATATATCCATATCTACAAAGCTTTCCCATCATTCTAATACAACGCATCCATATATATTGTTCTGAATTTTTAAAATAATGAAACATTGATAGAGCTTTCTAAGTTTAGGTACAAAGTAGCACACATAGAACCAAGGACTTACATTTGTATATAGAAGGATATAAAACTTGCTTCTCTCTTCTAAATGTTATTAAAAAAAAGCATGCGAATCATTAATAGTTTGGAAATTTTTCTAAGATTAAGTACGAAGTAACATATATAGAACTTATAGTCATTTTACTGTTTATATCTAGTGTAGTAATATCATCTTAAACAGATAATTACAATATTCATTACAGTTTATACATATTCTCCATGATACAAGTGTTATTGATATTACTAATTTTGTTGTATCGTCATACATGTATGTGTGCTTATAAAAATTATCAAAATTATTAAAAATATATAAACATACTACATAAAATTCCGCTGACATGTAATATATTGTATAAGAAAATGGTAAACACTTAAATGCGAGAAAGATTGAACAAAATAAAATGGAGACAATGATTATAACGCTTTGAAATATTACCAAGTCCCTTGATTGAAACATTGCCATCTGAAATGTATATCAAATATTTATATCAAACAGATACAATTAAATACTTATATATTTGTTTTTAATTTAATCCAATATTGCAACATAACACCATAATAAGTAAGTATAAACTTATTAGAAAAAACGTTATCTGCATTGCTGACTTTTAGTAAAATATCTGATACAATGATGTTTATTTGCTTTCTACTGTTGTAATAGCGGAAAATCTAATCAAGGCCAAACACAGGTATTTTCATATAAAGATTGATTGATTGATTAATTGATTGAAAATTTAGCGTCATTTTTATGCCATCGAGGGCTAACAGACGATCAGTTAATCTAACCACTGTTTCCTGGGATTAACCAGTACTCGAGCACTCCCCATCTCCGCAAGTAACTGATAACTTTCCCACTTGAATCAGTGGTGAGAGACGAATGATAATGAGACACAATGTCGTATATCAATCATCACGGAGACTGTTGCCGGGCGGGGGATTCGAACTCACGACCCCTGGATTGATAATCAGACGCGTAACCGACTGAGCTAATCGGGCCCGGCTCATATAAAGAATGTGTTAATATATTTACATGATAACGACATTGACTTATTGATACAGTGCCGGTAATAATCTGATTATTAAAGGTAACATATTTGGCACATTTGTAGAAATCTATTATTCAATAAGTGTAGTATGGCCCAGCGGCAGATCATCGGATCTGGGGTCGGGTCCCAGGTGTAATCTTCCGCAATGGTTATATGTGATGCAAGACACTTTATCCACATATGCTTAATACTGGTTCTGCATGTAAAATTTTGATTTTTTAAGATTTGTTGTAAGTACTTGTTTCACAATCGATGTAAAATATATAAATCTTAAACACAATGGCCATTTACCGATGAATATATACATATACAAAGTTAGGTAGAAATGAAGACGTCGGGCGTCTTCGCAACGTTTAAAAAGACGATCATAAATAAAATTATTTGTGTATAATAATAAGTGGTGTTCCAATTGTTTCAGACTATCCATAATTGGTAGATTTGAGTTGAAGTTGACGATAATTGTTTGTGGTTTTTAGCAATCGATTGTTGCCGCACAGTGACTGTTTGAGTTATTTTCTTACTGTCAGATAATTTATGTTACACATGGGGAACTGAAGTTATTCCAACCGAAATGATTTTCAATACATATATGATTATTTACATAATCTTTGTTTCCCTCTTTATCGTATGTTTTACATAGGTGAATTAATTACTTATTTGAAAATCACATTTCATAGGCATAAAAACAAATCATTCATTTGACCTCTCTCTCTTTCTCTCTCTCTCTCTCTCTCTCTCTCTCTCTCTCTCTCTATATATATATATATATATATATATATATATATATATATCCCCCTCTCTCTCTCTCTCTCTCTCTCTCTCTCTCTCTCTCTCTCTCTCTAATACAATCAAATTGCTAATAATCACTTAAACACATATTGGCCGAGTATCCGATTATCAATCGATTGATCCAAACCGATTGTAGTCGATAATCGATTGTGAAAATACAAACCGATTTCCATCACTAATAACATTGGTTATAAATTAATGGTTAATGCAAATATTTGTAGGTTACATGTACACATGTATAAACATAAATTTGAGATATTGTTTGAGATATCGTGTGTAGTTAAACTATGACGGGCATTTACATACATCTATACTTACATTTCAAGAATTTTGGAAAGTAATAACAGTAACCCAAGTCTTCAAAAAACACATCGGTACCATCCGTACGTGTCTCGAATATCAAATATTCAGTTTGACTCGTGACCCCTTCCATATCAGGACAGTCGTCGTCGTGGTTCTACAACAGCAATTAATAAATTGACAGTTTATATGGGGAAGGTGGTTATAAGAAATTAAGAAATACATTTTAAACGAACAATAAATTTAAACTATGTTGCTTATTGCGAGATTTTCCAATAGTTTGTTGTATATATTTTCATGACATGACTAGTTTAAAAAGAAGTATAAAATAGATGCCTCAAGGACACAACCGCCACAGCAGAATAAATACGAATCATCATAAACATGATAAATATAATACAAACAGATAGAGAGACAATCATTCGAACCATCTCATATAGGTCTTCAAATTCAAACAAGCACAAAAAGTCCGAGCAGTGCCCGATGAGTTCCGAATGATAGACAATATGACAACATGTATCACCACGCTGCCGCAACTGATGCTAGAAAGTATTCAAGCCTAGCTTACAGGTGCAGACAACCTCGCTCTTTCAAAGATAAACTTTACCTTAGTCAGGTTTCCGCATGAATACAATTACAACATTAATAATTAAAACTGAATCATTTGAAACAAAAATATCAACATAAATGGAATATAATATTCAATAGCGATAGATATGTAGACGCAAACAGCGTGGCACTTGACCTGACGCGGGTTGTCAGTCAAACACGTTGGTAATCCAATAGCGATAGATATGTAGACTCAAACAGCGTGACACTTGACCTGACGCGGGTTGTCAATCAAGCACGTTGATAGTCCAATAGCGATAGATATGTAGACGCAAACAGCGTGGCACTTGACCTGACGCGGGTTGTCAATTAAGCACCTTGATAGTCCAATAGCGACAGATATTGTTTCCAGAGCCGCCATATTTCTTAGACAAGCTTCGATATGTTAGTAAACACTACATTGTAATTTAATGTATTATTTGATAAATGACGCAACGTGACCAGTGACAGAAGCGAAAGTCACTCCCGCATCAGGTCAATTGATAGACACAACTACCAATTAAATGATTACTTTTACTAGCATATATGGTGTACTCCAAACTGGAATACTGTAGTTCTCCATGTTGTTGTTGTTGTTGCTGTTGTCGTTATTGTTGTTACTTTTGTCGTTGTTATCACTGTACCTCTTACACAACCGAGCATGCAACTCATCTAAAATTACATTTTTTTTAATAATTATTAATAATAAATATCTCAACTATACATGTAAATATATCAAACAAATATACTTAAGCAGTAGTTATAAACATGATTTACTTGCTACATTATTGTACATGCCTAACCACGCCATAAACATGCTGGAATCCCAGTTTTTTTTCCTTTTGATACTTTTATTTCATATCAAGTGAAATAAATGTGTTATACAGTTCACTCGGGTAAGTGTTATCATATTTTGAACTTGTTTTTGTGTACACTAGTTTCATCACAATCGTGAATCAAAAATGCTGTAAACATTATATTTTGCATATAGTACTTAAAGAAGAATCACCTATATCGCCGATATATTTTCGGTCTTAGCAGTAAAAGCGTACATTTATATCAAACACAATATATTAATGAATAATTCGTTCAATGACTTATGTTGTATTTTGTCTCCGTAATGTAAAATTCGTTTGTTTTGTTGATCAAATACTAAATTGCGTCCCGCGATAAAGTCCCTCATAGGCCTGTATCGGGTTACGCTAAAACATCGACGAATAAAACGGAAAATGCCGACCTGTGAATTAACGACAAGGACGAAATCAATCATTATCTTCAAATGGACTTTCATCTGTGTCATCCAATAAACTTCCCATTATTTACCAATCAGAAACTGACATATGACGCATCTTTAAGTTTATTGAATGACTACTGCATGCAGTATACATAAGCGCATCTGCAGTCGATTACATTGAAAACAAGAACCAATTAGACTTACGTTTTCCGTCACGTGTCATGACTATTTCAATAGCGGGCAGATATCCGTCTCTATTCCAGTATAAGATTGACGGTAATGATAGAGCTAGTGTGTACTCTGAAAAATCTGAAATTGAGTATATAGTAAGTAGCAGATCATCAAAAATAATGATTGGAGTATAAGTAAAAACATTGTACGAACAATTAGTTTTAATAAAACGTATGTCTAAACATGTCTTATGTTTTCATAAATAGAAATCATTGGCAGATGATTACAACCTTTTATCTAAATCATTTGAATTACCTATTTTCAGCATCAAGGCGATAAGTTTAATCAGGAATTAATCGACAGTCTTGTAAAATGTTATTAGTAATTAGTAAAACTACTAAAATGTGAAACATTTTCATATACAATCTGACAATTATGTCTCCAGTAAGAAACACGTTACCTTTCGGACATCCATTTTTAGATCCATATATACTGTATTTGCCTTGAGGCCAGTATACACTTTTATTCTGACGATGATTTTCAGATTTATAACAGAAGTTTAGCTGATACGAGAAGTTTCCGAAAGGTCCAATCATATTTGATTTTCCAGCTCGTCCAAATGGGTTGTTTCCATTGCTCATTGAAACAGAGTCCAAGGAAAGTTCCCGGGCAGTACTTGAAACATAAAACATCGGCTCAGTAGTTGTGAAATTGACGTAGCCGACTTCCCATCCATGTTCCTGAGATTCAGGACAGCCGTCTTTTACAATTGGCAAAGCGTATGGCCCGGCAGGCCATTTACTCTCTTGTAATTCTGAAGGCGATAAATGAGTCTTATGTTAACAAACATGTGATATATTACAGAAATATAAACAATAATCACCAGACGACAAATAATACAGATATCTATATGATACATAAAATACATAAACAGTTCATTACGGGATAGGGAGCTTGTCGAAAATTCAAAAATAAATTCTGCTAATGCTTTATTAACGTCCGATGTAACAAATTTCCAGTCAAAATTCGGTGACTGAAATAAGTAGTTTACATTCAAATACTGAACAGTTAGGTAAGGGTACAATTAATCTACTCCAGCAGTTAAAATTGTGTTATGTCCAGTTGATTCGATGAAATCAGTTATTCATACATTTTTAGGGTAACAAGCTATACGTTTAGTACAGTTAAGAAAAGTCACTTGTAGCCTTAGGAGTTGAATCAGCCAGTTATACGTACATTTATTGCGGATCGGTGCAGCCACAATGTGGGTATGTCTGACAGTGGTGTAAAAGCATATAAGAATATTAATATTCTTATTACTGACTGCAAGTTAAGTGCTGCAGATGTCTGTTCTAGTGTATGGATTATGTGGTCGTCCATCATCAAAAGAGCATTTACCTTTGCAAGCTGGATAAGAGTTTTTTCAGTGATGGTGTTCACTTGTCCGACCAAGGTTATTAAGTATTTTAATTAGAATCACACGAAGTGTCTGGGGGCAGCTTCAATATTTTATAACTTCCAATGAGAAAATTTCACATTTGCTTGTTCGGCAAGACCATGTGGATGATAAAGTGTAGTCATGAGTCACCAAAACAATTATTTAAAGCAGTCGAAACATGTATTTAATTTTGAAATATATTGTATGTTCGGAATGTATTTTTAATTCATTTCATTTGGATAGACTATTCGATTTGGTATATTTGCGCGACAAATCGCTTTTAGTGCGTTGGCCAAACCTCTTTATAATGCTATATGTGACTGTCCGATGAAACAACAAAACAAAGAATATTTGAGATAAATATTGCAAGCATAATGTCCGTTAATGTATGCTTTCTTGTCTAATAACTAAACCATTTTATGTCTATGTTTTGTAAAAGGTACCAACCATCCCGGACCCTAATATAATTGCTTTATATATGTGTTTTTGAAACAGAGTTATCTGTTCTTTATATATATTTCAGTATGTTTTTTGGAAGTTTTTCTGGCATCTGACATTGACCTGTTCCATTCGTCATGGCTTCAGTAGAGGACGTAATTTCACAAGTTTTCAATTAAGACAGCACTGGAAGTATTTCGCGGTCACATCACAATTTAACGATCAATGTTTGTGAACATTCTGAAGGAAGGTATTTAAACTTTGTGAACATATGAACCCAGCGTTCACAGGGTCAAGTTTTAACTGACAATTATAAACTGATCTGTGATATGAACATATATCTTAATGAATCTCATGACTGCATAGTTCGTATTTACATAGTGTGGATTTAATTGCAATTAATATAAACTAGTTCATATGTTTGTGTTTTATCATTATCTCCATCTTCAATTGTGTTTCATCATGATTCATCTTCAATAGTTAATCTGTTTTAACGAAACTTATGATCACGACGCAGTTAAATCTATAAGATCTTGATTGTTGTTCATGTCTATCTTTGATATTTCACATTACTGTCAATAGACATTTATTAAACCCTTTACATCAAAACCTTGATATGTGTTACTGTTAATGATAAACGACCGTCCATTATTCTAATCAAATACGGCAGATATTAACTGAAGACTTTCATCAAATATGTATATTTTATTGTTTGAATATTGTTCTGAAATGGGTGGTTTATGATAGCCAGCATTTCCCACCTGGTTTGTCATATCTAAAATCATAATTAAAATCACAGAAATAAATATGTTGCAAAGGTGCTTTAGTTTTGAAATGAGAATTGCTGTAGAATGTTTAAGTGATAAAGCTATTACATTTATAAATATTCACAACAGGCCTGAGAATATTTGGCAAATCAAAGAATTTGAGAAACTTGTCTATATTATATAGATCGAGGCAAAATTCCCCACACAAAATGATGAGATGTAACTAAGTACATTAACGTCATTATGCTGAAACACACATTATATTCTGTTTAAATGGGATACACAACAAACGTTCAATGTTGTTCAAACAGATAGATATAGTAAATATATGTAATATGCAATGAAAAAAATAACGATAAAATACAATATTGACGTGAAATTAATTGTTTCACTGCCGTTGCAGCTGTTGGTTTTACGGTGCCATGTTTGTTGACAAGACGTTTTAAATACGAAAATAGTTATCTTTTGTTTTGTTTGACCGTATTTTTTTTTTTTGCTTGGACAAGACATTGTAATGGGAAGATAATAATGATGATTGTTCTATGTGGTGCCGTGATTGGCTGCTCCAAGACACTGAAGCGATTTATCAGTATGTGGTAGATCATCTTCTGGTCTGAACTATTGCCGAAACCGTAACCACTTCTGTTTCATTATCCGTTCTATTTAAAACACTATCTGGGGTTAAAGCAAGTGTTTATTTTCCTAAAAAGCAATAAATATTTTATTAAACATATAATTTGTAGACCTAAGATGATAATGTTTATTGTATTTTTAAATTATATGTTTATATAAGTATGATGTCAATTGTGGTGTTTCAATTAGAAATAGTTTATATTTTTTAGAATTATAAAATGTACAACTGTGTCAATTATGTGGCATCATTAAGTAGTTTACAAATTGTAGCCCACATATCACCGTTGCCAGGATACTCCCGACACATAATTTATAGAATAGAATATCAAATCTTGACGAATCATATCTTTCAAATTAATCAATATCCCATGTGCTGGAAGGAATATTAAAAACAATGATATGTATTTATTCGAAATATTCAACAAAATATACGGTTAAAACATACTAACGCAAACATTATTACGATGTGCTGGTACATCACTGGCAGTTTAACCAAAAATAGATGGTCACTAATCGAACCAAACGACAGAGTCGTTCCCATGTATCGTCTGCCGGAAAAATAATACTCGGCGCTCGCATATATCCTTTCATTACAGAACCCAAAGAAAAGCAAGTCACTTAGTCGGAAACGTTAAACATTGAAATAAGAAAATTGGATATTTAAACACTTAACGGAGTCATTCCCATACCAAATAATTATGTATATTGCAAGCGAATGAAACTGTCTATTTATTTGGTAGTATAGGACTCTGACCTAAAATACAAAACAAAAGTAAATATACAAATTAACAAATGCTGTTGTTGCATTACAATCGATATTATTTAATAAATTATAGAATATTAACTTCAGGGCATGCATATCTAGCGATTGACAAAATTTCATCTGTTTTTGAAGATGACATAAGGGAATAGAATACATTATGAGAGCTGTTTTTTAACCATATGTCTTTAAGGTAAGTTTCTCTCATGTTGTTATAGCAATCAATTAAGCGTTGCTTAAAATATTAATTAACACTACATCATCCAAACGTCATTGTAGGTCCTCACGTACCCAAAGTCAAATCTGAATAGCATATCTTTTATACACCCTGCAGAAGGTATTCTACCAGATTCATGTAGACATTTTAACATAACATAACGATGTTTTGACTACCATGGTCTCCTGTTATTCTAACCGATATTTAATACAGTTTGTTATATAAATATTAAAAAGTTGTACTCTTCCGCATTTACCAAGAGCAGAATAACCAGCATTGTTTTGAGACAAATTACAATATTGTTTGGAAAATTTAACTTGTACATATTCTATATTATCAACATAATTATAACCCCAATTTTCTGATGCAGAATATAAAATATGCTTAACCACAGAGTCAAAAATATTCAAACATATCAATAGGATTAACATGACCGAATTGTCGTTGAAAAGTAAAAATACGGGTGCTTTTAGACCCTGTAATACACATGGACTCTTGTGTTTTAGACCCTACTAGCTTGGATGTGACCCAAATATTTTATAGGGACAACTTCGATAATTACCATTTTTCAGTTTGTTTTAAAACACCAACATTTCTGAAAACAACAACAATGGATTTACTGAAATTGATATTCATATTAACTGACGCTTAATATATTTCAATATAGCAATTTAGTTGATCTTTTGGTATAGGTGAATATTTACATTCCCACTGCAATCGGCCTTAATGAACTATATAGATTTACTGCAATCATTTCACAATGAAAAATACTTGCAGCTGGGCGGAGTTAAAAAGGACCAGTTTGCATTTCATTGGGTGCACGATTTTGTTTTGCTGGTGAGACATTACGTTGCCGTTAGTTTCACATAACATTTGCCGTATGTTGTCCTACAATTGCGTTCACCTATTCAGTTTGTTTACAACATCGCCGTTACATTATGACATTGACCTTGCGGTTTAATGCTTCTGATTTACTTTTGATATATCAAAAAATATACAAAAATAACGTTTTAGTTTTATCTAAAACAGTTGGAAAATATATTGTAAATATAAGGATTAAAAGCCAAATGTTTACTTTTAAACGGGCGATGAAAAGCATAAGGCCAGTTTAATATTCCCAAGAAGCTCTTCGGGCCTCACGAACATTAAACCGACCTAATGTTTTTCATTATCCGATGAAAACTCAAAATTCGGCTTTAATCCTTGAATAACAGTATCAGAAAAACTAGAATCATCCTCAGCAAAATAAGTACGAATGAATCTTCAATATCATTAGATGTAAAAATACCTCTATCACATTTTTCATGTAGATCATTAAAAAAGAGATCATTTTTATCGGGCTACTGACTCAGCCCTCTCGTGTTTCAGTATTACAAATAAGCTTGATTTTACGCAATATTTATGTTTTACATACAAAGAGTTTATTATATTTAAAATGTTTCCATAAGTGTTGTTTCTAGCAAATACTTCCCATATGTTTATGCTGGATGCTGTCAAAAGCTTTAGCAATTTATATAGATACAATAAAATCTTCCCCTTTTCTTTGATATTTTTTTCTGAATCGGTGACATTAAATTAAAACCATTGCCTGTTGTTGAATAGCCCTTCCTAAAACCGGCCTGAGATTCATCAAAAACATTATAGTTACATTGTTTCAAGTTTCAAAGTTTATTAGTAACTCGGCAAGACATTTGCCTTTGGCCATTTACAATGATTACAGAAATATGGCCAAGACAATAATATACAGTTAAATGCAACGCAAATACATATTCTGAAACAAATAATATATGATGTGAAGTTTAAAAGTTTAAACAACCTCTTTTTACTTTGTGTTGATGTAAACTATTAAATGGGTGTACTGAAGACCATGATATATGACCTCAATATGTTTTCTCAATATCAGTTTACCTTGTTCAACATAAGATGAAACGATATTCAGTTTCAATTACATTTTGATTACACAATTTACGTAAACGGTTTTCTCTATCGATTCCATTAGTCTACCAAATTCGATTTCTTATGAATGTGAACTTAACCTAAGACATGAAAATTGTTTTATCAACGCATCATTACCTATTTTATCAATATAATCTTCGTATTAAAAGGAGGTATTTTATATAATAATCAAGTTTAGACATGTTATGTATACAAGCATTCCATTCCAGGATGAACTGGTCACGTATTGGTGACGTAATCGTCCCTTTAATATTGGTCAATATTTAATATTAAAATCAAAAGTAATTTAGTACATTTGAGAAACCCAAGTGCTCAATGATTGAGTTCATGCGATTTGCCCAGCAGCTATCACTTATATTTTCACATTGATCTATAAACATTTCAAGTAAAAGTGAATTAACAGTTTTTATAATGTTTAACTTTATCAAATGTTGCTTACTTATAATTGATAGTGGTTGCCCCAAGGACTTGATCTACTGATGTTTTAACAGCACCAGACATTTTACCTGTATAAACAAATTAAACACCTAGATAGATAAAGCTATCAACTATTTCAATTCTTTCATTATGAATAAAGAAGTTGACATTATGCAATTGTTTCCTTTATTCAAACATGCAAACTTTTGTTTAATTAACATTGATTTTTAATCTGCATTTTGATTTCATGAGTCAATTTACAACTTTCGATTAGCTTTACAATGGGAACATCTTTTTTTTTTTACACAGTGGTTTAAATTTATGTTTGGCTAGTTTGTATTTTAGTAAATCATGCCTTTCATTTGAAACACTAAATTGTCGAAGAAAACGAGTTTCTCCCTTTTGAGAGTCTTTCACTCGTTATCCCACCATGGTGGATGAAGTGGTATGCACTTGTGTTGTTCACATTTCATTTTATTAGCTGATCATTTGCAAATATTAATAATGTGTATGTGATTATATTGTTCTGGCTTAATACCATTTAGCAGGCGCGATAGTACACTTTTCTGTGCGAAATCGCCTTGGAAACGTCACCGGGCATAAGACTGCATCGCTTTGGAGGAATGATGTTGTTGTATGGTGTTTAGCGTCGCTTTCAACAATTTTTCAGTCATATCGCGACGGTGTCTACTTGAGACAGTATTCTAAGCGCTGTCACACTGGAGTATCATGCCGCAGACACATGGTATGATACCCCACCCTATCACATTATACTGACACCAGGCCGACCAGACCAAGAACTCTCCTCTAAATGCTGAGCGTCAAGCGAGGAAGCTTCTAGTACCATTTTTAAACTCTTTGGTATGACCCGGCCGGGGATTGAACCCACGACCTTCCGCATGCGAAGCGGACGCTCTACCACTAAACCACGCCGCGGTCCCTTTGGAGGAATGAAAACTAGCACAAGCAAAAGCTCCGTGATATGGGATAACTTATTTCTATGTATATGCGACAAACTGATTGATTCTGACACAAAATTCTAAAATGACTTTGAATGTAGAGACACTTTGCAATAAGGTCATCCTCCATAAGTTCATAGCATAACAGAGCAATTACTGTTTTATTTATGTTGTGATTTAGACATAACAACAAGAATGTAACTTAATGTTTAGCATTGTTAAAATCATAATACTAAACGATGAATATAAAGGACCTCAAATGTACCAAGTTCTCTCACCGCATCGAATATCGTAATGATACCCTTCGTGTATCGCCGGTAGAGATTTCTCGTTTTGATATTTGCAGTGATAATAACAGTTGCTGCAATAAGTTGTGTTGGTATTTATTAAAATAATATTTTGTCATTCTCATTTAAATTCATTTTAATATAAGAAATAGTTAGACAATTTAAAACTGTTTTTCAATACTACAAAACTTTAACTCAAGCAGAGATGGGATAATTTTGTTTTGCCGAACACGTAAAAAACATAACAGCTGCTTTTATCGTAACTTAATATACGATTTGGAACATTTATAACAAAACTAAATTAAAGGAGTTTGATGAGAGTGTGCGGCTTCTAGCATCATCCGAGTGTTATAGTATTGACCATTATTTCCGTAACAAAGGCTGTTCTTATCGAACTTAGAAAAAAATACTTTTTGTCTTTATAAAGCAAAAAAAAATACATTAACAAGTTTATATTTTCAGATTCAAATGTTGGTCGAAACAATCTTTTTTGGTTGCGTTCGGTGCTGCTTCTTAGAATCCCCTTTTACAGATATTACAATAGTGACATTATGTGCTGTATGGAGTGTAAAAAGTTATACTTAGTTTCGTTATTATTTCTTGTTCCTTGAAATCATGCAGCACGTTAAGAGTTTCCCAAATAAAAATGCAATCGCTTACACGTGATTGTTTATACTTCAGGCTGTTTTGACTCGATAACAGTTATGGGTATAAAATATTATTATAATAATCAACATACCTTGTTCTGTATCCGGTCCTGAACACACGACATGAATCACACAACTTAGCAAATAAAACGACGTTTTGGCTATCATCTTCATTGTTATGAGCCGATTCATCAGGCTTTAATAGTAGACGTTTTTGCATATATATATATATATATATATATATATATACACTTACAATAGGACTACTTAAAGCTTTATTCTATTGTGAAGGCACCGTCTTTCTCAATAAATACGTAATGTTGTTTATAATGTATTTAATATTTAACTTGAATTAGTTATTTCTACATTACGATATCATGAGTGCTGTGAAAGATTTACCAATAGCATGACAGACATTAATCTGGTTCTTTGTCCTCAATATACTCTCGGTGTTGCCTTCACATCTTATTTATACGAGACCGAGGACAGTCTAGATAGGCATCGGAGGCGTGGTCAAATATTAATATATATATACTTCATCATTCGATATACGATCTATTCATTGGTTATAAGATAATGGAGCGGAAGAGAGCAACAGTTCTTGGTATAGTTTGCATTCAACAAAGAGAAACAAACAATTAATATGTAACGTTAAAGACTAAATGCATAGAAATTTTAAATACTTCCAAGAAATAGAAAAAAAAACAAATGAAACAGCTTCTCTTACAAAAGATTTTTGCAAATAGATGTGATTTAAAAAGATCATATGTAAGAAAAACTATCTTTTAAAAGATATTTGGAAATAGAAGTCTTCAACTATTATTCAGAAAACAACACCATTTTCAATACTATTCAAGACCAATCAAGTGAATGTATTTAACAACAGCAAATAATGTGCAAATGCTTATCAACATGCATCACGCATGCATTGGTTAATTGTATTTTGTATGATGTTGAGCTGTATATGCTCAAGTCGAAATAAGATATATGTTTTGTTATGTTCTGTTTATAATATTACCCTGTTATAATTTGATGCTCAGCAACTGTTCGTCTTTCGCTTTTAAACAGCATAAACGGGTAACAACATATTGTGTATATTGTCCTCAGGGTTGCGGGTCACGTTCTCCGGGTCCACAACGAGACTGTGTACTAAGCACCATCTTTCTCGCTATTATTTAGGTAGTAGTTGCTTTTCTAAAAGACACAGACAGACACGTGTTGAAAATGACCATGCCTATGCAAGGGGAGGGAGGCCTAGTCAATTAAAAGGACACAAAGCAGTTTTACTATCTTAAACCCACAATGACCGATACATTGGATCCGCCCATGTAGATAATCATCACCGTTCGTATTTTTTCTCACAGTTTATAGTATTTAACAATTTCTTCCTTGTCGTTGTGCAGTGGCCGTGGAAGGTGTGGGTAGGGTAACATATAGATATAGTTCCCACTCTTCTATTTTAGATCAAAATTTATTATATCCATGTATTGTTAAACTTTATAATTTTTGGAAATTCTTCGGAATAAATAACAAACTTAGACATACAGCTTTGTGTTTGTTTGCTTTTTTGGTATGTTTTTAAAACCAAATTACCCCCTACCCCCCCCCCCCCCCCGTCACCTCCTACCCCCACAGTTTCTTACAAGTGTTGATTTAACCCGAGACATAATTATAAGCAAGTCACGGATTTAACCATCACCACCATAGGATAGACACGATGGTCAAACGTTATAAGGGAGATAAGGGACATAATACTTTCGATAATTGCAGCGCACATCAATTTTCCTAGTTTGAATTGTACATCAATTAACATATTTTGCATCGCATACCAATTAACCTATTTTGCATCGAACATCACTGTCTGTCTGTCTGTCTCTCTCTCTCTCTCTCTCTCTCTCTCTCTCTCTCTCTCTCTCTCTGGTCATATTTTCTGTCACACATGAAGAAGCCTGGAACCACATAAGGACAAAGACTAGTAAATACACATGGTAATCAAACAGGGATTTGTTCAGGAAACTCATTTAGGGCCACCATTTTGGCCCTCTTCTACTATTATTTACAGAAATGAGATGGACCTACCTGAGGCGCTGTCGTTTAATGACCACTTGCATCTCATTGCAGAGGTTGTGGGTTTGAGGCAAGCTCAGGCCAAAAACATTTGTATGAGAAAGTTTCTTAGTTTCTTGTGGAAGGACGTCTGACTGTTCTGTTAAGATCGTTCTTAGATATCTATCCACCAATTAAACTTACTATCCATTGATGCGGAAATTTTAATATTTAAAGAAGTTTTTCAATCTACTGGTCAAAGGCCAGCGGAGTAAATGTCATAGTAAAATATTCGGCGTCCGGTGCCGATCTTTGGTCAGTTTCATACAGAGCTATATATAGAGAAATTGTTAAAATTTTCGTGTAGTCGCGATAGCACCCCTATCATCTTTCGTTGAATCTAACCAAACTTGCTCAGCGGTTATAAAGTCACAATATTTTGGACGAGTTCTAGAACAAGTGTGGTCCGACCACAAGGGATTATAAGTACATTTTAAGAGAACATATTCATGCAGCATTGCATGGAGGTCCCTTTTAACGTTGTTGAACACAGGCGTCTCGGATCAAATTTTGGGCCACCACAGGGGTCACTATTTACATAGAGTCATATGGTGATAATGTTAAAATTTTCGTGTAGAAGCGAAATCACCCCCATTTTCTTTGAACCTTAACCAAACTTGCACAGCAGTTATATAACCATAAGATATCAGACATGTTTCTTGAACCAGCGTGGTCTGACCATAAATTCCCCTACCACAGGGCTTATAAGCACATTTTAAGTAAACTTTATAAACAAAACATTTTCATAGAAAGTTAAGATGATATTTTACATGTAGTAATGCACGAATGTCCCATAAATGGTGGTTGAAATAAGGTCCCTGAGGCTAAATTTGGGATAGGCTCAGTGGTCACTGTTTTACACAGAGTAATACAGAGACTTTTTTCGTGTAAACGCGATAGCACCCGGTTCTGTGAAACCAGATTTAAAAACAGATTAAAATAATATCCGTGACGATAGCGTTATCGTGTAATACGTATGTAATCGTGTGGTTTATATAAAGCAAATGGCAGCCTCTTAAAACAGGGAAACGCTAAATGCAGTATGATCTACGAGTTAGATGCAATTCCACAGTTGATTTGTGCGGTCGAAGCTCCTACGTCATTGACAATTGCGTTCTTCTAACAGACGCTCGCAATCGTCTTTGAAGCTCCTTGTTGAATGAGAGTATTCGAAGAGATTCATTTGATAGATAGGAAATATGAAATATAACTATGTGGAATAGAACTATAACTAGCGACTTAATAATAAATATACCACTGCTATAACTTCATTTAATTGTTTTATGGATGAGCAAAAAGGGTATGGAATGCCTTTATTTTGTGTTATGCATTTTTATATAAGAAATAGATATCGAAAAAAGGCATCGGTATCACATAAGTGTAGGAGCCGGAATGGGTAGGGTAGGTCCAATGTGGCACAAATTCGGAATTTTGGAGAAAAAATACCTCTTCTTCCTATGAAAAGTTTGAGATGTCCCCCCAAATATTCGAAACGAAGAACGAAACTAAAGTAGGCCTTATGCGACACATTCCTTCTCATGACTCTATACTCCCAAGATTAGTTAATACTAGTGAATTATCTTCCATTGCAACGTGGAGGAAATCGTCCGCTGACTAGGGAGCGTAATGGCTCCTGAAAGTCTCACACATTCACCTTCAACTGGTCAAAGTTACTGCCAAAATATGAGCGTTAACGTCTCACACAACAATTAATTTTGTACTGTTCTACATATAGAGAAATGCACTTCTGGAACACTGGATACTTGACCAATGGTTCTAAAATTGCCTTGTTTTCCAATGATAATCCTCTGTTGGTTCCATTTACACAGTTTCGCTGGTTTGATGACACCCCTTCACCTTTGGCAATTTGTTACAGTGTATCACTACGTATCTTTGAACTGTTATAGCTTAATAAAACAGAACCCAGTGTCATCCAAACTTGGCAGAAATCATGAACATGTTCCAATGTTATCATATGCACAAGGAAATATAACTATTGTATGCATTTTCAACAAAAAAAATGCGTGAGGTGAAATTTAAGTGAGACCTACAGTGTTTGCAGATTCAGCATATATGTAGTTGTGTGCATGAATGAGTTTTTATTAGTCAAGTATTCTGATTACCTATATAAAGTAAATGCAAATCGTCAGAAAAAAAGCTTAGGGCTATATAGGGAATTTATGTGTGATGATTAATCACATTTTTATATGTGCGATAGTCCGCTTCTTGTATTATGTACATAACATATGTTTTAAAATTAACATTCCTTTCAAATTTATGTGTCGAAATATTTTATAAAGGTATCTTTAACATCCATTTATTGTCTTTGAAATGTAAATATTTTCTGTTCATGACCGTTACATGTTTACGTTTATTACGTTCTGTGAAGTGGCAACTGTTTAACATTTTAGAGGAAGCAAGATATTTCGATCCGACACAACATATGGCAGACAACCCTTCCACACGCTCTGTAAATGAAGAAACTCTTCTGGAAACAAGTTCCAAGATATCTCCTTCGAATGAAGAACCAAGTGAGCGCGAAAAGACGGACGGAACAGGATTTGAAACGGACACTAAAGTATATAAAAGTCGATGGATAATGCTGTTAGTGTTTTGTTCCTATTCATTCAGCAATAACTTCCAATGGCTACATCTCAATATTATAGGGAATATTGTGATACAATACTATAATGAAAGTCTCCCAATCGACTCCTTCCAACAACAGACAGCCCTGGACTGGCTGTCTATGATCTACATGCTCGTTTATATTCCTCTGATATTTCCAGCAACTTGGCTGTTGGACAAAAAAGGTCTTAAAGTAAACTTAGTTTGTGGATCATTTTTGAATGCGCTGGGGGCATGGATAAAGTGTTTGTGTGTTTCACCTGATAGATTTCCAGTTTTAATGTGTGCCCAGACGATATGTGCCATTGCCCAAATATTCATCCTCGGAATACCGGCTCATCTTGCGGCGGAGTGGTTCGGACCTGGCCAAATATCAACAGCTACATCGATCGGAGTATTTGCAAATCAGGTATAGTTTGAGAATGATTCACATTATTAACAATAATTAATTATCTCAATATATATAATAAAAATTAATGCTAGCTACAAATTAGGTTTTAAATCAAATTTTATATACATTTAACTCTACTCGCAAAAAGACCAGAAGGGCGTATATGATTGGCCGTCGTCTGTTGTCCGTGTCCTCCGTCGTCCGTTGTATTCCGTAAGCAGCCCGTACTTCACTTAGAAATTAATTATCTATGTGAGACTACGTGCGTTATTTTTTTTCGATATAAGACGATATCCCACTCTCTGACGTTATGCCTACACGTTGGTATTATTTTTTCACTCTTGGTGGAATAATATACTGTACTGTTGAAATTGCTGTCATTAAACGGTAACTGGAATGACCTTGACCCAAAGGTCGATGTCGCTATTAGTATAATCTAAACATAATAATTGTTTATAGTATAAATCTGTCATACGTTATAAAACAACATAACAATATACATATTTAAAAATATGATGAGTTTTAACATCCTACCAATATTGACTTATAAGACACACAGTATAACATACATTTGAATATTTACAGGTAAAAGATAAAGTTTTATTAATAAGAGAAATACATTTAAAATGTTAAGATTTGAATGAGTACGACTTCTGATTATTAAGAATCATTAAGATGATTAAAATTAATGAATTATTAAATATAAGTAAAACATTTTTTTTTTATTCCACGGAACATTTGTAACAAGGTTGTAGCTATGTACGTTGAATATTAAGTAATTCGTCAGAAAAATGAATTGATCTATAATTGTTTCGAATCATTATTGCATTTATGGCTTTAGCAAAAATTGGACGTTTTAAATCAGGATAAAAATCACATTCATTTTCAATAGAATTTGGTGGATATAGTTTACACGTCCGCGGGGTCAGTGCCACTTTCGGCACTATCTACCCGTTTCAACATGAAGTGGGTAGCTTCCACTTCGAAATTTTGCTAAAATGATAGATCTCTCTCTCTATCTATCTAAATTTAATTTCACATATGTTATAAGGTCAATCCGAAAAATTAATGGATTTTAAAATTTCAATCAAAATATATATTTTGGTTATTATTAAGTACCCGATTGTTTTTTTGGGGGGGTTTTTGGGGTTTTTTTTTTTTTTTTTTTTTTTTGGTTTTTTTAGATTTTATTTTAAAACGTGTCTTCTAGGTAGGTTGCGACGCTGGTTTCCTGATACCTCCGTTATTGGTTCCAAACAGTAGTGATATTGCGGATATTGGTCGGGATCTTGGTACCTTGTTCTACATAGGAGCTGGTTTCACTACGGCTGTTTTTCTAATCATCATTGTTGGTAAGTTGTACACATATACACTATAAGACGTCACCCACATATATATTAGATGTTACTCATATACATTATTAGACGTAACACATATACAATATAAGATGTAACTCATATACAATATAAGTAGTAACTCATATACGCTATTAGATGTTAGGCATAAACACTATCAGATGTTACGCATATACACTATTAGATGTTACTCATATACACTATTAGATGTTAGGCATAAACAATATCAGATGTTACTCATATACACTATTATATGCTAGGCATAAACGCTATTAGATGTTAGGCATAAACACTATCAGATGTTACTCATAAACGCTATTAGATGTTAGGCATAAACACTATCAGATGTTACTCATATACACTATTAGATGTTAGGCATAAACACTATCAGATGTTACTCATATGCACTATTAGATGTTAGGCATAAACACTATCAGATGTTAGGCATAAACACTATCAGATGTTACTCATATACACTATTAGATGTTAGGCATAATCACTATCAGAATCCCCCGCCCGGCAACAGTCTCCGTGATGATTGATATACGACATTGTGTCTAATTATCATTCGTCTCTCACCACTGATTCAAGTGGGAAAGTTATCAGTTACTTACGGAGACGGGGTGTGCTGGAGTACTGGTTAATCCCAGGAAACAGTGGTTAGGTTAACTGATCGTCTGTTAGCCCTCGGTGGCATAAAAATGACGCTAAATATTCAATCAACTATCATATGTTACTCATATACGCTATTAGATGTTAGGCATAAACACTATCAGATGTTACTCATATACGCTATTAAATGTTAGGCATAAACACTATCAGATGTTACTCATTTACGCTATTAGATGTTAGGCATAAACAATATCAGATGTTATTCATATACGCTATTAGATGTTAGGCATAAACAATATCAGATGTTACTCATATACGTTATTAGATTTTAGGCATAAACACTATTAGATGTTACTCATATACGCTATTAGATGTTAGGCATAAACAATATCAGATGTTATTCATATACGCTATTAGATGTTAGGCATAAACACTATCAGATGTTAGGCATAAACATTATCTGATGTTACTCATTTACACTATTAGATGTTAGGCATAAACACTATCAGATGTTATTCATATACGCTATTAGATGTTAGGCATAAACACTATCAGATGTTACTCATTTACACTATTAGATGTTAGGCATAAACACTATCAGATGTTATTCATATACGCTATTAGATGTTAGGCATAAACACTATCTGATGTTACTCATTTACACTATTAGATGTTAGGCATAAACACTATCAGATGTTACTCATATACGCTATTAGATGTTAGGCATAAACAATATCAGATGTTACTCATATACGCTATTAGATGTTAGGCATAAACAATATCAGATGTTATTCATATACGCTATTAGATTTTAGGCATAAACACTATCAGATGTTACTCATATACGCTATTAAATGTTAGGCATAAACAATATCAGATGTTATTCATATACGCTATTAGATGTTAGGCATAAACACTATCAGATGTTAGGCATAAACACTATCTGATGTTACTCAGTTACACTATTAGATGTTAGGCATAAACACTATCAGATGTTATTCATATACACTATTAGATGTTAGGCATAAACACTATCAGATTGTACTCATATACACTATCAGATGTTAGGCATAAACAATATCAGATGTTATTCATATATGCTATTAGATGTTAGTCATAAACACTATCAGATGTTACTCATATACACTATTAGATGTTAGGCATAAACGCTATTAGATGTTTGTCATAAACACTATCTGATGTTACTCATATACACTATTAGATGTTAGGCATAAACACTATATGATGTAACTTACATGCAATGTAAGATGTAACCTATATACAAGATATGATATAACCCATACATAACATTAGACGTAACACATAAATAATATAAAATGTAACCCATTTATAATATATGATGTAACCAATATTCAATACAATATGTAACTATTATTCTATATGATATGTTACCCCTATCCAATATAGATGTAACCCATATCAAATATGAGATGTAACTCATATACAATATAAGATGTTACTCATATACAATATGCAATTCACATTCCTAATGAAATGCAACCCATGTACAATATAAGATAAAATCCATATTAAGTATAATATACAAACCACGTTTAATATAAAATGTAACAAATATACAATATAAGATGTTACCCATATACAATATATTGGTAAACAATGACTTATTAAATTATTTCTCTGGACAGGATTAATCAAATGTTGGAAACTTCAATGTCATTTGACTAGAAAAACAATTTAAGAGAAGTAATGACCACTTTCTTCTCACCACTTAGATTGTCAGTTATTTGGACCTCCGTCTCCCATGTACCAAGGAATACTATATATATATGTATAATTATAGAGATATTTAATAGAGAATAATTTCATTAAAAAACAACTTTTTCACCAATCGAAGCCACCTCTTTTCCATGTTGTTTGCAAATGCTGGGATTTGAACCCAGAATTTCTACAAAAGTGTAGATGTGTTTGCCAGTTACACCACAAAAGCATTTCATGTTGTATTAAGATAATGGACTTCAATATTTACCAAATCAACTTATGTAAATTAAAAGTTAAAAGTATTTAAACTTGTCCCATTTTCTATTGCTAAAAAACAATCTTGTAACACACACTCACAGCAGTACATGTTTTCTAATAATATATAGTACAATATCAAATTAAAAACCAGGTTGACTCATCCTTTTATATGGTGGAAAAAAAGCCTTACCAAACTGTAAGCCAGTCTTAATCAAAATATACAAATTGGTTTCAAATCTGGTTTAACTAAACATTTAAAGCATCAGCTGTGTGTATTATTGCATTTTCCAGATACATTTATATACATGTACTTTATATCAAGGCACCGTTTGTTTGAATATTTAGTCATTACTATGCCATCTAGGGCTAAAAGACGATCAGTTAGCCTAACTTTTCTTTCCTGGGATCTTGGAAGGTTAACCAGCTGGAGTACACCCATCTCAGCAAGTAACGGATAACGTTTCCACTTGAATCAGTGGTAAGAGACTTGACAATGAGACGTTATGTCATATATCAATCATCTTGAAGACTGTGGTTGGATGGGGATTCAAACTCATGAACTAAGGATTGATAGTAATACGCTCGCCACAGGGGGAAATACTGGTATTGACCATTATGATGGAAACTGTAAGTTGTTTATAATCTTAGATGTTTGAACATGTTTTGATCACGCACAACGCTCTTAATTAAATTAAAGGTATTGAGGTTTCAAAGAAAATTTATTTTAATTTGCCATTATTTTAGCTGCAGTGTACACATATTGTAATCACAAGCAATTAAACAAATTTAAACACAAATTTCTGGGAATAATATTGTTTTGATGACAATTTCATTCTGCAGTGTAAGAATTATGATTTGTGTTCCTTAGATGAATGGAAGTGAAGATAAATTAAAAACGAGATATTGCCTTTCCTTTTTTATACAATTCTATGGCAGAGGGCATGTCTTAAACAGTAACAGCAGCTTCTTAATGCTGTTAACCATTGTTATGCAAGGATACGGAACAAGCACAAACTCACTTTTTTTTGTATATACGTAAAATAAACATCTCAGAAAAATAGTAATAGCTCTACAACACTGTTTTTTTTTTTCCAAAAACTTGGAGGACATTACCTTAATAAAAAGAATATATATGGAAAAGTTGGCCATAAATATCCTCAATCATAAAGCAAAACAACTGGGTTGGATAGCGCACACTGTCGAGAAATTGAAATCTACATTAAGATAATGTGTACAAGTAATAATATCAATTAAAAGCATAATTATCTTTAATGGAAGAGTCCCCTGCAAACACTAAAATGAGAAAGTTCACACGTTATGCCTAACCCTTTCATGAAAGCTGACCAATCACAACCATAATCTTTAGTCTACAGCAACCAGAAACACCAAATGTCCCTCGAAGAGATTTCTTATGAGATGAGCACACAAAATGACACAAATCAATGATTGTACATGTTTGATTCTTTTCCTCTTCATATTTGATTCCTATCTTCTTCCTAACCCTAATGCCTATTCCTTTCATGTGTCGGTCAATGCCCAACCCAAATCTTTAGTATACAGCAACCTGTAACACCAAATGACCTTCAAAGAAGTTTATTTTCATGAGACAATCACACAGAATGAGACAAACGAGATGACCACACAGAATGAGACAAATCAATGTTTTTACATGTTTGATTCCTTTCCTCTTCATATTTGATCCCTATCTTCTTCCTAACCTTAATTCCTCTTCATATTTGAGTACTATCTTCTTTTTAACCCTAATGCCTAACCATTTCATGTGCCGGTCAATACCCAACACTAATCTTTAGTATACAGCAACTTGCAACACCGAATGACATTCAAAGAAGTTTATCACGAGATGACCACACAGAATGAGACATATCAATGTTTATACATGTTTGATTCCTTTGTTCTCCATATTTGACCCCCTATAGTCTTCCTAACCTTAATGCCTAACCTTTTCAGGTGCCGGTCAATGCCCAACCCTACTCATTAGTTTACAGCGGTCCCACTATTTAAGAAGCGACAAAAAGCGTCAAGAGGCGTCAGTCAACAGCTTTATTATTAATAAAAGTTACTGTCAGGAAATAACCATGTGTATATTATACATATATAAATGCTGATATATTGAAATTTTGAAACAATTTTTACAAGGTTATGCTTCATGTTGATTTTTTTAAATATTAATTTATTATTTCTTCAACATGATGGTTCTTGAAGCTAGGTATCAGATATCTTGACGCTGATATTTTGAAACAATTTTTACAAGGTTATGCTTCTTGACGCTAGTAATCAGATTTCTTGACGCTGATATTTTGAAACACTTTTTACAAGGTTATACTTCTTGACGCTAGTAATCAGATAGCTTGACACTGATATTTTGAAATATTGAAACAATTTTTACAAGGTTATGCTTCATGTTGATTTTTTTACGTATCAATTTATTATTTTTTCAACGTGATGGTTCTTGACGCCATTTATCAGATTTCTTGACGCTGATATTTTGAAACGATTTTTACAAGACTATGCCTCCTGGCGCTAATTATCAGATTTCTTGACGCTGATATTTTGTAATAGGTTAACATGTACCGGCACACTTTTTAGCAATCACAACACTTATTAAAAAAACTATTTGAATGTAATAAATTTATTGAAAAACAAATGTTAGTGTAGACAATGTTTATCATTGGTGTCACATATGCCGATACAGCTTCTTGACGCTAACTGATTACTGGTACTATCCTTTGCATAAACAAAATGGTGGATTTTCTTGCTGGTATCGCAACGGAGAAACAATGTTCAATTATGACTTTATTAATGAATGGAATTTAAACAAGAGGCCCAAGAGGGCCTGAGGACGCTCTACTGACTCATGAACCCTCGGGGCGGGGTCATTTTTAACCCTAGGGACACCATTTGAACAAATCTTACAATACTATAGTTGGTCATCATTACTACATAAACATTTTGAAAATATACTGGGCCGTTCATGAGAAGAAGATTTTAAGTTTTGGACTATTTCAGTAACGTCGGCCATCTTGAATTTCAGATCGAAAAAAAAATCTTCTGTATTGTCTCCTATGCAACAGAAACAAGCATGTGTAGTCTCAGTTTAATTGGCCTAGTGATTTCAGAAAGGATGAAAGAAAAAAAGAATTTTCTGTTTTCCCATAGTATCCCTATGTAAAATTCTAAGTCCCCTTACAGGGCCCCTATAAATTTTAGCCCCTTAATTCTTATCTGCAATCAAACCCCTACACAAAAGGATAATTTATGCCAAATATGAACAAATCTGACATACCGGTTCTCAAGAAAACGATTTTAGTAATTCTGAATTTTTACCCTTTTGAGGCCCCTCCTGACCCCTTAAGACAGTGGAACCCATTCATTTTTACAAATCTGAACCTCCTTCACCAAACAATGCTTCTGTGAAGATATAGGCAAAATCATTTCCATTTCTAAAAAAAAAAAAATAAATATTATAGTGACATGTGTCCTCTAATTGAACCCTCGGGGCGGGGTCATATTTAAACCTAGGGACACTATTTGAACAAATCTAACAATACTACAGTTGGTCATCATTACTACATAAACATTTTGAAAATCTGTTGGACCATTCATGAGAAGAAGATTTTTTAAGTTTTGGACTATTTTTAGTAACAGCGGCCATCTTGAATTACAGATCGAAAAAAAAAATCTTCTGTATAGTCTCCTATGCAACAGAAACAAGCATGTGAAGTTTCAGTTTAATTGGCCTAGTGTTTTCAGAATAAATGAAAGAAAAAGAGAATTTTCTGTTTTCCCATAGTATCCCTATGTAAAATTATAAGTCCCCTTACAGGGCCCCTATAAATGTTAGCCCCTTAATTCTTATCTGCAATCAAACCCCTACACATAGGGATAATTTATGCCAAATATGAACAAATCTGACATACCGGTTCTCAAGAAAACGATTTTAGTAATTCTGAATTTTTACCCTTTTGGGGCCCCTCCTGACCCCTTTAGACAGTGGAACCCATTCATTTTTACAAATCTGAACCTCCTTCACCAAACAATGTTTCTGTGAAGATATAGGCAAAATCATTTCAATTTCAAAAAAAAAAAAATAATAATATTATAATGACATGTGTCTCCTAATTGAACCCTCGGGGCGGGGTCATATTTAACCATAGGGACACCATTTGAACAAATCTAACAATACTATAGTTGGTCATCATTACTACATAAACATTTTGAAAATCTGTTGGGCCGTTCATGAGAAGAAGATTTTTTAAGTTTTGGACTATTTTTAGTAACGGCGGCCATCTTGAATTTCAGATCGAAAAAAAAAATCTTCTGTATAGTCTCCTATGCAACAGAAACATGCATGTCAAGTTTAATTGGCCTAGTGGTTTCAGAGAAAGTGCTGCTAACAGACGACAGACGACAGACAATGCGCCATCGCATAAGCACTTCTGGCCTTTGGCCAGTAGAGCTAAAAAATCAACTGATATATGTTTATATAGGTATAATATACATATGATCATTTTCTGACAGTAACTTTTATTAATAATAAAGCTCTTGACGCTTCTTGTCGCTAAATAGTGAAACCCGTTTACAGCAACCTGTAACACCGAATGACCTACAAAGAAGTTTATAATGGTTGATAATTTAACCACAATAAGGCTAAAAACAAATATATGTGTGGTTAATATTTCTTTCATACCTTAGCCGCTCAGAACATTTACTCTCACTGACAGTTGTGGTCCTTTTCAATGCAGAGGGAGTATACACATTGCTTTGTCACTATCATTAATAAATGGAAAGAAAACAAAATACCTCATAACCAGGGCTGTTCCGATACACCGGTATACTGGTTTATTGCAGTTAATTTCTGAACAATATGCGTACTGTATTGGCCGTACCCCGAAACAGTCTCGTAGAGTATGCATAATTCAATATCCTATCAAGATAGAGCCGAAAAAACAGCATTAAATCCATCTTAATGATTGAATAGCCTTATTTCTGTATTATATTTATAAATCGCGTAGAGCTAGTATTGGTTCTAGAGCTTTGATTTCGCATTTTAAATTTTCAATATGTGAGTAAAAGTACTAAATTTACATAAATAAAAACCGTTTGACATTCAGACTTTGATTTCAATTGCATTGAAAAAAGAGAAAGAACGAAAGAAAATTGGCAAAAAAAAAACCAACAATAAAAGGTTCCATGACAACGTAATCTATTTCACGCTCAAACACAGTCGACTCATTTCCTTGAGTGTAACAAATGAGCGATTACTCTGCGAAGGAGATTGAATCTATTTATAAACATCAAATAGAGCTAGTATTGGTACTTGAGCTCTGACCTCGCATTTCAATATGTGTATAGGAATACTAAATTACGTTAGTAAAACTCCGTTTATCATTCAAATTCTAATTTTGATTTGCATATAAAAGGAAAATGGAAACAAATAAAAACAAACAATAAACTGTTCTGGGTAAACTACAAAATACATTGTGTCGCATGCGCACTGACCTGTGTCCCAATGCATTAACTCTGGGATTTGTTGTCATTAGAACAATTTTAATCGAACTTTCCCTGTTACAAGTCAACAGTATTCAAATATTAAATTTGTTTTAATTAAGAGATTTGGTGAATCCAAGATATACCTCAATCTCTTGCAGAAAACTTGCCATGGTCAGCAATAGTTCCAGCACCAAAATTGTTCAGTGTAAGTTTTGATTGTAAAAAACAATTTAGAAATATGTATCTTTATTCTAAATGTTTATGTAAAGTTTATTTACATTTATTTCAAGGATTTGTGAAATATGAGACAACTATGAGCATATTTCTATTAAAATAGACTATAGTCCATGCCATCTGTTAGTGATGTCTCAAATTGCAATGCAGTGATATTGTACTCTTTCAAAACAACACATATCAGTTTGATATCAATGAAAACTTCAAAGAAAAGGAAGATTGTTTTCTAATGTTAAGCAGCGTATCGTATCGCATATCGCCCTACCCGTATCGCAATACGTATTGTATCGGAAGTGTCCTGGCAATACACAGCCCTACTCATAACATTCTTATTTCATTGATATATCATCTGTTTTTTCTTAATGAACGTAGTTTTTAACATAATTATGCTCAAAAACACTGCATGGTTCCCCCCAGGAATTTTTGATGGAATGTTGATAAAAATGGAAGGGGTGGGTATGGGAGGGGTGTCCCCTCCTGTGTTGATATTTTTTTAAGTTTGACATTCATGAAAGTTGTATTTTTAAGTATGTGTTTCTATTTAGCATATTGCTGCAATAAAATGAATACAAAGAAATTTAAAGTTTTTTTAATGGATGACTAGCAAGGAATCATATAGAGAAGGAAAGGCAACTGATTGAGATTTGTGAACGCTTGTGTATTTACACAAAATCTTGCAATATCTCGTTTTCAGTTATCTAACTTCCATTCAAAATTTAAATTCAAGTTCTTGCATTGCAGAGAGATATTCTCATCAAAACAATACCATTCCCAGAAATTTGTGTTTAAAATTGCTGAAACACTTTTGAATACAAAATACCTATACTGCAGCTAAAATAACAAGTTAACTATGATACGTTTTCCTTCAAGCTTCAATATCTAGCCAAATAATTAATCCTTTGTGTGCTTTTTCATCAACATTTGATCTGGAGATGCAAGTTTCCTATCCAATACAAGTTTCCTATCCTATTCTATACAAGTCCTTGATGACTACCGGTAGTCATATTTGAAAGTTACAATTTATATGTTTTAATGTTTGATTCAATATACACTGTAGAAGCAAATTATATTTTTCATATAGTATTTGTGTATTTCCAAATGAATACCAATTTTATAAAAGTAAACACAGATAGATTAATTTTAAAAAAAAAATTTTCCCCTATCCCCTAAATATCCTGCATAAATGGGACCACATAACCAAATTTTGACCGTCGCCACATCCAGGTATTTCCAATGAACAAAAATTACTTTAATCTATGTTAAAAATTTAAACCGTTTTAAGTGGGGATTTTATTTGTTGAAATAAGATGCTGATAAACCAGGGGTATCCAACTATCCATTAATGTGCATTTCAAATATATGTTTCTATCCTATATTAGAATATTATTGCCATAAAAATATAGTAAAGGAGTGTTTATAAATGGACAACTTGTCATATTTCAAAGTTAATACAATTTAGAAGTTTGCATTTTTAATCTTTGATTCTGTAATTTTCATTAGGTGCCAGTGTATTTCCAAATAAATAAAATTTTTATAAAAGGAAACATTAATGGTTACGTCTTAAACATCCCTAATAAACATGATCGCTATAATCGATGCACCGACTTTTAAGGATCCAACTTTTGAAGGCGCTGACTTTAAGACTGGGTTTCTCAAATTTGTTAACATCCGGTATGCAACATATGGGTGTTTTTTCGTATTTTTTCTCAATTTATGTACAAAATAATCCATTTTAAGTGGGGATTTTATTTTAGCTTTGTTAAAATAAGATGCCGAGAAAATCCTTTACGATTTCATTCTTTTGCTTACTTGCATAAAGCCTTACTATACACTGCGATCTATTTCTAGTTGTCTTGATCTGAGAAATGGTCGTGACACACTTTATTAAATGTTTCGTTCCAATTGATTGCATTATACATACTACACAAACTTCACGTGATTGGGAGGTTAATGAATCAATTGAAAGGTAATGCGGACACCTTGGTCAGTAGTTGATTTTAAATCTTGTGAAAAACAATCTCGGATCAAGAAATTTCACAGGACACCGCATTCTATATTGAGGCGGTGTAACCTTCAAATGACTCGTTCTAATTGGCTTACCTGTACACACCTCTAGTTCACACTTGCGAGTGATTGACAAGTCTGTGAAATAGGTCAATTGATAGACTTAAAAATCCAGGCCCTAATTTCATCAGTTATCCCTATAAATACCACCCAGGGTCAGCAAAAATGTTTTATAGTACTTTGATTGGGATTTCCAGTATGGTTTGATTTACTTGTTATAGTGCTTGGTCCTTCTAAGTACAAAAAGTATCAGTTTCTAGTGGGAGGTGGGGTGGGACCACAATGCAGTCCACAAAAATATTGTGTGGCCTGGGGTGTGGACTCATGCCACCTCCCACAGCTGAGCCATGCTTACCCAGAGAGAATTGTTATGTTAAAATATCAAATATGTATTTAAAAATTTTTGTCAGGCTTACTTTCAGTCTGATTGAATTATAAATTGATTGGCATGAGAGTGATTTTATTTTTGATGCCACCTTAAATTAACTTCCACTAAAAAGGAAATTGTACATGGGATTTATAACATTCACAACAAATATATGCTGACCCTGGGGAATGATAATGTTCATTATATTATCAAGGGACCTGGCCCGGCACCCCAGCACGGGTGATGAAATAAATTTACAGGGCCCCTAAATTCAGTGGAATACTATTATTAGCAATATTAATTAGGCTTGGGCCTGTTAGTCCCAAGCAGCTAATTAGCTCTATCCTAAGTGCAACAATATATTATTTTACTATAAATGTTGTATATAATGTACATAACTTTTAATAATCTGTTGTTTATTTTATAACCCTAATCTGGGCCGTTTTGTACTTAGGATACAGGATTATAATCATTATTTTTAGTAACTTATTTTAAATATGTTCCATTATTTTAATAAAATATTGTTGCACTTAGAAAACAGCTATTTATCCTACACCACATGAACATCATATAGCCTGTGTAGTTCCAACCAAGATTCACTGGTCATCATGTATGTGTAAGTGTTTCTTTACCCTCGCACTTTGAACTAAGTCATTTTGGCGAGCCGGATAAGATGATTATTTAAAAAACAGGATGATTGCTTAAAAAGCACGGTGATTATATTAAAAGATAAGATGATCATTTAAAATTAATGATAATGATGATGATGAAGATGACGGCGATAATCGGTGATTACCCACTATGGAGTTTAAACACTTATTGTTTTATAAATATGGACATTCCTATTTTTACTTAATCAGTTGTTTAATTAGTTATTTTTAATTGCTTATATTGATGCAGACTTTATACGATTTACTTCAATATTCAAATACTAACGTTTAATTATTGAGACTCCAGGCATTCTACTCTACCTTGTGCAGCCAAAATATGATTTAAAAATATTAGTACCGATTGTACTAGCATTACTATGGTATGTGTAAAACCTATATATTAGGCCAGACGCTTTTGCTTATAGCGCAAATAAATTTGCTTGAGATATCATAAGCGTCCGACCCAACTTGAACCCTCAACAGGAATGATTCCCGCTGATTGTTTATCTGTGCACACTAATTGTGCTCAGTTGCTATGGTAATATTTTATTTGTATGACAGTACCGTTAGCAACCGTATATACCACATACCGAGAGTAATTGTCAATATATAAATATCAACAAACTAAAGTATGCCGTAAAACCAGCAACAATATTATTTTATTGCTGGTATGGTACTTGACTTAAAAGAATATGGCTACACAGGTATTAATGTTTAAGTAAATGAGGTTTCATATATTAGTATATTTTCAGTCGATCGTCTTGCATAGCTCTATATTGAATGCCTATGATACTAATAACATCATTTGACATTCTCTAAAACCATTATACAGTAGTATTTACTGTTAATGGTGAACCATATAACCCTGTACACACGTACATTGTTATTTATATACTTTAAATTGTATATTTGTATTTGTATGGTAAACTAGAAAGTTGTAATAACTTCTAAAAGTATTCAACCATTTTTTTTTTTTTAATAATATAGCGGCAGGTACCGCTATATCATAGTTTGAGCTACGCAAGTTTATGAATAATTAATTTATTGAAAAATGTTCGTCAGCCTTGCAATATTTTGCTAGTACACCACACTATTAAAATGTGACCAACCACCGCTAGTCTCCCATGATGTATCAGATATTGGTACACAATGGACTAAAAGTATGTTAAAAATTGTTATTAAATTAAATTGTGATGTTTGTAAAGAAGCACCCGGCAGATTGCTCGTACCTAAAAAGCGCCATAATTAAAAAATATCTTAAAAAATCCGATATCCCCTCAGATCAGATCTGCTGAGAACTGATTAGTAGAAGTTGGTCACTATATATTTATAAGGTAGTCTTGTGTAATTCAATAATGAGTATCATGGCATTTCCTAACCATGATATTCCCTAGAACCGTACTCAATGCTGTGTAGTGAATACGGAGTTACTATATAGTCCCGTAATCAACATGATATACGTTACTATTTTAATGATTATTAAAATTATAATCACTGTAAATTAACATAAACATGCAAAAAACGCCAAAATATGTATAATACATATCCATTACTAGATATAAAGCGTTCATGTTCATATTTAATAATACATCTCCTCCCTAGTTCAACACGTAGGGCCAAGAGCCCCGATAAAAGCCGGTCGCTGAATGGTTCGATCGGGATTGTAACGCTCATTCCGATTGGCCAGATTTCAATCCGTTTTCGGCTTTAAGCTCAGGACATAAAATTGTGAACTAAATATAGAAATGTTCACTATTAGGTCCGTGATTGAAATCCAGCCAATCGGCGGCGTTTAACCTTCAATGGAATGTTGACCCGGAGGAGATGTAAACAAAAGATTGCACTTGATGACCAGTGAATCTTGGTTGGAATTACACAGACTATATGATGTTCATGTGGTGTAGGATAAATAGCTGTCTTCCAAGTGCAACAATACTCTATTAAAATAATTGAACATATTTAAGATAAGTTACTAAAAATAATGATTATAATCCTGTATCCTAAGTACTAAACGGCCCAGATTAGGGTTATAAAATAAACAACAGATTATTAAAAGTTTTGTACATTATATACAACATTTATAGTAAAATAATATATTGTTGCACTTAGGATAGAGCTAATTAGCCGCTTGGGACTAACAGGCCCAAGCCTAGTTAATATTGCTAATAATAGTGTTCCACCGAATCTGGGGGCCCTGTAATTTTATTTCATCACCCGTGCTGGGGTGCCGGGCCAGGTCCCTTGATAATATAATGAATATTATCATTCCCCAGGGTCAGCATATATTTGTTGTGAATGTTATAAATCCCATGTACAATTTCCTTTTTAGAGGAAGTTAATTTAATGTGGCATAAATATAAAATCACTCTCATGCCAATCAATTTATAATTCAATCAGACTGAAAGTAAGCCTGACAAAATAATTTAAATACATATTTGATATTTTAACATAACAATTCTCTCTGTGTAAGCATGGCTCAGCTGTGGGAGGTGGCATGAGTCCACACCCCAGACCACACAACATTTTTGTGGGCTGCATTGTGGTCCCACCCCACCTCCCACTAGAAACTGATACTTTTTGTACTTAGAAGGACCAAGCACTATAACAAGTAAATCAAACCATACTGGAGAATCCAATCAAAGTACTATAAAACATTTTTGCTGACCCTGGGTGGTATTTAGAGGGATAACTGATGAAATTAGGGCCTGGATTTTTAAGTCTATATTTTGTCAGACATCTGACAGTCTAGAATATAACATTCCAAGGCTTTATAGACTGAGGCCCGGACTGCCTTGCTGGGGTTCAAAATATTATTAATATCGAAATCTAATTTATTTCCAACAAGTGCAGTCCTTAAATTTGCCCGGGGGACCCTGTGAATCGGGCAGTGTAGCAGAAAATGTTCAGTGGTAAATTTTTCCTTGCACCGGATGCAATCTCTCCCTTTATTAATTATATATTGTCCCCTATTTCCTGGGAGGAGATTTACACCCAATCTCAGACGAGTAATGCATTTATCAATTCTCTTATTATTAGAGTAATTTGTTGGTCGTCTGAAATTAACCGAGGTCCTGCGAAATGTTTGTTTAAATGGTTTTTTAGAGATAAAAGTGGACCATTTTTTAATAATTATTTTCCTTGTTAAGGAATAGACCTCGGTTGGTGCAAGGGGGACTGAATTTGAAATATTGTTGTATTCAAGGCCCTCCTTAGCCGCCCTATCTGCTTCTTCATTTCCTGATATGTCTACATGTGCTGGACACCATTCTATAGTAACTTGTAACCCTAATTCAAGGCACTGGTTATATTGTTTATATATGTCTGCCAAAAGATCAGGCCTTGATCTGCTATTATTATTTTTGAGTGAAGTTAAAGCTGAAAGTGAATCCGAAAATATAGCAGATTTAGTTGATTTATTTTCTATGATCCAGCACATTGCTTTTTGTATTGCGACTAGTTCAGCTGTGTAAATTGACAAATTGTTGCTGAGTCTCTCAGAATACTGTATCTGAAGAGATGGAATGACATAAGCAGCTGCAACTTTCCCGTCATCGGGATTTTTACTACCATCTGTATAAATTTGAGTGTGGTCAGCATAGTGCCGGTCAATGTGGTTTGCCGTAATGGATCTTATAAGTGCTGGCAAGTCACTTTTATTGAACTCGGCTGAGAGGGTTAACCTAATATCAGGATTTTTAAGAACCCAGGGCGGATCTGGTTTGGGTCTGAAGTCTGCTACACTGATCTCCCCGAGACCGTACTCCTCTATCAAGTCCTGGGTATAAGCCCCAAATGGCATGGCTATATGATTTTTTTGATATTTAGACTTGATGTGGTATCCGGTCCCGAAGAGTTTGTTCACAGGGTTTCCTTCTTTTCGGGTTTGAGCCCTGGCCCAGTATTTAACTGACTGGTCTTGTCGCCGCAACCATAATGGGGTAATACCTGCCTCTGCCTCTAGCAAATAACTTTCTGTGGAACGTAGTGCTCTGAGGGCTATCTTAAGGGCCTTATTCTGGATGATATCTAATTTTTTTAATGTTGAAGGTGGTGCACATGAATAGATTTGAGCCCTATAATCTATTTTTGGACGTATGAGAGACTTATAAAGAAGTAAGAGGCTATTTTTATCAGTGCCAAAGTCTGTTCCTCTTAACATTCTCATCAAATTTAAGTCTTTCTCACACCTGGTCATGATGTCTTTTATATGACTGTGAAAATTTAGTTTCCTATCTAAAAGCATGCCTAAAAATTTTACTATTTTTTTAAATATGATTGGTGTGCCGCCTAAATTTACGTCCAAGCTGTGCTGTTTTGAGTTGCCAAAAATAATTCCCACTGTTTTAGTTTGACTAATTTTAAAGCCCCATTCTTTTGCCCATCCCCAGATAAGGTCAAGTCCTGTTTGAGCTCTTGTTTGTAACAGGTTTAAGTTGACCCCCCCTAGCCATGTGCCTGAATCATCAGCAAACTGGCTGGTAACCATCCCTGTCCCCTCTAGTGTGTCAGGGAGATCATTGATCAAAAGAGAGAATAGAAGAGGGGATAAAATGGCCCCTTGGGGGGTTCCCCTGTGTAACGTTTCCGTGTCTGACAGGGTATCCCCCACCTTAACTTGAATTTTGCGTCCCTCAAGAAAGTTCCTCAGATATTGGTAGCAGTTTCCTGTTATTCCATGTTCTTTCAATTTATAGAGTACGCCTGCATGCCAGGTTAGATCAAAAGCTGCTTGAAGGTCTAGAAAAATTGCTAGGACTGAGTGTCCCCTATTTTTTGCTGTATTTACATCATGTTGTAGTCTAATGAGCTGATCCAAAGTGCTCCTGCCCTTTCTAAATCCAGATTGAAAGGGATTAATTATATTTTTTGATTCAAGCAGATGTTCTAAACGCGCCTTGACCATCCCCTCCATTAATTTACCTGGATGGGAGGTCAGGCTAATTGGTCTGTAAGACTGTGCTTCATTTGGGTTTTTCCCTTGTTTTAGTAGGGGAATAACACAAGCCTGCTTCCAAGCTACTGGGTAGACACCACCATTCCACACTTTGTTATATAATCTTAACCACAGATACAAGGCTGAATTTGGCATGTGTTTAAACATGTGGTAAGATATTTTGTCAAGTCCCGAAGCTGAGTTCTTCCTGCTATCAATTACTGATCTTAGTTCAAAAATTGAGAAGCCATTATTAAGTGGTGACCTGTTTTTTTCTGGTTTTTTTAGGTAGTTTTTATACAGTGATTCAAATTTATTTTGATAATTTAGTGTTTCATCGTTGACGTTTGAATCACTGGCAGCTTTAGAGTAGTGTTCAACTAAGAAGTTGGCTTTTTCTACTGATTTGACTGCTAAAGCTGTTTTATTTCTTAGTAGTGGAATAGGGCGTTGTGAATTTCCTTTAATTCTGCGAATTTTGGTCCAAAATTCCTTTGAGTTTGTGTTTTTATGTATACATGATTCGCAGAATTCTTCCCAGTTTTGCTTTTTAGCATTTAAGATGACAAATTTTGCTTCCCTTTCAGCCTCCTTGTAGTCATATAAGTTTCCGAGACAAGGGTGCTGTTTTAGTTTATTTAATGCTCGTTTTCGCCCTTTAACAGCTTCGACACAGGAAGAACCCCACCACGGGACATTTTTTCTTGTCTTTTTGCCAGAGTCAGAGACAGGTATACATTTTTTTGCTACCAAAAGGAACCTTTCTGTGAGATTGTTATTAAAAATATTAATATCATTAGAGTAGACGTCATCTAGGGTTATCTCCCTGCAAAGTTTTTTGAATAAATCCCAGTCTGCCTTTTCAAATTTGAATCTTTCTTCTTTAGAATTTTCTGTAATTTTGTGGTGTTGAGAATTTATTGTTATGCAGATTGGGTAGTGGTCTGATCCCATATTATCCCCATGTACCTGCCAATTAGAACTAGCTGAAAATTTGGGACTGGTGAATGTTAGATCAATGCAGGAGCCCTTTCCTGAGCCCTGGTCTACTCTCGTGAAGGAACCGTCATTGAGTAGAACTTTGTCATTTCTCCCCGCCCATTCCAAAATATCCCTCCCCTGACGGTCCTCAAATGGAGATCCCCATAAAGGGTGGTGAGCATTGAAATCTCCAGTTATAATACAGTCCCTAAGTCCATCTTCAGCATTTATAGATGAACTTATGTATTCCAAAGAATCTAGGTCACACCCCCTAGAGTATAAATTGATAAGTATGAAGGGGGACCCCCCTAGATAAACTCTAAATAACTGAATTTCAATCTTGGAGTTCCCCATATTATCTTTGGGGTCGTCTACTCTAATCTCCTCAAAATTAATGGAATCTTTAAAATATGTAATAAGCCCTCCACAAACATTGTTTTGGGCATTTTTATAAAAACTATATTGTGCATTATATCCAGGGACATTCCTCTCTTTATTTGGTGGTAATTTTGATTCTTGCACACAGAGTATATCAATATGTGGATTTAAATCCAAGAAAACTTTAATCTCTGTGTGCTTAAGAGGGGTCAGTCCCTGAACATTAAAAGAGATCACAGTCAGGTCCCTATTGAAAATGTAGTTTGGTGTTGCGACGATTACGACCAATCAGTATCTTGTGTCTTGGAGACTGAGACAGGATTTTTTTTGGTGTTTTGGCCTGCCTCAGAATCCCTGCCAGCACGGGTAATTTAGTTGCCATATTTGAGGCAGGTGCGCATTTTAAATTTTCTTGAGAATTTTTATCGACCCCCACTGTACTTTGGACCACACTGGCTTTTTCTATTGTTAATTTTTTTAGTTTATAAATAAATTCTCGTTTGAGATAATTTGATAGTTTGTTTCCTGTTATTTTTGATTTATTTAGGATTAATTCTTTTGTTATTTCCACAATACTATCCAAATCTATTGTAAAATTGTCCGAATTATTTATGACTTGTATTGTGGAGTTTATTTTTGAAGTCGATTCTGAATGTTGTTTTTGGAATGGGGAAGTTTGTTGGCTTCTATCTGCCAGTGTGGTTACTTTAATCGGTTGACTTATCACTCCTGGATCTATACCTCCCACAAGGTCAGCAATGGACACAGATTCCAGCAACGAGTGTGATGATACACCTTCCGTATTGCTGTCCCTGTCGGAGTGATAGAAACTGGAGTGAATAGATACCAAGGACTCCTCTCCAGTGACATTAAAGTCGCTGCAGTCACTAAAGGATGACTCCGAAACATGAGTTCGGGACAAGTTGTCGCAGTCTCCTAGAGAGGAGTCAGGAGGTGTACTGGGGGTCGATGTAACTAGTTTTGGTGAATTTATAGGGGTTATGAAACCCCTTTCTGTTTTTATTTTTGTTGACGGGGAGTTTGCCGCTGGCTCTGTATTTATTTGGTCCTGCTGTACCCACTATTTTTAAACTATCAGTAGTGGGACTGATTATAACACAGTCTGAAGTGTCTGACTGTGAACTAGTAATTGAATCCCCCCCTTTATTAAATCTAAAGAAATCCCGTTCTCCATTGGTTTTTATAAAGGTTCTAACGAGATGACCTGTTGGAGTCCGGTTAAATTTGGAGTTTATTTCTTTTATGTCTTTTGTCTCAGAGGGTATATGAGAGGAATTATTTACCTGGATAACGGGAGTCAGAGGTCCTTGGGTTCTCTGAGCCCCGGGGGATGGTAATTTATCCTTCCCCTGGTTACTATTGTTAACATCTGGGTTTTTATGGCCCTGTTCCTCTCTTTTTGGCCGTGAGATAGCCCCTGAGCTGGTTTTGTCCCCATTATTTCTTAGAATTTTGGAGTCCGCGGCCACTTCCCCCTTTAGCTTTGGAGATGTAGTTAAGTTTTTATATAGTTTTTGTTGAGCGCCGGCATGGGCCCCCCCGGTGTGACTCTGTAGGGGTGTAGTGGCGGTGACCCGATTATTTCTCTTCACCGCCACATCCCAGGGGATCCCGTCCCTATAAGCCAAACTAGAGACTTTAGCCGCTATAATGTAGGACGGGCAGCCCCTGAACCGGGTAGTGTGGCCATCCCCACAGTTAGCACACCGCGGTATTCCGGAATACCGGCACTCACGAATATTATGGTGTCCTGAGCACCTAGCGCACCTGACCTCGTTTTTACAACCAGAGCTCCCGTGCCCAAATGCCTGGCAGGTGTAGCACCGAATCGGGGGCGGCGAATACTCCTCCACGTCCCAATAAGTGGGAGTGCCAGCCACTGTGACTGACAGCGGCAGAGATCTGCCCGTGAATGTAAGTTTCACCGCCCCAGACTGGCGGCCAAATTTGTCCTTAAGCCTGTCGGCCTTTAGGACCTCACAGACCCCACCGTCTTTCCTTGGTTTAGGTTGAAGGTGGGATCGGAGGTCCCCAAGGTCGACCCGCAAGGGTATATTGTGGATCACCCCGGCTATTGAAGGTCCACCACTGGGAAGAAAGGCCACCAGTGGGATATTAGCCAGGGTGAAGGGTTTTATTTTTAAAACACCCGCCAGACATTCGGCCGACGCGAGCTCTAGCATAAAGGACCCCGACTTCAGCGGTATAATTCTATTTATTTTATTGGCCAGCTCCTGATGAATGGCTTTTGTGAACTGGATAATGGAAATATGATCCAGTATGGGAGCTGGCCCGGCTGACTTTATAATCAGCCTGTGTGCCCACGTACTTTTGGTAAGGTAGTGACTGTCCGTGGACACCCTGGGCTGATCATTTAAAAATGAGGCTCGATTGAATCGAGCCTCATTGTTGCCAAAAGTGGCCCATTTATTATGCCTGGCTGCATCCATTTGAAATGAGGAATCCAATAATTATTGACAGATGATTGATTGAATGAAATGAACATGAGAATAATTTATTCTGTAATGAACATGAACATGATGATGGTTATATATGGTCCGATGGTTATATGATTACATGATTGATGATTGATGATTGATACTACATCTGTGAATATCCGGTCGCCAAAATGACAGTTCAAAGATAAAGGGCAAACAAAACAGAGGTAAATGTGATAAATTCTATTGCACTGTATATACTATCCTAGTAATTTTGGATGGGGTCAATTTTGAATATACAGTGCGCCTAAAGAGGGTGGGGGTGATTTTAATAAATGTAAACAAAAGTATAGAGAAATCTAAAGTCTAAAAAAGGTAAATAAAGCAGAAAATGGAGGCGTCGGAGGTTACCCGGTGGAGCGAAATAGTGTATATAATTCACAAATAGTGTTTTAGTCCTTGTATATCCACCGTCGGCAGGTACAAATTAAATTTTAGATTTTATTTGGCCCACATACACAAAAATGGCCGCCTCCTGGCTGACCGGAAACAGGAAGTGGACTGGTCATCAAGTGCAATCTTTTGTTTACATCTCCTCCGGGTCAACATTCCATTGAAGGTTAAACGCCGCCGATTGGCTGGATTTCAATCACGGACCTAATAGTGAACAGTTCTATTTTTAGTTCACAGTTTTATGTCCTGAGCTTAAAGCCGAAAACGGATTGAAATCTGGCCAATCGGAATGAGCGTTACATTCCCGATCGAACCACTCAGCGACCGGCTTTTATTGGGGCTTTTGGCCCTACGGGTGTTGATCTGGGGAAGAGATGTATTATTAAATATGAACATGAACGCTTTATATCTAGTAATGGATATGTATTATACACATTTTAGCCTTTTTTTTGCATGTTTATATTAATTTACAATGATTATAATTTTAATAATCATTAAAATAGTAACGTATATCATGTTGATTACGGGACTATATGGCAACTCCGTATTCACTACACAGCATTGAGTACGGTTCTAGGGAATATCATGGTTAGGAAATGCCATGATACTCATTATTGAATTACACAAGACTACTTCATAAATATATAGTGACCAACTTCTACTAATCAGTTCTCAGCAGATCTGATCTGAGGGGATATCGGATTTTTTACGATATTTTTTAATTATGGCGCTTTTTAGGTACGAGCAATCTGCCGGGTGCTTCTTTACAAACATCACAATTTAATAACAATTTTTAACATACTTTTAGTCCATTGTGTACCACTATCTGATACATCATGGGAGATTAGCGGTGGTTGGTCACTTTTTAATAATGTGGTGTACTAGTAAAATATTGCAAGGCTGACGAACACATTTTAATAACTTAATTATTCATAAACTTGCATAGCTCAAGCTATGATATAACGGTACCTGCCGCTATATTATTAAAAAAATGGTTGAACACTTTTAGAAGTTATTACAACTCTCTAGTGTACCATACAAATATACAATTTAAAGTATATAAATAACGTGTGTACAGGGTTACATTGTTCACCACTAACAGTAAATACTACTGTATAATGGTTTTAGGGAATGTCAATCGATGTTATTAGTATCATAGGCATTCAATATAGAGCTATGCAAGACGATCAACTGAAAATAGACTAATATATGAAACATCATTTACTTAAATATTAATACCTGTGTAGCCATATTCTTTTAAGTCAAGTACCATACCAGCAACAAAATAATATTGTTGCTGGTTTTACGGCATTCTTTAGTTTGTGGATATTTTTATATTGACAATTACTTTCTGTATGTGGTATATACGGTTGCTAACAGTACTGTCATACAAATAAAATATTACCATAGCAACTGAGCACAATTAGTGTGCACAGATATACAGTCAGCGGGAATCATTCCTGTTGAGGGTTCAAGTTGGGTCGGACGCTTATGATATCTCAAGCAAATTTATTTGCGCTATAAGCAAAAGTGTCTGGCCTAACATATAGGTTTTACACATAGTAAAGAACCATAATAACGCTAGTACACTTGGTACTAATATTTTTAACTCATATTTTGGCTGCACAAGGTAGAGTAGAATGCCTGGAGTCTTAATAATTAAACGTTAGTATTTGAATGTTGAAGAAGGTCGTATAAAGTCTGCATCAATATAAGCAAATAAAAATATTCAATTAAACAACTGATTAAGTAAAAATAGGAGTGTCTATATTTATAAAACAATAAGTGTTTAAACTCCATAGTGGGTAATCATCGTTTATCGCCGTCGTCTTCATCATCATCATTAGTTTTAAATAATCATCTTATCTTTTAAATAATCACCTAATTTTTCAAATAATCATCTTATCCGGCTCGCCAAAATGACTTAGTTCAAAGTGCGAGGGTAAAGAAATACTTATACATACATACAATTGATCACGGGGTCACTTATTGATGGGCTAGTGTAATGGGATTATCTAACGGTAGTCGCAACGGGTGGGAAGGCATGTCGGGCCACTTCAGGGATGTCGCTAATCAACCAAATATTTTGAAGGGATGTCGCATCATGCGACATGCGTTTTTGACTCTGGGGGAAACCCTGCATTTTGTTGAGAAATAATCTTTAAAAAGCTGTTCAATGTGTTATCTAGACTTAACTGTGTACAAATACCCCAAATTACAAAGCTTACACTTGTTGGTCACTGCAAACTGGCAAGCTTTTTATTAATTAAAAAATGTATTAAAAAAAGAAAATATTGGAAATATCCCAGACACACTCACCATTAAACAATACTTTGTTGATATCCTGTACCACACGTCGTGGGGAAATCTAAGCACACCCTAGTCAAAATAAAAAATATTTACATGAAAAAATTTGTAATTGTAGAAAAATTAGTAGGACAGCATATTGCTGCAAATGTTGTGAATTGCAGATCATACAATGGCATAATCAAATGTTAGGGTATTCTTGAAACACAAAATTGATGTCTCATATCTGATGGAATTATCAGTTCTGTACTACAGTTTATTATTTAATCCTTTCAAAACGTGAGAAGTAAATAAAAACAGAAAGACTCTGAACATTGAAATATATAAGATAAAAAAAAAAGTACAGAAAAAGAGTTAAGAATGTATCAAACTAAGTATCGCCACAAGGCATGCTGTATCCCAATATATTGCGATATGCTGTTAATGAGTGACAAGGCATGCTGTATCCCAATATATTGCGATATGCTGTTAATGAGTGACAAGGCATGCTGTATCCCAATATATTGCGATATGCTGTTAATGAGTGATACCCAGCTCTATGTGTTCATACAGAATTGAAAAAATAATATTCTGAGGTGTTGTTTATTTTGCATTTATTTATAATGATTACAAAGCAACACATATATATATTCCCATGTGTTTCAATGATTCACCTTAATTGAAAGCATCTTTCCTTGTCACAGGGTTCCAATTTAACACTCGCTAAATGGGAGCTGACTTATTACCAGTTCAAGTTGATGTAACTTGAATTTTTCTGTGAGCGCCAAATCTAAGCATAAAACATAAGCATCAATTAAGTCAGTGTTACTGTCTTTCCACATGTTTGTCCACAGTAGCCGAAAGAATATAAACCTGCGTGTGCAATTTTTAAGTTGAAAACATATCGGATATAACCTCATAAGCCAGATTTCATCAGCCAATGCAACCTTTCATACAGGTCATCTGATCCATAATTATCGAGACAAATACATTCAAGTTTCTGTATAAATAACATCACTAACCTTCTTATGATGTGATGACCATACAGAATGCATACAATGACATGAGAATTGCCCCAAATCATATAACAGCATGATTTATTGAAATAATACTGAATAAGTTCAATCATTATAAATGAATAAAGAGTTAAGACACTCACTGATTTGCAAATGAGTGAAGTTTCTGCATAAATTGTAAACAGAACTTATTATCTCATAATGTGATAACCATACAGAATGCGTAAAATCGCACGAGAATTAACATAAAAATGTAACAGCATGTTTTTATAAAATTATACTGAATAAGTTCCATTATAATAACTGAATGAATAGTTTAGACACTCACAGACCTACAAAAAATACAGTCAGATTTCTGTATAAATTGTAAACACGACTTACTTTCGTATGAAGTGATGACCATACAGAATGCGTACAATCATATGAGAATTACCACAAGATATATAACAGCATGATTTCATAAAATTATACTGAATCATTCTCTTATGAAGGCAGGTTATGAAATGACTAATAATTTTGACCCGTTACAAAATGACCTAAATTACCAAATTATAAAATGGCCTCAAATCAATACTGAACATTATTGTTGTTTAGTTCAAACATAATTTATTGCTTTAACATGATGCAAAGACCATACACTATGAGAATAAATTGGGTGAAAATATATACATTATTTATCCCAACAAATTCTTTACAAAATATAAGTATTAAAACTAAATAAAGAATTCGACACCAGCTTGCAAAACTAATTTTGTATGTAAACATGACCTTCTTTCTTATGACGTAAGGTCGGAATTATTATTTTTTCCTGCTGTACTGTATAGCAATACCCAAAATAAAACAAAGCGTACATGAATTTTTTTAGACATAAACAGGTCAATTTCAACATGAAATATTAGGTTATCATATCTTATAAAGTCACTCTTATTGCAAACAGACATTTTCTAGAAATGCGAGATGGCAATCAGCAGATAACTATTCAAGCTCTTTCCATTCACAAAGTGCATCAATTGTAAACACTGGAAGTATTCTATGAAAATAAATATACTTAAAGTATATATTCACAAATAATTTCTCATGAATAGTAAGCATGACTAGTTTCTTATCAACGTTCATCCATTACTGTCCTTCCTTACTAGAAATGGTTAGGTGCTCACAGACATAGATTCAATAAAATTACTCAATCAATTTCAACAGTACTTGTAATGACTAAACACAATGCGAGTTTAACTCATGAGATTCTCCACAAAATAGAATTATCATTACTGATTGAATTAAATAATTATATTACAAATTGTAAACATGACCTACTTTCGAATGACGCAATGTCACAATTATGTCGTCAACACTGACGTTCCCCTATTAATTGAAAAATTAAACCAAACAAAGAATGCAATATTTAAACATATATAATCAATAAAACAATGAATATATGTTGTTATTATATCTATGATGACCATGAAATCGAAACAAAATATTTAGGAAAATAAGATGGTAACCTGCAATGAATTGTAAACATGACCTACTTTCTTATAATGCGAAAGCAATACAGCAATGTCAATAAATCGCTCAAGAATCGCTAAATAATACAAAACTGCATCTCAGTTCAACAATACTGCATAAATATCGGTAGGGAAACTGTTTGACGAATGCATTACTCAACTGCAAAACCAGTTTAGTTCCTTGAAATGAAATGTAAACATGACCTACTTTCTCATGAAGTAACGCCGCAATTATAACTTTTTCCTGTTACAAACCAATTCCCAAACTAAAACAAATGGTACATGGTAATCTCTAGACATTTACATTTCAATTTAACAATGAAAAATTGGTAACAATATCTATATATTATAAAGGTACTCACCTAGAAAACAAGTAAATATTTTCACGAAATACAAGATGGCTACCTGCAGCAAAAAATGCACGCGCATTTTCTCTACACGCATTCGCATCAATTGTAAACACCGGAAGTCTTACATGAAAATAAATATACCATTAGGTACATAGGCCTATCCACGAATTAGTTACTCATGAATAGTAAGCATGACTATTTCCTCATTAGTATTCATCCATTACTGTCCTTCCGTACTAGAAAACTTAGATCTACAATACAGCATTTGGTTTCCAAAATATCAAACTCTTTCCGGGGAGGTCCCCCGTACCAGGGAACTCACCCACCCATATCTCCCCCACATCTTGCTCCCGTTGGAAGTTTGGGTTTTTAATACATCTTATATGTTTTTCTTAATAAAAACATTTAAGAGTCACAAAATATTTGTCTCAGCGTGGGTGTGGCACCACTAAAGAAGCTTGGAAGCCTACTGAATGGAAACAAGGACAAAGCACAGATCCTGGTTGATCAATTCAAGTCCGTCTTTACTAAAGAAACTGGCGACTCCATACTCCCTGACACAAAGAAGAGAGCCAAACATCCAATATCTCCACTCACAGTTACAACCAAGGGTGTCGAGAAGCTTCTCCTGAAGATTAACACTTCGAAAGCACAGGGACCAGACAAGATTGCCAACATCATGTTAAAGACGTGCGCCTATCAACTAGCACCTGGCCTTAGGACCATATTCCAACGCTCCATCAACACTGGTAAACTCCCATCCGACTGGCTCAACGCAAATGTGGCACCAATATACAAGAAAGGCGAAGTTCACCTTCCTGAAAACTACAGACCCGTTTCCCTGACATGTGTATCATGTAAACTACTAGAACACATAATCTGCAAACATATTATAGACCATCTTGAAAAAAACAAAATCCTCACAACATTAAACCATGGCTTTAGATCAGGCTTCTCTTGTGAAACACAACTCCTGACAACAGTTCACGACCTTCTGCGAAACTCGGACAAAGAGGCACAGATCGACATGGTCATCCTCGACTTTTCCAAGGCATTCGACACAGTCCCCAACAGAAGGCTACTTCACAAGATGGAACTCTATGGAGTAGATGGAAATATCAATGCCTGGCTGACAGACTTCCTTACTAATAAGGACAATGCAGGTTGTGGTTGATGGAGAAACATCGGAAGCAGTATCCGTGGACTCAGGAGTACCCCAGGGCACAGTATTAGGACCCTTGCTGTTCTTATGCCATATAAATGACCTCCCAGACGCAGTCCAGTCATCAGTTCGTCTTTTTGCCGACGATTGCCTACTCTACCGAGTCATCAAAAGCCCAGAAGACCACACCACCCTCCAACAGGACCTACAACAACTAGAGACATGGGCAGATACATGGGGTATGCGTTTTAATGCAAAGAAATGCTACTTGGTGAGCATGAACAGCAACTCGTCACATTTCTATGAACTAGACAAAACGATACTACAACAAGTACCAGAAAACCCCTATCTTGGAGTGACAATATCCGAAGACCTTAAGTGGAGCGCTCACATCACCAAGATCTCCAAAAAAGCAAACTCGACCATTGGCTTCCTTAGAAGGAACCTAAGACACTGTCCACCATCATGCAGAAAAAATGGCATACCTGTCACTAGTAAGATCAACCCTAGAATACTGTTCCATCATCTGGGATCCTTACCAACAAAAGGACATCTTTACACTAGAGAAAGTACAGCGCCAAGCCGTCCGCTTCATCACAGGAGACTACAAGTCACGGGACCCAGGTAGCGTCACACGTATGATGAACGACTTACAATTACCACCCCTCCAAGACCGAAGGAAAGCACAGAGGTTATCCTTTTTCTATAAGGTGGTCGAGGGGCTGGTGCCAGCTATGCAATGTCTTGACTATTTAACCCCTGTCCGCGGCAAGCGCCAAATTAAAGCCAGGAAATTCTTAGGCTGCAAATCAGACAATATTGTTGAAAAACATTCTTTAAATAACAGCAAATGCTTTAAATTAGTGCAGTGCAAAAGCATCTCATTCCAGAATTCTTACTTTCCAAAAACTATTATAGACTGGAACCAACTGGAAGATAGTGTTGTGTGCGCAAATACAGTCAACGGCTTTAAATCGGCCGTCTTTCATTGGGACTAATCAGTGTTTCCCAGACCTTCTTTCCGTTGTGCATATGCCGAGAGGCTCTACAACGTACTTATCCAGATCCAGATCCAGATCCAGAAACAAATAACAACCATATTTTATCATAAAATCACCTTATAATGAAGCATTTGGTATTTAAGATATCAAACTGTTCCAGAGAATCCCCCATCAGCGGGCAGGGGGATACATCCTAATACACTCTCTGCTTGGGTTGCCCCCCACCCCAGTAATTGAAATGCTCATACGCCCATGCACAAGATTATACAAAATGTTATATACATGGGTAGATAAATCATGAAAATATGGGGTATATAATTATGCTGGCCTACATAATTAATATTAAAATTGTTTAAAAGCAAAATGTTGTATGTCCTTCTAACTTTATGATAAAAACTGGCTGATTCTGGATTACATCCTGGTCATATCAATATCCATTTACATGTATACATATGACATTCAAGGGCTGCGTTCAGCACCGTTAAACATCAAACGCGTTTAATACCTGGTTCCCTAAAATTGTTGCATACTGTGTGCTAATTTGAAGTTGAGCCAATGTCCAGGAAAATATGTTACCAAACGTTTAACCGAACTGAATGCTGCCAAGGTATATAGTCAAGGTGTTCCAAATGTTTTTTAGGCACAGGAAAGAACAGGAAGAAGATAATATGTCATGAGGGGCAGCTCCAAATGTATTTCAGGAATACGAAGTAAATCACAGGAAAGAGCCACTGATGAAAACAAGGTTAAACAAACTTGAGATAGCTTAGCTATTGTTTGGATAGTCGTTAAGAGAGAAGGATGTGTTAAAGTGTAACTTAAGGACAAATTCACTCAAAATGGCGTATTCAAAGGGTGGACAATATTCAAGAACACTTGAAAGTGGATCAGAGCCGGTGTACGATTTTCGATGTTCTCCTTGTGAAAAGAAAGACCAAAATGTGGAAGCTTTGAATGCTTGCGTAGAATGTCGACAAAATCTGTGCTCCACCTGCTTGAAATATCACAACCGGTTTGTAGGAATGAGTGGTCATACAATCCTAGACAAGGCAGGCATGATGGCGAGAGGACCTAAGACACCACCTTCCCTACTTAAAGAGAAGTGTAATCTCCACTCTGGCGAGGTCATCAATATGTACTGTGTCGCCCATGACGTTGTATGTTGCGGAGTTTGTATCCACATATACCATCGGTATGTTAATGTTTTTTTGGTTGTTTAAATGAAATGAATTTGTTAAAAAATAAATTTTCTGATAACGTAGAATCGTTTCCTATCCTATGATTTTGGTTATAGTTGTTAACCTATGGTTGGTGAATTTGAAGATTTATTCATTGTTCACACATACCAGATAGATCTACATGACTCTGAGTAGAACCAAGTCTAACTAGCAAACGTTTTCACATAAAGCCAACAGCAGCGGTTGTCCGGGGGTAGAGTGTCTGCCTAGCATGAAGAAGGTTGTGGGGTTGATCCCCGGCCGGGTACTATAAGCTTTCTCGCTTGACGCTTAGCATTCAGAGGATAGTTCTATGTCTGAGTGGGGTATCATACCATGTGTCTGTTGCATGATACTCGCTTAGAATACTGTCTCATGTAGACACCGTCGCGATGTAACTGTGAAAAATTGTTGAAAGCGGCGCTAAACGGCATACAACATCACGTAAAGTCGTTAGACCAAGCTCAGCTTGAACCCACAACCTAAGCAATGAGAAATCAAGTATCTTGAGACATCAGACCACTCAGCCAAGGGAGACCTTTTCTGAAGAGTTAATAGATCAAGTGAGGATTTATGTATAAAAAATAAATATTCTGCCATTTTTTTTAACTTTCCTGTCTGAGCCCGTGATAAACCTACCCTCACCTATCTTTTATTTCTTGTTTTGTATTAGAATAAATACTCTCCTCTTTCTTCAACTGTCGTCCCTAATTCCATGAACATCATGGTAAACACCATACACCAACATCATATAAAGCCTTTAGAACAAGCTCAGCTTGAACCCGTAACCTAAGCAGTAAGAAATAAGTTATCTTGAGGCATCATCCCCTAAGGCCACTCATACATGGGGGACCTTATTTGAAGAGGTAACAGGTCAAATTATGATTTATATATAAAAAATAAATACTTTGCCATTTTTTCAACTTCCTGTCTGAGCCCGTGATATCCCTCCCCCACCCATTTTTTTATTTCTTGTCCAAGAACTCCCTTTTTCCCCTCCTCATCACCAACAAAACTCATCTTTTTTATTATTTAATTTTATTTTGTATTAAAGGGAATTCATCAGGATTAATTTTTCTCTATACATCATGCCTATATATACTCACTGACCACGTGTTGCCAAAAGGATATCTATTTAAAATGCCATATAATACATTACAAATGGATTTTCTAATTTGGACTACGCGGCTAGGTTATACTAAAATAGATTTCTCGCTTAAAATTGCAACATATTTTGTGATGTATTTCGTGATGGTCTTCAGTGCTGTCTACATTTAGAATGAGGATTATGTTTTAAGTTTACCACTTCAATTTAAATATTGATTTTTTGCATTTTTGTGGATTTGACATATCAAATCATTTGGATTTCATCAATTAATGATAATGAGATGCTTTTTATCCATTTTAATAATTATTTGATTTTATTAGAAGGCTTAGTTCTCAGTCCCTTTCAACTTTGGAACTTGCCCAAACCCGAGACCACCCACATTCACCCCACCCAATTTTTCTAATTTCTTTTTTAATTTAAATAAATATACTGCCATTTTCCAACATAGTATATATCTGAGCCTGAAGGCCTCACCACCTAATATTTTAATTTTTGTTTTAGATTTAATGTTTTTTTGTGAGATAACTCGCTTTTGATTTCTGATAGAATTATGGCCATTTATATACTTAGGAAATTTGTTTCGAAGTTTATAACAATTTTTCTCAGTAACTACTACTTGTCATACAGCAATAAAACATCAAATGCTTGTTAACTTCTATTAAAGGGACTCAAGGGGACAAGTGAGGTAACTCTGATTTCATTTTAGTCAGAATTCTGCAATTTCAATACTTAGAAAAAAAATTTTAAGTTTATACATGTAGCAACTTTATATCTTAGTAACGACAAGTTGTACATCAATGAAGCTTCAAGATTTTCTTAACTTTCATTAGAACCGCTGCGGTGGTCTAGGGATAGAGCATCCGCTTCACATACGTAAGGTTGTGAGTTCAAACTCCGGCCGGGTGATACCAAAGACTTGAAAAATGGTACTAGAAGCTTCCTCGCTTGGTGCTTAGCATTTAGAGGATAGTTCTAGGTCTGGTTGGTCTGGTGTCAGTATAAGTTGACTGGGGTGGGAAATCATACCATGTGTCTGTGGCATGATACTTTAGTGTGATAGCGCTCAGAATACTGTCTCTAAAGTAGACACTGTCACGATATGGCTGAACATTTGTTTGAATTTATTTCCCCTTGTAAATGATAAGACCAATATAAAAGTTTAATGTATCGTGTGTCTGAGATATTTGATATGTATTTAACAGATCATGTTACTGTGATGTTAGATAAGTCTGAACACTTAAGTTTTCATTTATTGAACTTTAAAAAACAAGTATTAAACAAGGAAGTTGACAGACCAGATATAACATTTCGGAAACGGCATTGTTATAGTATTACATGGTTACAACTAATTATTGGACTATGCGTGCATTGTTGATACAACATGTAAAGAAAATCACAGGAGGATTATTTAGCCGGAAGTGTTACAATTTCGCCGATGCACCATATACGGTTAATGCTATATTAACAGTAAAAATAAAACTAGAAATATGTCCATCGGACAGGGATGCCCCCATCATATGTTAGTAATTGATAATACATTATTACCAAGTAAAATTAAGCAAAAAAGGGGCTATAACTCCTGTAAAATTTAACAGACACTGAAACTTGATCTGTTTTTAATTAAATACTAATACATAGACGATATTGATTGAAAACCCTTTGTTTACCAAATATTAAAAAAAGAAAGAGCCATAACTGCAAAATTTTATTGACATTGACAAATATCAACCTTGACCTATAAATAGAGGATCTTATATGAGTGCTTATTTATCATGGAATTTATTAAACAAGTTGGAAAAATTATATTATGTGAAGCTCTGCTGAGCACTAGATCTATATCATATTTGTCAACGAGTTGAATACATTCAATAATAGATGAGCATGAATGTAAGATTCGTTTTAAAAAATGAAATAATTATCAAAATAGATAAAAAGCATCTCATTATCATTAATAAAAATAAACTGAATAGTTTAGTATGTCAAATCCACCAAACCGACACACAGTCGATATGTAAATTTGAGTGAAAACTTGAAACGAAGTCTCCATTAAAATTAGACAGTACTTAAATACTGTATATACACCTTCGCATTATCATTCTGACTCTTACTAAGATGGAACAATTTTACTGTGTGTAAACCTGTATAACGAATGAGATTTAAATCAAAATACAAGGTCTTGAGTATTTATAAGCATGGTACAGTTTTTGTGTAATTATGTTCTAATGTTCTTAATTAAAGGCCAGAATTCTGTTTATGCTCTACATGTATTTAATTCTATATGGGTGATTTTACAGACTATTGCAATTTGCTTTTTGTTTCAATTTCCTTTCACGCACTATGGATATGTTGTTTGTTGATATATGGTGTTAAGCATCGCTTTCAACAATTTTTCATCTAAATCGCAATGGTGTCTATTTGAGACAGTATTTTGAGTGCTGCCACACTGCAGTATCATACTGCAGACACATGGTATGATACCCCACCCAGTCACATTATACTGACACCGAGTTGAGCAGACCTAGAACTATCCTATAAATGCTGATCGCCAAGGGGGAAAGCTTTTAGTACCATTTTTCAAGTCTTTGGTATGATCCCATCGGGGATCGAACCCACAACCTTCCGCACGTGAGGTGGACGCTCTACCCCTAGACCACCGCTGTGGTTACAGGCTGTTGTAATTTACATTTTGTTTTAATTTTCTTTCATACACTACGGATACATAAGTGTTTTGTTGAACATTATATGTCCCCAAATGTACATTAAGGACCTAGCCCCTTTGATTTAAATAGTTGTGTAATAAACAACTAGGGTATTTTGATATTGTGACGGATATATAGTAATTACAACAAACTTGTATAATTTGGGCATATACCTGGCTTTGGACCAGGAAAGAAATCATTAAACAAAGCGTGTTAAGAACTGGCATGTGATATATCAATGGGCCTAAGAAGCAAATATTGTGTCACTTGTTTTAAAATCAGATGAGGCTTGTCTTCGCCATTATTCTTCATCTGGGTTTTCCGTGGTCGAGTGGTCTAAGGCTCTGTTTTCTTATGATCACTAACCTCTCAGGGCTGAGGTTGTGGGTTCAAGTCTAGCCGTCCAAAATCTTTATGAAAGTAAGTTTGACAATTACTTGCAGAAGGACCGTGGTTCAACTCAGATCCATTCTGAGGTCTTACTCCAAAGATAAAGCTGGATATGCTATATATAATATTTTATGTGTTGAAAACGCCATCTAACACTATTACAAAATTAAATAAAATAAAATAAACACAAATCTATAGAAATACAAATATTTTTAATTGTTTTTACTTTTTCTATTTGATATATACCGGGTGTTCTTCCTCTATACGTTTATATTTAAGCCTATCACAGTCTAATCACTCATTATAGAGATAATATCATTACAATTGATATAATTACATAAAATCATTGATAAGAAAAAGATGTCCACTTAACGAACCAGTGATTGGCTGATAAGCCATCGGTCACATGTTAATATCTAAAACCCTTTTACCTGCTGTCTCACAGAATTGGACAATATATTTTAATGACGTTTTTTTTTTCAGGTTATGCAAAGGCGTCGATTATCTACCCAATGCAGCAAAAGGTTCCAAAATCAGCAAAAGGGTTGGAACTGCCAAAAAGGAACTACAGAATTTACACCAGGAACTGGCCAAAATGAAGAATATCAGGCAAGCGGACCTAACAAAAATTGATCAAGACAAAATCAAGAGTATAAAAGATATTGATGACTTCAGAAAAGAGTTAGTATGTCACCTTGAAAAAATGGTAAAAGAAGCTAAAGATGAAGTAAAAACCAAGCACAGTAAGATTGCTGACAAGATAGACACCTCCATTAAAGATATCAATGAGATGAAGACGGCAGTGGAGTCAAATATCAAACAGCTGGATAAATGTCAGGGGCAAGATGAATCCCAAGTATTCCTGTATGTGAAACAAGGAACGAGCATCAACACAGATGGCATAATGCTACTCCAAGAAATAGAAACAAAAGCGAGATGGAGCGAAACAATCAACTATCAAATAAATAGCAACATTAAAGATTATATTACAAACCTGAAATCATTAGGTGACATTAAAATTACTATGAATCAGAAATTACTTAAAAAAGACACCCTTGTCATCAGTTCTGCTACGCTCCACAGAGAGTATGATATGAAAGTCAGAGGTGACAAGGTAACATGTGACATTTCAGATGTCTGTGTTTTAGATGATGGGCGTATACTCATCTCTGATTATATGAACATCAAGATGAAGCTGCTTGATCAGACATACAGGGTTAAAGACACCTGTAGTTTAGGAGGTTGTCCTTACAGCATGTGTAGTACTGGCCCCAGGGAAGTTGCCACAGTACTCTATGATATCAATACAATACAGTTTGTATCAATTACCAGTGGTAATAAAGTAACCCTCACAAGATCCTTCCAGATTGCAGACTTCTGTCACTATTTGGCATACAGTAAAGATGAGCTGTTTGTTACTTGTGGTAACAAATCTGTTATTGTGTATGACATGACAGGAGACCAGAAGTATTTGATTGACAGCAACAAAGCTGGACAGTCAATATTCTCTGACCCCTTTGCCATTACTATCAGTACTGATGGAAGCACAATCATAGTAATTGATAGGTGTAAAGGTGTGATCACTATGGATAGACTGGGACACCAACAGTCAACATTCACTAACCCCTCCCTGACATATGCATGGGGAGTCTGCCTTCTGGAGAATGAGAACCTACTTGTGAGTGGGTTTATTTCTAATACCATTCTAGAAATAGACAAAGATAGAACGACATGTCACTGCATACTCACAGAGACAGAGGGGCTGTATAAACCATTGTCACTGAGGTATGACAGTGTCAACTCAAGGTTGGTTGTTACAATGTCTCATAACAATAAGATCAAAGTGTTCAACTTGAAGAGGAAATAATACAAGTACACAAGTAAAGCAGTATACAGATATACTTTATATACTTTTTACTGGGTTCTGTGAGGACTATTAAGCATGATTGTTTTTATAGTTTACAAATAATACAATCTATTTAAACTTTTACCAATATAACATATAATAATATTTGTACTGGTAGCATACCATTATGCAATAAAAGTTTATTCAAGGCTAACTAAAAATAAATAAAAACATACAGTTAAAAAAGATAGGAAGTGACTTGTAAATGTCTCAATTTCTGGGAAGCTACACTAAATAGTCTACAGGTACATTTACATATTCTGTTTGATAAACAAGTGAAACAGTTGTTACTCAGCGACTTGAAAATTTCTCAATTTGGAGGTACAATACTTTAATAGTATGCATGCACAACATTCTGTTGAATAAACAAGGAACAAGGAAAATAGGTGTTACTGGTGACTTGTATATATTTCTATGTTTGAGATTTAATACTTAGTATACATGCACAATATTCTGTTAAATAAACAACTGAAGTATTTGTTACTAGTAGCTTGTACAACTTTATATTGAAAACATTATTGAAATATTTGTTATTGATGACTTGTAAATATCTCAATGTTTGAGATAAAAGACTAAGTATGCATGTACAGCATTCTGTTGAAAAAAATGAGATAAATATCTGTTGCTTATGACCTGTAAATATCTTATTCATTCGGAAGCCATAATTATTATGCATGCACAACAATAAACAAGAGAATTATCTTTTACTAGTGACATGTAAATATCTCAGTGTTTGAGATACAAGACTTAGTATGCATGTACACCATTCTGTTGACCAAATGACTGACATATATGTTACTAGTGACTTGTAAATATCTCAATGTTTGAGATATAATACTTAGTATGCATGTACACCATTCTGTTAAATAAACAAGTAAAATATTTGTTTTTTGTGACTTGTACATTTTTCAAATCTACTTGCCCGTCGGGCTTGTCTTAAAAAATCGGACAAGCTAGTTTTCACAATACACAGGTCTGCAAATATCTCTATTCGAAACGACACAGGTCAAACTGTTGTTCAAAGACCGTAACTAATCAGTATAAACAATTGACCCCTGCGGTGTTTATCATACCACATACCCGATAATGCGACTTCGGTAAACCTCTCATGCATATTCATTTATCTATTTTAATTCCTCTAATGTGATTGGTTGATAGCTTTGAATATAAAGTAATCTATTTTTAATAACCGCTCTGATTGGTCGGATATCCACGCCCAAGGTAAACATGTTCCTTACCACCTACCCGAGCAAAGACTAAAAAAAAAAGACGATGACGTAATTCGCGGGTGTTTCTCAAATTCTCCATTATGAAGAGTATAAAATTACCTCCCTTTGCCAAAATGGTAACGATTTCTAAAATCTGGTAATGTTTTTGCAGATAATTTGCGATCAATTGCGTTATGTAAAATGTCAGCGTCAGGTTCTGGTAATTTTATAAGTATTTCGTAGATTTACAATAATTGGAACTGTATGTTTATAAATTTTTTATCTGTGAAAACGTGAGAGTTGATATTGAAATTGAGTTTACGGTAAAGAAAAATGTGGGTGGGGTATTATTATAGTAATAAACATTGCTTTTTGGTTGTGTAGTTTCAGCGTATTTTTTTTTTGGCATGATTTAAATATAGTATTGAAAACAACAATTAAGATGAATTATGTGGGTTTTTTTTAATATTTGAAATATAGTTGACTAGTTGCACTTTCTAGATATTTGAAGGCTATCATAAATTGCATTCATTTATCATATTGCCAAGTTCTATTGGATAGATTGAATAGCTTTGTAGGCTTGGCATTGCCATTATTGTATTTTGTGACAGCAATAATTAGAAAACAAGAGAAAGATATTTAAAATATACTCCTGCTCCCACACTGCTACTGAATCAACAGAACAGAAATGATAGTCAATAAAGAAAAATTGATTGATTGATTGATTGATTGATTGATTGATTGATTGAATATTTAGCATCTTTTTTATGCTAATAAAGAACAAAGATTAAATACAACATACTGATAGAGACATAGTCAGTTCTCCCGAATTTCTCTCACTTCTCCCGGTCTTATTCAAACTCTAAAACTTGTGATTTAGACATGCATAATGTTATGGGGAGCTTACCCTACATAAAATGAATACATTTAAGTCTATGTTTACATATTTCATATTATACCGCAAGGTGTATTGGTAATAAAAATCTGGGCATGTGAACCGTTGATCAGGGCAAGTTATTTTTCAGTCAGGGCAAGTAGATTTTTTCAATCTACTTGCCCTGGGCTAGTCCCAAATTTTTTTTTTCTTGGAGCACTGACATAGTGTGTATGTACAATCAACGTTTATGGAATAAATGAGTAAGCAATTGTTGTTAGTTTCTTATCTACATCTCACCACCTTGTTATTAATACAGCTCATTTAGAATCCTATAATATAATCATTGCATTCTACTTTATTTTTATTATTATCTACTTTAGATAGTTGTATTCTACTTCAGTTATATTATTCTCTTCTTCAGATATTAGTACACTACTTTAGTCATATTATTCTTTACTTCAGATAGTTGTACTCTACTTCAGTCAGTTGTACTCTGCTTCAGTAAGTTGTACTCTACTTCAGTTAGTTATACTCTACTTCAGTAATATTATACTCGTCTTTAGATATTAGTACCCTACTTCAGTCATATTATTCTCTACTTCAGTAAGTTGTACTCTACTTCAGTAAGTTGTATTTCACTTCGGTTATACCATTATTTTCTTTATAAAGTTGTACTCTACTTCAATTATACTTCATGTAATTGTTCTCAAATTCAGTTATATAAGTATCTACTTCCGATAGTTGCAATATATTTCAGTTATATTATTCTCTACTTCAGATAGTTGTACTCTATATCTGTTATTTATTCTCTGCTTCAGATAGTTGTAGTGTACTTTAGTTATAATATTCTCTACTTCACACAGTTGTACTACGATAGAAAGATGTACTCTACTTCAAGATATTATTCTCTTCTTCAGATAATTGTGTTCTACTTCAAGATATTATTCTCCACTTCAGATAGTTGTATTCTTTTTCAGTTATATTTTTCTCTACTTCAAATAGTTATACTCTACTTCAGATTGTTGTACTCCATTTCAGTTATTTTATTCTCTTCTTCAAATAGTTGTACTCTACTTCAGTTATATTATTCTCTACTAGAGATAGTTGTACCCTGCTTCAGTTATATAGTAATCTACTTCAGAAAGTTGTACTCTACCTCAGTTATATTAGTCTCTACTTCCGATAGTTATACTCTACTTCAGATTGTTGTACTTTACTTTAGTTATATTATGTTCTACTTCAGATAGTTATATTCTACTTCAGATTGTTGTACTTTACTTCAGTTATATTATTTTCTACTTTAGATAGTTATGTTCTTCTTCAGATTGTTGTATTTTACCTCAGTTATATTATTTTTTAATTCAGATAGACATACTCTACTTCAATTATTTTATTCTCTACTTCAGAAAGACATACTCTACTTCAATTATTTTATTCTCTTCTTCCGATTGTTGTATTTTACTTCTGAAGATGTTACCAATAAACAATATAAGATGTTACTCAGAAACAATATGCAACTCATATTCCTAATGAAATACAACCCATGTATAAAATATCATGTAACCCATATACAATATAAGATGTAACCCATATATCATGTAACCCATATACAATATAAGATGTAACCCATATATCATGTAACCCATATACAATATAAAATGTAACCCATATACAATTTAAGATGTAACCCATATACAATATAAGATGTAACCCATATATCATGTAACCCATATACAATATAAGATATAACCCATATACAATATAAGATGTAACCCATATACAATATATCATGTAACCCATATACAATATAAGATGTAACCCATATACAATATATCATGTAACCCATATACAATATATCATGTAGCCCATATACAATATATCATGTAATCCATATACAATATAAGATGTAACCCATATACAATATAAGATGTAACCCATATACAATATATCATGTAACCCATATACAATATAAAATGTAACCCATATACAATATAAAATGTAACCCATATACAATATAATATACCACCCATATACACTACAAGATGGTAGCCCACTGATTTGGTATTGCATTCCTACAAACAATTATCTCATATTTGTTAACAATAAAACATTTTCCCCATCCATTGCAATTTGCTTCAACTCTTCTGGATAAGAAGTATCTAGTTAAAAGACAAATGCTGCGTCAACCGCTAAATCATTAAACCTATTACTTTACCGCAGGCAATTCATACCGAGTTATCTTTGGTCATATATCTTAGTTATTTAACTTATAACGTCTCACTACACAGTTATGTCTCTTTTTTTCCCACGGTAGCAAGATTCTTAAGCTTAAAAAATGTCCTATGGAACTTGGTAATGAAATATTATCAAAATGGTGCATAGTCTTTGTGATTTCGTACTGCAGATGAATAGAGCAAAAGCTGGCATGGCATATACTGTAATAAGACATCACCGGTGTTAAAATGACTTTTATAACAATTTAACATATGCATGTATTTATGAGCATTTGAGGACTACTTTTTTAAAAAAAAATCTTAGGGTTTACTTTAAAAAGTCCAAGCCGGTCAACCTACCAGTTATTGTGCATTTTTATGTGGGTATACAGTCCTGCTATGACAAAAATACTTTAAACAAATTCTATGTGGAATTTATTTTATACCATGGAAATCCTAGATTTTATTTTATATAGAACAAATAACACAATCCAACTGTCCAGTGAGACCTATACTATGCATGCATTGTATATACATGTGCATGTTTAAATGTTTGTATGTGACTGTTATTTAACATTTAAACATGAAAGTATCACGTACTAAAACGATATAGACACGTGCTAAGTGATGTCATTAACTGTTGAATTACTGTTTATTGTTTAATATAACTATTCTTCCATTTCTATTCAGTGTTCAAACCGAAGCCTCCACGACCACCGAGTAGAGCCAAGATGTTGGCGGACCAGAAAACGGAGAAGGAACACTACGGCACCTCTCTGTTAAATCTCTTCAAAAACCGAGGTTTTGTTTTACTCATGATAACATACGGTAAGAAAAATGTACAGTTTTTTCAAAAACAAGAATAGTGTCGGTATACGTGATTAGTAACAGATATTTCAACACGTGGCGTTAGTGGATTGGCATTTTGGCACATGTAAGAGAAAGAATAATGTTGTCAAGTCACATCATGAAACTAACATTGATACAAGGAGTCAGTAAATTTGTATTGTGACATGTCCCGACTACGGCTTACTTTTACACGCGTCAAAACTAAGCTTCGTGTTAACACGTGTCGTAAGTAAGCTCCATGTTGACATGCGTCATAAGTAAGCTTCATGTTGACATGCGTCAAAACTAAGCTTCATGTTGACACGCGTCATAAGTAAGCTTCATACTGAAACGCAGTATAAGTAAGCTTCACGTTGACACGCGTCATAAGTAAGTTTCACTCTGACACGCGTCGTTAGTAAGCTACATGTTGATATGTGTTATAAGTAAGCTTCATGCTGACATGCGTCATAATTAAGTTTCATGTTGACATGCGTCAAAACTAAGCTTCATGTTGACATGCGTCATAAGTAAGCTTCATACTGACACGCGTTATAAGTAAGCTTAATGTTGACACGCGTCAAAATTAAGCTTCATGTTGACACATGTTATAAGTATGCTTCATGTTGACACGCATCATAAGTAAGCTTCATGTTGACACGCGTCATAAGTAAGCTTCACGCTGACCCGCTTCATCAGTAAGCTTCACGCTGACATGCGTCATAAGTAAGCTTCATGTTGACATGCGTCATAAGTAAACTTCATGTTGACACACGTCATAAGTAAGCTTCATACTGACACGCGGTATAAGTAAGCTTAATGTTGACACGCGTCAAAATTAAGCTTCATGTTGACACGTTATAAATATGCTTCACGTTGACACGCATCATAAGTAAGCTTCATGTTGCCACGCGTTATAAGTAAGCTTCACGCTGACCCGCTTCATAAGTAAGCTTCACGTTAACATGCGTCATAAGTAAGCTTCATGTTGACATGCGTCATAAGTAAACTTCATGTTGACACACGTCATAAGTAAGCTTCATACTGACACGCGGTATAAGTAAGCTTAATGTTGACACACGTCAAAATTAAGCTTAATAGTGACACGCGTCATAAGTTAGCTTCATGTTGACACGCGTCATTAGTAAGCTTCATGTTGATACGTGTTCTTAGTAAGCTTCACACTGACATGCGTCATTAGTAAGCTTCGTGTTGACACGCATCATAAGTAAGCTTCATGTTGACAAGCGTAATAAGTAAGATTCACGTTGACACGCGTCATAAGTGAGCTTCACGTTGACACGTGTCATAAGTAAGTTTCACACTGACATGCATCATAAGTAAGCTTCCTGTTGATACGTGTTATAAGTAAGCTTCATGCTGACACGTGTCATAATTAAGTTTCATGTTGACATGCGTCAAAACTAAGCTTCATGTTGACATGCGTCATAAGTAAGCTTCATACTGACACGCGTTATAAGTAAGCTTAATGTTGACACACGTCAAAATTTAGCTTCATGTTGACAAATGTTGTAAGTATGCTTCACGTTGACACGCATCATAAGTTAGCTTCATGTTGACACGCGTAATAAGTAAGCTTCATGCTAACACACGTCATAAGTAAGCTTCACGTTAACACGCGTCATAAGTAAGCTTCATGTTGACATGCATCATAAGTAAGCTTCATACTGACACGCGGTATAAGTAAGCTTCACGCTGACACGCGTCATTAGTAAGCTTCATGATGATACGTGTTATATGTAAGCTTCATGCTGACAAGCGTCATAATTAAGTTTCATGTTGACACGCGTCATAAATAAGCTTCATGCTGACACGCTTTAAAAATAAGCTTAATGTTGACACGCATCAAAATTTAGCTTCATGTTGACACACGTTATAAGTATGCTTCACGTTGACACACATCATAAGTAAGCTTCATGTTGACACGCGTCATTAGTAAGCTTCACGCTGACACGCATCATAAGTAAGCTTCACGTTAACACGCATCATAAGTAAGCTTCATGTTGTCACGTGTCATAAGTAAGCTTCATACTGACATGCGGTATAAGTAAGCTTAATGTTGACATGCGTCAAAATTAAGCTTCATATTGACACGCATCATAAGTAAGCTTCACGTTGACACGCGTCATTAGTAAGCTTCAAGTTGATAAGTGTTATTAGTAAGCTTCATACTGACAAGCGTCATAAGTAAGCTTCACGTTGACATGCATCATAAGTAAGCTTCACAATAACATGCGTCATAAGTAAGTTTCACGCTGACATGCGTCATTACTAAGCTTCACGTTGATACGTGTAATAAGTAAGCTTCAAGCTGACACGCGTCATAATTAGGTTTCATGTTGACATACGTCAAAACTAAGCTTCATGTTGACACGCGTCATAAGTAAGCTTCATACTAACATGCGTTATAAGTAAGCTTAATATTGACACGCATCAAAATTAAGCTTCATGTTGACACACGTTATAAATATGCTTCACGTTGACATGCATCATAAGTAAGCTTCATGTTGACACGTGTCATAATAAGTTAATGCTGACACGCGTCATAAGTAAGCTTCGCGTTAACACGCGCCATTTGTAAGCTTCATGTTGACACGCATCATAAGTAAGCTTCACGCTGACACGCGTCATTAGTAAGCTTCATGTTGATACGTGTTATAATAAGCTTCATGCTGACAGGCGTCATAAGTAAGCATCGTGTTGACACGCGTCATAAATCAGCTTCATGCTGACACGGGCTTCATGTTGATATGTGTTATAAGTAGGTTTCATGTTGATACGTGTTGTATATGAAAGTTTCATGTTGTTGCGTTTTGTGAGAAAGACTCATAAGCTTGATATTGACATCTGTTATATGCTTATATGGAGTTTAGTACTTGTATTTGCTAAAATGTACATGTCATGGTCAGTTAGATTGCCATTAGTACTTTTCATAGTGATACATCTTTATTTCAGTATCAATTGACTCTTGAATTCAGTTAGTTTCTTGTTTACGCGTGTCTTCAGTAAGAGTGATTTTGATAAATGTCATAAACGAGACAACTTATAACACGTGTCGTTAGTAAGAATCATGGTGGCACATGTCATGAACATTATATATTATAACACGTGTCATTAGTAAGAATCATGGTGACACATGTCATGAAAATTATATATTATAACATGTGTCGTTAGTAAGAATTATGGTGACACATGTCATGAACATTATATATTAAAACACGTGTCGTTAGTAAGAATCATGGTGACACATGTCATGAACATTATATTTTATAACACATGTCATTAGTAAGAATCATGATGACATTATAACGCATTCTGTTGGTAAGCATCGAATGATGTTGACCTGTCACACACCTCTCTTGCACTGTTCTGCACATACGTCTCACACACCAATTTAGTTTGACAAACATGCACTTTTGGAACACTGAACACATTGCCAATAGTTCTAAAAGTGTCTTGTTTCCATAGTTTATCTTCTGTTAGTCCAAAAATGCAGGAAAAACATGGGGTTGTCCAGATTGATTTTTCACAATTTTGATGCTTTGATGAGACCGTTTAATTTTTGACAATTCTGCTCATTTATGAGAGTGTGTCACTACGCATCTTTTAACTGTTATATCTTCATCTAACAGTTCCTAATGTCATCCAAACTTTGCAGAACTCATGAAAATGTTCTTAGGCTAATGTTCTCATATGTACAACGAAATATGAAGCATTTTAAGCATCCCCAGCAAAAATAATGCCCATTCAATTTACACAGCTCTACTTTCTTGGGCGCAATAATCTTGCTACCGTCAAGAAATGTACGAACACATTACCAATAGTTCTAAAAGTTTCATCTTTCCAAAGATATGTTGTAAAAAAACATGGGGTTTACCATTTTACTTTTTCGCAAGTTCGGTGGTTGGATGATACTTCTTCATTTTTGACATTCTGCCCATTCGTTGCAGTGTTTCACTACGCATCTTTAAACTGTTACATGTTCATCCAACAGTACCCATGTCATCCTAACTTGGCAGAACTCGTGAAAATGTCTCATTGTTTTCTTATGTACAAAGCAATATGACCATTTTAAGCATGTTCTACAAAACAATGCCCAACCGATATACACAGCTCTATTTTCTTTCGTCACGAAGGGGAGGTAAATGATAAATGAGACCTAGACGTATGGCATTAACATGATTCATCACGTGCAAATTATAAATGTGTTTTTGTGTGTGAAAAAGAACGAGTAAATAGGGAATTCGTGTAGATTTTACATTTAGAAATGAACATTAATGGCAATATGAGAATAAACAAGCTTAAATACGAGTTTGTATGAAAAACAGTTTTACAATGTTTACTGTGTGTCATGCAAATGAGGTATATAAATATATATAGCATATAATAGTTAAAAAAAAGGGATTGAATACCACAATATAGAAGTACACACTTTATGAGAACTGTTTCTTAATATGTTTTGTGTGTGTTACAAGGTATCAACACCGGCTGTTACTATGGTATTGGGACGTTACTTAACCCAATTATACTGCACTATTTCCCAGTAAGTATATATGTATTGCGTATCTGATCATTCATAACCTTTTGTTTTACAGTTCTTCTGTTTATAAACTTAGTATTTAAGTTCTTATGCTAATTATGCAAATTCCTTTTCCAGTTATATCCTTAAATACATGAGCTTGTGTGTATATTCCAAGGATGTGGTGATATTGTTATTTAAAGACCTCAGTGTGCTATATTCCGGTTATTCACAGTTTAACCGTGTGATATATTTTAGGACTAAACAGTTAACTGTATTGAACATTTTCAATTTTGGTAGATCTTTAAGGACCCAAGTTCTTTTAACACATCAAGAAATTGATCTAGGAAAATACTCGTAATATCAAACAAATTTGTTTCAGATTAACCACATAGATAATGTTATGAGAATAGCATTGGCCGTTTGACCTAAATATATCATTAGTACTTTTTATAGTTTTCAAAACTTTTCCAAATTTTGAAATAGTAAGATCTTATTATCATTTGGAGCAATTATTAATTAAAATATATACACTGTAGAAACAATATAATTAGACTTGCTAAGATTTTTCTAAGACGCTATTTTGCGTAATTTCAGAACGCTGAGCAAAGTGCTGGCCAGATAGGCTTGACTCTAGTTTTGGCAGGAGTTTTAGGATCTATTGTTGCTGGTGTCTGGCTAGACCGAACAAAGACATTTAAGTATGAAGCATTGACCATTTTAAGCAAAGTCATTGATTTTATGAATTCATTTCTTTGTGTTTTTGTATTATATTGTCATACTATATTCAAGAGATGTAAAAACACGTGAATAGTTAATTAAACACATTGCTTACTGACATATTAATATTCAAATAAGGTAATTTAATTTGATTTCATTTGCCTTCTAAATTTTAAAGGAACATTCTCACGTCAATTTTGGTATATTTTCATTGAACTCTATACATGCTGCCCATACCATAATGTTCGCAGACAGTTACTTTCATTCATGTTTATTATGGGAGTGGGCTTAATCCTATACGATATGTTAACCGGCATCGTAAATCGCCTTTACGAGGTCATATGTAAGAAAATACAATCTACAATATCAAATACACACATGTAGCATAGTATGTCAGTTTACAACACTTGTGTTGTATTTTACAGAGCTACAACAGTGGGTATATACTTTCTCTCCATGGCCGGGATGGTTGCCTTGACCTTTACGATGGATGTCGGGCTAATATGGGTCGTCTTCATTACCGGAGGTGCCCTGGGGTTCGTAGTTTTGTTTGCAGCATCTATAACAAAAATTTATTCATGTATTTGAGAAAAAAAACATTCAACAAACATCACAAAAACAAATTTAATTCCTATCTGCAATATACTCAAACATCGGAAATTTACATAGCAACCAATCATAAATGATGCAAACGTAAATTATGTTTTCAATATTCGATAAATGTCTTATCGACACCGAAGATGGAGTCTTTAAAAATGAGATCAATAAAATTGAATATATTTAATCTCATTCTAGACAACGCCACTTTGCGATTTATCATTATCATACGCTTTTCAAATGTTGGCTCGTGCTCAAATTTAGCCGTAAAGCCGAATTACATAAATTAAACATTGAATGATGCGCTATAAAAGTAGATGTTGGTAAAAAATCTAAATCCTAAAACTGTTCAAAATATTTAATACGGCTTGAATGTGTGTGTTTTTTTTGTTGTTGTTTGTGATTGTATCAAGAAAACTTGAAACCATTAACGTTGGTGTTATTCAATGTAAACAGACGGTGTATTAATTATATGAGTTTTTATACGAGCAACGAAAACTCTGCTCTGTTGCTATGCGATTATATGCACTGTTTCCTTGACATTTGATAAAAGATACTAAGATCGTTGTTTTTTTTTTGTTTTGTTTTTTAAAGCGTCCTTTCATACCAACGGATATTATTACTAGACGCATATGTGTAAACACTCAAATCTGACACTACTGCAGACCACCAATATGAAAACATAGTAAAGTCATAATTACAATAAAATATTTACAATATTATATCAGACTAAAATAATGAATAGCTGTTACATTGTCTTGTTAACATCTATGCTTATAATCAGCCATTTTCAACTAAATGAAACCTTCTCATTTAATTATCCTTAATTATTAGATTTTTCATGACTGGTTTCCTACCGGTTGGATTTGAGTTCGCAGCTGAAATCACGTATCCAGAATCCGAGGGTACCTCGTCCGGACTGCTCAATGCCTCTGCGCAGGTAATGTGTAAAGCAATCAATTATAAATGATATCACGTTGATACCCTGCACATGTACTTAAAATAAACAGAAAACTACATAAGCAACAGAAGAAGTAGACATGGCCACCAAAAAAATAAAACATCATAACAACACATATACAGAATTATCAGTACTGAATAATTTGGTATACATGTATCCCGCATTGGTTTCCCTTTTTTAATTTCCAAATCCCCTGTTAACCTTGTGTTGCATATCTTGTGCAGTATGAAGTTTAGATAAATGTTTTTACCCAATTATAAATTTGTTCCCCCTGCAAACATTTGTACAATTTTTAAGTAATTGCGATTTTCCAAAAACTCAACAACACACCAACAAGCAAAACAAAACACATCAAAACCAAATAAAAACACAAAAAAATAATTATAACTACGTTTTTGTACTGACCAATTGCACTGGTCAGCTTCTCTACCGTAATAATTATAATATCAAAACTGAAAATATTGGTTTAAACATATTTTTCCCCAGTATTTACAGCTAAACAAATACAATATTCAAATAATATAATGGTTTAAAACGAAAGAATACATTTCTTACACAGTTCTTCTCAGAGAAACATTCACATGTAATGTAACATGACGTATTTATGTCGTATATGTAAGAACTTTTTCACAGTCGACGTAAAATTAATAAGTTTTATCTAATTAACATGTGAAATTTGAACACTTTCAACATATAAACATATTCATTGACACGTTTTTCATTGTTTGAAGACATTTGGAATAATATCAACAATAGGGATGCGTGCACTTCTAAACAGAGTGAGTGTGTTGGCAGCCAATATAACCGTGTCAGGTGCTCTGCTGATTGGGACGATCATTACTGGTATGTCAGTCATTGTCTTAATGTTTTGTTAGCTTATGTGAGTAATTACCTTTATGTTTTGTGAGATTTTGTGAGTTACTATATTAATTTTATTTTTGTGAGTTTTCGTGTAAGTATTTATCTTAATATTTTGTGAGCTTTTGTGAGTAATTATCTTAATATGTTGTGAGCTTTTGTGAATAATTTGCTTAATGTTTGGTGAGCTTTTTTGAATAAATATCATAATAGTTTGTGAGCTTTTGCGAGTAATGACTAGTATTTTAATGTTTTGTAAACTTCTGTGAGTATTATCGTAATATTGTATGAGCTTTTGTGAGTAATTATCGTAAATTTCTTAATGTTTTGTGAGTTTTTGTGAGTAATTATCTGAATGTCTGTTTGAGCTTTTATGAGAAATTATCTTTTGCCAGTAATTATCGTAATGTTTTGTAAGCTTTTGTCTTAATTTATCTTAATTTTTTGTGAGTTTTGTGAGTAATTATCTAAATGTTTTGTAAGCTTTTTTAAGTATCAATCTTAATATGTTTTGAGGTTTTGTGAGTAATTTTCTTAATGTTTTGTGAACTTTGGCGAGTAATTATCTTAATGTTTTGTAAGTTTTTGTGACTAATTATCTTAATGTTTAGTAAGTTTTTTTTGTTATTATCTTAATGTTTAATTTGTAAAATTTGTAAGTTATTATTTTAATATTTTGTTAGCTTTTGTGAGTTATTTACTTAATATGTTGTGAGCTTTTGTGAATAATTTGCTTTATGTTTTGTGAGCATTTGCGAATAAATATCATAATATTTTGTGAGCTTTTGCGAGTAATTATCAAAATGTTTTGTAATCTTTTATGAGTTATTATCTTAATGTTTTGTAAGCTTTTAAAAGCAATAATCTTAAAATGTCGTGAGGTTTTGTGAGTAATTATCCTAATGTTTCGTATTATTTTATGAGTTATTATCTTAATGTTTTGTTAGCTTTTAAAAGTAATAATCTTAATATGTCGTGAAGTTTTGTAAGAAATTATCCTAATGTTTTGTAAACTTTTGTGAATAATTATCTTAATATTTTGAACAACTTTGTAATTAATTTTTTTAATATTTTGTGAGCTTTTGTCAGTAATTATCCTAATTTTTTGTGAGCTTTTGTGAGTATTTTTCTTAATATTTAATTATGTGTATATGTTAGCACTACAAAATACACATATATAACTTATTAGTAGAAGTTACAGGACGGTGGTTCTTCTCAGATCACTATGTATTTCAAATTTTAAACTGGCATGTATTTAAAATGGCGTTTGATTTCCATTCAAGTACAAGAAGAAAAGAAATAAATACCATTAGAAAAAAATATTTAAAGAAAATAATCATTATAAACTTATAGAATATATGCAAATTCAGTTTTTAAAGTCATAATCATAATTGCTTTAAATTGTTGATATGAACATAATTATAAAATATTTAAATTTTCAGCGTTCATAAAACCGGATTACCGAAGACAGGAAGCTGGCCAGAGGGTAAGTTCTATAAATTATTCTCTATAGTGATACCACTGTATAGCGGACACATTACTGTATATGTAGTATTACAACTGTATAGCGGTCACATTATTGGATATGTAGTATTACCACTGTATAGCGGTCATAATATTGGATATATAGTAAACCACTGTATAGCGGACACATTATTGGGATGCCACAGTGTAAGTTCTGATACCGCTGTATGACGGACACATAGTTGGTAGTGTAGCAATGTTTGTAGTGTAGTAAAACCGCTGTATGACGGACACATTGTTGGTAGTGTAGCAATGTTTGTAGTGTAGTAATACCGCTGTATGACGGACACGTTGTTGGTAGTGTAGTAATACCGCTGTATGACGGACACGTTGTTGGTAGCGTAGTAATACCGCTGTATGACGGACACGTTGTTGGTAGCGTAGTAATACCGCTGTATGACGCACACGTTGTTGGTAGCGTAGTAATACCGCTGTATGACGCACACGTTGTTGGTAGCGTAGTAATACCGCTGTATGACGGACACGTTGTTGGTAGCGTAGTAATACCGCTGTATGACGCACACGTTGTTGGTAGCGTAGTAATACCGCTGTATGACGCACACATTGTTGGTAGCGTAGTAATACCGAGGTGATGCGGAAACAAAATACGATATTTCATATTTTGCAAGAGTGGTTAATAAAATATAGCAACTTTGTTCTCTACCTATCAGTGTTTCTCTACCTGTCACGGTGATAAATATGCAATATAAAAACTTACAATGTATGCTCGGCATACGCTTATAAATCGGTTAGTTTATATATCAAATGTACAAATAATGTTGTTAGCTGTTCCTTTAAAGTGCCACGTCTTCTAATGGATAATTATATACTTGTTTAGTTTTATACCAAATTTCTTGATTGTATATGAAGTTGTGGGATTTAAATAAAATTGTCATTATTTTTCCAGACTGTTGCATTTCTTAATGACGTGAAGTCCGACTGTACAGAGATGAAGGAAGAAAGGGAAGAAAAGAAAGAAGAAAAGTCATTATGAACATACATGAACGCTATTTGTGCCTTGTGATCAGATTTAATTGATATGTTATTTACTTTTTTTATCAAATTTATTGTCAATTTAAATCACTATCTCATATGATGTTTTAAACATACTTTTGCGATAGCTACATTGCATGTTCTGAATGGATTATAATGTACACGCATATGGAATGAACAACCTGGACTTTTTTTTTGGGGGGGGGGGGTATTTTTCCAAGGGAAAAACGTAATTTGTAAATATCGTAAAACATGTTAATTATGGAATATTTTATGTAACATATTCTGATCAAGTATAACGCCGATCTGGTATAATTTTCATAATCATCGTGTATGTATTAATTGAGAAATAGCCAACAAATGATATTATACATTTTACAAATTGACCGCTATGATATTAAACTAATTTTGCTAACAACTTTCTAATTTTTATTATTAATTACCTGTTTTATGGATGAAAATGTAATTTATAGCATTTGTCAGCATTAGGCAAAAGTCTAGTTTGATATATAGTATTTAAAGGAGTTATTATAGGGAAACATATTTTGTTTACAATTTGGTTACTCTACGTTCAAAATTCCATATAAGAATTTTATGTAAAAACCTATCGTGGTATAGCTGTTAATCAATGGATCAGCTTCATTTAACCGACTGAGCTAATCGGGCCCGGCCTTATATGACGAGAAAATATGTCTAATTCCGGCATTGTATGTACCATCCTAATAACTGTCTTAGTTTTTTTTAACGAATGTGTCCACGAACTTTTGGGACACATCTCGTACGTACAACATACAAAGTAAGCCTGTTTGAATCTTTTATTGCCACTTTAATGTAATTGACTTTGTTGACTTACCGAGATGACCAAAGCATGCAAAACTTAAAAGATCAAAGTAAAACATGTTCCAAAAAACAAGATTCTAACTGAGGTCAAGTGCCAGTCATATCGATATAAAGATGCATTGACATGAAATGGACTAATGACAACTGATCATACCTGCCAACATGAATATAAATAGATAGATGTCAAAAAAGCTCCACGTTTTAGTTAATATAAATATTTATGTACAGATAACACGTGTCAATATTAATCTCATAACACCACGTGTCAACATAACTGTGTGACATGTTTGGACAGTAAATATACTTATTTCATATATCAAAATGAACCTTACATGAACCTCACATGTCAATTTACTTCTAACAAGATAAAACGTACTTAAGGCAAATGTCAACTCAAAACTTAGTTATGACGCTGCGTGTCAAAATAAGGCGCACTCGTGACAAGTAGCAATACGGCGTACTCGTGACAAGTAGCAATACGACTCCAAGTGTCAATATAAGTTTCATGATGTCACTTGAAAACATTATTCTTTTTCGTGACACGTGCCAAAATGCCACTCCACTGACGACATATGTTTACATGTCATATATCGCCACTGTTCTTATTTTTTAATAACTACATTTTACTTACCATGTGTTATCATGAGTAAAACAAAACCCCGGTTTTTAAAGAGATTTAACAGAGAGGTGCCGTAGTGTGCGTTCTCCGTATTCTGGTCCGCCAACATCTTGGGCTTTGCTTGGTGGTCGTTGTGGCTTCGATCTGAACACTAAATATAAATATATAAACACTAAATCTATGACGTAGTCCCTTAACACGTTTAGAGACTATGTGTCTATATCTTTTTTTGTACATGATAACTTCTCATATTTAAATGTTAAATAACAGTCACATACAAAATTGATACCATACGCATGTACTCGTACTATGCATGAAAGTTATAAAAGCAAGTAGCATGACATTCCCCATGGTGAAGTAACTTTATGTGTTAATGGATGACGCAACATCTATCTGTTAACCAGATTTTGATCTACCAGAAAACATCGCCTTAGACCGCTAAGTGGATGTGGACCCTGGCGGTGATGTTGGTGTTGTAAATTTAGCCAACGTTTGTCATAAGCCCACCATTGATATGTGTTCGTTGGTCTATAGTATGTAAAAAGCGTACATGTCCATCACCCAATGAAAGAAGTGAAACTGACATTTTATTGTTTGTCAACCTCTGCACTACCCAAATTGATGAACAAAGTCGGGTCATGTGTCATCCAAGAGATTTAGTTTTGCATTGTTGGCAAAGTGAAAGTTGACGTTAAAATTCATGTATTCATTCTCCAATTCGCTATCATCATTTTTTAAAATTTCATAATTCAAACATGACAATGTTTTCAAAATGTTCAAACTACATCAATAATGCAATTCAAATAATAAATGAGCATTAACAGTGCATTATAAAGAACAAGAAACAAGGATTATTTATGCATATCCTGTTTCCAATAGTGGTATTATGCCTTAAAGGAAATAACAAATTTGATGATGATTATTTTTAAGATTTAACAATTAGTTAAAGTTTCTATACGTATCAGCTTTACTTGTGCCGTCCATGAATTCATATTACTTCTGTAAGTAACAGCCGCGTATCGTTTGTTTTAACAATCAAATAAAATAACTTGCATCACCAACGTTTTGAGGAATCCACGCATATCTAAAGACTAGCGAAAATAAAATGTATCGTATATGATAAACCCATGTTTTGTGTCCGGTGTCATCAAGACGTTTAGCATGATATAACATCGATATCGAGATATCTCTTCCGATCCATATGTATTATTTAAGCCAGTATCTAATACACTGTGGACGGCCCCATTCGCCATAAACAACTTCTCTGTTGAGTTAAAGCACAATAGTGTCTGCGGACCTTTAATGACTTTTCTCAAGCCTGTCATAAACCCATATTTCTGCACCGTAACATAAAATGGGCTTTGCCATTCTGCCAAATAATTTGTCTAAAATTATTTTGATATTTGAAAATACATGCAATAGATTTTAGGTCCAATTTATGTATCTAAAATCATACAAGTTTCCATGTCATATACATTCCTAAATATTTGCCAATTGATACAACTGCAATAATCTTCAAAGGTTTTTAAAGCATCTCAATTTCTAAAGACCATTATTTCAGTTGTATTGGAAATTAGTTTTCATGTGGGCCGTATAATATAATTTTATATACAATCGATTTGTCGTTTCAGCTGGATAGATGTTTCGCTAAAATTAGTAACATCATCATCGTAAGTCACACATGTCCTCTGTAACAGCTCTACATTGATTATATTTTCTACAAGATCATTTATGAACAGGCGAAGTCTAATAGAACTGCGTATACAGCATTCCTATGTTCCGATATTACATTCAATAAAGTCTGAAAGCCCATGACCAACCCACACACATAAGTTAACTGTACATTGACTGAAACACATATTTTACCATCTATGCATTTCTTTTTCATTGCATCGTATTAAGTATTGCAATGAATGAAGTGAAAATCTTTCGAAAAAAATTATGAAAATACTATAAAACGCAATAAAATCGACTTTCAGGTCTCGACAAATATTTTTCAGCTATTGACACTTAACTTAATTGATTATTTATGGTAGAGTAGAGTTCAAAAGCATGCCTGATACTCATCAATGGTATTATTTTCATCACTCCAGGATTACAATCTGTTTTTTAAAATGCAGTTACTTATTTTATATTGAGTGCTTATCAATGACAGACCCTGTAATTATTTAGGTATAATGTCGAACCATGCATCAGGTACATTTATATAATTATTATAGTACCGTAACATAAAATCCGAAGGATCAGTCATTTGTTTTAATTTCAGCTCAACTATTCAAATAATTTCTAAACATTTTTTTTAAAAGTGAAATACAAAAAATATTTGTATTAGTATAGTAAGTGTGCTAAACAGTGTATGATAAACACAGATGGCGCGACTACCAAGCAAACACGATATGCATTGCTATGACTGTTACATGAAAATACACTAACTAACTATACGCCAGGTAATTTCAAATAATCGGCGCGTACAATGACCATATATTCACAGAAGCTTTGCATGAAGGTTATTGTTGGTTCAATTTCCAGTCATATCATACAAAATACTTTTATTAATAAATGATTAGAGCAGTCACTACTGTGTCAAACAAATAAATGAAGCATCGAGATACGGCTGATTCATTTGTTTAATTGACAATACAAAATAAGATCCATTTTTTTTTTTTTTGGAGTATGGTTTTATTAACGTTATCGTCCTTTCCCTATTTATATGATACTTGCTCCCAGACCCAGATACACCGTGTAGATTCCCAGATGGGTCACGCGAGGTTTTCACAATTGCGCAGTTTACGCTTGACATAATAGTATTCATCATTATGGTCAAGGCGCCATATACCTGGGCATTACATTTCCAGATGGAATACTGTTTTGTTTTGCTTGATTAGCAATGGATTGCATACTTATATCACAATATGAATTATAAATTATAAATTCATAAAACAATATGATTTACCGACTGCAAACAGTGCATATAAGATAAATGAAAACACCGCACAGAAGAGACTGGCTTGTGAATGATAAATGTGACCCCAATACAGGAAATACAAACATTTTAGAAATGAAATCATATGACAAAAACGTCTTTATGCGTTGCATGATTTACGACTGTAGCTGTGAATGTCGATGGTTGGGAGTTAAAACTGGTTCTTATATCGGTCTGCGACAAAGTACCGGCAAATAGTTTGAGTTTGTTATCATAGAAAGATGAATTGGTTGACTCCTTGTACCGACAATTACGTTTGCCGTTTGTTTAGTCGTCAAAAAGCAATTTTGGTGATGCCGCTGACGGATTGATACGTCTTGGTGTGGCTTTGATGCAATCATTGCACCCAGTTGCGGATTGTCAGGTATAGAGCCAGTAGTGTTGATGCATTAAACAATTCGAGCTTTTGTCAAACAGTTTGTGTTAAAACGTCTAGCAACAACAGTTGGCGTTAAAACGTCTAGCAACAACAGTTTGTGTTAAAACGTCTAGCAAAAACAGTTTGTGTTAAAACGTCTAGCAAGTACAATTGGCGATAAAACGTCTAGCAAGAACAGTTGGCGTTTAAACGTCTAACAAGAACAGTTGGTGTTAAAACGTCTAGCAAGAACAGTTGGTGTTAAAACGACTAGCAAGAAAAGTTTGTGTTAAAACGTTTAGCAAGAACAGTTGGCGTTAAAACGTCTAGCATGAACAGTTTGTGCTAAAACGTCTAGCAAGAACAGATTGTGTTTAAACGTCTAGCAAGAACAGTTGGCGTTAAAACGTCTAGCAAGAACAGTTGGCGTTAAAACGTCTAACAAGAACAGTTGGCGTTAAAACGTCTAGCAACAACAGTTTGTGTTAAAATATCTAGCAAGATCAGTTTGCATTAAAACGTCTAGCAAGAACAGTTTGTGTTAAATGCCTAGCAAGAACAGTTTCTGTTAAAACGTCTAGCAAGAACAGTTGGCGTTAAAACGTCTAGCAAAAGCAGTTGGCGTTAAAACGACTAGCAAAAACAGTTTGTGTTAAAACGTCTAGCAACAACAGTTTGTGTTAAAATATCTAGCAAGATCAGTTTGCATTAAAACGTCTAGCAAGAACAGTTTGTGTTAAACGCCTAGCAAGAACAGTTTCTGTTAAAACGTCTAGCAAGAACAGTTTGCGTTTAAACGTCTAGCAAGAAACGGTTTGTGTTAAAACGTCTAGCAACAACAGTTTGTGTTAAAACGTCTAGCAAGAACAGTTTGTGTTAAAACGTCTAGCAAGAACAGTTGGCGTTAAAACGACTAGCAAAAACAGTTTGTGTTAAACGCCTAGCAAGAACAGTTTCTGTTAAAACGTCTAGCAAGAACAGTTTGCGTTTAAACGTCTAGCAAGAAACGGTTTGTGTTAAAACGTCTAGCAACAACAGTTTGTGTTAAAACGTCTAGCAAGAACAGTTTGTGTTAAAACGTCTAGCAAGAACAGTTGGCGTTAAAACGACTAGCAAAAACAGTTTGTGTTAAAACGACTAGCAAAAACAGTTTGTGTTAAAACGTCTAGCAACAACAGTTTGTGTTAAAACTTCTAGCAAAAACAGTTTGTGTTAAAACGTCTAGCAAGAACAGTTGGCGTTAAAACAACTAGCAAAAACAGTTTGTGTTAAAACGTCTAGCAAGAACAGTTTGCGTTAATCCACCTTGCAAAAGCTTTACGCTACTGTTGTTTTCATTTAAAAATAATCAAAGTTCTGAATTATTTTCTCATTGCTAGTCTACTGAGACATGAATTGATACACTGTTTATATCAATCGACCACATGGTAAATGGGCATGTGGCGTCAAACGAAATGTACGGTTTACTTCCCTTACAGCGTGCCAGTTGATTATTTTTAAAAAAATTCTGTAGGATATGTATATATACGCTTATGCTGAATATGGAAGTTCTACCTGTATGAACCAGACAAAAGATTTCAAAACGCTGTGTTTTGCGGGGGTATTTTTTTTTTATTTCTCTTGAGGGTAGATTTAATTGGTCGTATAGTAAAACATATTTTGATCAAATACAGTATGGATGAGGTTCAACGACTGACAGGCGTATTTAGTGTAATTGGTGTAATATTCCTGTGGCGACTCTAGATCGGTGTAAAGGGATTCGGGCCCATTTTTAGACAAAAAGGACACATAGCTCAGTGTTATTTTGAACATTGTGAACACATATTCTTTGTGCAACGCCCCTTCGCTCCGCCACTCCTATCACTTTTCCTCGACATATGAATGCTGGCTTGTTTGAGAACTCTTAGATCTTAGATGTATTCAATTTCAACAATAGGAATATCCATAAGTTACACCAACAGGTTTACCTTACCAATGCATAAATAATTCTGTAATTAAAACAGAGACATTGTATTACCCAAACTGAATCCAAATTAAAAGATCCACCATCTATTTCCAGAAATATCCGTCCAAACGCATGTTTTGCGATTTGACATGTAACCATGCTGACCGATGTTTCATTATATAAAAAAGAAATATTGTTTATTGTCCCAGTTTGTTACTGGAAAATACTACAGGTGTTTCAACATGTTGAACATGCCACATATTACAAATTAGTAAAGAAATGGATGCATATCCTGACAAGTTTTAACATCATGTTAGTGCCGTTGACATTTTTTTGTACAAACAAAGTCACCGACTGTATGGGTTAAATTTTATGCTTTATATGGGTTGCAGATTATATTGTATACAAGTAACTTCTTATATTGTTTATCGTTATATCTTATCTTGTATATGGATACATATTATATTGTATATAAGTCCTTCTTATATATATCACAGGTAAAAATGCCACGTATGTTTAACATATGTTTTGTCAAACATACGTTAAACATACGTTTAACGTATGTTTTACATGCGTTTTGGTTATCATACGTTTCAAAACATACGTTTAACATACGTAAAGAAATATATGATAATCAGAAACGCACGTTAAACATACGTTTACAGAAACATATGTTAAACGCATGTTAAACGTACGTTTGACATACGTGATTCAATTCATATGTTTAACATACGTTAAAGTGAATATATAATTATTGCGCTAAAATGCTCCACAGCACATGGCACTCACTATTTTTGGAAATATTACTAGCAGAGCCAGAGGCAGGTTCCAATTTAAGTACGAGAATCATAAATACATGTCTGACAATCAAAAACATAGTAAAACATACGTTTACATCAACATATGTTAAACGCATGTGAAACATACGTTTGTCATATGTGTTTCGATTCATACATTTAAAATATGTGAAAAATCCTATATAATTATTGCGCTAAAATCTCCAACAACACTTAGGACATATTGTTTTAGGGAATAACACTAGAACAGGCAGAGGCTAATTAAAAAAAAAATCATGTTGCATATTATTCATATATCTTAACAAAACCATATGTAAACATATGTGTGTCATACATATGTTTAATCCAAATGATTTAATTCATTTACATGTATAACTGATAAATTATCACAGCTGACACGAGATATAAAAGGAACCGGCAATATTTTCCCAATATTTTATTGTTTACTTCTGTAGTATAGCCACAATATAATAATCATCCAAGTAGACACCATCTAGGTAGTTTCAAATTAATGGAGTGTTGTATCATGTCCAATATTCATTAGTCCTCCTCTTCATACTTCACATTGTTGCATACTCGAATGTAACTGTTGAAACAGCTTCACAACTGAAATAAAGTATAAAATATTCTTAATTTTATATATATAACTAGATCTGTTTTATTGTGAAGCTGTCAAATATAATGGCATCTTTTATTTCCTTTTGTGAAATAGAGGGCCTCAATGAAGATCATATGAATTAAAGAATATATCTAAATGCCAAGTATTACCTACTTCTATAAACGTTTGCATATCAATCAATACATAAAAATAACTAATCAACCAAAATTGTAAAAATCTTTATTAAAAAAATAATTAAGAATTAAAAAAATAAACAGTAGATCTGCCTGATTATCATGGCACTGTGACATCTGTACAAGGTTGTACTTTCAGTTTTGCACTATCCCATTTTCACCTCTACCAAACGTGTATTTATATCGGTTCACTAACATAAAACGTTTATTTGAATCCATTAATTACTTTTGTCAGAGATATGCCTATATGGATCCACAGATTAAACTCGATGTTTTCTGTTTCCTGGTATTTTTCAAGGTAAAGGTCGGCACTGAATAAACCATAAAACAGCTAAATATGTAAAACTGTAAAATCTGAACATTTGAACAAAGATCATAAATTTGCGGGATTTTTTTATGATGAAGTCACTCGCCTTTAAAGAAAAACAAGGTAAGTACAAGAATGTATAGATATTTTTAAAATTAAATGTAAATCATATTATATGTAAAGTTTTCATATATATTTTCTATTATTTTTACTACAACAATATTTTTTTTTTCTAAAAAAAAAGTGGGTGAACATCTGTAGGACGAAAATTGATTTGTGTGCTAGAGTTACTTCCCTTGTTGTGAACGCGCACAGAACAAATTTTATGAGTTTATAATCTGGCAAATTTAATAATACTCATCGTTTTTAATGATATTTAGCGGTGAGTTATTATGTTTATGTATATCAATGTAGTTATAGATATATATCAGTACGCTATGCAACTTTCGGAACTGGAAATATTTTCATTTTAAACCATAAACCTTACCCCACCCACTGTTATTTTGTATGTTCAATAATTATAATTTTAGTTTGCAATATTATTTTTAGAACATGTTCTTATGTTAATTGTATGGTGACTATTTCTTAAATATTTAAACTGGAGACAATGTAAAGAATTTCTTGCCATCTAATTGATATTGAACTGGGACCATGCACAGGCAATTTTCCAGTGAATCCGGGTGGTTTCGCCCTTTTTTTGTTTGCCCATGAGTTGTTTCGCCCTATTTCTGGTTCGCACTGGGTGGTTTCGCTCTATTTATATTTCGCATAAGGTGGGTTTGCCCTTATTTTTATGTTCCCGAATTTTATGCAAGTGGAACTGTAAAATGGTATAGTGGAATGAATAGTACAACTAGAAAATATATAGTCATGGAATTTATTCACACTTATATAAAAAATAAATGACAATGTATTGTTAAAATAAGGTTTATATACAAAAACGTACAATTAATATACAAAAGACCGATGTATTTGGGAAATATATATAGTTTTTGTGGTTCCCAAAAGTAGCCCAAATTTAATAAACAAAAGTCCAATGTATTTGGAGATATAGTTTTTGTGATTCAAAAAAGTTGATAAAACAGGTTGTTCTAAGCTGTTTATGACTTTTTTGAATCACAAAGACGTTATGCGAAATCATGATTTGTGCAAATGGTGGATATTATACAACGGTGGATAACTGTTCTGCTTTTAACGAATGTAGAGAAAATTATGTGAGGTCAATGAACTATTATAATTAATAGTATACTGGTCATACCTAATACGGCGAGTCTAATTTTTTTTCAACCATGTTAAGAATGGCGTCAATAATAAACAGTTATAAGGTTACTCAAGTATGCTGAGTAATAAACAGTTGCCGATACGAAATGCAAACAAATGCCGACGCTAACGGAAGTTGGAGTTTTGCGCATGTCTTCCTAGATTGTTTTTATTCGGGCATTTGCGGTAATAGGTATATCGCGGTATTATGTATACTGTATATATATATCAATTTATTTACAGATTTTTAAAAGACAGACATATAGATGTTTGCAAATATATACAGAAGACAGTGGTTAAGCGAAGCATGAATAGATATAAGGATTAACTGTAATATTGCATGTTTTTAACTTAAATGTTTGTCATTGTTGTCCTATTGAAAATATTGTGGGCAAATTAGATACTGATCAATTTTGACCACTACTTTCTTTGCTCACAATATTTTTATTATGTTCGGGTGAAGATGATCAAGGGTCAGATGGCGTGGCCTGGTAATAGTTGTCTGATGGCCCATACAGTTTGGCAACGCTCTTCAGGAAGTGTGTTGTCGTTAAAGTACTGTCCATATTCTGGTCCCAGCATGTTTGGATCTTCTCCTCCAGCCTGGAGTACCTGCGGTTGCTGTCTCACTCTAAGTCGTCGGTGGCAACAGCGATGTCGACTACTTCATTTAAACATTTCTTACCTGTATGACATGTATGACATGTTCGATGCTGCCATCTGTCACAAGAATCAGAGGAGATTGCATGTTGACGAGGTCTTACTGTCTGTTTACACGAAATACACAAAGTGTCAGCCATAGTAACGTATGAAGATGGCGAAATCACGAATGATAACGCCATTTGAAAGTTACTTCTTATATACATCTTTAATTGCCATTTTTAACAGTTTTGACTAAAACTAATTAATAAGTAAAACATTTATTGTCAAATCTCCTTGAAAAAAGTCCGCCATTTTAATTATCTGTTGATGGATAATTGTCATCAATTACTTCTTTACGATAAACTATTTGTTTGTCTTTAATTGCCATTTTTAACAGTTTTGAATAAAACTAATTAGTTGTCTGTGAAATAAACATCAATTAACTAATTAGATAACTAATTACTACGTATTTTTTACACCATTTTATAAAAAAATAGTATAGGGCCAATAGTATAGATCTAAGTTTTCTGTGAAATAAACATCAAAAGACTTATTAGATAACTAATTAAGTACTACGTATTTTTTATAAAAATAGTATGTTTTCTGTGAAATAAACATCAAAAGACTTATTAGATAACTAATTACTACGTATTTTTTATAAAAATAGTATAGGGCGAATCCACTCACTAATAGGGGCGAAACCACTCGCGCGAAACCACCTAGGGCGAAACGTATATTAGGGCGAAACCACTCTCCAGTGACACAGGCCCTATCTTGATATAGCGTTTTGATAGCTATACAATATATAGTAAATAATGGAAAGGTAGGACACTTCTTAAAGACATATCTGGTGTGAAGGGAGAAACCACAGGACATTTAGCAAGTAAATAGAACAAAAGATTTCGGATTAAATTTTGTCTCACTATCTAGAAATCATTGAATAAACAAATGTTAATTTAGACAGCCAGAATATAGTTAGCCACTGAACGGATTGTTGTGAAACTTCAGTAGACCACAGTCCTGCTTATTACCTTGATCACTAGACTTAAAGGCAATGTCAAAGGATTTTTATTCTTTATCAGTGTTTTCTCCAGAGCGCGTTTCTTTTGTTTGTGACGCAATTGAATCTCGTTTGTCGCAATCAAGTTTGTTCATTGTGTCCACTATGACGCAACCTTAAAAATACAGAAATTCAAACTACACAGATTTGTTTTGGCAAGTGGGTTTCAGAGTTATTATTTTTACACTGCTAGCAGTGTTGAGAGATCACATGGTATGATTCAGGGTAGCCTGATATATACATGTCAACCTTTTTGAAAGCAATGAGAGAGATTGGGTTTTGAAATGAGGGGGATTGGATGGAAATGAAGGAGATTTTTTTTCGCGGCATAAAATTTGAAAATATTGTCATTTCGGTACAATTTTACATAATTTCTTAATAATACAAGTATATTAAACCATAAGAGATGGTGTTTTGTCATAATATATATAGAGAATATACAGTGTTTGCTCCAGAGCGTGTTTGTTGCGTTTTTGATGCAATTAAATCTCATTTGACGCAATCAAACTTGTTCAGTGCGTACACTATGACACAACCTTAAAAATACAGAAATTCAAATTACGCATATTTGTTTCGGCAAGCTGGTTTCAGAGTTAGTTTTACAATGTTAGCTGTTTTGGCAGATCACATGGTCTGATTCAGGGAAACCCTGGTCAAGCGGTTCCACTAAGTTATGTAAACATTAAAATTGGTTATTAACACTATATTTATGCAATCGCATAGACGATTATGATCACATACATAATTTTCCACGAAGCAATATTATAGTTTGAAGACAACATCTGTGAAAACAAACATATGCTGCAACAATAGCACTGATATATACCCAGTTTTAAGTTGATTGTTTATAAAGATAAAATGTGGAAATCATGAAACTATTCTAGAAAGTTGTTTGAAATGTACGGACATTACTCTATCTGAAAACCTTTTTATTTTGTTTTCTATAAGGTATCGAGACGTGCATGGGCTACATTTTAATACCAGTTTAAACATAGGCCGGTCCATGTTTTTACGCCGTTTATATTTCTTTAACGGACGTTTAAAAGTTTATGGAAAAAAGAAAATAAACTTTTAGAAAATTATATTTATTTTGAAAAACTTATTTTTGTTAAGTTACCATTAAAATGTTATAATATTAAGGTAACATTACTCTAAAATGAGTCTAGCTATGAACCAGAAGAGAAATGGTTTTGGGAAAAAGAAAACAACAAAGTTTTGTTTTCCAAAGAGTATAATGCTTAGTAATGGTAAACATGAAGCTCAGCTGAAATATAAGATGAAATGATTTTAGTGTTTTTCATTATAAATAGTAAGGGCCATTGTGATCGAGCTGAGGCCATAACATTTGAAAAGTTGATGACCCGGTGGCCATGATCATAAAAACTGTCGTTGGGAAGGAAAAGACAACTAGTTTCAGGTGTTGTAACTTGTTGGGCCAGAAGTGAAACATTTGTTTGGAAGTTAAAGTGTTTTGAAGTTGTTAATTTCAGTTTGAATTTTGATTTTAAAATTTGTGTGAAATAGGAAGTAAAACTGTTGAAGTAAAATATGTCATTTTCACCTCTATTTATTCAAGTTGATTAAGTTTAAAACTAGTCAATGATGACCCCCAGATTTTGAAAATGACCCCCAGATTTTTAGTCAGTGGGTCATCAATGACCCCCAAAAATTGGAGCTGGATAAAACACTGCTTTACTATATTCATTTAGCCTCGATTTAATTTTTGTGATTTTTCTGGTATACAGTCTTAAAATGTTGTATCAAAGTTTGTAAACTATTCTCTAGATTGAATGCTTAATATTAAAGTTATTATCAACTGTAAACAGTCATATAAAGTGTACAATTTGTTAATACATGTAGTATACAAATTATCTGTTGTTTCAGCTTTAACAGCTTATACTAGAACTGGAGGCATTTTACAAAGGAAGAGATCTTAAAAGACCCCCAATTTCTATATGGACCTGGTAATCTAGCTGTAATGGTCCAAAATCTGTATGCCTCACCAGTGACAATGTCTTTGAAAAAGGTAGGGAAAATTATCGTATTGATTAATATTCCTGGTATTATAAATGAAAAACAGTATTGAATTCAATAATAAATTTCCATCTTAAATCTTTCCATTTTATTCAAAACCTCGAGGTATATCATCTAGATAAATAGGTATTTAATTTATTGTTAATCATTTGTTCAATTTAAGAACTGGTAGAAGTCAATATTTTTGCATGATGTTTACCTAAGCTAGGACTGTAAGTTAACTGAGTGATATATCAAACTGATATCTTTTACTAGGCAAATCAGATAATCAGTGTCTGAGATGTGTCCCTTTTGCTAGATGGACACTTCAAAATGGAACGCTTTGTCTGTTGTCACATGTTGTCAATCGTTTATCGGGTTCTCAGGGTTTATTGGGGGAGGGGGTGGGGGGGGATTACAATCTACTACATGATGTCCCATATATATTTCAAATCGCCAATGCGTCTTGTTTTGTGTATGCCATATTTCAGAAGTTATATTTCAGACCCTGCTGATGTTTCATGTAAAAAAACAGTGAAAACTCATTCATAATTTAAGATTGGAATATAGCTCAGAATGGCTGAAAAGCCATCTCCTGCAATCTAAATTTAAAAAAAATTCCATGACAGAGGCCACTTGGACCTACCCTATTGTACTTAACCCAAAAATTGCGCCATTGGCGTTTGTTTCTTGCCGGTGGCACTCACAAGTTGGATACTGCTACTTCTTAATTTAGTACTTATTCTTTGAAACATTTTGACAACCCTGGTTTCTACTGGTCAAAGGCCAGCAGGGCTTATGTCCTGATAATTTTTCTGTTGTCCATTAACCTTTTTCTTTTAGACATGATAGCACCTTCATTTAGGCTTAGACCATATATATTTTACATATAGCATTGAATGGATGTTCCCTAAAAGATTTGTTTAAGTCTGGTGGAGTCAAATTTGAGGCTGCCACAGGGGTCACTGTTTTACATAGGGAAAATGTTGTAGACGCGATACCACCTTCATTTTTCATTGAATCTTAACAAAACTTGCACAGCAGTTTAACTGTTATATTACCACAAGATCTTGGACAAGGTCTTGAACCAGCATGATTCGACCACAAATGCCCCCCACGACAAGGCTTCTTTAGGCACATTTTAAGCGAAATTTTAAAATACATTTTCTCTGAAAGCTCGAGGCTTAAATGTTTTACGTGTAGCATTGTATGGTAGTCTCCCAAAAGATTTGTTGAAACAAAACTTACAAAAAGCATTGTCTCTGAAATGTACATCTGTCCATTTGTTGCAAGTAGAGCAATTCAGGCTCTCTTGGGCCCCTTGTTCATTCATACATTTGATTTCCATATAATAATTTTAGTTTCCTTTTTTATATTTTCATGAAAAATGATGATAGGTACAGAAGAGAAAATAACAAAAAGCCTTATTTCTTAAGACTGAATAGACTTATGTGAATGTATTTTGGAGTGATTTGTTGTTGCTGACATGATGGTGAATATCTATGTGTATTTCATGGTCCCCACCCCCATGAGGTCTTAGGGGCGGGGCCAAAAGAGTCAAATTCAAGGTAGACTTTAAGAATCTTCTTACTATTATAGGAAGCACTCTGAAACAAATTGTGAGCATGATTATTGACGACTATAAGTCCTTGATAAAATTTGTGAATTTCATGCCCATTGGTCTCACGGTTTGGCTCTGGGGGCGGGGCCTACTTTACTAAATCTTTATTTATGAGAAATTGACAAAAAACGTTATTTCTTATGACTGAATAGACTTATGTGAATGTATTTTGGTGTGATTTGTTGTTGCTGACATGACGGTGAATACCTATGTGTATTTCATGGTCCCCACCCCCATAAGGTCTTAGGGGCAGACTAACAACATTGTGACGCTCCTGTTGGAAGACAACAATAACTGTGACTGATTTAAGAGTCCAGTATGTAAAAGTGAACCATCAATGAAAGAAATTTGCTTTTCTCATCATGATTGATATAAATGTGCTTAGATTTATTTCATTGTTCATTATTATTCACTCATATGAGCCATATTATGTGATCAGCTTGTGTCAGTCATATTATTTTATTTGTCTTTCAATCTTTCACCTTTGCTATCTATGGTAGTTTTTGTCTAGAGCATGCAATGAAAGACACAGTGTCTACAAAATAATGAATTATGATGTCTGTCCCATTGAGTACAATGATTAACAGATTTATTTGATAGTTTTTAACTTTTAAACAAATTTTAAAAGGATTCATGGAGGAAGTAAAAAATAAATGAATACATCAGATAGATGTACAAATAGATTGTATAGATTTGTAATATTTTTGAAATATTAGGTTAGTCTCATACCTTTTTCATAATTCGTTTGTATGGCATTTTATACCTTATAAGCTCACCTTGCCCAAGGCTTTAAATGAGCTATAATTCTAATCACTTTTTGTCCATCTGTCTGTTAACAATTTCTATAAATGACATCTCTGATACTGCTGGGGAGATTTTCACCAAAATAAGTATGAACGCTTCAAGCATTCTTACATCAAGCTTCTCAAGTTTGTTAAAGTTACCGATTGATCTAATGTTAAAAATGAGTTTTCATATGTTTAACATATTTTTAAAGCATACGTTAGAACCTATGTCAAACATACATAGTAATATTTTTCATGAAAAACATACATATTTAAACATATGTTAAACGTGCGTGGTAATATTTCCAAGAAAAAAATATGTACTCAAACGTATGTTAAACATGCGTGGTACTATTTTCATGAAAAACGTACGTATTGGAACATATGTTAAACGCATGGGAAACATACGTTTGACATGCGTGGTACTATTTATATGAATAACATACGTATTGTAACGTATGTTAAACGTATGGCCAGAAACGTATGTTAAACGCATGTGGTACTATTTATATGTAAACGTATGTTTTGGCACGTACGTTAAACATATGTTTAATATACGTTAAACGTATGGCAAGATATGTATGTTAAACGCGTGTGGTACTATTTATATGTAAACGTATGTTTTGGCACGTACGTTAAACATATGTTTAATATACGTTAAACGTATGGCAAGATATGTATGTTAAACGCGTGTGGTACTATTTATATGTAAACGTATGTTTTGGCACGTACGTTAATATGTTTAACATGCGTGGCATTTTTACCTTTGTACAGGATAGTATGCACTCTATCAGCTGCCCAACTAGGGCCAATGGTGCGTCATTTTCTTATTTTAACAAAAAACACTTAAAATGGATAAACAAATACCAAATCTACTTTTAACTTTCATACATTTTATATATAGTTTAAACATACATATTCAACTGTTTATTAAATACACATTACATACATATGTTTAACATGCGTGGTACTATTTATATGAAAAACGTATGTACTCTAACATATGTTAAACTTACATTAACAATATGTTTAGGCCTAAAAAAATAAATGCTGTGTTTAAGGTTTCATCCTGAAAAAAAATTGGGTCTGTAGGTAGGACTATTTTTTTTTTTTTGGCTGATTTTTTTAGATACAAATTTAAAGGGTCGGTGTTTTTTTGTTATTTTTTTAGTCATTTTTTTTTCTTCATTTTCTCTTGCATGCGAAGTAATTACACCTTTTTCAAGAGTGCATTTGGTGACAACATATTGTATACTTTTGTAGTTTGTCAGCTTTTGTAGTTTGAATGTTTTCCTTTCCACTTTCAATATATTCTCATTTGTTCTACCCCATGTGCACCATATTGCAATAGGTTAGATAGGGTATTCAACAGAATCTGTTGAAAAGGTATTATTAAATATATAAAAGGAATCTTCATTTTATATATTTAATATATCTGTGAAAATACAAATGTAACATAAATCTACAGCATTTGCTGCTATGTGCCCATTGCCTAATATCACATTTTGTAGTATAAAAATGCCAGTAGGTTTTATAACATTACTGCATGGTAAATGGTTTACATTTCAGGCATTTAATATTAACCAGGATTCTTCAGTGCATGGGCTGGGCAGTAGAAGGCAATATAGTTAAAGTGAACTCAAAACACTGGCTACATATATATATATATATATAGTCTTACAAAAAGAAAGGAAATATAAACAAATATTAGCAACACTTGAGATTTTAATGCCAAACCTGGACCAACAGATTTCTCACAACTTGTGTTTTATATAAATGAACAGTCAGAATGTTAATTAAATATCTCTCAGTCTTATTTTTACATTATTCACTAAATATTTAAACAGCAATAGTACTTCAATGGGCATACACATCAATACAAAGCAAATATTAAAGTTTTAAAATTGCATCCTCTGTTCCCTGGTCCTTTCCCCCACCCAACTTCACAACCTACTTGGTCATAAAACAGCAAAAATAAGTATTTATACACAATACATCAAACATTAACAGTGTAGGTCAGAGCATTGACAGATTTCACATTTTGCCATATGGCTGGTGCAACACTTGAGATTTTAATGCCAAACCAGACCAACAGATTTCTCACAACTTGTGTTTTATATAAATGAACAGTCAGAATGTTAAGTCCTAGAGCAAATAAAGTGTGACATTTGTTCAAAAAAATAATTGTCTTTAAATATTTTTTTTCTACTTTCAGTTTACAGCAAAACTATCAAAGTTTATAAAAAATATAAGGTTTCAGAAAACTTGGTGACCGTTTTTGAAAAAAAGAAAATAGATACAGCCAAATTATGACAAAAAATAAAAATACATGGTAGACTTGCATGCAAAATACATGCACAGTGAGCACTAATTGATACCATATAAATTTATTCTCAAGGTGTATAAGACTAAAATGAACACATTTATGTGTTAGACCTGCGCCATATTCAATTCTCTTTATTTTTTTCTGGAATTATTGAAAAAATAAATAGAAGAAAGTCAATAATGACAAATTGAAATTTTATTTTGAGTAACTGTGAACATATAGCATGAGAACCAACAGCTTAACAAATATAACAATGCAATATCTATGATGTATGTGTCAGGTTTCATGGCTATAACATGAACGGTCTATAAGATAATAGCTCTGGAAATGGGCCAGTCATTTTCACTTTAACTGTTAGGGTTGGGACATACTATGTGAATGTATATTTATGTGCTTTTTAGTGTTATTGGTAAAAGGATTTCTTAAAAAAGTATGAACACAATACAGTGAAGCTTAAATCCTCATATTAACACAAAAGAATATTACAGTTATGACCTGAGTATGATTTTAGACTGTCATTTATCAAGAAAATATTAAATACTATAAGCCTGCTAAGTGACAAAGAGCTTATAAACACCATGATGCACATTTTAGTGTCTTTAACATAATTGTATAGGCACTATCAATCAATAAAAAAATGTATACATTTGTTTACATTTTTTTTTGGAAAAAGAAAACTGACAAATAATGGAAACTTCCAAACTGTTAGGGTTGGGACAATTTTCAGTAAAAGTAAAATTGTTGCTTACAAGTGATTCGATTATTTTACAGCATACACTGTATAAGCAATACTGTTTCATATTACATATTGTCAACTGTTTGTAAAATTAAATAATCTTATTCCAAGTAAATTTTGCAAAAACATATAGATCTACATGTATGGTCTCTGCTGAAAATTTTACACCACAGGAGAAATTTAAACTGATAATTATTTGCTGTAAGAATAATGTCACAAGTACAAAAACAGTTCAACATAACTTTTAACAGTAACAGCGCAAGATTTAAAACTAACTAATACAGCAATCAGTATTATTTTCAATGTTATTTCATGAACATACATGTAATTGCCCACTTCAGCGTTAGGGTTGGGACATTTTACATCTGTACTGGTTTAAATTCAACACATGACAACTAATTGAAAATTACAAACTGTTCAGAACTTCTAATGTCTCTTCAATCTCACTGAACTCAATTCCACAAAATACACTATAATTATGTACTTATTTAGCACTTTACATATTTCCTGCATAGGTCCATTTCACTGGCATTAAATTTCATTTTTATGCCACAGCCTCCAGTGAGTTCTGGCTGCGAAAAAACCCTGCCAACTTCATTGATTGGTATCCAGCAGATATCATCTGAGTTGGGCCAGGTAAAGATGTTCCTGCCAGACCCTGTTTCAGTCATGAACCGTAGTTTAAGTTCCGCATCATCTTTCTCCAATATCTGTGAAATAAATATAATATGCATCTTAACATGATATTTGTGTGTAAAACATATCATCAATCCTAGATCGCTGTTAGAAGATTAATATATTAAGCTTAACATGGATTAATAAATTTACCTTCGCTACATAGAAGTGCTTTTTCCTCATGGATGAAGACAAGTACACAGCGACAAAGTCGTCGGGTTTAAATCTACAAGACAAAATATAACAATGTATATACTCCATGCATTCTCTAAAATGTAGGATATGTTTCTCAAAATTAACAATAGACGTGATTAATGTTTTTTTTATAATTTACTAAATATAGATTACGTCTTCAGATACTTCATTGTTATTTTTTAACTGGATCTATGCCACTACACAAGAACAGTTTTGTGTTAAGAATGTATTACATTTTGTATATTATTATTGTTTATATATTTGCAATGTGTTTTATAATTACCTTCTGGTTTCTAAACTAAGATAGTGTTTTGACTCTGGTAGATAACCCACAATAAGTGTTGATTCAGCAGCTGATTCACTATTTATGTTAATATCAGCATTGTCTGCTTGAACAATTGTGATGGCACAACCAAGACACTTAGCAAGAGCATCAATGATGATGTGATCAGCGTAAGTTCCATCTCTCTGCATCTCTTGCAGATAGGTTTTGAGATCTTTTACAAGAAAATTTGCGATCTCTTTCTTTTCTCTCTGAAACAGTGCAATTATACACATTTTTATCAACACCTATAGTTCACATTTTGTTTTTATACACTTTTTTGTTAGAATCTACATATTTATATCTGTGATAAAATATATCCTGTGATATGTTTACTTATAAGTACAATGTATCTGTTTTATTTTCTTATACAATTTAAAATGTTTTATACATGTCTCTAAATAATGCAAGGAAATATTTTATTATATTTACTTTGAAAATGCGGAAATCACAAATTTTCAAGTACAAACCTGTGTCAGATTTCTTAAGTATGAAATAGCATTGCTACGCAGCTGTTTGTGTGTCTGGCTTCCGGAACCGGTTTTGTCCAGTTGGTCAGAAACTGCCCAGAATAGACAGTTTCCATCTGCTGGTGTATCCCCCTTGACATACCAACCCTTTTCATTCACCTTAGCCTTAAACGCATTGAGGGCATCAGCAGAATAATTCTGCTGCTGACGATAACTGGTTATGCTTTCATTTATGGTCTCAGTCAACCCATCACCACATGCTAATATTAGGTTAAGTGTTAGTAGCAAAAAGCAAGGTATGAAACATGCAAGCAGAAATTGCAGTTAAGCAGGAGTTATAGCAGACAAGCAGTAAGAAGTGTGTAGTATACTAATTTAAGCTACATGAAAAAGCTAGCACATGCAAAGAAATTGAAAAGCGTAATTGCAAAGGATACAGCTTCCAACTTCTGTTTTTTTACATCTGTCAGCATCTGGTACAGTTTGTTTTGAATTGTCAGCATGATTGTGTTTTATAGGTTCGCTACGGATTTTATGTACTGCTGTTTTCCTCCACTTACCATATTCACAGTGATCCCCTGTATCCAGCAGACAGAACAGACAGCTGTAACTCAGATTAGCAATTTCCACATTGCTACTGGAAATGCTCCGAAGAAACCGTAGTTTCATAGTGCCTATGACAGCTGTTACATTTTCATTAGGCACACTTTTAGATAGTTTGGCTGGAACATACAGTACTGTGCGTCTTGAAGACTCGGTCTTTCTCTGTGCTGACGGCTCTGCATTTTTTCCAACTGTGCTAAGATATTTGGTTGCAGCCAAATATACTTCATATGAATTACGGAGCCTCACTTTGTCTTGTACCACAAGCATGTCCAAACCATGTTTGATGGTGGCACCAATGCCGTCATGTGGACCTTTCCCATGTCCAGGTTCTGAGTAGTGGTACAGTACTTTAATCCCCATAACATTTTCATAGTGAAGAAGATGGGCAAATGCTTGCTTACATTTATATTCAAATCCACAATTGTCTGTAATTCTATGAAGAACCTTTGGTAAACCCACTTTCTCTGGGTTGTCCCTCATGTAGGAAAATAGCTTCATAGTATATACATAGACTGCTGAAACACTGTGTTTCAAATCATCTGAAATGATGGCTATAGCTTCTTTTGTCAGTTGTGGATGGTCTCTTGTACTGCTCTTGGCATGTCGAACAAGATACATTGTGTGGAGAGTAACTTGCCGCTTTACATAGTGAGCTGTTTGAATTTCGTCATTTGCTTCCATAGCATAGTTTTGCGAAAAATCTGCATACACAATAGCATGATCTTCTGGAAGGTCTCTGGCTAATCTCTGGTGCTGAGTGTATTGATAGTCATTTCTAAAAACATGTCCTTTGATGTATTGCATGTCACTACAAATACCATCAAATATTGAGCTTAAAGACCCAGAGTGATTCACCTGCTGCCAGATTTTCTTGACTTGACATTCCCCTTTTGGATTGGTATATTTTGACTGACCTGTTCCCACTGTACATACTTTAAAACTGTCAAACCATTCTCCTGTGTCAAATGTTCATATTTCTTCTTTAATTTGTCTTTGCATTTGGAACAGCTGTTCTCAATGCATTTTAGAGCAGGGAACTCTTCACTGTGTTCACAGAGAGAGTCTTTGTACAGGCTTCTGAGTGTTATTGGTCCAATTTTACATTTTGTTGCAACTTGATTGATAGGTCTTATCTTTTCTTCTAGGTTAAAGCATTTCATACAAACACAAACTCTTCTATCTTTTACATTCATTTTCTTGATGTACCTGGGAATACTTTTGCGGAATGTGGTGTATCTGAAAGGGTATGATGGATTTTCTTCTATAAATTTCATAAAGGCTTCTCTCTTTGTTAGAAGAAGGTGGCGTTTTGCAATAAGTTCACCATTAACCATAATCACATCTTTTTTGTTTGGCATCTTGCGTGAAATTCTGTCACTGTCCATAAATGCTTCAACTTTGGATCTATAATTTTCTCTCTGTGTAACATTTCTCTGTTTCTTACCTTTGTGTATGGTGTATAGACACTTTCGCTTTCTTGGCGACGCATTTCGAACGATGTGTGCAATTGTGGATGCCCACTTTTTTGGAGATTTGGGCAGGGTTTTTTTTCACCCTTTGTGCATTCTTCCTTGTTGACTGGGGACTTACTTGTTTGTCAAACAACTGAACTGTTTCTTTCATTTTGTTAACAGTCTTGATACTGCGACGCTTTGACTGCTGCAGAATTTTTACTTTCTGTTGTAGTTTAACTACTCTGTCACACTTACTTGTCTTTTCAGTTGTATTGTCTGTGTTCAGCGACTATGCTTTCATCATTTTCAGTTTTCTTCTGTATTCAGCTTTTCTCTCTCGTTCTTTCTGTTTCATTCTCTCATCATATTTTGAGTTTTGCTGTCTCTTCTGTTTCATATTTTGCCTGTACTCGGAACATTTTTTCATGTTCTTTCCTCTTATTTCATCACAGTTTTTCCATTTTTGCCAGAACTTTCTTGATCTTTCTGCCCCAGTTTTAGATTTGCTCACTTTTTCATTGCTTTCACTTTCTTGCAGCTTTTCTTTTCTTAAAGTTACTTTTGATGGCTTTCTCAGTTTGCCAAAATCAAATTTTACTTTTAACTTTTCCATTCTTGATCTAAAAACACACTATTACTTCAGCAACTGTCAAAGCAGAAAAAGTGTCCCAACCCTAACAGTACTGATTGTAAGGCTTATAATGACTTTTTTAAGGCTTATACTGAAATACATGGATTAAAATATATGATTGAACCAGTTCCAACTAGATTTAACTGGATTTAAAGAAATTCCAGGAAAAATTTACATTAATTTTATGATGTCATATATTTTATTTTATATTTCCTGGAATCATGAACTTATATAATGCTAAAAATAGACTGACATGTTCCAAAAACATTAAAATGAATTTTTAATGAAAAGCTTGTGTATGTTGTTGAGAATAATGTCTTTACAACACTTAAAGATTAATCCTATTAGAGTACTCTTATTAGAATAAGACCGTTAGGGTTGGGACAAAAAAGCGTTAGTGTTGGGACATGATTAAGAATGCCGTTATGATGAGCAGAGTAGAAACACAGCTGTACCTGAAATATCAGTGCAAACAATAAGTGTTAAGGAGCATAGTGCGACTAGCTAGGCATGCAAAACTCACTGAAACAACATGCTACATGCAAAGGAACAAGCTAAGTGTTAAGCTGTTAGGGTTGGGAAAAAAACAAGCTTTAAAAGGATACGTGCTGTGCGGTGACATGCATATATATGTAAAAACTGAAATGTTAATGTTGAAGTAAGAAGTCATTACAATTAAAAAGAACCCTTTCCTGTGTAAAAAGTTTGATTATTTTGTTTTGGCACACAGATATATGATAAAGGTATCAATTAAGGTGTTTGGCTTCATTTGGGTACTTTTCAAAATATACTCAAAAAAATATTTGTGACTAATCCTAAATATTCAATAGTTTACATGCATATAGGTTTATGGTCAACATATTGTATTAATATTAAAAATGTGTAAAACAGTTTATACAGAATATTTTCTTAATAAAATACATTTTAAAAAAAATGCATGTCACACAAAAACAGCTATTTTTTATGAAAATCTGCAACTTCAAATTTTCATATCTTCGTAACCGATCAACCAATTTTACTGAAATTTGAAACACAAATAGTTTCAGACTGCCTTTTCATAAAAGTCAATTTTGATTTATATGTGTACAAAGATTGTTCATTCATATTATGTACAATCTTGGCATCACTATAAATTATTCTTATTTGCTCTAGGCCTTAATTAAATATCAAATTTATCTCTCAGTCTTATTTTTACACCATTCATTAAATATTTAAACAGCAATAGTACTTCAATGGGCATACACATCAATACAAAGCAAATATTAAAGTTTTAAAATTGCATCCTCTGTTCCCTGGTCCTTTCCCCCACCCAACTTCACAACCTACTTGGTCATAAAACAGCAAAAATAAGTATTTATACACAATACATCAAACATTAACAGTGTAGGTCAGAGCACTGACAGATTTCACTTTTTGCCATATGGCCGGTACACAATACACTTTAATCCATCTGCTTCACAGTCATCACAAATGGGAAGCACTGTTTTAAATCTTCGTTTCAGTTCATCATCCGGAGATGCACCTTTCTTGCCACAGTGGCAACATGTCACTGTGTCTCCAAGCTGGCTGCCATAATACGATACTTCCATGGGTGAAGCACAAGTGATAGCCTCTCGACAAACCACTTTTCCATACAGGGAGCTTTCTGAAAGGACAAGTGGGGCCCCACAAGTATAATCATACTCACTCACATGCAGCGCTAACAACAGTTTCTGTCTTTGATTCAAACCCATTTTACAGTAAACAATTCTTGGTTTCCTGCATTCAGTGCACTGTACAATATCTCTTGCATGTTGTGCAGTATAAAGGGTACTGTCAAAAGCTTCCTTTGCAGTCTTGACACTCTTGGGGGTAGCGACTGGTTCAGGTGCAGCATTATCCAATGGGACATTTTTTTGCTGGGCTTTTATAGCTGGTTTTGGAAGCATTTCGGGTTTTCTCTTCAGCAACAGTGTTGGTTTGTCGGTTTCCTCTGTATCCACTCCCCGGACCTCCTCATACTTTTTATAATGACAACCATTATCAGCTAATACTGGATCCGGAAGCCAGTCAAGGTCCTCTTTGACTGTAGTAGATACAACTGGGCAGCAGTCGGTGTTGGAACACTTTCGAATCTGGAAAACATACTGTCGTTCCCTGCAATGGTTCTGCATCCATGTGTTGTACGACTGAATCTTAGAAGTATGGGCTTTCACTAATTTGGTCAGGTCCTTTTCAGAAAATAATTCTCTGAGGTGACGTTTCAACAAATCAATGTCATCATCAGCTACTGGATCTAATGCCTGGAATGGTTTTTCTTTCAGCTTTAGGCGAAGAAAAACGGTTTCGTACTGTGGACTGGACAGACTCTACAGACTCCGCCCATGCCGGTCTCAGTTCTGGGTGCATTTGGGCCTTCTGTCTTATGTCTTTCATGCTGCCACATTTCCTGATAGTTTCTTCCTGGTCACCCTGTTCTCTTTCTAAAGCACAATTCTGTGGGCCGATATTCAGTATCGACATAATCCTCTCAGCTGGGTTTTGCCAACTCTGGCCTGGAGCACATCTTGCTAAAATCAGCATATCGAGGTTGTATTCCCTGAAGAGACAAATGGCAGCGCACTTCACTGATTCGAGTGTATTCCTGTGATCTGTGCCGCCATCACTGTATTTCAGTAGGATTTTGGTTGTGTCCAGTGGGACGGCTTTAGCAAGTGACGCTGCATGTCGGAATGGTGTTGATACTTGAAATACGGAGTCATTGACAATTGTCGTTACCTGACCTCGTACAAATGACTCTTGGGATGTAGCAGGAATTTCAACATTCAGTATAACTGATGGTGTCAAAGAAGCTTTCGTCATATCATGATCAGAAGCTGAGATGGTCGTCGATGTGGGCGCCAAAGTCTTCTTTCCTCTGACCCCAGTAGATACTGCTAACCCAGGTTCGCCAAAAGGCACTTTGGCCTTATCGTCACAGCACACCAGAATGCATTTTTGGTTTCCCAGCTCTACGGCCTTTTCCTTAAAATACTTGAGCAAGGCTGCACAGTAATGCTGATCAGGATGTGTTGCTCTCAACTGCCGTTTTTGTATTTTGTACTGCACGTTAATTCTACCAGTAAAATTCCACACTGTCTTCACATATGGATTTCTAGGTGCAAACTGTAATCTGACCAGACTTTTGGAAGGTACTGGTGTATTGTCGGGGCATTTCTCTTCGGCTGCCTTCATCATGTCTGACAACGAAATCCATTCTGAAAGGTGTGCTACATTGTGTCGACGTTCATCGGCTGCTGTGACTTCTTCTACCAGATCCTCTAAATATTGGAAGAACACATCATAATGCCCAGATGGTCGCCCAGGATTTAAATGGCGAAGATCAGTTAACAGACCAGATTCCCCTAAGTATATCAGCCTGAGCCGCTCTTGTGTGTCTGGGTGAGATGCAGTTGATGCATCAAGGGCCAATTCCTTGTAGATCAGATCCGCTGTCGATGGCTTGACCTTTCCGAGATAGCTCAACTCTCTCTAAAAGTCTGCTTCTGGGCCCTTGTGTGATATTCTTTAAAATCACCTTGTAATAGAGCAGCAATGCGAGCACCCTGTGTTAGCAATTCAGGCTCTGACCGACCTTTCAAAACCTGTACAATACAAACACTTGTTAAAGTGGGGCCCCCTGGACTAAATCTATATATGTCAATAGGCACTGATAACTGAAGACTGACAAAATATCTAAACCTTTGAAGGTTACTTTCAAACATATTATGTACATGAGCACTCTCATCAAAGTGAACGGGAAAGTCCATTCCCGCTGCAATAACAGCTTTGTCAAGCATTTTGTACTCATCTTTGACATGACCAACAACTTTACATCGGTACTCAACAGTTGTATATTGTGCAACTGTTCTCACTGGATGATCAAGACTCTGGTTAAGTTTCCGTTGTCTGTTTGTCTTGTTCAAGTACTTGGCATAGCTTAGCATACACTCTCCCAAACTTTTAATGTCACCATATGCCTGTTCCCAGTCTTTTGTACTTCTACAAACAGGCTTCAGCAGCAAGCTAAACAATGCTTGAGCATGGCTCTCCAGTTCTGTGGTGGACAGAGGTAGCATTTTAATTTTTTTCCTCCTGATCTCATTGTATCCGCTGTACTTGTCAATGCAGAGGGAATTGGAAGCACACCTTTCTGTCGTTGAGCGCCATCGTTGATTGTTTGGTGCTGATTGGTCAAATACCACAACACATTGCACAGCACCTGAAAAGAGATGCATTTACACATTTAAGCCTGTCAGATATTTAAATGTCTGTTTTACAGCATATTTTATTGCACTGTCGGGGCTTAGTATTTTAATGTAATAAAATAAATACATTTAGAGACCCAGTGTACTGATATCACTCTGAAACCTGGAATTAGCACGATTTCAACCATCTTGAATCTATGTCACCGAATGTCCCATACCAAAATTCAGATCGATCTGACCATTGGCTCCAGAGAAGAAGTTATAAATAGATCATGACGAGTTGGATATCAAATAGACAAGATTTTAAGATATCAAATATCAAAATTGATATACTGGTCGTCTGATGCTCCACCAAGTTTTCGTTCAATCCGAACACTGGTTCTAAAGAAAAAAATATTGAAATCAAAAGCTGGAAATATACTAAAGAAATTTATAAAAGTTTATATAATATTTTATTTTAATATAAAGAAGAAGAAATATGAGCTGAAATTATATAGAATACAGAGCACCCCCCCCCCCCCCCCCCCCCTTCACTTTCATATAAACTTCAACACCTGGCACTTATTCACAACCGTGCAATAAAACATTTAAACAAATAGATCTACAGGATTGCAGAAATAGTGACATTAATTTTACAACCATTCTATTTAAAAAGTTCAGTGCTTTAAAACAGTTAATAAATAATTGTTATACATATATATACCAAAAAATACATTATATATTAGAAATAGTCTGCTCTCAATCTGATTCATTCCTAGGGTTTCGGTAATATTTTAAATAGGGTACAAAGACCACATATTAAACGATTAAACGAGAAAGTATGCAGACAAGCAGCAGTATCCAAGCAGCAATAGGACCATATGAGAAACTATTTTCTATTGGAAACACTTGTATTAATATCTTAAAATATCAATAGTATTTCCATAGCTTTACATAGCATGTCCGAGAGACCATCATCAAACTATATAAAAAGCATTGTATTTCCATAGCTCTACATAGCATGTCAGAGAGACCATCAACAAACTAGTATATAAAAAGCATAGTATTTTCATAGCTCTACATGTTAGAGAGACCATCACCAAACTATATAAAAAGCATTAGTATTTCTATAGCTCTACAAAGCATGTCAGAGAGACCATCACCAAGCTATATTAAAAGCATATTTATTTCCATAGCCCTACATAGAATGTCAGAGAGACCATCACCAAACTATAAAAGTATAGGCCTGTCTGCTTGAAATGAAAACATGCATTTACCTTTTAATGTGTTTCACCTATAAAAATGATATGTAAAAAGTAAAAGCAAACCGTTTCATTTATATAGAAGCCAGAAGCCAGACCTGTGAGTGTCAGACAATTTAAATATCTTGGCAACTTTGTCTGAATTAAGTTTTTACATATACTTTATAGAAAATATATTTACTCTGATACTTTAAATGGTGTCTGAATTTCATAAATACACAAGATTTTAAAATTTGCTGTTGCCACTCTAGTATGAAAAATAATATTAATGGTTGATGTATTTGTATTTAATAATATTATTTAAAAGCATACCCAAACTTAAAATTAATGAAAGGCACAATACCTGTGCAAAATATTTCCCTTCTGTCTCCACTCCTGATTTGGGGAAATCTAAGGATCTACCCCGCAGAAACTCCTCCATTATATCATTATATAGTTCTTCCTTCCTTGTGAGTGGATTTTGGCCAGAACTGCAATAAAAATATCAGTTCAACAACAAAATGTCAAGTCTGACATCAGATAGTACCACTTAATATTTAATATAAAATATATAAAAGAATGAAAGCATTGCTGTTTGACTACTGACTTTTCAAAAAGTGTTGTAGTGACTCATGTGTTGACATTGGCACCGTCTATAGGTTTTGGCACATAAAACAGACAAGTGCTACTATAAAAAAGCACCCTCTGAAATCACTACATTAGTACAAAACTTCTTATTTTTCTAGATATAAAACCACTTAAAAATACTAAATTTGTAATGGCAGTTTCATTTTATATTAAAATTTGAAACAGCAAAGTTTTTAAAGATGCTCACGCAATACTAGTGCTATTTAAAACTTCAATATCTACCCTTCTAGAAATGGATCTGGTTCACAATGTGAATTTAGAAAACCCTATCTGCAATATATCGAAAAGTTTGATAGTTCTGTCAGACATCATTCAGCACAGAGCAAAATTTAATATTAAAAGAATTTTAGTATTGTTTCACAATACTTCTATATTTTTAAAATAGTAAAATAAATTCAAAACTAAAACCACTTTCTAATACCTGGGATACACGACGATATATTATTCATTTTACTGTCAATGCACCTAGGGGGGGGGTATTTTACTGTCATATTTTGGCACGAGTATTGTGGGGACCATCAAGGTAGATGTGCTAAAACAAAATTAGAGAATTAAGAAAAGTGGATCGGCTCATTGTAAGCTCTAAATTGTTTTTTTATATAAACTGTACTTACCGTTGTTTTAACTTGGGAAAGTCTCTACCTTTAGCCATTAGAACCTGGAACACATCCACTGTTTTTGTTGTTGTTTCTGCGACAAATGCCTTGGCTTCTTCTAGTTCTGTATTTTGTCTATTTGCGCACGTAAAAGTCAAAGACTTTATTCCAAAATTACCAACTAATTCAGATACTTGAATAAAGTCCTGGATTATAAAGTTTGTACCCGAGTTTGTTTTTGTTTCGCACGTGAACACGCTTGTTTTTTGGCTTGCCTCAGGTGCAGGGTGGAACAGATAAAAAAAACCTGTTCCACAGTTAACGAATGATTGATCGGTTGAATCACTTTTATGCCGGCGGTATGTTGGCATGGATTTAATTGCACAGCCAAAAGGCTGTTTACAAGGAAAGATGCCATGACCCGGAACGTTCTAGATTCTCTAGATCATGATTAAAGAAACGATTTACCAAATGCGTACAATAGATCGCGCACCTGTTTAATCTGGATCATGTAAAAATATATGGAAAAAAAACAGAGGATTCCGATTGTAAAAAAAAATTCACGGTCGAGACCTTTTACTATGGGTCGGTCGGGAAACCGTAAACACAACATTTATTTTTTTAGGCCTTAACATGCTTGGTACTATTTATATGAAAAATGTATGTATTCTAACATATGTTAAACGTATGTTATAGTTAACATGTGTTGTACTATTTATATGAAAAATGTACGTATTGTAACGTATGTTATACAAATATTTAACATGCATGGTACTATTTATATGAAAAACGTACGTATTCTAACGTATGTTAAACGTACGTTAAACATGTGTTTAAAATGCGTGGTACTATTCATATGAAAAACGTTCGTATTCTAACGTATGTTAAACGTACGTTAAACATATGTTTAACATGCGTGGTACTATTCATATGAAAACATGTTTTGACCGTACGTTAAACATATGTTTAACATACTTAAACGTATGTCCAGAAACGTATGTTAAACGCGCGTTGTACTATTTATATGTAAACATATGTTTTGGCACGTACGTTTAACATAGATTTAACGTATGTTTAACATGCGTGGCATTTTTACCTGTATACTGTTTATGGGTGACGTCTTATATTGTGTTACATCTTATATGGTATATGGATGACATCTAATATTGTATTTATGTTACATCTAAAAGTATATGTGTTACAACTTACCAACAATGATGATTAGAAAAACAGCCGTAGTGAAACCACCTCCTATGTAGAACATGGTATTCATGTTCAGACCAATATCGGCTAGGTCGTCACTGTTGGGAACCAATAACGGAGGTATCAGGAAACCAGCGGCACAACCGGTAGATGAAACATTATAAAACATGAGTCTACATTTATATTGGACAAATATCTAAAAGAAGAACCCAATCGAGTTCTAAGTAATAAGCGAACCATATGTTTTGATAGAAATTTTTAAAATCAACTAATTTGTTCGCATTGGCATTTTATTTGTTCGAATTGACCTGATTCAATCATTTGTTCGGATTGACATTATTCACTTATTTGTACGGATTGACCTTATTCACTTATTTGTTCTGATTGACATTATTCACTTATTTGTTCGGATTGACCTTATTCACTTATTTGTTCGGAATGACATTATTTATTTATTTGTTCGGATTGACTTTATTCACTTATTTGTTCGGATTGACCTTATTCACTTATTTGTTCGGATTGACATTATTCACTTATTTGTTCGGATTGACTTTATTCATTTAATTGTTCGGACTGACATTATTAACTTATTTGTTCGAGTTAACCTTATTTTATATATTCACTTATCTTTTCGGATTGACCTTATCCACTTATTTTTTTCGGATTGACATTATTCACTTATTTGTTCGAATTAACCTTATTTTATATATTTACTTATATATCCGGATTGACTTTATTCACTCATTCAAACTTTCAATTGAAGCAATTGACCAATCAACGTGCTCAAATGCGGCTTTCTCAACACTGCTATTTAATGGACCCAATCGGTAGAGCTTGGCCGTACTACAGACTAAAATAATTATGACCACAAATATTAGTATATATATTACATTTAGTAAAAGTTTACATTCGCTAGAACAGTATCAACTAAACCAGGTGCCTAACTGGCCCCTTTTTTGAAATACACAAAACCAATAAAGTATGGGAAGTGTGTGCGAGGGGACCCCACTCCACTCCAACTGGTGCGTGTGTGGAGAAGTTAATATTTCAAACGTCGTCAAATACTGCATTATAGCAGTTTTTTTAAGATTAAAATTTTAGTCAGATGAAGATGGAATTCTCGAATGAATCATAAGGGTTATATGTTTTTCTTTACTATCATTATCGCCATATTGCTCCAATCCATAGCATGTTTGGTGAAGGATGCTAAATATAGACCTCGGTATACCTAAATGAGAAAATACTCTGTAATGATTAAAACAACTTATTGATCAGCCTATATTTACTTTGATTAGTGATAGACACATTCATCTGTCAGTTATGCACAATGTGTGCTTGTGTGATGCTGTTATTGAATAAACTAAAGAAATGAATGCTTTAAAGCGTGCGTTGGGTAGTAAACAGTGTGTCATTGTACACCTACTGCGGTATTAAATGGGGAATGTATTTAACAAATGGATGGACCCATGCATAAGAATGACGCAAATTCAAACAATTGTATAGTATTATGTAAATTTAAATGCAAAATGTCTTACACATTTTTTATTTTAAATAAATAACCTCTCTCTCTCTCATGTATACCTGACTGTTTGTCTTATCAACAGGCACTGAGGAGTCTGTGATAGTGTATGGAGGAAGAACCCAGAGTACCCTGGCCCTTGATGACTGTTACATGTACACACCGGCCACAACTTCATGGTGGAAGGTAGGCACAGCATTATTTTCATTGTCAAAACGAAAACAGGTGAAAAATGGCTGAAAAAAATTTCATGTAAAATTATAAACAACAAGAAATGTCACTGTTAGGTGTCACATGCCCCACAAATGGTCTGTGAAAAATAACAACATATGATATAATAGGTAGCGACCTATATATGAATATCAAAGGTAATGGACTAATGTTTCAGACTGGACATGCGATTCCATGTTTTTTTACATTAAAGCATGACCTTGACCTTTGTGTAACCTTGATTTTGACATCTAATGTAATGGTCTGGGTATTTCAACAGTTAAATGCAGGTGAAACATTATCATGACATGCTGATCACTTGTGTCGAGCTATTTTAAAATCCCTAAATGTAAGTTACAGATCAATTGTTGATCAATTGATAAATTGAACCAGGTGTTTTTGAAATCCATCCATGCATGATAAAGTTATAAAACAGACATGAAATTTCAAACAGATTCAAAGTGTTGTCATACATACTCAAAGTGTGACAGTGTCTAGGTTTTTCTTATGACACATCGTCATGTTATCTTGATAAATTGAGCCAAGTTAAAAACAAAGTCACAGACCAGACACGCAATATCAAACAAATTGAAAGTGTGACCTTGATCTTTGAGGAAAGGTTCTGGGTCTTACATGCGACACTAAATTATGTCATGTTTATCAACTGAGCCTAGTGTTTTCAAAATATATCCATAGAGGACAAAGTTATAGATCAGACAAGAAATCTCACACAGACTGAAAGTGTTGTAAAACAAACTCAAAGTGTGACCTTGACCTTTGAGGTACGCATGTGGGTCTTACACGAGACACTTTGTAATGTCATGCTGATGAATTAAGCCAAGTGTTTTTGAAATTTATCCATCGGTGACAAAGTTTCAGATCGGACACGAAATCTCAATCAGACTGAAAGTGTCATCAACCTTTGAAGTGGGATTCTGGTTGTAACGCGCGACACATCGTCATGTTATGTCGGTCATTTGTAGCTAGTATTAACAAAATCCATCTATGCATGACAAAGTTACAGGCCAGACACAAAATCTCAAACAGACTTTGATGTATGGGTATGGGTCTTACTTGCGACACATCGTCATGTTATGTTGATCATTTGTAGCTAGTATTTAAAAAATCTATGCGTGACAAAGTTACAGACCGGACACAAAACCACACACAAACTCAAAGTGTTGTCAAACAAACTCAAATTATGACCTTGACCTTTGAGGTAAGGGTGTGGGTCGTACTCGCGACACGTCATCATGTTATGTTGATCATTTGTAGTAACTATCAACAAAATCCATCTATGCATGACAAAGTTACAGGCCGGAAACGAAATCTCGCACAAACTCAAAGTGTTGAAAAGAAGTATAAATATTCAATGCATGAGATCTGAAGGCGTTATATACATGGGGGAGGGGGGACGGAATTCGCTAAAAATGTCTAAAAAAATATGATTATTTTTAGAATTGATACAAAGCATCTCATTATCATTAATCAAATATGGATGAAGTGGTATATTAGATCATGCAAGACAAGACAAAACAAATTATTTATCGGAAGTTTTCAAATTGATACGAAATCTAAAAAATAGAGGATAGGCCAATACTATGGAAGGGTATCACCACCATAACTTTTAAGTTTGCAATTTGTCGTTTGTTCTTTGTGCAATTGGTGTAAATAATTCTTTCTTCTTAGTTCTTTGTGGGAAATGAAATATTTCACCTTTGTAACTTTGCTATTTGTCTATCCTACTATATCCTATCGTTGTAAAAGTTACATACTTCCTGTCATAATATAACGAGTTCAGCATAATCACGTGTTTCAAAAGGATTCGAATTGCAAACGTTAAACTATGCAGTAAGCATGTTGTACAACGCACTTGGACGTTTGTAACAATGTGAAATACACAGTTAGCATTGTCATTTATGACGACAGGTGCCGCTAGACGTATATGAAAGAATAGTGGAATCGGCGTTGCTTTGTTTTCATCGTTGGTCATATGGAACATATGGTCAGCTACCACCATTGAGAGGAGCTCTCTGATCGGCTGAAAAAAGTATAGGGGTGTTCAGGGTATATATCTATATAGTAAGCTTAATTTTGGTTGGATGAAAATGTCAAACTGTCAAATGATCACAATAAAATATAAGTTTATTATGTTTGTATCAATAAAAAATTGAAATTATATTTCTGTGACTGTCTGAATTTTTTTAATTAAGGAAACTGTATTTAAAGTAAAATTGGTGAAATTTAGTGTTGGTTTTTTTTTCATGCTGAAAGTTGGGGTACCCAACTTCAGGGGGCAAAAAGTGGTAAAAAGTTGTACTTTTAACCCATTTTGGGGACATTTAATTTGAGTCTAGGATAGTACTTTAATATGATGTAGGATTTTTGGTGGAGCCCATGGTCTAGTGGTAGAGCACCGTACCCATGATCGGAGAATCATGTGTGGTGTCCTTGAGCAAGACACTTTCCGCATGTGCTTAGTACTGGTTCTAACCAAGAAGACTTCAAGCGTGATTTACCTAAGTTGTAATAACTTGTTTCACAATCGAAGTAAAATAAATAAGTTAAAACTAAACTTTTTGGTCCGCGAATGGTAGAAATAGTGAAAATTAGGTCACTGAAACGTTATAATGTAAGTCTATGGAAAACGCAATGGTGGTGGCTGACCAAAAAGAAACCTCACACCATTTGTGGTCAGCTATCATCATTGAGAGGAGCTCTCTGATTGGCCGAAAAAAAGTATAGGGATGTTCAGGGGTTATATTTTTATAGTAAGGTTATTTCTGGTTGGATGAAAATGTCAAACTGGTAAATGATCGCAATAAAATATAAGTTTATTATGTCTGTGTCAATAAAAAATTAAAATTATGTTTCTGTGACTGACTGAATTCATTTTATTAAGGAAACTGCATGAAAAGTAAAATTGGTGAAATTTAGTGTTTTTTCATGCTGAAAGTGGAGGTACCCAACTTCAGGGGGCAAAAAAAGTGTTAAATAGGGGTACTTTTGACCCCATTTTGGGGAAATTTTAATTTGAGTCTAGGATAGCACTTTAATATGACGTAGGCCTTTTTGGTCCACGAATGGTAGAAATAGTGAAAATAAGGTCAAACGTTATAATGTAAGTCTATGGAAAACACAATGGTGGTAGCTGACCTAAATGTGTAAGGCTGTATTTAGAGTCACGAATTCTGATGACTGTTTACAGCAAAAATTTCCATTCACAACTTCTTGGGTTGTTTACAGGGGACCTGTCTGTTATTTTGCAGCGCCACTGAACGTTATAATGGGAAGTTAGGATTTATTACAATGATGACGTTCAACAGCAGTACAGTCGAAATAGTCCAGTACCCTGTCCAAATAATATTCCCTACACTCATTACAAAGGGAGTGAACATTGGAATAAAAAGATATTCGTGACTGACTGCAGCCGAAACACACATTGAAACATGCATCAAATTCTAAAAATACATTTTACGCAGCAAGTAATGTTTAATCTGACACAAAGAGACAAGACGTATGTAACCTTTACAATGATAGGATATAGTAGGATAGACAAATAGCAAAGTTACAAAGGTGAAATGTTTCATTTCCCACAAAAAACTAAGAAGATAGAAACATTTACACCCATTGCACAAAGAACAAACGACACATTTCAGACTAAGAGTTATGGCGGTGATACCCTTTCATAAAATACTGCTTTACGATCTTCGCCTTGTCATTATGACTTTTTCTAAATGAAACAAATTCCACAATCTGTAACTGTTATGATCAAGTTGAATTCCAAATGAAACGATATGACTCATTTGATACATAAAAAAATACTTCGTAATTTTAAGCGGGTAATATTGCTAATTGCAATATGGGATCAGTGAGTTCTGATAGTATTAAATGAATCAGGTGATTTCATATTAATTTCAATTTAATCCGTTACATGTACATACATAGTAAAATGGTTTCATCTTAGAAAGAGTCGTCAAACAGTATTAAAGTGCTGTCTATTTTTAGAATGGGGATTTCGTTTCAAGTATACCATTCAAATTTACATATCGATTTTGCCACATTTTGGTTGATTTGACATACTAAACTTGTTGTGAACTTTTCATAGTACATGTATAAGAATCTTTTATTGGTTTGAGGTTCAAATAGAAACGACTGTACTGTTTTGGTTGGAACGAGGCTCTATGAAAAGTGTTATCCTTAAAAGCAAAAATTTCCTTTCCGAATCAAAAAGCCATACCAAACACATTGAATAATTCCATTTCACCATTTTAACCACGATCACAATTTATGCATTAATTGACATAATTTATGTCAAATATTTTACTCATTACTTCATAGAAAGTCCCAATGTGAAAGAGCGAGAATATGAACCCCAGGGTAAGATAAAAAAAAATTTGATCGTGAAATAGCGTGCTTCTGTTTTACCAATATTTGTCTTAAAACACTAATAAACTTATTCAATTTTGACTGGTTTTTTATTTATTATATCTATGCATATACCAGTAATCAATATCAAAGAAATGACTTGCATTTTTCCTGGAACCAGTCTACAATCATCATCGTCTAACTGCTTTTATGTGCTTAAATATATTTGTGAAATAGAAGATTGGTATGTGAAAAATTTGAATTCAAATGTGAAATAGCATCACGTATCTTGCATCTCCAGAGTTTAATTAAATATGAACAATGTCACTGTCTTTTTAAATAAAAGTTCAAGTAAAGTACATGTACTTCTCTCTTTTGACAGCTTGAATGTAACGGTATCACACCAGTACCCCGGCAGTCACACTCTGCCACACTGTGGGGCAACAACATGGGGTGATTGCTGGGGGTCTACAGGATGACCTTCAGCCTTTAACCTCGGTGCATATGTTGGACATAGAAACTTTGACATGGACAGAAGTGCCATGTACTATTAAACCAAGGTGAGATGATTCATTGTGCCGTCTGCAAAACTTGGCAGACACCTAGTGATTGCTTTGTCTATCACAACACAACATAGCCTTCATTGGCAGTCTCTCTAGTTCCACAGAGCAATTTAGTGATCCAGTGGTTAAGGCCTTGGACTGCTAACACATGGGTCACAGATTTGATCCCCTGCTCCTCCTACTAAAACTACTTGATGAGACTCTTTAACAAAATTCGAGGTCCCATGTATCAGTGCTTTAAAACCAGACAAGTAAAAGAACAAGGGACACTACAAAAGGGTCGTCCGTATTTCAAAAAAGCTAAAATTACTAATACTCTTCTAGAGACGTTTCCTATATGGGAAACTTTAGTTCCTCTTACAGTTTTCAAGTGATTGCCTCCAAACTTATTACATGGCTTTGAATGATTTACTTAGCCTATTGCTTGCCCCTCAGTCACCAGATTTGGTTAGGAAAGGTGGACCTACTCAAAACCAGACAGGTTTTCTGCACATAAGCAAAGTTAATAGTGTCTTTCACTTTCCTCTTACCGCAAAGGTTGTAGGTTCAAGTCCCGCTCGCTGCAAAACATTTGTTAGATAGTTTGCCAGTTAATTGCAAAAGGATGGTAGTTTATACTCAGATTCATTCTGAGGACTTCCATCACCAATAAAACTGGATATGCCATAGATAACCTGAAATGTGTTGAAAATGGTGCTCAAAACCCCATTCAAAAACCAGGCAGCTTTAGTTTAGTTTTTACAAATAATTTGATTTAGCTTGATTGCAATGAAAGCTCAGAGCTTATATGAACCGCTCTCGAGATTGCTTCCTGGGTAGCACCAGTTCTGAGTATTATTTTATGAGAGGCATCGGATCGACTTGGTTATTGAACCGGCAACCTCTGGTGTGAGTGTCCAACACTATCCATTACACTACCGCCCGGCCAGGCAGCTTTATTATAACTGACCTTGACAAAGTTCTTGACCCCTACACAATATTAACTTTACTTATGTGCAGAAATCTCCTTCATTTAGAATTACCGGTAATAGACAAATATCATTTGGTTTCTGTTGCATCTCTAGTTGATCTTATAAGTCTAGCCTGACCTTGCATTGGTAGCTAAACTTTTTCAATGCCTTACCTTGTTTTACAGGGTTATAGGCGAGACACATAATTCTGCGGAATTCTCTTGTTGGTCGGGTGTTTATTGATGAGATAAGATTTTGAAGAAGTTTTTGAAGAGAACCGATGTAATGGAACAAATGACACAAAGGATACAATACATGGTTGTGGCGGAGGATCAACTTATCAACCACAAACTTTTTTCATCTCGTTCAGTTCTCAATCAAAAAAATTTAAAGTCGGGGGAGAGTGGGGTTGGGGGGTCATCCATAGATGAGTATTCTAAGGAGTTCTTAATTTCTGAATTCGTAGATTCCAGCTCAACTTCGTTAAAAATAACTTTATGTGAGAAAGTTTGCCAACTTCTTGTGAATTTTCATGTTTACATGTAAGAGGTCGTTGTGTTGAAAATGACATTAAACCTCATTCCAAAATAAGGGGGATTCTATTTTGTGTTGAGTTCATGTTCCAGTTTAATTCTTCATTTCTATAAATACTTCAGTTCTTATAAAAAAAGTTTCAGTTATTTTAAGGTATGATATACCCCATAATCAACACTTCTGGAAAGTGAAGGGCTTTTATTTGGGTCTGAAAAATCTAAATTTTTAACTTATATATAGTTTGTGTTAACTGTCATAATACACACAGCTGGTAAATTAACAAGGTATTTATTGAACTTTTGAAATGTTAAAACCAAGCTTGAAACCATTGTGTGTTTATTTTTTATTAAAGACCAGCTTCCTAAGGGTTAAGGATTTTTATTTTCCATAAAAATGTTAGTTTGGGGGCTTTATTCTGGGGTATACGATAGCTTCAACACAATAATGATCCTGCATACGTTGACTATCACATTATTTATTTATACTCATTAATTTTAGCTCGATTTCGATGTATGCTCAGGGCTGATATGAACCACTCTGGAGCCTGCTTCCTGGGTAGAACCAGTCCTGAGTGTTGCTTTTGAGAGATCCAGGTGTTGAGCTGGGGATTAAACCTGCCACCTGTAGAGCATGAGCAGCAAACACTCTGTTCACTCCACTACCCACCTGCTTAATTATAATTGTAATTATTTATTTTATAGGTATTCACACACTGCTCACGTGCTTGGAGATTTCCTTGTGAGTCAACTTCTCACATTCACCACCAGGGGTCGCTGTTATTCATCTCCCATCAGGCAACAGCGCTGAATTCTCACTTCCAGTATGTAGATTTAAATTTGAAGTTGAAACCAATTCACAGAAATTAGTTGCAAATTTATATACAGGTTCTAAAGTTGAAGGCTATTTCACAAATTAGACCATCCTTAAAAAAATATTTGTTTGCTGTGCTCCAACCCAGTATTTTTCATGTGGGAAGGTAGGTAGCTAATTTTTTTTTTAATCTAAATTTGGTTTTGCATAGTCTTTTTAAAGAAAAGTGGACAGAAATAATGAAAAAAAAAATTAAACGCTTTGAAAGTCATTAAAGTTGTTTGAGTAGCTGCAATTTTGAGTGAGAAGGTAGGAGCACGGCAAGCAATTTATTTTTTAAATACCGCCTTAGTTGCAAATTTATTTACATGTACTTAAGTTGAAGGCTAGGTCACACGAACTAATTGCAAATTGATATTCAGGTACTAAAGTTGAAGGCTAGGTCACACAAATAAGTTGCAAATTTATATACAGGTACTTAGGTTGAAGGCTAGGTCACACAACTTAAGTGCAAATTTATATACAGGTATTTAAGTTGAAGGCTAGGTTAAACGAATTAGTTGCAAATTTATATACAGGTACTTAGGTTGAAGGCTAGGTCACACAAATTAAGTGCAAATTTATATACAGATATTTAAGTTTAAAAGGCTAGGTCAAACAAATTAGTTCCAAATTTATATACAGGTATTGAAGTTGAAGGCTAGGTCAAATGAATTGGTTGCAAATTTATATACAGGTACTTAAGTTGAAGGCTAGGTCACACGAATTAGTTGCACATTTATATACAGGTATTTAAGTTGAAGGCTAGGTCACACGAATTAGTTGCACATTTATATACAGGTACTTAAGTTGAAGGCTAGGTCACACAAATTACTGTTGATATTGTGTGTTTTGTTAGTCACCTCTAAGACTGAGTGGACTATGTTTTGAGCATGTTTAAGAATAATATTTTATACAGTCCAACTGTGATTATTTAACAACTTCTTTTTGTTAAAAATATATGTAATATAAACTGAATGACAAAATAAAAACAGAATTTTTCTAAGGGTCGTCCAATAGAGGGAAGAATTCTATTGACCGATTATTTATTGTAGGATGGTTTACTAATACACAAAGTTAAAATTATGGCTCATTTAAATGTTCACAAACAACATCAAGTCTTTAACAGGAGGATTTTGTGTGGTTATTAAGTTCCTTTTAACTTATTTATTTTACTTTGATTGTGAAACAAGTTCTTACAACTTAGGCAAATCACGTTCGAAGTACTAATCATATGCAGAAAAGTGTTTTGCTCAAGGACACCACACAAAGCCGTGGCGGAGGACCGAAACCACGACCCTCCGATCATGTGTTCCGTGCTCTACCACTAGACCATGCACTCCGCGGAAACAATACCTGTCAGAGGTACAGGCATTTGTGTAACTGTTAGGCCATTATAAATAAATTGCTAGATTATCATCATTAAAAGATGGAGGTGGTGAGGGAGGGTTGGGGTTTTTTTTGTTTTTATTTATAAAAACGAAATATATATTTATATTTTTTATTTTTTTTTATTTTTATGAAAATAAAAAGGGTCTGGGCAGCATGAAAATGAAAATTAGGGGGCAGGTAGGGATGATAATCTAGTAATTGATTTATAATGGCCTTAAGGAATGGAAACACTTAATTATTAGTATTCCTTCCTACAATGAATAATCGGTCGATATTATTTCCTTCCTTCGACTTGGTATATTTTTATGACAGAAATATGTCGGGTTGTTTTGTCATTCAGTATATATTATGATTTATGTTGAATAATTGAGATTTGATTGTACATATTATCTCAGCAAAGTTGCAATTTATTGTCTCCGCTTTGCCAAAAGCGGGAGACACTAATTTTGGTCTGCCCGTCTGCCTGTTCATCTGTCCGTCACACTTTGGTTTCCATGCCAATAAGTTAAGAATGCTTGATTCAAATCTTTTGAAATTCTAATCCATGTTTATGATGAAAAAAACACAGACTTAGTTCGATTTTCTGGATTGTGACTTTTGGCGTTGTAGAGTTGCGCCTCTTAAATTTGTGAAAAATCGTAATTTCCGTCCCTCTATCACACTTTTTTTGGTTTACGTGCAATAACTAAAGAATGCCTGAATCAAATTGTTTGAAATTTTATTTTTAAACTTCTTTTTTTTCATATTTTGCTAGGCTGCTGATAAAAACAAGCTGATCATGTTACATGGTCACACAAGCATCTCCATGGACAACAATAGAATCTTGTTGCTAGGGGGCAGAGGAAACTGTTTTCCATTTGGAACACATTTGAACTCTTCACCAATCATTATGGACATCACTAAGGCTATCCAAATGATGGAGCAGGTGTAATGCATACAATACATGATGGAATATAAATAAAACAAATTTAAAAATTGTATTTTGTAGAGGATTAGGAAATACATACCATTTGTGGGCTAATGTTTGTATAAAGTCATTATAAATTTGTATTTGATAGTTCTGAGAAAAAAAAAGAGTAACTGGTCTTATTACCTATTCAAATATCTTTACCAGACAAAAGAAATGGTACCAAACAGAAAAAAATAATTTAAACTTATTTAATTTATTTCGATTGTGAAACAAGTTCTTACAACTTCTTATAACAAAATCACACTCAAACTCTTCCTGAGTATAACCAGTACTAAGCATATGCAGAAAAAGTGTCTTACTGAAGGACATCACACATTGCCGTGTGTTTGGTGCTCTACCACAAAACCATTTAGGGACCGAGGTGGTTTGCTTGATTTTTTTTACTGAAAGGTTATGGGTTCAAGTCGAGATTGGTCCTAAAATTTTATATCAGAAGAGCCTTTTAAGTTAGCAGGATTTTTTCTGAAATTTTCATCCATAAAAATTAATCTTGATGCGGTGCATAACGTATTGTATAGCGGAAATGGCAAAAAAGTATTCTCCGTGGCAGAGTGGTCCAAGGCACTACCGTCTGATGGCCACTTACCACTCACCACTTTGATCATGGGTTAGAGCTTGGTCCAAATGTTTTATGTGAGAAAGTTTACTAGTTACTTGCGTGAAAGAACTGCAGATGAATTTAATGGTCTAATGGAAACATTTTGAATAATTAAAATAGGGAAGTTAAAAATTGATGATAAACATGTCGGATGTTCAATAATGATGGTTGTCTGTAGAGAAATAGGGTATTTTTTTTTTTTGTAAAAAATGTATTTGGTTACGTTTTATGGGAAATAGTAAGACATGCCAGTTACGTTTAATATGTACATGGATGATGCACACATCAAAATGTTGTTGTAAGGTGATATCTGACAAGTTGTATTTGGTGTGACTTTAACCAAAAAGCATAATATGTTGACATATTATAATCTTATTAAGAATTGTTCACCTGATACTTCAAGATGTAAGATTGTTTTAATATATTTAATAAATTATTATTATATGACTTACAAATTTCTGACATTTCACAAATACATCTATATAAATCAGAATATTAAAAAAAAATATAATAGATAAAATAAAAAATTCAGAATAAACAACATTTTTCATAGGGGGTGGGGTTATTGGGTAGAAACTTATTTTTATTTTTATTTTTATAAGAGTTTTACAAACACTATGGTGTTTGATAAATGCTCACAAGCAATTACAGATTACATTTAGGCTTCTTTTTACTAGGAAAAACAAAGAGGTGTGGGAGTTGGGGGTGGGAGAGGGAGAATATGGTATATCATGCTTTTCCATATACTAGTTAAACTATATATTTTGGTTCAAGTTGGTTTGTGGGTGCGAGTGGGTGTGTTTTTAGCTTTGTTGTTATATTAATTGTTATAGTTACAGTCATACTTATATATAGATGGAGATGAACATGTATTCATATTTGTTTATGCTAATAAAATCTTGAATTGACATTGTCAATTATCTCACCTGTGTATCTTTAACTTGAAGGCCTAAAACTTTCTGCCAGGGCAGAGAGTTACATAGGATTGGCTAATGTAAAACAGCTGGGTTTTTTTACTTATCAGTTGTGGTATATTGTTTTAAAAATACACCATTACTCTGCTGCTGAAATGTGTAGAAACACAGATAGATGTGTATGTGTTTACAATTTAAAGTGCGTAACTTCACAAGCTCCTCCCAAGAATTTCAAATTTTGGCATTTGGAGTTTGTTTGTTTTTTAAAACTGCAAAATTATAACACCCACTGTTTGGAAAGTATATTTTTGCAAATTAGATGTTTTAACAATAATCTAGTAGTGTGCAAAATTATAACAAAAACAATGCATTGGTGACTTAGAAGTTTTGAAAACGGGTTCTCTGATTTGAATCATGTATAGAAAATATATAAAGAACCTGCCCCAGAGCCAGTTTTTGGCTTTTAATTCACAGAAAAATACACACCTAGTATTCACACTTTTTTTAGCTTGCCGGGACAAAGTCCAAGGAGAGCTATTGTCATGACTCCGGCAGCGGCTTCTGTAGACACCAAGGTTAAACTTTTGCGTACAAGTTTCAATTATCTATGCAACCACTCATTGGATGTCAATGAAATTTTGCATGTGTGTTTACCATCATCAATGAAACACACAGATATAAGAACCATAACACTGCATTGTATTTTGGCACAGTTATGGCCCTTTTTGGACTTAGACACCAAGGTTAAACTTTGCGTTTGGTTGCGTACAAGTTTCACATATCTATGCAACCACTCATTGGATGTGAATGAAACTTCACATGTGTGTTCACCATCATCGCTGGAACACAGAGAGACAAAACCGTAACTCTGGATTGCATTTTGGCACAGTTATGACACTTTTTCGACTTAGACACCAAGGTTAAACTTTGAATTTACTTGCGTTTAAGTTTAAGATATCTATGCAACAACTCATTGGATGTGAATGAACCTTCACATGTGTGTTCACCATCATCAATGGAACACACAGAGACAAGAACCGTAACTCTGTATTGCATTTTGGCACAGTTATGGCCCTTTTTTACATAGACACCAAGGTTAAACTTTGCGTTTACTTGTGTTTAAGATATCTATGCAACTACTCATTGGATGTGAATGAAATTTCACATGTGTGTTCACCATCATCAATGAAACACACACAGACAAGAACCGTAATTCTGGGTTGCATTTTGGCACAGTTATGGTCTTTTTCGACTTAGACTACCAAGTTAAACTTTGAGTTTAGTTGCGTTTAAGTTAAAGATATCTATGCAACCAGGTTAAAGTTTTTTATCACATAAGATATCTATGCAACCACTCATTGGATATGAATGAAACTTTGCATGTGTGTTCACCATCATCATTGAAACACACAGAGACAAAAACCTTAACTCTGGGTTGCATTTTGGCACACTTATGGCCCTTTTTGGACTTAGACTACCAAGTTAAACTTTGAGTTTAGTTGCGTTTAAGTTAAAGATATCTATGCAACCACTCATTGGATGTGAATGAACCTTCACATGTGTGTTCACCATCATAAATGGTATGTGTTCACACCTTTTTTCGGTGAGTAATGTTCACCGAGATGTGTTCACACCTTATTTTGGTGAGTAATGTTCACAAATATGTGTTCACACCTTTTGAAATGTGTTCACACCTTTTTTTGGTGAGTAATGTTCACCAATATGTGTTCACACCTTTTGAAATGTGTTCACACCATTTTTTTTGGTGAGTAATGTTCACTAAGATGTGTTTACACCTTTTGAAATGTGTTCACACCTTTTTTTGGTGAGTAATGTTCACCAAGATGTGTTCACACCTTTTGAAATGTGTTCACACATTTTTTTCGGTGAGTAATGTTCAACAAGATGTGTTCACACCTTTTGAAATGTGTTCACACCTTTTGAAATGTGTTCACACCTTTTTTTGGTGAGTAATTTTAACCGAGATGTGTTCACACCTTTTTTTGGTGAGTAATGTTCACCGAGATGTGTTCACACCTTTTGGAATGTGTTCACACCTTTTTTTTGGTGAGTAATGTTCACCGAGATGTGTTCACACCTTTTTGGTGAATAAAGTTCACCAAGATGTGTTCACACCTTTTGAAATGTGTTCACACCTTTTTTTTGGTGAGTAATGTTCACTGAGATGTGTTCACACCTTTTTTTGGTGAGTAATGTTCACCGAGATGTCTTCACACCTGTTTTTGGTGAGTAATGTTAACCAAGATGTGTTCACACCTTTTTTTGTGTTCACACCTTTTGAAATGTGTTCACACCTTTTTTTGGTGAGTAATGTTCACCAAGATGTGTTTTCACCTTTTGAAATGTGTTCACACATTTTTTTCAGTGAGTAATGTTCAACAAGATGTGTTCACACCTTTTGAAATGTGTTCACACCTTTTTTTGGTGAGTAATGTTCACCCAGATGTGTTCACACCTTTTGAAATGTGTTCACACCTTTTGAAATGTGTTCACACCTTTTTTTTGGTGAGTTATGTTCACCCAGATGTGTTCACACCTTTTGAAATGTGTTCACACCTTTTTTGTGGTGAGTAATGTTCACCCAGATGTGTTCACACCTTTTGAAATGTGTTCACACCTTTTTTTTCGTGAGTAATGTTCACTGAGATGTCTTCACACCTTTTTTTGGTGAGTAATGTTCACCAAGATGTGTTCACACCTTTTGAAATGTGTTCACACCTTTTTTGTGGTGAGTAATGTTCACCAACATGTGTTCACACCTTTTGAAATGTGTTCACACCTTTTTTTTGGTGAGTAATGTTCACTGAGATGTGTTCACACCTTTTTTTGGTGAGTAATGTTCACCCAGATGTGTTCACACCTTTTTTTGGTGAGTAATGTTAACCAAGATGTGTTCACACCTTTTTTTTGTGTTCACACCTTTTGAAATGTGTTCACACCTTTTTTTGGTGAGTAATGTTCACCAATATGTGTTCACACCTTTTGAAATGTGTTCACACCATTTTTTTTGGTGAGTAATGTTCACTAAGATGTGTTCACACCTTTTGAAATGTGTTCACACATTTTTTTCGGTGAGTAATGTTCAACAAGATGTGTTCACACCTTTTGAAATGTGTTCACACCTTTTGAAATGTGTTCACACCTTTTTTTGGTGAGTAATTTTAACCGAGATGTGTTCACACCTTTTTTTGGTGAGTAATGTTCACCGAGATGTGTTCACACCTTTTGGAATGTGTTCACACCTTTTTTTTGGTGAGTAATGTTAACCAAGATGTGTTCACACCTTTTGAAATGTGTTCACACCTTTTTTTTCGTGAGTAATGTGAGATGTCTTCACACCTTTTTTTGGTGAGTAATGTTCACCAAGATGTGTTCACACCTTTTGAAATGTGTTCATACCTTTTTTTGGTGAGTAATGTTCACCGAGATGTGTTCACACCTTTTGGAATGTGTTCACACCTTTTTTTTCGTGAGTAATGTTCACTGAGATGTCTTCACACCTTTTTTTGGTGAGTAATGTTCACCAAGATGTGTTCACACCTTTTGAAATTTGTTCACACCTTTTTTTTGGTGAGTAATGTTCACCCAGATGTGTTCACACCTTTTGGAATGTGTTCACACCTTTTTTTTGGTGAGTAATGTTCACCCAGATGTGTTCACACCTTTTGAAATGTGTTCACACCTTTTTTGTGGTGAGTAATGTTCACCAAGATGTGTTCACACCTTTTGAAATGTGTTCACATCTTTTTTTTGGTGAGTAATGTTCACTGAGATGTGTTCACACCTTTTTTTGGTGAGTAATGTTCACCGAGATGTGTTCACACCTTTTTTTGGTGAGTAATGTTCACCAAGATGTGTTCACACCTTTTGAAATGTGTTCACACCTTTTTTTGGTGAGTAATGTTCACCCAGATGTGTTCACACCTTTTGAAATGTGTTCACACCTTTTTTTTGGTGAGTAATGTTCACCCAGATGTGTTCACACTTTTTTTTGGTGAGTAATGTTCACCCAGATGTGTTCACACCTTTTTTTTGGTGAGTAATGTTCACCCAGATGTGTTCACACCTTTTGAAATGTGTTCACACCTTTTTTTTGGTGAGTAATGTTCACCGAGATGTGTTCACACCTTTTTTTTGTGTTCACACCTTTTGAAATGTGTTCACACCTTTTTTTTGGTGAGTAATGTTCACCGAGATGTGTTCACACCTTTTTTTGGTGAGTAATGTTCACCAAGATGTGTTCACACCTTTATTTTTGTGTTCACACCTTTTTTTTGGTGAGTAATGTTCACCGAGATGTGTTCACACCTTTTTTTTGTGTTCACACCTTTTGAAATGTGTTCACACCTTTTTTTGGTGAGTAATGTTCACCGAGATGTGTTCACACCTTTATTTTGTGTTCACACCTTTTGAAATGTGTTCACACCTTGTTTTGGTGAGTAATGTTCACCAAGATGTGTTCACACCTTTTGAAATGTGTTCACACCTTTTTTTTGGTGAGTAATGTTCACAATAAAAAATAAAAAATGGGTGACAATAAAAAAGCAAACAAATCACATTTTTTTGTATTGATTTTATACATTCGATATTGAATATTTTTTACTAAAAAAAATATTTAAATAAAAGATGCAATAAATCAAAATATATATGAAATAAATAATATGTAAATAATTTAAATAAGAAATTTAAAAAAAAAATGGTGTGAATGGCAGCCATTAATTTTCAAGTTTCTCAAAATCAGTATTATTTTTACTTTTTTCAAAACCAAAAATTATGTGTACAGAAAAATTTATTGAAAATTTAATTAATTTTTTTAAATAGTACAAAAATAAAAAATTAAATTTAATAAAATAAATTAAATCAATTGAACAATTTTATTCTTTGATAAAGTGAATTGAATAAACGTTAGAAAAAAAATCATAAAACATTCAATGAATTTTATTAAAAAAAAAATAACAAGTACAAAATAATTATAATTAAAACAAAACAAAGCAATAATGGAATAATTATTAATCAATTAATATTAAATAATTAAAAAAAAAATTCATCCATGTACACTTTTCAATATATTGAAAATACAACATCAACTATGTACAAAACCATATATTAAAATCAAACAACATTTAAAAAAAAAAAGTTTTGAACAGAGGTGAAGGTCAAATATGGCAGCCATTAATTTGCAAGTTTCTCAAAATCAGTTTTATTTTTACTTTTTTCAAAACCAAAAATTATGTGTACAGAAAAATATTATTGAAAATTTAATAAATTTTTTTAAATAGTACAAAAATAAAAAATTAAATTTAATAAAATAAATTAAATCAATTGAACAATTTTATTCTTTGATAAAGTGAATTGAATAAACGTTAGAAAAAAAATCATATAAAACATTCAATGAATTTTATTAAAAAAAAAAATAACAAGTACAAAATAATTATAATTAAAACAAAACAAAGCAATAATGGAATAATTATTAATCAATTAATATTAAATAATTAAAAAAAAAATTCATCCATGTACACTTTTCAATATATTGAAAATACAACATCAACTATGTACAAAACCATATATTTAAAATCAAACAACATTTTTACTATTTTCAAAAAAAAAATTATGTGTATAGGAAAAATTTGATTGAAAATTTAATAAATTAAATTTTATCAAATAGTTCAAAAATAAAAAATTAAATAAAATTAAATCAATTGAAAAAAATTTATTTGATCAAGTGAATTGAATAAATTTAGAAAAAATCATATAAAAAAAATCAAACAGATTATAAGGAGTTCCCGGAACATTCGCGTTTGCAGGACGCAATGAAAAAATAAATGAATAAACAACATTCAATGAATTTTATTTAAAAAATAACAAATACAAAATAACTATAATCAAAATTAAACACAAAACAATAATAGGAAAATAATTAATTAATTACGATACAATAATTAAAAAAAAATTCATCTATGTACACGTTTAAATATATTGAAAATACAACATCAACTATGTACAAATCCATATATTTAAAATCAAACAACATTTAAAAGAAACGTTTTTGCTATTTTCAAAACCAAAAATTGTGTGTACAGAAAAATATTATTGAAAATTTAATCAATTAAATTTAATAAACAAAATTACTTCAATTGAACAATTTTATTCTTTGATAAGTGAAATGAATTAACTTTAGAAAAAAATCATATAAAACATTCAATGAATTTTATTAAAGAAAAATAACAAGTACAAAATAATTATAATTAAAACAAAACAAAGCAATAATGGAACAATTATTAATTAATACATATATTAAATAATTAAAAACAAATTCATCCATGTACACATTTCAATATATTGAAAATACAACATCAACTATGTACAAAACCATATATTTAAAATCAAACAACATTTTTACTATTTTCAAAACAAAAAATTATGTATACAGAAAAATCTTACTGAAAATTTAAAAATTTATTAAATAGTTCAAAAATAAAAAATTAAATTTTAATAAAATAAAATTAAATCAATTGAAAATTTTTTATTTGATCAAGTGAATTGAATAAAATTAATAAAAATCATATAAAAATTGCAAACAGATTATAAGGAGTTCCCGGAACATTCGCGTTTGCAGGACGCAAAGAAAAAAATGAATAAACAACATTCAATGAATTTTATTTAAAAAAGTACAAATACAACCAAATAACTATAATTAAAACAAAACATAAAACAATAATAGAATAATAATTAATTCATTAAGATACAATAATTAAAAAACAATTCATCTATGTACACATTTAAATATATTGAAAATACAACATCAACTACTACAAAACTATATGTTTAAAATCAAACAACATTTAAAAAAAATGTTTTGAACAAAAGTGAAGGTCAAATATGGCCACCATTAATTTGCAAGTTTCACAAAATCAGTTTAATTTTTTGATTATTTTCAAAATGAAAAATTACATGTACAGATGTGAATATTTGAAAAAGTTATTATGAAAGAAAAGCGGTTATAATTATTTGGTTCACATTTATCAATTAAGGGGTTTTTACTTTCGTTAAACATTTTTAAAATCCCATAAATTCCAAATAAAAATATAATATTAATTAAACATTTTTTGATATCCTTTTACTATTCATGAATATTGTATTTTGCATGTAAAATCATCTGTCAACTTTCCTTAATTTTTGGTAAGTTAGTAGGGGTTTGGATTCAAAGCATGCAAACAGTTGCAGTATATAGGTCACATGTCAAATAAGTTTATATGTAGGTCATAGGTCACAGGTCATGTAAGATTATGTCATATGAATCCGCACCTCTAAGCAACGCAAGCTTGCATGTTAGTGTGTGTTACGCATGTTAGATGTATGTTACAAGTGAAGGTTAAGCTATATTTAAGAAAGTTGACAATGATCTTTCATATAAAAAAAATTAAAAATCCAGTTTCTGTCCTATTATGCTATTTTTTTTACTTATTTTTGTGATAAACATGGTTTATTTAGACAACTAGTAAAATGTCCACAATCAAAACCATGCATTCTTATGTAGAACTATAATGTGGTAAAATAATGATTAATTTAATCTTGTTTTATGTTTTGGTAATCAAAGTTTTATAAAATCCATAATAATCATTAATGTACATTAACCATTTATACAAAAATCAGTTTAACAATTAAATGCTTTTCAACAATGATAATAAACACTATTTAACAAAACAACTCAGTTTAGCATATTTTAACAATTTTATCTACCATGAGGCCCTCTATATATATATCATTATTATCGTTTATAACGTCAACAGCAGTACAATGGTATCATGTCTGATAAACAACTAAACGTACACTCGTAATAAATTTCTGAGTGGTAATTATCTTTTTTGTAAAATATACAATGTACAATTCGATAAATTAAATAAAACAGAAAATAAACCAGAGGTCACTTGAAATTAAGTTTCATCAGGGTTTTAAATGCAATTTCATTGATATTCTATTTTCACATTTATAATTTAATCATTTATTACTTGCTTTACCCTGACATCTCCCGAGTCGAGCCGGGAGTGCTGGGTCAAGTCTACACTGCATTTCCTTTAAGTTGTTTTTAAAATAGTTGACTTTTTAATTGATTTCTAAAATTTAAAACAAAGCAAAGTTACCATTTAGCAGTCATAAAACTTAAAAAAAAGTAAATTCTTTTGTTTCAAATCGGCCCATAAGTACATTAAAATGACATTACCATTTTACTATTAAACCCAAATGATCCTATTCTTGCCATAACTCCCAAGACATCATTCAAACAACACAAATGGCAGAGTGAATTACAGTTAATTACAATGATAGTGCATTTATTTGACCCTGATGAAATTAATTCTTAATGTATCACAAGTTCCTTTCTCAAAATATACAAAACCAAAATATCTTCTGCAAAACCAAGGGATCAACTTCAAAGAAACTTCAACCTCAGTCGACTCAAATTCAGTAAGTTCAATTTAATTTGAATATATCATTTAACAATAATTTCTTTATGTTTTTTTTTTTAATTTCTGTATCTTTATTGACCAAACTCATTTTTTAAACAAAACATGTTGAATGTTCATTTAAGAGCCAAAATTTAGGTTAGATGAAGTTGTTATGCCCATGTGCAGACAGAGATTTTACTTCTGATCTACTGGTGCCCGCTTCACATTCTGGATCATAATTTATGATTGATTCATTATCAGCACTTTTAATTGTTAATTTTTTAAATTTTTCTTTTATTTATTTATATTGTGAAGAGTTTCGGTGACTCCCTTTCCATGGTAGAACCAGTACTCCGGCAACTATAACACGGCGAATCTGTTTTTCATGACAAAGAGTGTATGTTGTCAACATAAACTTCCATACTTAAAAACTAAGAAAAGCTGTCAGGTGATCATGATTTGAGACTGATTCCAGTAACTTTTTATGTATTTAAGTATAATGTTGGTAAAACAAAAGCCTGACTTTAACAAATGTTCCAGAGATGTGAAGGGGGCAATATATTGTGTACATTTTACAAAATATTGTAAACAACTAATTAACCAGAGTGCTTCCACATACTTATATAATGTATATAATAATATATATATGATAATATATACATAATGTATATAAATATATACATAATGTATATAATAAATGTATATAATATATAATTTATATATAAATATACACATAATGTATATAATAATATAAATATAATATATATAATGTATATAATAATAAATACATAATATATAATAATATATATAATGTATATAATAATATATATATAATGATACTAAGCTCTTTATTGATAAAGAAATAGCTAACCTCAAAGACCAAAAATAGAAAAAAATATTCAAAATAAAGATACTAAAATTTAAATTCAAAATTGTTAAAAAAAAAACAACTATGATCCTAATTTTCTCTTAACAGTGAAAGATATTGTATTTGTTCAATAAAATTTGTTCATTGGCCAAAAATATATAGTTTCAGTTTAATTTACAAAGATTTATTGAATTTCATTCATAAAGATACTGAAGGTAATAAAAATTTATTTTCAATGAATTTAAAACATTGTTTCATTTACATAATATCACACCAAGTATCCTTTTATCAGTACCATTTTGTCATTTGATCTAATTATTAACTAATTTTAATGAATTTGTGTCACTAATAAATTTCTGGGAATTTTAAACACAATTGTAACTATTTGTTTAAGAATTACTAGCAAGTTCTTTTCAGTGTTAGAAATACCACAACTCAAAATTATAATTCCAGCCCTTTATCAATAAAGTGAAATAATTTAATTATTTTTATTACCTCCCTTTATAAATAAATTTTCGGTCAAAGGAACCGAAATGGTATGGTACAGATTTGCTTTAAAATTTTAAATTTTGAAAAATAAAATTAATAAAACATGAAATATTATATAAATTATAAAATAAGTATATATAAAAAAATATAATTCAAAATAACCTAAAACATCTTTAATTTGCAAAAAAAACAAAACATGAAGGATTCTTTTCTCATGGCATTTTTTGGTTATTTGTGATTTTTTTGTTTTTATTTTAATTAAAATAAGAACTATAATCTTAATTAAAATAATGTTTAATAAAAATGTTGGAATACAATCAAAAATTTTAGTGGAATTTTTCTTTATGATGTAATATTAAGTTAAAAGGGAGATAATTCAAAAATTTAAAAATAAAGCATTGAATATCTTACATTTTTCTAAAGATACTTTAAGATAAAATGAAAACTATTATTTTAAAATTTAAATTATAAGGGCAACAACTGACGCTAGACTTAATAAAAATTTAAAAATTTGATTTTCATTTACCAATACACAATTAAAAACAACAACAAAGGTTGAAAAATTGGCATGTTATCTAAAAATTGAAAAAAGTCCCAAAATATTGTCACTGAATATAAAAATTAAAGGAACAAATGACAAATTTCAAAATCTGAAAAATACATTTACTTCTTAGATTTCTGTCTTAAAATTTTACACTGTTTGAATTGCATTTAATGAAAAATTTAATATTGAACAGAATGCTGAAACTTGGATACCATGGCCAAAAGTATATTTTTCTTTAAAATATTGTTATTAAATTTTGAATATCAATATCAAAAAATCTTGTTTTAAGACAATTTTTTCTCCATTTATATACAATTTTCTAAAGTAGTGGAAGCACTTTACAATTTGTTATCACAAAATAAGATTTATTTGAAAATAATGTCTACAATGTTGCTTTGTTGGACGTCTCCATTTCCGCCAATACCATACGTCTGACCCTGCAAAGTGAAAACATCATATTTACCATTATGCTAATTCAAATTGGATGCATCGTTCATTTAATATATTTGAAAAGTTGTGTATTTGCGCACAAAGTGCATTTGACCTGGGAATACATTCACGTATGTAAAACTGGGTTGTAGTTGCATCTTAAGCCGCAATATAAAATTTTTGAAACATGGGGCAATGTCAAATTTGTTTAAGGTCACCAAATATTAATATTATAGTTATAATTAATTAATTCAAGATGAAGATTGAACTTTAACCTTTATAAAATTAATTATTTTACACTTAAAAGCTACCTCAGAGGGGAATAAATACAAGCCAATGGTTATCATATAGCTATCATGCCAGTCACTATCAGTGCCATCGAGAATGAGTTAATACATTATTTGAACATTTCAAAGAACACACAGCAATTTTGATAAATTCTTAAGTATGAACTTAGATTAGATCTTCTCCATTACACATGCAGAAGCTTTGATATTTCATTTCCATTTTGGAAAGGGGCATAACTCTAGCGGTCAACTGTCCCGATAAAAGTGATAAATATATTAATATTTCATCAGTTTTTATAAGTATGAGAGAAATAATAAAATGTTATAATAATATGAAAAACACACATACTTTTATAAGAAATTAATTTAATAAACAAGAAGTTATAGTGTATAATTGGTTATTTGTTTTGTTCAAAATCAATTTAAACTTTGCTGTGTGTCCTTTTCTATTTTCTTTTTTTAATTTATGGATTTTTTATATTTTACATCTATTGTGAAACAAAGTCTTTCAACTCAAGACAATTGATTGATTGATTGAATATTTAGCGTCATTTTTATGCCATGGAGGGCTAACAGATGATCAGTTAACCTAACCACTGTTTCCTGGTATTAACCAGTACTCAAGCACACCCCATCTCCGCAAGTAACTGATAACTTTCCCTCTTGAATCAGTGGTGAGAGACGAATGATATTGAGACACAATGTCGTATATCAATCTTCACGGAGACTGTTGCCGGGCGGGGGATTCGAACTCACGACCCCTGGACAACTTAGACAAATCACGCTCGAAGCCTTCCTGGGTAGAACCAGTACTAAGCATATGTAGGTAAAGAGTTTGCACGAGGACACCACACATAGTGGTGGCGGAGGATCGAAACTATGACCTCCCGATCATAGGTCCGGTGTTCTACCACTAGACCATGTGCTACATGCGTTTGCTTTGATTTGTTTTATACAATGTTACATGTATATGCATTTTGGTAGCTTATAAAAGAGTGTACATGGTTTGGGTTTTAGTCGTCAAATTAACATCTGATTTAAATGATTGTTAATTAATTGTTTACTATGATAATTTGGTAAGCTCTGGAACTAAATAATACTTTGACTCTTGTTCTTACTGGGTGCTCACTCATCTAATCGATTGATTGATTGCATATTTAGTGTCATTTTTATGCCATCGAGGGCTAACAGACGATCAGTTAACCTAACCACTGTTTCCTGGGATTAACCAGTACTCGAGCACACCCCATCTCGGCAAGTAACTTTCCCACTTGAATCAGTGGTGAGAGACGAATGATAATGAGACACAATGTCGTATATCAATCATCACGGAGACTGTTGCCGGGCCGGGGATTCGAACTCACGACCCCTGGATTGATAGTCAGACGCGTAACCGACTGAGCTAATCGGGCCCGGCTCACTCATCTAAAACAGTACACCTAATTAAAATGTATTGGTACAGGCAGTGTATTCCCATGCAGGATTGAAGATGCAACTGTCCCATGTTTGACAAACTTGACAAGTGGTTTCCAAGAAGATGTCACTAAAGAAACACATTAAGTGAACGACGACATTGAAAAGCTTGCTACAAGAATAGCTTAACTGAGCTTTGCTCAGATGAGCTTAATGTAAAGATAAAAAAGTTCAGCCGAGCTTTGCTCAAATAAGCTATAAATAAAATACAGGTAAGTGGACATATCAAAATTAGAATGCCATGTATCATCATCTCATCCCAGTGCGGTCAAATGCTTTTGTGAGAAAGTTTGTTTTCAGTTACTTTTTACTTTATTTAGTTCATTACTCAACAGTTACTTGCATTACTTGATAGTTAATTCATTACTCTTCAGTTTCAGTTACTTGCATTACTTGATAGTTACTTCATTACTTTTCAGTTACTTGCATTACTTGATAGTTACTTCATTACTCTTCAGTTACTTGCATTACTCGTCAGTTACTTGCATTACAAGGATGCTGGTCTAGATTCTACATCTTCCTCAACCAGTTTAACTGGATGCCATATATATTATGACCGAGATGAGATGTGTTGAATTTACTTATTTATAAATTTAATATACTAGATTTTTTATTGCACAGATAATCCATTTTTTACTTTATTTACCTGCAATCTGTTGAAGAACTTCACAGTCGTCAGTAATAACCGGCTCACCAACTCTACAGCAGGTATGACATGGGTCCAAAATTTTCCTGAAAATCATAAATATCGTATGAAATCGTGCTCAAGTGGGCAAAAAAAAAATATCATTAACATTAAAAGTTAGGTCCCTTGGAAATTGTTTGCAGTTTTGCATCTTTTTCATGCAAATACTTTCGTTTAATTTGAAATTATTCAGAAACTGGTTAAAGATTATGAAATAGACAAGTTCAATGCATTTATTTTTAACTGGAAATCAAATTTATACTTATATACACTTGTGTGTGTGTGTGTGGTGCATGGATGAGTTGTGAATTTTAATATATAATGGGACTTTATACATAGCTCCGATTTCTAAAATTCGACCTTTTTGTTTGTTCGTTTTTTTGAAGAAGAAAAAATGCAACAGTAAATTTATTTGATTTCAAGTACCAAACGAAGAGACTTATTAAATATCGGAACTATGTATAGATGAGGGGATACATTTGTACGTTTATAATACATATACAATGTATATGTGTAAAGACCACGTACATTTACAAGAGGCAGATCTTTTTTAGAAGAGTGCCTCTTGTACAACGTATTTATAATTAAAGCAGGTAGAAAGACAGGTTCATAAAAAGCCTAGTTATGTGTTACAAGTGTTGAGCAATGTCAAATCTATAAGCAATTTTTTTTTTTATTACTTTTAGCATTTTTAGTGTTTTAGAAAAATAAATGAAATAAAATAGAAAGTGGATGATGAGATTTATTCTCATGTTATAAAGATGGTTAAATTTATTCTATTTTCAATCATTTATATTTTAGGTTATTAAATGTTGTGTGAAGTTTATAATATATCTATTTTATATATGTATTCAATTTATACGAGTTTATTTATATGATTATATTTTATATGTGCAATTCATATGAGTATTCATGTATTTTTATAGGTTTTTACTATGTATGCAATTTATTATTATATGTTATGATTTGATTTTATGTTTTTATTTAAATTATTTTTAAGGTGATGATTGTGTGATAGCTTTTAAAAGAGTTTTTATTGACTATTGAGATTTTTATTTTTTTAATGATCGTCATTCAATTAGTTATATATATTTAAAGTTTGTGTATAGTGCAATGTTTTAGTTTTATATGTATTTTAATAATTTAATTATGTAATTTATATGAGGATCTTTGTAATTTTATTGTTTTATATGAAAAAAACAAAATAAAATTTTGTACAATTAAATGATAAGTATCTATACTATGTGATTTTATTATTTATGCAATTATATGAGTATTTTCATATTGTTTTATTTTACATGTAATTTAATGTTAATTTATTTAATATGATTTAAGTTTGTATTCATTTTATATGAGTATATATTAATATGTTTTTATTATGTATGCAATTTATATGAGTATATTTTAAGATGTTTTTATTATATGTGCAATTTATACTGGTCATTTTTTATAGTATTTATGATGTTCATTTTTTTTTATATTATGTGATTTCATAATGCATTAATATAAATTTTATGCCACTTTCATAATGGTGTCCTAACCACTTTTTTTTGTTTATTTAGGTTTATATTTTTATCTTAATTTATTTATAAGTTTTACATTGTTTATACCTCTATTTATATTTTGTGTTGTTTTGTATGTGTATTTTTATATTATTTTATGGTATATCAACTTAATGAGTGTTTTTGTGTAATTTTATGACTATTTTTATATGATGTACGTGCAATTCAGATGATAATTTTATTTTATATGATGTTATATAATTTTATTTTTTGTTTTATATTTGCAATTTATAAGTGTATTTTATAGGGTAATTCATGAAATTTATGAGTATATTTTATAGGATTTTACTTTATTTGTGTAATTTATAGGAGTGTATTTATAGGAATTTATTATATGTGCAGTTTATATGAGTAACAGTTTTATAGTATTTATGATGCATTTATATTAATTTTATGCTACTTTCATAATTGTGTCTTTTAATCACGTTTATGGTTTATTTAGGTTTATATTTTATCTTATTTATTTATTTAGTTTTACATTGTTAATAGCTTTATTTATATTGTGTATTATTTTATATGAGTATCTTTTTTATAATATGTTTTGTGTGATTTTATAAGGTAATGGTTTTATTATATGTGCAATTACTAGTCATTTTATTTTGTATGATCTATTATATGAGTTATTTTTTATAAGATTTATTATAACATGCAGTTTTAAGAGTATATGGATTTATAACTGTAAAATTTATACGAGTATCTATTTTATGTGATTAAATGATTATTTTTATATTATTATATGAATAGCTATTTTATATAATTACGAGTATTTTAATATAATTATGTTAGTATCTATTTTATATGATTATGAGTATTTTTATATTATTATATGAGTATCTATTTTATATGATTATATGAGTTCTTTTATATTATTATATGAGTATCTATTTTATATGATTATGAGTATTTTTATATTATTATATGAGTATTTGTTTTTATGATTATATGAGTATTTTTATATCATTATATGAGTATCTGTTTTATATGATTATATGAGTTATTTTATATTATTATATGAGTATCTATTTTATATGATTATGAGTATTTTTATATTATTATATGAGTATCTGTTTTTATGATTATATGAGTATCTTTTTTATATGATTATATGATTTATTTTATATTATTATATGAGTATCTATTTTATATGATTATGAGTATTTTTATATTATTATATGAGTATCTGTTTTATATGATTATATGAGTATTTTTATATTATTATATGAGTATCTGTTTTATATGATTATATGAGTTATTTTATATTATTATGTGAGTATCTATTTTATATGATTATGAGTATTTTTATATTATTATATGAGTATCTGTTTTTATGATTATATGAGTATCTGTTTTATATGAATAATGAGTTGATTTTGTATATAAATAATTTTTGTATTATATATTATATGAATATGTAAGCATAATTAAGGAATACAATATGAACTAATTAATATTAAAGTAAATAAACTATTTAACAGTAAATAAGCTAAACAATACTAATACTTGCATGAATAAACCATTGACTCCCTTTTTTTAATATTTTGCTGTATTTTTCATGGAAAAGGCTTCTTAAAATTGATTCGCATGTTAATACATAAAAACAGTGAAAAAGATTATGTTGCAGTGGTACACCAAACATTAATATTACTGAATACTAAACAATATAATTAAAAACTTGCTTTCTATGCTCTAATTCAAAGGATATCATTTTTTTATTATGATAATTTTAATTCAATATTTTCAATTCAATAAAATAGTTGTTTTATTTAACTTCAGTGTGCGTCTAAGGTAAGCTGCCCAATTACTGGAGGAGAATAATTGACATACAGACTTAATCAGTTATTACGTCTGTACAGAATTATGTTTTATTCTCCTACTGTAATCTATCACAGATTATGACATCAGCAATTGCATGGGACTGTTTTATATGAGCAGAATGTAACAACCAATATTGTTACAGATGGCGCATATTTTTTTCCCCATCATGCAATGTGTTAACTATATTATCAAATGCACATGAGTTAAATACAACAATCTATTTATTGAATATGAAAATATTGAATGTAAAATTATCTTAATAACAATATCCTAACCTATAATTATAACAAATCATAACTAGATAATCATGATTTGATAGTGTAAATTGACAGAAGAATTGTTTGTGCTTAATTCTTTAAAATCTGAAATGTTTGGCGTACCACAAGGTTAATCATTGAATTGTTAAGTGCACGCTAGCTTGCGCAAGCAGCAGGTAATTTCAAGAAGCCTTTCCACGATTTATAACAGGCCTAAATTTATCAAATAAGAAACCCTTATGTAGTTAAACATTAGCTATATATAGTTTATTCAATGCACATACAATTACACTAAAACTTAATACTACTTATGATAATACCTACACTACTTCTGATAATACCTACACTACTTCTGATAATACCTACACTTCTTCTGATAATACCTACACTAGTTCTGATAATACCTACATTACTTCTGATAATTCATACACTATTTATAATAATACCTACACTTATTATAATAGTAAAAGTAATAATAATACTAATCCTACTTGCATAAATGTCTACTTATATATAATAAAAAAATTATATAACTTACATACTATGTAACATTTAATAATAACTATATATTTGTGTGTCTTTTTAAGTTCTTATTTAATCCTTATTTTGTTTGTTTTAGTTACCTATTGTTTAATATTCCTATTTTATTGTTTCCTAATTACTGAATATTTTTGATTGCCCTTATCAATAATGTTAATTGGCCTCATTGATTGTATTTGTTTTATTTACCCTAATTACTGAATTTATATTAATTGCCCTAATTATTTTATGTGTTAATTGATTGAATCTTATTTATTTATCCTAATTACTGAATTTATATTAATTGCCCTAATTATTTTATGTGTTAATTGATTGTATCTGTTTTATTTATCCTAATTACTGAATTTATATTAATTGTCCTAATTATTTTGTGTTAATTGAGTGTATATGTTTTATTTATCCTAATAACTGAATTTATGTTAATTGCCCTAATTATTTACTATGTTAATTGAGTGTGTTTTATTTATACTAATTACTGAATTTATATTAATTGCCCTAATTATTTTATGTGTAAATTGATTGTATCTGTTTTATTTATCCTAATTACTGAATTTATATTAATTGTCCTAATTATTTTGTGTTAATTGAGTGTATCTGTTTTATCTATTTTAATTACTGAATTTATGTTAATTGTCTTAATTATTTGTGTTAATTGAGTGTGTTTTATTTATCCTAATTACTGAATTTATATAAATTGCCCTAATTATTTCATATGTTAATTGATTGTATCTGTTTTATTTATCCTAATTACTGAATTTATATTAATTGTCCTAATTATTTTATGTGTTAATCAAGTGTATCTGTTTTATTATATCCTAATTAGTTGTCTATTGTTTTAATTGCCTTATCATGTTGTATATATTTTATTTATCCTAATTACTGCGTTTGTGTTAATAGTCCTAATTAGTACTATATGTTAATTGGTCCGATTATAGATATTTTTAAAATTGAATGTTCAATTTGCCCTTAATTTTTTTATTTAATTGTGACTTTCTCCTAATTAGTTTTACCCTTACTTTATATCTACTCTATCAACTTTTTTTTTTGCTTTATTTACCAAATCATTTAATGTTTTAATTTTTCCAAGTTTTTTTATGTGTTATTAACCCTAATTATAATTAAGTTATTATCCACTTGATATTTTATAAATATTTTACTAACAAAATCCCAAAATATTTATAAACCAATGACATTGCTCAAAACGTACATACTTGATTTCCAGCTTAAAATGCATTTAATATTGATCTTTTTTATTATTTAAGTTTTAATCCAAGGGACATAACTTCATATTAAAAGAAGACAATTTTACTGATTTATTTAATATATATATTACTATATGAAGAGTTCTAAATCCAACTAGTAAAACCCCCTGAAACGGGCTAGAACCAGTTCTTTAAATTAAATCTCATATCCTAGTAAAACTAAATTATTCAGTAGAATAGAAGTGTGTACCTGGAGAGAAAAAATATTTTACCAAGCCTGTTCATGAAGGAACCAAGCTCTTATTGTTGCTGTAACTATTGTCTAAATATTGGTTAAGAATTGTTGAAGAAATGGGATTGATGACAGACACAGAGTGATCACAAAAGCTCACCTAGAGCATTATGCTCTCAGGTGAGCTAAAATATAAACAAAGCTCACTTTGAGCCTTAGGCTCTAATGAGCTTAAAACAAAACAATAAAGTATACATTTATTAACCTCTTTGTCCGACACTGGTGCTACCTCTGACACGGGCTATAACCAAGAAGTGAAGAACTCATTTCCAGAACATGCTACAGTAGAATAGAGCAGGTACTGAGAGGGACAGATGTGATATACTCATACTATACATGGCAGTTTTAGATTCGTTTTAACGAAGTGTGGACATATCATACAGCCGAGTCGTAGGTTCGAGTCTCGTTCGCTTATAAAAACAGTGTGAGTTTGTCAGTTACTTGCAAATGGCGTTGGTTCTTCTCTGAGTTTGTCCTTCATCAATATGCCATATATAACTTGAAATGTGTTGAAATTGTTTGGCAGTCTTTACAAAATTATTCATTACTATAACCAGTGCTCCAATAGAGTAGAAGCAACAAAAGAACATATATTGATATCTATTGATTCAGGATAACCATACAATAGATAAAGAGGAGCATTATTAAAGAGTATTACACAAGCACAGTGTACTTAACTTTCATCTTGTCTGTACAGTCAGCATCTGACGAACCACTCTGTCAATGCCACGTCATTGCTGGGAACCAATCTCACATCAACATGCTGCAGGGTACCAAATCTGTTTAAAAATGAATTATCATTAAGCATTTTTTTTTATAAACATGCCTGGACAGTGCTAAGAATGTATTATTGTACACATAAAGGCAATGAGAAAAAAAACACATAAAATATGTTCAAAAGTTTAGCAAATTGTATTAAATAAAAGGGGAACAACTAGAGAAAGATAAGAAAACTATAGTTATGAAACCTGCACTCTGAGCCTTGTTATATTACGATGGTAATAGACAAATGAACATTTTAAAAATATGTACAAAACAAACCATTGACTTGAGAACAAAAAGTATTGCATTAGTCTGAAATAGCATCGTCATACTTTCAGTTAAATCATTGACCTATCAGGCTAGTATATCATGAAAAACAATGGCAACGGACAGCTGCATGATACTAATGACAATAAGACTGAGTAGAGAACAGGACATTGTAATACTCACCATCTGAAGCAAATTCTGTACTGTAACCATGTTTTACTGCCAACCAAACAACACAACAGGGCGCAAAGCTGTCTGCCAACAATTTCTGAAAATAGGACGTTTATTAAGTTTTAGTTTTAACAAATACGGTACTGTTCACCCAATTTTGAGACGTGGAGTCCGGGTTTGATGAAACACTACATCTTCATTGGTAGATACGATATTTAGAAGTAACCATCTTGCAAAATATATGGAAGACGTGTGCTTGTATCTAATACAACAATAAAATATCTGACGATACGTAATGTATATTGTTTAAATCAGAAGCATAGTTGCAGGTTATTTACGATGTTGTGTTGTGCCATCTCAGTATAACCAATGGAGAAAACAGACATATATTCTGTTTCAATCTAGCTTTCAACTACGAGACTTCAAACTATTGACGGTCTGCATTCCATCACGTGTCCTATATACGACAAAATTAATAAACACAAATCTGACTTACATGTTTAAGTTTCTTCTGTCAAAGTTTGCGGCAACCTCCAGTGTCTGCTTAGATATATCATACACAACCAACCAGTCGCACAGACGACAAAACCAAGGATACTGGCGAAACAAGGCGACCTATTTGATAATGAAGTAAATTTAATTAAAACATGCAAATCTGTTTACATTTAATTATATTTTATTGCTTAATTACGGCAACGAGGTTAGGTCACACGTTCTGGCAATATTAGTTGCGGTCCTCCCAACAAATCCATACACAAGTTCGATTTCTCCATTAATTTGTTCGATTCAAATGTATCAGTACTATTTAAATATGTTGCTGTTATTTTTATATATCTTATTCATTCATCAAACGAGTTTCAATAAATGAGTGTAATGCCTATGCCAGTTTGAAAAGTGTCAAAAAAGTATCTTTTTATCTATCTTTTTTCCATGGTAATAAATTATCAAAACATCAAAGTTGATGGTAGCAGCTGATAAATTATCCAGCGAATGCCTTTTTGAATGGTATAAATGTGTATTAATGGACGAGTACTGGAGACGCCGGCCGGCCGCCACACCAGACTAAGTTCGAATCTAGGTCGGCAGCGTACATGTACATAAATGCGAGGAAAATACACTTTACAGTATTAAAATAAATGAAAACGATACAAATTGCAATAAAATATCACATAAAAGTAGTAAAAGACACAATTAAACTCACGCTACCATCCTAAGTCCAGTAATATTACACGTCCTTACATATAGAATACACTGTGCGGAATGAAAAAAAGACGCGGGGCTTTTCTTCTCGTAAACCTTCGGGAGTACTGTCATGTGACTTTTGACCAATGATCTGCAAGCCGAGCAGTAACGATGGTTTTCGATTGGTCAATAGGTTTCCCGCGAAAAGTATCACGTGATGCAAGTAGCTCGTGATGAATTTGAGTGAATATTTTTTTTGGCATGTCTACTTTGCGAAAATATAACAAAGCAATGTGATAACTTAATTACGTCTTGTATTGAATCGTTTAAAGGATTAAGAAAGGAGAGCTTACATGTTTACGGCAACAGTGAGAAGAAGCCGCTTTATGCTAGTTTAATAAACACCAATTTGCGCATTATACATAGGCGTATGAGGGGGGGGGGGGGGCAAAGGGGACACCCCTCAATGTTCAAGTTGGGGGTGGGTACAGCATACATCTTGCCCCGAACCCCACCCCCACTTCCTGACCACCAACCACAATATTAATTAAAACAAAATACCAAACATGCACCTGCACCAACGCTACTATTCAACTAATTGAAATGCTCCTACGCCTTTGTTATAACACAGTTTAATTGCAATCGCCATACCGTCCGAGGTCGCCTATTTGATAAAAGTTAAACTTGTTATGCATAAGAGGTATTCTCAGTGACTTACAGTTCTGTTGTCTGTCAACTCATGAAAATAAGAAATATGGCGTTTAGTTTGTAAACGTTACAAAAGAAAACAATCATTTTTTCAGGTACGGATTCAGGCTATGAAAGGCGTCTCTTATTCTTTTGCTTTCTGTAGTTTTGTTCTTGTTTCCGTCATCTGCATCAGATTGATTTGAACCAAACTGATGCATCAGTTCACCGTGAAATACTATTTTCTGTTTTTATGACAAGAGAAAGTAGAGAAATTGCCGAAATTTCTATTTAAGTGTAATACAGTTCACTAAATGAACGAGCGATCCCTTGAAAAATTTCTAATAAAGATATATATTTATATAAATAAATAGAAAAATGTTAAAATACGTTAACTGGAACTATGCTTTAATACACAGAAATAATGAAGAAATGAATTTAGGTTGGAACGAATTAACGGATTGGGGAGTTTTTCGGCGTACCAACACAAGCAGGTTATATGACGACATAAGGAAAGAATATTCCAGGCTTACACTACCTGTCACACATTTTTGCACATATGCTCTCCTGTATGATTTGGAGGAAAATAAAGATATATATTGTTTATGCAGAATGGACCTCAGTCCAAACACTTTGATATCTGCAGAATTATAGAGTTACATAAATTTCTATCCAATATTTAATGTCTTACGGCATGGGTGAGCTCCAGTAGTCCTTCTTTTCATCATCAATCATGTGGCTCCCTGGAACCTCAAAGGGGTCCCAATATAACCCTATAATTTAAATACCTACTTTATGGTAAGATAGATTTAAAGGGTAACATTTTTTAGATGTGTTTATTTATTTTTTTTAAATATCGGTTACGATCTAATCTTGAAGTGGACCGATATGTTATATAACCGAGTTACTGTCTTTAATTATAAAATGGCCGTGGTTTGAACACTAGGTAAGGAAGTTAATAACATCACTTTCCACTTATCCCTGTACAGATTCGTTACTATGGTAACAATGCCGCATGAATCGTTCAAGGTAGCAAAATTGTCACTTTTTGTGAAAGCAGTATACGGAAACTATTTATAATGCTCATTGACAAGTTTAATACCTGCATAAACTTAGTATCGTAGTTAAAAAGAATTTTAAGAAATGTATACTTTAAAGAGGCCGAAAATAACGACCAAGGCCGACGTGCAAATAGCCGGAAAATAATGGCTCTCGGTACATGTTAAAAGAAAGCTTATTTACGTCAATTGGGTTTGAGTATAATGTAATACCGGTGAAGACTTATTGGATATCGGTACATATAGAAGTTTTTGTTTATATACAATTAATGCTTAAATTAAAATGCCGTTCAAAATTAAAATTCCACGTCTTATTTGAAAAAAATATGTGAGCTTAAAACTATTCATACAACCTCAGTAACCCTGGAATCTGAAACGTTGAGTTTTACATCGAGTGTAACTCAACAAATCTAAAGTTTACAAAAAAAAGTTTTCCATCTGTAAGTTAATGACGTTTGAATATCTTCACGTTTGCTGTTTAACAGTTGATTTATATCTTCCAACAAACTTAGTATTGATTTATAGGTAAGCTGATCAAAATTTCAATGGTGTAACAAGTTCATTTTATTACTACTATTAATCATGTTGCGCGTAAAACTTGAAAATGGCGAGTGATCCGCATGTTCATGCAGATAGGTAGAGTGCAAGGTATAAAGGGGACGTAATCTTTGTCAAATATTTAGTACGAGTTATTTTTCTTTAGCCAGTGTTGACGCCATACAGACAGGCAGGCAGGTAGACACACCAAGGCATAAATGGGACGTAACCATTGTCGGGCTTATGCTGAATATTTGGTACGAGTTTATTTTCTTTAGCCAGTTTGTTTTCGCTGTTGGTGAGTGGGGTATGAAACATTTATGATATCTAAAAACGAAATGCTGTATTCTAGAAAGTATTGGAGGAAAAAAAAGTTTGTGTACTTTTTATTACTTTTAAACGTATTTATTATCAACACACATAACAAATCTTTGACAAATTATAAAGTGTTTTGAGAAAGGCAAACCTCCAGGGGTTTTTCGCAGCGTGGTTTCATGACACTTGGAGCCATGATGTGGTGGGAAGGAGGGGTTGGGGTAAGATTGTGGTATGGAGTATTTTATATCCAAAACATCAATTGCTGCATTCTAGTATTTTTTTTATGAAACCTATGGTCGTCTTTTATTCCAAATGTTTGATTTATTGTGTCTTTTAAACATTGATGTTAAACTATTTCGGTGGGGTGGGGCAAAATATGTAGTACCCCCTCCCCTATCTGAATATTTGGTTAGGAGTTTGAATCCCGTTGGCAACAGTCGCCGTGATGATTATATACGACATTGCAGTCTCATTGTCATATGTCTTTCACCGCTGATTCAATCGGGGAAAGTTATCCATTACTTGTAGAGATGAGTGTACTCGAGTGTTGGTTAACCTTCCAGTATCCTAGAAAAGAATATTAACTGGTCGTCTGTTAGCCCTCGATGGCATACAAATTACCCTAAATATTCAAGCAAAGAAACATTACATGATTCAAAATAAGTACTTATAATAAAATAATTGTTATTAGAATGCCGAAATTTACACGTGGAGCGTATCTTTATGCTTTACCAAGGATTTATATAGAAGGAAAGGCAACTGATTTTTTTTGTGAATGCTCGCGTATTCACGCAAAGTCTCGCAATACCTCGTTCTCAATTATCTTAACCGTCATTCAACTCAGGAACATAAATCAAAATTCTTACATTGCAGAATGAAATTCTCATCAAAACAATACCAATCCCAGCAATTTGTGTTTAAAATTGTTGAAGTACTTCTGATTTCAAAATAATGTCTATACTGCAGTTAAATAACAACAAATTACGAGAATATTTTTTATTCAAGATCAGTTTTCTCGATCATCTAAGATTTCATAGAAGTTACATTTTATGTACAAAAAAAATCAGTTACCTGTAAATTATGAATTATTATTTACGAAATAATTAATCCTTCGTATGCTATTTTTAAGTACAGCATGCTCATAACTGTTTTCACATCATCTGACTGGTATAGTATATGAATTATTTTCTCCTTGATATAAGTATGAGAGTTATTTCTTATAACAACATGCATACAGAAAGTTATTGGAAACATCAAACAACACATTCGATTTTCACAGAAATTTATTTTTTAAAATAAATTTGTTGAATTATGCTTATAATTTCAAATTTCCAATGACATAGCAATACATTAACTATTTTGACATTGTTAATTCTCACAAAGACACTTAATTAATATCATAATTAGGTAATTCATTAAAAATTCACAATTAAAACAGCAATTTAAAAGATGATCTTGAATTCACAATGTGCACGTTATTTTACTTAATTTCAATGATTGCCAAATCGCTGACACCAATAAATCATTTCGATAACAAAAATGAATATAATCCCTTGATAACAGGCGCTGCTTATATTGGAAGAGATCAGTGCAAAATAAATACGTTCCTTATTAAATAATTTCCCAAAGTATTACTAATTCATACAGTAGTTAAACGTCTAAAAAGTACAGTGAAGAAAAGAATAATACATTGGCAAAAACCTCTCTATTTAAAGTTTTAGATGTTTATAGATTGGTCAATAATTTTATCAACACAATCAAAAATATTTCAAACGTTTTGGCTAAATTCTATTTACTACAAGCGTCTATAATTATGAAGCTAATCTATCACAAGGCACAAATAATGTTCTTGCATGTTCATATTTACTTTTCTTCTTTCTTTTCTTCTTTTTCTGCCTTCAATTCATTGCCGCCAAATTTCATGTGATCGAGAAATGCAATATTCTGAAAGAATAATAAAAAAATACAATGAAGTCTTTATGTTAATCCCCAACCTCGATATAAACTCTACAAAACTTAGAAGTACTTTGTCCAACATGAGACGTAGCACATAAGGAAACAGTCAACACAACATCGTTTATAAAACACATTAAATATATAAAACAATCGTAATACGATACGAACAATACATACATACAGATGGGTCAAAATCAAAAATGTAGAGCATAAACCTGGTTAACGAGCGCCTCGAAAAATCCCATAGGCAGAAAAAAATGTCCAAAAAGTTATATGTTATGCGAAGTCTGAGAGACAGTTAAAATCTAACTGAAAATTCTGCAGTAAGATCTGCTGATCCTGTGTACTTACAGTTCTTCACAAATGCATATTGATATGTAAACATATAAGAGTAAACTATGCTTCAGCAGATGTTTTTTTATTTAGGTAAAGAATATAGTCGCTATATTTAATAGCCGCACTAAATACTAAAAAGCATATCTTCGTTTCACTTTTCTTCTTTAAACTTTAAAATGAACTTCATTTTTTTCATTTTGCCTCATCACAGTAATGCATCCGCAATACAGCGGTATAATTCTATAATTTTCTATAAAACTAACGCTCTGGCACCCTCATACCGCGGTATCTGTATAATTATTTATAGAACTTACACTCGGGCATTTTTAAATGTCCGCTATGCAGTGGTACCACTCTATAATTATTTAAAGAACCTACACTCTGGCATACCAATATCTCCGCTATACAGCGGTATCAAAACTTACATTTTGGCATCCCAATAGTGTATCCGCTCTATAGCGGTATCACTCTAGAATCTACGGTGTCCCATTAGGGCCATCGTGCTATCGCTTTGTCAACAAGCACATGCGATGCCACGATAGCACGATGACACGATGGTGATGACGCGATGACACGATGACACGATGGTGATGGTACGATGACACGATGGTGATGACACAATAGCACGATGACGATGACGCGATGACGCGATGACACGATGGTGATGGAGCGATGCTACGATGACACGATGACGATGACGCGATATTACATCGCGTCATCGTCATCGTGCCATCATCACCATCGTGTCATCGCGTCATCGTCATCGTGCTATCGTGTCATCACCATCGTGTCATCGTACCATCACCATCGTGCTATCGTACTATCGTGCCATCACCATCGTGTCATCGTGCTATCGTAGCATCGCCTTCCTGTATTTAAGTGGGATTCTTATAATAGTATCGGAAGGTATAGTTATGTGTTTATATTTAAGTATGTACATGATAGTCATTCAACTCGTTTTGTGTTTATGTGTTTAAATATGCATATTACTGCAACATTGTACTTTGATGAGAAACTGTGTATAGTCTTCTTCTACTCCTCCTCCTTTTACTTCTTATTCTACTTCTTCTTCTTCTATAACTAGAAATGGAAAATCAAGAGGAACGCTTACTCGTGTACTTTATTTTAACACGACAATGAATATATAATAAAATAATTAATGTATTTAAATGAATTCCAAAGTTTTAGTCTAGTTGTCTTGACGGTATTAGGTTCGGCATGATACTCATGTGTGCCAGCACTGAACAGTTGTTGAAAACGACAATAAACACCCAACAATACAATACAATGTACATTCAGTCATATGTCACTTAAACAATGAACTTGTTCACTTTTCTCTTACCATTTGATTGTTGAGTTGAGTGTTTAGCGTAATTGTTATGCTATCGAGAGCTAGCAGACGATCAGAGTGTCGTGGGTTTGATCCCCCGCCACGGTTATGTGTGAGGCGGACACTATATTCGTATATGCTTAGTACTGTTTCTACCCAAGAATACACCGAACGTGATTTATAATAATAACTTTTGTCACATCAATGTGAAATAAATACATTTAAAGTAAGTGTTAACAGACGATCAGTTAAACTCATTTGTGCAACTAACTGATATCTTTCCAGTTTAACATGGTACAGGAAATAACTAATTGGGACAACTTGTCTTTTGATGGGACGAGTTGTCTTTAAATAGGGGACAAGTTGTCTTGAAACTTGGGACGAGTTGTCTCAAAATGTGGGATATCCATAACACTTTTGAAACAGTGGTTAGAGACGAATGACAATGAGACTGACATTTTTTTATTAGTCACCAAGGAGAATGTGTTGTAGGTAACTGGCGGGTATTCAAACTCATAACCCCTGGTTTGACAGTTAGACACGTAACCAACTGATTGAACAGGGCCCGTCTTTACCATGTATGGCCAATCCACTTTGAACAGTGCTCACTAATTCCTAATTGGGTGTTTAACTACCAAAAATATTTTTTTACTCGACACTCGACTTTCTTGCTCAATACTCAGTTATCTTACTAGACACTCGTCTTTCTCACTCGACACTGAACTTTTTCACTCGACATTCTTACTCGACATTAAACTTTCTTTCTCGACACTCGACATTCTTACTCGACATTCGACTTTCTTACTCGACATTCAACTTTCTTTTAAGACACTCAAAACTCTACCAAAGGTGACATATCGTCCAGCCATAGTCTCTGTGATGATTGACTGATATACGGCATTGCGCCTTATTGTCATTTGTGTTACATCGCTGATTGAACTGAAAAAGTCATCAGTTACTTGCAGAGATAGGCGTGCTCGAGTACTGGTTTGCCTCATAGGATCCCAGGAAAAAGTGTTTAGGTAAACAGGTCGCCTGAAGGAACGAACAAACGAACGGACGGACGAACGGACGGACGGACGATGGAACTAACGAACGAATGAACACATAAACAAACAAAAAAACAAACAAAAACAGACAGACAGACAGACAGACAGACAGACAGACAGACAGACAGACAGACAGACAGGCAGGCAGGCAGGCAGGCAGACGGACAGACCACTACGCATCGGTATTATACATCAACGATTTTATCATTTAAGATTTTGTCTGTTGTTTACCGGATCGACATCAACTTTTTTGTGAATCTGTCGAAAGGACTATAATCATAATATGTACCTTCTCAATAATTTACCATTCACGTAATAACATATTTGCACGCATAAATAACTCACATTTAGTGATTATAATATAAAAAGAAAACATATGACTGTGTATCTTATATGAATTTCCCTTTTCAGCAGCATTTGTGTCTCAGGGTTATGTATAGCCTGACACAAAATAACCCCGAATATTTGAATGCATGATGTGTTCCATTATTATTATTTTTCGCATGTCTTACAGGAAGGCGATGCTACGATAGCACGATGACACGATGGTGATGACACGACAGTACGATAGCACGATGGTGATGGTACGATGGTGATGGCACGATGGCACGATGACGCGATGACACGATGACACGATGGTGATGGTACGGTGACACGATGGTGATGACACGACGGCACGATGACGATGACGCGATGTAATATCGCGTCATCGTGTCATCGTAGCATCGCTCCATCACCATTGTGTCATCGTATCATCGCGTCATCGTCATCGTGCTATCGTGTCATCACCATCGTGTCATCGTACTATCACCATCGTGTTATCGTACTATCGTGTCATCACCATCGTGTCATCGTGCTATCGTTGCATCGCGCATGCTTGTTGACAAAGCGATAGCACGATGGCCCTAACGGAACACCGTAAGAATCAGTTACAGAACTTACCCTCTGGCCAGCTTTCTGTCTTCGGTAATCCGGTTTTATTAATGCTGGAAAGTTAAATATTTTATAATGTTCTTTTCAACAATTTGAAAATACAATCACTAGACTTATTTCTTTTCTACTTGTTTTTTAACACATTACAATTCATAAATATGGAATTCAGTAGTATTGACGGAGGAAGACCACATAGTGATCTGAGAAGAACCACCGTCCTTTCAGCTGTAACCTCTACTAATGAAGTTACATGTATTTTATCTTGCCAACATATACAGATATGTAACTAATGGTAATTATATTTTGATTGCTCTGCCAAAAGGTACTTAATAGTCAATTGGAAAACAAAAATATAATAAACTTATTTGTTACTAAGTTTGGCCCAGTGGTTATAAACACTCTGAGCTTACACTCAACAGAATCCCACTCTAACCAACAAACCAAATCCCCTGTTGTAACAAAGTCAAGATTTCCACTGATTAAAGTGATGATATTCTCATTTTCAGCATTAACTCAGTGTTTTATAACCTCAGGTCCAGAAGGGAGAAATACTCACAAATTTCATAAAACATTAAGATAAATTACTGACAAAAGTTCACAAAACATTAAGATAATTATTCACAACAGCTCACATGCATTAAGATACTTATTAACAAAAACTTACAAAACAATTAAGATATATACTCATAAAACCTCACAAAACATAAAATTAAGATAATTACTGACATACCAGTAATGACCGTCCCAATCAGCAGAGCACCTGACACGGTTAAATTGGCTGCCAACACACTCACTCTGTTCAGAAGTGCACGCATCCCTATTGTTGAAATTATTCCAAATGTCTGTAAACAATGCACAATGTGTCAAATTAGTATGTGAATATGTAAAACAACATTTTAAATAGTTAAAACATATATTTTACATCGATTGTGAAAAAAGTTCTTGCACGTATAACTTAGATAAGTCATGTTACATTACAGGTAAATCTTTTAGTTTGGATATTATAATGTTTGAGGTAGATAAGACTATGTACAGACTGCAAGATATTAAATCAGGTGGCAACTTGGCGGCAAGGTAAACATATCCAGTAGTCAGTATAAAGGCGTTTTATTTAATTTATTTTGTAACTAAATTGTTTCTTATATGTGGCTTTGTTTTAACTCTTATCTCAAATTAGTTATACAAATTCAGACATGTTGGAACATAGGTAAGCAAAAATGTATCATGACAATTAAATATTCATATACTATATTTTTGATAGTCACTAAGTGTCTAAGAAATGGATATGTAGTGACTGAATAGCGAGCAGTTTCCACTGAATCCAGATTATTAAATAAAATAAAAACTTAAACAGTCTACAGACATTTGACAGTGATGAGAAATTATAGTATTTACATTGATCAAATCAGACCAAGTTTTTATTATAAATAAGAAAAATAAAGACACAACCACCAGATCAATTGTGCTATATTTATGCTAATTTTTGGTGGCCTTGTTCATTGAATTATACTTCTTCTGTTTGCTATAGATCTATGTTTTCTTATTTTCAAGTTTAAATCATCGTTTCCATTTCTAACACATATATTTTGTGTACAGATTACCTGCGCAGAGGCATTGAGCAGTCCGGACGAGGTACCCTCAGATTCTGGATACGTGATTTCAGCTGCGAACTCAAAACCAACCGGTAGGAATCCAGTCATGAAAAATCTGACAATTAATGGTTGTTAAATGAGAAGGTTTCATATTATAATAAATAAAGAGCTGATTATAAGCATACATGTAAACAAGCATGTAAATACGTTAATAATTAAACTATATATAACTATCAAAATCACAAATTTATGAAAGAATGGAAAACGCGCTGTGTTCAAAACCTTAAAGAAATTGAGTAATTGTACGTTTTATATAATTACTCAGGTTATCTGAAATGTTACTTTTATCTGCCTTTAACGTTTAAATTGCCATCACTTATCTATTGCTGTTGTTCTTGTTTGTGTGTGGTTTGCCTTTTTGATTTCATGTTAATTAAAAAATGTGTTGTGCTTATTTGTTTATTATGTCGAGTTGTTTAATTATAGTATATAAAGAAATCTGCTTTTATCAACAATCCACCACCTTTAACACCTCCCCCCGCCGAAGAATTGTTTAGGGAAGATGGATCTGTGGCTCAAGAGATCATATGTGAGTAATATGTCATTTTACCATTGCCTATGATTAGACGATAATTCTAACAACGTATTCAGTCAAACATTCATTATTCTACCTAACACAATCAATTCGAAGCACAGGGTTTAATAATACAAATTTTGAATATATCGAACATAACGATCCGGTGTTAATCATATAGTCCGGTACGAGGGGCACTACCACATAAACAGACGTAATAAAAATCCGAGTCATCTATTTATTCAGGCTTCCAAAGGAACCTTTTATCATATATTGTAATGTATTGACACGTACACAATTAATGTCTGTATATAATTGATACCCCTCTCGTGTCATACCATACGTATATACTACAATTCTATAACACTGGTTATAGATCGACAGCAGGGTCGTTATTTTTTCGTAAATGCAGCATATGCTTTATTAAAGAACAAAACTTGCAAAGAGATAGAACTCTTACTGACAATAATTACGTGTTCCCGAACGTCAGTCAGTCATCAATTATTCAGAATATCTATCCATCTAGTAGCAATTGTACGCACCATAAAAAGTCAAATAACGCAATATATAATGAATCACCCACACGTGATAGCATCTATCTATGCACATCGGGAGAATGTTGCCCAGCCATTGCACATTTATATGAAGACGACAATTTTCATAAAAAAGACATTATCAATGTTTACAGTGTTTTCATTATGTTCATATATTGAGGCTATTTACAAATTGAAATCTAAACATAAGAAGTACATGTATCATCCAAATTAACATTCTTGAAAAGTGACCACAGAATAAGTGCTAGTAACCACACACCAACATGAGCGGAAACAACGACCAAGTGAAAATTCTACACATCGTGATGAATCCAAATCACGTCTGAATGAAGGGAACATGTAATGAAACATATTGCCTCATTATGAAAATAGACCATGTCAGAATAAAAATTAGCATCTGGATAAAAACGCTTTAAATCACAACACAAAGTGATAACATAATGGCAACTAACATCATTACAGTGTGGAATGAGTACACCGTCATGAAAAGTAACAACATCCAATGAAAAGATGCAATTTTAAGAATTATTTCAGTAGTTTTAAATCAGTATCTACATCCATAGCGATTCTTACATTTTTGATGTGCGGCACTTAAATTTGAACACAAGTCAACTTGCGTCAGAAAGCGAAGTTTATGGATAAAACTTAAAATGTCGTTAAAATGAGATGAAGTGCGCTGTAGTTTTGAAAGTTGCGACTGTGTGTATCGTTTTTTTTTCAAAGACTCCATCTCGGTGTTAAGAAATTATTTTTCGACTATCATAAAACCATATACGACCGCCATTCCAAACAATATAAAACATTTAACATCAAATATATTGTTGGATTCTGTAAATAAAAATACAAACCCCAGGGCACCTCCGGTAATGAAAACAACCCATATTAGCCCAACATCCACCGTAAAGGTCAGGGCAACCATCCCGGCCATCGAGAGAAAGTATATACCCACTGTTGTAGCTCTGTAAAAATAACACAAGTGTTGTAAACTGACATACTATACAACATGAGTAGTTTTGGTAGTGTATGTTTGTTGTTTTAATTACCGCTTAACTTGCGTGTGACTTTTGTATGTATGCTGTACTAATTATATGGTGTGATATTTTTTCTTTCTCTTTTGCAATATTATCCTCGGATTTCTTTTTATCTTTTACATAATGATAAACAAGCACATCCTCTGTGACCCTGCCATTAAAGGTGCCGTCGTTTAACGACCATTTTCGTCTCACCACTGGGGTCGTAGGTTCAAGTCCATCTCGGTACAAAAGCTTAGTTAGAAAGCTTGCCATTTACTTGCAGATGAACGGTGGTCCTATTCAGATTCTTTCTGAGGTCTTGCTCCACCAATAAAACTGGATATACTATACATAACCTGCTTTGTGTTGAAAATGACGTTTATCCCATTTAAAAAATCACCAGTAAAAGGTATTTATACTTTTTTTTTGGCTTAACAACTATATGTAAGCTAGTCATTAGATTGTGTTGTTTACTACTTTAAAGGTTAGAAAACCAAACAATCTTTGATTTCTGTTGTATTTGAGATTTAATCATCTTCTTTGTCGTCTTCTTTTCATTCTTCATGCCTATTTATATTTTCATATTAGATAGCCATAGATAAAGTGATTTAGGTGATAAGTTATCCTCCTGATTAAGTTGCATACCCTCTCTTTCAAATGGGAGTGGTGGGAAGTACATTATCCCCTAAATATGAAAAATAGGGGATACATTTACTCCCTCCAAATAGCATTAACAAAGCTGGTATACTGGATTATAGGTACTTTGAACGGGCGTGACTAAAAATATGTATGATTTAAAAGGGACACTGTTGCGATCGATTGTTACCCATGTTCGTGCATAAGAACATATAACAGTATGAAAATGTTATTTTTAAGTGGAATATCATATTTAATTTTTAATCAATTATAAACATATTTATAAACATATTGAAGCCGCCTTTATATGAAAAATCATAAAAATTGTGGTGGGCTTTCCTTTTAATCTTTTAGAAGTCAATTGAAATCACAGTGACTTACCTAATTTAAGTAACATAATGTCAGTAAGTTCAATTCAATTCAATTCAATTCAATACATTTCATTGCATTAAGTAGCATACAGATACTAAGAGAGCAAAACTACATAACTAATTTACAATATAATGTTCCATCATAGTGACAATCATAAATTAGTATTTACAATCGTAACATGATGTTATTTTTCAGAGAAGCAATTTAAACATAAAACAAATGATACGTAAGTAACTGAAACAAATTGAGACTATGATCTGTCTAATCAGTTGATTGCAATGGAGTATATATATTATGGCTATACACTTCTATATTTAGGAGTAAAATACCACCCCGCCCGCCCGCCCCCACCCACCCCACCCCCTATTTTTGGAAGTGAATCAACCTCTTAAGTCTTACCAAATTAATTCTGAGGCTCTGCCAAAAGGAACATAATATAACAAAATAATACAGTAATACAAATGATTGGATAAATACTAGCATTGACTTTGATACAAATGGCCAACGTTTCATACTTAAAGGTCTTTGTTCGGTCCAGCCAGACACCAGCAACAATGGCACCTAAAATCCCGGCCAAAACTAGAGTCAATCCTATCTGACCAACACTTTGCTCAGCGTTCTGAAATTACAAGTAGTCATGTGTTAGCAATTGTAATTATATTTTGTATAAAGTGTATACATTTTAATTATAGCATTAATTTAAATGATGATTAAATCGTATTATTAGTATTTAAAACTTCGGTAAGTTTCGGTATTTAAGTGAAATAAGCAAATGTTAATGTCAGTATCAATATGGAAAATCTTAAACATTTTGTTTTGCTTACACAAGTGTTTTCTTACCGTCAAGTTTTCCTGATATATAGCATTGCATAAACAGCAACATACAGAAACTAGCAGTGGGACAGCATTGCATAAACAGCAACATACAGAAACTAGCAGTGGGACAGCATTGCATAAACAGCAACATACAGAAACTAGCAGTGGGACAGCATTGCATAAACAGCAACATACAGAAACCAGCAGTGGGACAGCATTGCATAAACAGCAACATACAGAAACCAGCAGTGGGACAGCATTGCATAAACAGCAACATACGGAAACCAGCAGTGGGACAGCATTGCATAAACAGCAACATACGGAAACTAGCAGTGGGACAGCATTGCATAAACAGCAACATACAGAAACCAGCAGTGGGACAGCATTGCATAAACAGCAACATACAGAAACCAGCAGTGGGACAGCATTGCATAAACAGCAACATACAGAAACTAGCAGTGGGACAGCATTGCATAAACAGCAACATACAGAAACTAGCAGTGGGACAGCATTCATAAACAGCAGCATACAGAAACCAGCAGTGGGACAGCATTGCATAAACAGCAACATACAGAAACTAGCAGTGGGACAGCATTGCATAAACAGCAACATAAAGAAACTAGCAGTGGGACAGCATTGCGTAAACAGCAACATAAAGAAACTAGCAGTGGGACAGCATTGCATAAACAGCAACATACAAAAACCAGCAGTGGGACAGCATTGCATAAACAGCAACATACAGAAACTAGCAGTGGGACAGCATTGCATAAACAGCAACATACAGAAACTAGCAGTGGGACAGCATTCATAAACAGCAGCATACAGAAACCAGCAGTGGGACAGCATTGCATAAACAGCAACATACAGAAACTAGCAGTGGGACAGCATTGCATAAACAGCAACATACAGAAACCAGCAGTGGGACAGCATTCATAAACAGCAACATACAGAAACTAGCAGTTGGACAGCTCAATCATATTTGGAAATCAGAATAAAATATTCGATTAATCAAATATGAAAACACTCTGAAAAAAAACCATTAAATTTATGTTGCAGTTATAGTTCTAGCATGTTTCTTAATTTACTGGGATCAATGGACTTAGTTGAATTCAGACGGCAAAGCTAAGAATCGTATGTGAATCTGGATTCTGGATTTTAAATACACACCCCTTTCGTTTTTCGATATAGTTCATTCATTTTTCTCAAAAATATAACACACTGTTTAAATGTAAGTATATTGCACACGGCTGAATTAGAAATAACACTACCGTCGCATCCATCAATAAATACATTTACAGTTCTTGTATATTAAGATAAAACTGGACAAATCATTCACGTGACTACTCAGATACTAAGATATTTAGTTTATGAACAGAACAAAAAAATACATGGGGAAAGTTTAGCAGATACTAAATACATGTATACTTACTGGAAAATAGTGCAATATGATTGGGTTGAGTAACGTCCCAATACCATAGTAACAGCCGGTGTTGATACCTTGTAACACACACAAAACATATATAGAAACAATTCTCATGACGTGTCTGCTAGTTAGTTTAAACTTATTTATTTTACTTCGATTGTGAAACAAGTTCTTACAACTTAGGCAAATCACGCTCAAATCTTCCTGGTTAGAACCAGTACTTAGCATTTGCGGAAAAGTGTCTTGCTCAAGGACACTACACATAGCCGTGGCGGAGGATCGAACCCACGACCCTCCGATCATTGGTTCGGTGCTCTACCATTAGACCATGCGCTCTACAAATGTTTGCTAGTTGATAGTTGTACGAAAGACCTTGTTTTAAAACATAAGTTGTTAAAAACATTAAAGCATAATTTGGTAAAGATTACTTCAATACAACTCGTGCTTTCCCTCCTGCCATTAATATTCTGTCCTAAATATGTAAAATAAGTGCCAGTACTTATTATATGCTCCTCTTATAATAATGAAAATGCATACATACAACCTATGAGATATGAGTTTAATGTCCCTCTAAAACCATAACATGCAATCTATACTGTTTTACCCTGAATGCAAGAGTCGCCTATACAGCGTGCTCTAAACTGCAAATTACTACCCGTTAACAATAATTGCTGCCTATGTTTCACATACAATCACTTGAGAAACTTAAAGCATAACTTTCTATTAATTTAAGAATAACATTAACGCGTTCACATATATAATTATTACAAATATACATGCACACGCATGTACTTACCCACTCTTTGTTCGCACTCACGTGCATAAGCATACACTCACACGGAAACAGTTTTGGTGATGTCTTTTAAATTATGAAAATTCGTTATAAATAGGCAACTGCGAACTACGAGATGTGTCCAAAAAGTTCGTGGACACATTTGTTTAAAAACAAACAAACACAGTTATAAGGATGACACATACGTTGCCGTAATCGTAAAACTCTTCTCGTCAAATGGGCAATAATTTATCAATTTATTATAAAACTAAACAGGTCACGGCGTCGCCACGACGTCGTGCCGTAACTTTTAATACGTCTTAAAGTTTCTCAAAGTAACATACACCGTTTGTAATATTTTTTTCATGTCTGGATACTTATTTACAAAATTATATCGAGTCACAAATATACTCAAATGATATTCTACATTGTGGTCAGATCATGCCATTCTTCGTGTCAATACTTGTATCCCAGGAGTTATTTCGTCAGGCGGGAAAATACTTCAAACTCGTTAGTGCTTCGTCTTTCCGCTCTGTAATCGTCTCTCGTTGTGGCCTATCCGTCAGAATATCGTTGATGTCACTTGTAGAAAGTGACTTAGTGGTTCTTTGGATGATTTTCCCCGTCTCTGTGGACGTTTTCCCGAGTGAAACACACATTTTTATGTTCGTCCGCTGTTCAAGGGCGTCAGAAGAGGCCATAATTTTACTTTACATTTTTGCATGCGTGTTTAAAAAAACCCTTGTTAAATACAAACAAAATTACCAGTTACGTTAAAATCTATATAATATGACGTCGAGATAATGTTCCATCTGATGTACAAAGTAATAAGCAGACATTTTGTTTTGCACCAAAATATAGGCAATATAAAGTGTTTGCATGGATATTGATATACGGTCTTTTCTAACCTGGGCCGTTAAGTTGTATATTTATAAGAATGCAGAAAATCCTTCATTTTCATCATAAATTGATAATTTATTGCCTATATGACGAGAAAAGATGTCCGATTCCGGCATTTATGTACCATCCTAATAACTGTGTAAGTTTATTTTTTAACGAATGTGTCCACGTACTTTTGGGACACACCTCGTACGTATAACATACAAAGTAAGTCTGTTTGAATCTTTTATTGCCACATTAATGTAATTGACTTTGTTGACTTACCGAGATGACCAAAGCATGCATAACATAAGAGATCAAAGTAAAACATGTGCGAATAAACGTCCGAGTATAATGTTTTAGTCTAACAACAGTCGACGTTAATTCTACAGTACATTACTGTGTTAAGTAAACTGACAACAACAGTCCATGATAATCAGAATGTATGACACATGTCAAACTCAGTATTAACTATTAACAAGTGATTAATCTTGGCACGTGTCAACACGATTCAATCCTCACTAATGGCACGTGGTATGATGGAGCTCACTCGTATCATGTGTTATTACCGTAGACATGCGTTAAAGACCCACTTTCCGATCCATAGGATCGGGTGAATTTGATACTCCAGCGAGGTGTGTGTATATTTGACAGACAGCAGTACTGTGTTAAAAATAGAACTAGCACAGCTAGATGTAAACAGAAAGCAACAGCTATATACCACTACGTTTTAATAAACACATTCTGGTGTTTTATATCTTTTTCACACTATTAAAGTATAGATAGACAGATTTATTCGTGAATATATATGTCATGAAATACAAACAATTATCACAGATAAATATCACAAAAAGACAAATATTAAATAACAGTATTAAATACTTCTCATAAATATCAATTATAGTATATTACTGTTACAATTAGGTACATAATTATATTTGAAACATATGCATTACACAGGATAATATATTTAGTTTTATTTCCAATGGGGTCCTTGTGAAAAAAAAATATCACGGTCTCAAACTATTGGCCGTAGTAGCTTTACGGATCTGATATAACAGGGAAGAGCTATACATTATGTTACTTTAAAATAATTAAAACAACAAGAGGACAACTCTGACTATCTGTAGTTCATTTAAGATTTTAAATTTTCGTAACATTTATATGTGTTCTTGTTATCACAGAATATATCAAATATTTATATTTTTAAATTAATTATCACAGAAAGACTTGAATGATATACATATCACAGAAAAAAGCTTGAATACTATACAGAATAATTAAAATAATTGACAATATTTATAAAAAAAATAATATCTGCTTGCTCTGCACATTTCATCCGCACAATGAGTTTCACTTTTACTTCTTTTTAAAAAGCAATTTTGTTTTTCACTTTTTTTATGTGTCTTGGAAAACTGTTCCAGTCCCGAATAGCTTGGTAAAAGAAGGTATTTGACATAAAACTATCTACCTGAGGTACATGAAAACTTCCAAAACTATGTTGACTATTATAAAAATGCGTCTGAGACTTTTAAAGAAGTTCTACAACCATAACCATAAGCCTTAAAGTGAATCTGACAACTGAGTAATTTGTAATCTATTTCGCAATTGTTTTCAGATGTCACTGTACCAGGATGAGGATGCATAATCCAAATGACGTTGTATTAAAGAGTTACAGTAAATGTGGCAGAATGGTCATTATCCAAAACACTTCCAAGATACTTAACAGATCTTTGAGACACTATAGTGTGTCCATTACAATGTACATTGAATCTTTTAACACTCGCTAACTTATTCTTAGAACCAAATACAATGCATTCAATCTTACCAAGATGCAACGATAATTTATTGTCAACTAAACATTTACTACAATTTTTCATTCAAGTTTTCTTAGTACATTTCGTCCCATTAATGCAATAGGTACCAAGTGTATATGTAACAAGAAGGCATTTGGTATCTTATTGCACTAATGGGGCAATTTCTAATAACATCTGTATAAAATTAAACCAAAGATGTCTAATTATACAAACTCATTTAAATCAGATACTATTTTCTTAATGCATGCCGCGTAAGCCATTATCTATTCAAAACATGTCTCTATATAGTTCATCCATAATTCTTTTGTCCAGTTGCGTGTTTTTTTCTTCAAAATTTTATATACTTTATTTTTTTGCGAGTAAGCATCTCCATAAGTTCTTACTGATGTTATCTGTCTATTTACATTTTCATTCCAATCTAATATCGCCAGGTGAGTTCGAAAAAGGTATGATTCGTCTGAAAAGTTTATTCGTTTGTCATGAAATTGTAATAAAGCATTATTAAAACTTTCCACATAAAATGTGTCCATACAATATATATAATCCTCTGCATTTTTGTAGACTTGTAATTTTTTTAATGCGTCATTTAAAAGTTGTTCAGCCTTTGGATCTGAAATATGGTATTTGCTTCCTTCGTAATTAGGATCAGTTTTGCATCTTGATGTTGCATGACAGTGTTGGTGGTTGTATTTGTAGTGGTCTGTAATGTTCATTATACTGCAAGACATTCTGCATTTTCATCACAATTTTTTCATGCACCAGTAAATATGTGTTTTGATGCTTGCTGCTTTATCAGACAACTGGGCATGCCATGTTGATTCTTCTTTTTACTTTGGACCAGAGCACACAGATTTGATCTCTTTTGTAATGTTTTTAGCAGCATGCCAAGTATCATTGGTTGAAATTGTTTCGTTTCTTTCAGTTCTGATAAATTTATTAACACTAGCATTCCTGTCATGACAATGTAGTTTTATTTTAAGCCCACTATCTCCATAAGTATCAAAGAATTCATACATTTTTTTAGTTCCAATTAGTTCATGTTTTTGACTGGATGAACTGTCTTTTTTTGTGATGTGTTCATTTCGAATCACTTTGTGTGTATTTGCACCTATGCAAATGACATCAGTATGGTAGGAATTCTTTCGAGTTCCATGGCGGGCATCAGTGAGTATATTAATTTCTGTTATATCTGTGGTCAACTCAAGTTCTGACTGAATGGCAAAGTTGCATGAATCTTGACACACTTCTGATACCACACTCTTGTATCCTCGAAACATTTCGCCAATGTAGGTATCATGTAAACTACCAATCTGTGATGCTTCACAAAACCTCTGATATTGGTTTGGTAACATACAAGATACAAAGTAACCATGTAAAAGGCGTTGATTACCAAGAATGTTTTTCCCAAGGTAGAGAGTGCTTGTCCATGATATCTCATTGTTATTTAAACATTTTGTCTTTTGTATAGCTACATGACCTTTATACACAATAGATGTAGTAGACAGATGTTCCCCACACATTTGATCATGATGCATTAATTTCTTTATCATATTTTCAATAGATGATAAACATGTCACAAATAACTGTTCTTCATGGTCATCCAAACAACTGTTGATGCATGTAAAACCATTGTCTTGGAACTCGTTGACAGTGGTTTCATCTGCACACATCCTTTCATGCACGCTGTCAGTTGCATTGACATTATTTCTTACATAAGAATTAAGAACTGCTTTCAGCATTTGTTTAGAAGAAACAGTATTTGGATTTCCTTCCCCTAAAAATGCTTTAAATTCTGTAGCTAAACCTAATATTTCCTGTTTTTCCATTTCACTTTCACACTGGAACGACATATTCCCTTGCACTGCACGTGGTTTTTCTTTTCTTTTATTGTTTCTCCTTTTAACCGATTCTATCTTGTCTTTATGATATTTTCTCTTCTGACCAGTATTTACTGATAATTCCATTGTTAAATTATTGTTAGAGTGATTCAGAAAGTGTAAAGTACATCTGTAACTGACACAGACTTAGAGAGAGTCTGGTAAAACAATGCTCCATTGTAATTGATACATATATTTTGATCCTGGGGTCAGTATCACACAGGCTTTATCTCATTTTATCATAAGGGACTGCAGGTTCATTAATTTATTTTAATCTGGAAATAACTCCAGATTTATCAGCATTTGTACTTGTTTCTATATCATTAATTATTTTGATATTAACAAAAACATATAAATAACATGTTTATTTCATTTTATAAATAATTCAAGCAGTTTAATTATTTTTTTAAAAAAAGGAATCAAAGGTATACTACCCCTTCTAAAAGCAAGCGTTTTTAATAATTTGGTTTCACCCATATGAGTCATTTTCCATATTCTGGAGGGAAATACTTATCACAACAAAATCATTAACAAAAATGAGTGAACAGAAAATTATTTTGTCACTTTTAGTGACAGAAGATCAAAAACTAGCAATTGAAGCATTTTTAATCATTCAAACTGGGACTTTATAGAAGTAAAATCAAATGAAAATCATCATTTTGATGAGTAGAATGTTAGAAATGATGATATGATGGCGGATAAACAACAGTAATTTAATGATACTGATATATCTAATGGTCAGTTGGATGGACATGTTATAAATGAGGAAGATGTTGAAACTGATGATTAATCAAACTGTGAAAGTGATAGGTGTAACGAATGCTTCTGTTCACCTTGTGTGACAACAAATGAACAATCGTGGTTGTGACCAATGTCAAGGCCACACTTGAAAAACAGAAATTGCAGGAGAATAAGATACAAAAAGTTTTGGACTATGTTAGAACGGCGAAATGCATGGAGGGAGAACAAATATTTAGCTAAGAAATCTAGCATGATGAAGAGATCAGGTGTAGATGAACATATTGTGAGAATTCAAAGATAGATAATGCCAAAATGTGTAGTTGATTTAGTGAGGGGACGCTATCCAAATCTTCCAGGGGTACCATACTCGGGACATTACTGGTGAAAGCATTATTTTAATATTCATTCTGATGGCTACATTCAATTTTTTGATCAGCTACATATCTCGTGATAAAAATATAAATATACAGATACTGGTAAAAAAAATAAACAAATAACAAATAAATGGCATACTAAGTAATGTAATTTAATGAAGACATCCAGATAATAGTGTGTGTATTACTATATAAGTGCATTGCTATATAAGTATGGATATTAAAAGAAAATTATTTTATAAGACTGGTAAGTCAATGCATGATTCCTATTTTTGATTCTGAAAATTGCAGGAATCATCAGTAATATCAAGACCATGTTACATGACAAATTTCAAATTTTTAAGATCACTAAATTATTTTAAATTTGAAAAATACTCTCCCTGACCTGAATGTGATTTGAAAAATAAGGGAAAACACTCCCATCACCATTACCTCCCTTTTATACCCAAGGTGGGTTTTTAACAAGAATCTAACTGAGGTCAAGTGCTAATCATATCGATATAAAGATGCATAGACATGAAATGTACTAATGACAACTGACCATACCTGCCAACATGAATATAAATAGATATGTATCAACATAGCTCAACGTTTTAGTTAATATAAATATTAATGTACAGATAACACGTGTCAATATTAATCTCATAACACCACGTGTCAACATAACTGTGTGACATGTTTGGACAGTAAATATACTTATTGCATATATCAAAATGAACCTTACATGAACCTCACATGTCAATTTTCTTATAACACATGTCAACATAAAACGTACTTAAGGCACGTGTCAACTCATAGCTTAGTTATGACGCTTCGTGTCAAAATAATGCGCACTCGTGACAAGTAGCAATACGGCGTACTCGTGACAAGTAGCAATACGAATTGACTCCAAGTGTCAATATTAGTTTCATGATGTCACTTGAAAACATTATTCTTTTTCGTGACACATGGCAAAATGCCACTCCACTGACGACATATGTTTACATGTCATATATCGCCACTGTTCTTATTTTTTAATAACTGTACATTTTACTTACCATATGTTATCATGAGTAAAGCAAATCCCCGGTTTTTAAAGAGATTTAACAGAGAGGTGCCGTAGTGTGCGTTCTCCGTACTCTGGTCCGCCAACATCTTGGCTTTGCTTGGTGGTCGTGGTGGTTTCGATCTGAACACTAAATACAAATATATAAACAATAAATCTATGACGTAATCCCTTAACACGTGTAGTGACTATGTGTCTATAGCGTTTTTTGTACATGATAACTTCTCATATTTAAATGTTAAATAACAGTCACATACAAAATTGATACCATACGCATGTACTCGTACAATGCATGAAAGTTATAAAAGCAAGTAGCATGACATTCCCCATGGTGAAGTAACTTTATGTGTTAATGGATGACGCAACATCTATCTGTTAACCAGATTTTGATCTACCAAAAAACATCGCCTTAGACCGCTAAGTGGGTGTGGACCCTGGTGTTGATGTTGGTGTTGTAAACTTAGCCAACGTTTGTCTTAAGCCCACCATTGATACGTGTTCGTTGGTTTATAGTATGTAAAAAGTGAACATGCCCATCACCCAATGAAAGAAGTGAAACTGGCATTTTATTGTTTGTCAACCTCTGCATTACCCAAATTGATGAACAAAGTAGGGGTCATGTGTCATCCATGAGATTTAGTTTCTGTTCAGCGTTAGCATTGTTGGCAAAGTGAAAGTAGACGTTAGAATTCATGTATTCATACCCTTATTTGCCATCATCACTTTTAAAAGTTCATAGTTAAAACATGACAATGTTTTCAAAATGTTCAAAATACATTAATAATGCAATAACAAATGAGCATTTACAGTGCATTATAAAGAAAAAGAAATAAGGATTATTTATGCATATCCTGTTTCCAATAGTGGTACTATGACTTAAAGGAAATAACAGATTTGATCATGAATATTTTGAAGATTTAACAATTATTTAAAGTTTCTATACGTTTCAGCTTTACTTGAGCCGTTCACGAATTCATATTACTTCTGTAAGTAACAGCCGCGTATCGTTTGTTTAAACAGTCCAATGAAATAACTTGCATCACCAACGTTTTGAGCAATCCACCGTATCTAAAGACTAGCGAAAATAAAATGTGTCGTATATGATAAACCCATGTTTTGTGTCCGGTGTAATCAAGACGTTTAGCATGATATAACATTGATATCGATATCTCTTCCGATCCATATGTATTATTTAAGCCAGTATCTAATACACTGTGGACGGTCCTATCGCCATAAACAACTTCTCTGTTGAGTTAAAGCACAATAGTGTCTGCAGACCTTTAATGACCTTTCTCAAGCCTATCGTTAACCCATATTTCTGCACCGTAACATAAAATCGGCTTTACCCTTGTGGCAAATAATTTGTCTAAAATTATACTGATATTTGAAAATACATGCAATAGATTTTAGGACTTATTTTGGAGGCATACTCATGTGTCTAAGATCATACAAGGTTTCATGTCATATACATACCTAAATATTTGCCAGTTGATACAATTGCAATAATCTTCAAAGGTTTTTAAAGTATCTCAATTTTTAAAGACCATTATTTCAGTTGTTTTGGAAATTAGTTTTCATGTGGGCCGTATAACATAATTTGATATACAATCGATTTGTCGTTTCAGCTGGATAGATGTTTCTCTAAAATTAGAAACATCATCATCGTAAGTCACACATGTCCTCTGTAACAGCTCTACATTAATTATATTTCTACAAGACCATTTATGAACAGGCAAAATGGAACAGGCAAAATGTAATAGAACTGCAAATACAGCCTTTATATGTTCCGATATTACATTCAATAAAGTCTGAAAGCCCACGACCAACCCGCACACATAAGTTAACTGTACATTGTTTGAAACACATCTTACCATCTATTCATTTCCTTTTCAATACATCTTATTAAATGTTGCAATGAATGAAGTGAATATCTTTCGAAAAAAAATTATGAAAATACTATAAAACACAATAAAATAGACCTTCAGGTCTCGGAAAATATTTTTCAGCTATTGACATTTAACTTAATTGATTATATATGGTAGAGTAGAGTTCAAAAGCATGCCTGATACTCATCAATGGTATTATTTTCATCACTCCAGGATTACAATCTGTTTTTTAAAATTCAATTACTTATTTTATATAGAGCGCTTATCAATGAGAGACCCTCTAATTATCTAGGTATAATGTCGAAGCATTTCTATTTAGTACCGTAACATAAAATCCGAAGGATCAGTCAGGTGTTTAATTTCAGCTCATCTTTCAATAAAAATCAATCATGCACCTATCTGATAAGATTCAACTATTCAATTAATTTCTAAACATTTTTTTTTAAAAGTGAAATACAAGAAATATTTGTATCAGTATAGAAAGTGTGCTAAACAGCGTATGATAAACACAGATGGCGCGACTACCAAGCAAACACGATATGCATTGGTATGAACGTTACATGAAAATACACTAACTAACTATACGCCAGGTAATTTCAAATAATCGGCGCGGACAATGACCATATGTTCACAGAAGCTTTGCATGAAGGTTATTGTTGGTTCGATTTCCGGTCATATCATACAAAATACTTTTATTAATAAATGACTAGAACAGTCACTACTGTGTCAAACAAATAAATGAAGCATCGTGATACGGCTGATTCATTTGTTTAATTGACCATACAAAATAAGATTCATTTTTTTTGGAGTATGGTTTTATTTACATTATCGTCCTTTATATGATACTTGCTTCCAGACCCAGATACACCGTGTAGATTCCCAGATGGGTCACGCGAGGTTTTCACAATTGCGCAGTTTACGCTTGACAAAATAGTATTCATTATTATGATCAAGGCGCCATATGCCTGGGCATTACATTTCCAGATGGACTTGTTTTGCTTGATAAGCAATGGATTGCATACTTATATCACAATATGAATTATAAATTATAAATTCATAAAACAATACGATTTACCGACTGAATACATTGTATTTAAGATAAATGAAAACGCCACACAGAAGAGACTGGCTTGTGAATGATAAATGTGACCCCAATACAGGAAATACAAACATTTTAGAAATGAAATCATTTGACAATACGTCTTCATGCGTTGCACGATTTATGATCGTAGCTGTGAATGTCGATGGTTGGGAGTTAAACGGGTTCTTACATCGGTCTGCGACAACGTACCGGCAATTAGTTTAAGTTTGTTATCATAGAAAGGTGAATTGGTTGGCTCCTCGTACCGACAATTACGTTTGCAGTTGATTTAGCCGTCAAAAAGCAATTTTGGAGATGCCGCTGACGGATTGAAACGTCATGGCGTGGCTTTGATGCACGCATTGCACCCGGTTGCGGATTGTCAGGTATATAGCCGGTAGTGTTGACGCGTTAAGCAAGTCGAGCTTTTGTCGAACAGTTGGCGTTAAAACGTCTAGCAAGAACAGTTTGTGTTAAAACGTCTAGCAAGAACAGTTTGCAAACAGTTTGCGTTAAAACGTCTAGCAAGAACAGTTTGTGTTAAAACGTCTAGCAAGAACAGTTGGCGTTAAAACGTCTAGCAACAACAATTTGTGTTAAAACGTCTAGCATGAACAGTTCCAATTAAAACGTCTAACAAGAACAGTTTGTGTTAAAACGTCTAGCAAGAACAGTTGGCGTAAAAACGTCTAGCAAGAACAGTTTGTGTTAAAACATATAGCAACAACAGTTTGCGTTAAATCGTCTAGCAACGACAGTTTGTGTTAAAACGTCTAGCAAGAATAGTTTGCGTTAAAACGTCTAGTAAGAACAGTTTGTGTCAAAACGTCTAGCAAGAACAGTTTGCGTTAAAACGTCTAGCAAGAACAGTTGACGTTAAAACGTCTAGCAAGAACAGTTTGTGTCAAAACGTCTAGCAAGAACAGTTTGCGTTAAAACGTCTAGCAATAACAGTTGACGTTAAAACGTCTAGCAACAGCAGTTTGTGTTAAAACGTCTAGCAAGAACAGTTTGTGTTAAAACGTCTAGCATCAACAGTTTGTGTTAAAACACCTAGCAAGAGCAGTTTGTGTTAAAACGTCTAGCATCAACAGTTTGTGTTAAAACGTTTAGTAAGATCAGTTTGTATTAAAACGTCTAGCAAGAACAGTTTGTGTTAATCCACCTTGCAAAAGCTTTACAATTCTGTTGTTTTCATTTAAAAATATTCAAAGTTCTGAATTATTTTCTCAGTGCTAGTCGACTGAGACATGAATTGATACACTGTTTATATCGATCGACCACATGGTAAATGAGCACGTGGCGCTAAACGAAATGTTCGGGTTACTGCCTTTACAACGTGCCAGTTGATTATTCTAAAAAAAATACTGTATGATATGAATAAATATGGAAGTTCTACCTTAATGAACCAGACAAGAGATCTCAAAACGCTGTGTTTTGCGTGGGGGGGGGGGGGGGGGGGTGTTAATAATCTTGAGGGTAGATTTAATTGGTCGTATAGTTAAACGAATTTTGATCAAATACAGTATGGATGAGGTTCAACGACTGACGGGCGTATTTAGTGTAATTGGTGTAATATTCCTGTGGCGACTCTAGATCGGTGTAAAGGGATTCGGGCCCATTTTTAGACAAAAAGGACACATAGCTCAGTGTTATTTTGAACATTGTGAACACATATTCTTTGTGCAACGCCCCTTCGCCCCACCCCTCCTATCACCTTTCCTCGCCATATGAATGCTGGCTTGTTTGAGAACTCTTAGATCTTAGATGTATTCAATTTCGACAATAGGACCATCCATAAGTTACACCAACAGGTTTACCTAACCAATGCATCAACAATTCTGTAATTAAAACAGAGACATTGTATTACCAAAACTGAATCCAAATTATAAGTTCCACCATCTATTTCCAGCAATATCCGTCCAAACGCATGTTTTGCGATTGGACATGTAACCATGGTGACCGATGTTTCATTATACAAAAAAGAAATGTTTTTTATTGTCCCTGTATGTTACTGGAGAATATTACAGGTGTGTCATGCCAAATATTACAAATTGGTAAAGAAATGGATGCATATCCTGACAAGTTTTAACATCATGTTAGTGCCGTTGACATTTTTTGTACAAACAAAGTCACCGACTGTCATTTTACAAACACATTTTTCTATATTGTACAAAGGTTATATATTGTATTGTACACGAGTTATATCTTTTATTGTATACGGGTTATATCTTATATTGTATATTGGTTATATCTTATACTGTATGTGGGCTACATCTTATATTGTATATGGGTTATATCTTATATTGTATATGGGTTATATCTTATACTGTACATGGGTTACATCTTATATTGTATATGGGTTATATCTTATATTGTATATGGGTGGTTATATCTTATACTGTATATGGGTTACATCTTATATTGTATATTGGTTATATCTTATACTGTATATGGGCTACATCTTATATTGTATATGGGTTATATCTTATATTGTATATTGGTTATATCTTATACTGTACATGGGTTACATCTTATATTGTATATGGGTTATATCTTATATTGTATATGGGTGGTTATATCTTATACTGTATATGGGTTATATCTTATATTGTATATGGGTTATATCTTATACTATATATGGGTTACATCTTATATTGTATATGGGTTATATCTTATATTGTATATGGGTTACATCTTATACTGTATATGGGTTACATTTTATATTGTATATGGGTTATATTTTATATTGTATATGGGTTGCATCTTATACTGTATATGGGTTATATCTTATACTGTATATGGGTTGCATATTATACTGTATATGGGTTATATCTTATATTGTATATGGGTTGCATCTTATACTGTATATGGGCTACATTTTATATTGTATATGGGTTATATATTATATTGTATATGGGTTATATCTTATATTGTACATGGGTTACATCTTATATTGTATATGGGTTATATCTTATACTGTATATGGGTTATATCTTATACTTATATGGGTTATATTTTATATTGTATATGGGTTATATCTTATACTGTATATGGGTTACATCTTATATTGTATATGGGTTATATCTTATATTGTATATGGGTTGCATCTTATACTATATATGTGTTACATTTTATATTGTATATGGGTTATATTTTATATTGTATATGGGTTGCATCTTATACTGTATATGGGTTATATCTTATACTGTATATGGGTTGCATCTTATACTGTATATGGGTTATATCTTATATTGTATATGGGTTGCATCTTATACTGTATATGGGTTACATTTTATATTGTATATGGGTTGCATCTTATACTGTATATGGGTTATATCTTATACTGTATATGGGTTGCATATTATACTGTATATGGGTTATATCTTATATTGTATATGGGTTGCATCTTATACTGTATATGGTTTATATCTTATATTGTATATGGGTTGCATCTTATACTGTATATGGGTTACATTTTATATTGTATATGGGTTATATCTTATATTGTATATGGGTTGCATCTTATACTGTATATGGGTTATATCTGATACTGTATATGGGTTGCATCTTATACTGTATATGGGTTACATTTTATATTGTATATGGGTTATATCTTATATTGTATATGGGTTGCATCTTATACTGTATATGGGTTATATCTTATATTGTATATGGGTTATATATTATATTGTTTATGGGTAAAATGTTATGCTTTATATGGGTTGCATCTTATACTGTATAAAAGTAACTTCTTATATCGTTTATCGTTACATCTTATCTTGTATATGGATACATATTATATTGTATATGAGTCACTTCTAATACTGTTTATGGGTGACGTCTTATATTGTGTTACATCTTATATGGTATATGGATGACATCTAATATTGTATTTATGTTACATCTAAAAGTATATATGTGTTACAACTTACCAACAATGATGATTAGAAAAACAGCCGTAGTGAAACCAGCTCCTATGTAGAACATGGTACTCATGTCCCGACCAATATCCGCTAGGTCGTCACTGTTGGGAACCAATAACGGAGGTATCAGGAAACCAGCGGCACAACCCACCTAGAAGAAACGTTATAAAATATGTGTCTACATTTATATTGGACAAATATCTAAAAGAAGAACCCAATCGAGTACTTAGCAATAAGCGAAACATGTGTTTTGATAGAAATCTTTAAAATCAACTAATTTGTTCGAAATGGCATTTTATTTGTTCGGATTGACCTGACTCAATCATTTGTTCGGATTGACATTATTCACTTATTTGTTCGATTGACATTATTCACTTATTTGTTCGGATTGACATTTTTCACTTATTTGTTCGGATTTACATTATTCACTTATTTGTTCGGATTGACCTTATTTACTTATTTGTTCGGATTGTGTTGCAAAATAGGAAAAGTTCACCACTGTACTCATGTACAGCAATTTCGTTAGATTTTGTTCTAGTTTTATATCGTTTGCGAAACAAGTTTTCACAACTTAGACAAAGTCTAAGGCTCTCTGTATTGAAGCGACTCTTTCCATAACACCATTGATGGCGAGTGATCAAGTTCTTAGCCCGCCGATCCTGCTGGATTTGATTCTCTACCGTTTGAAAGCGAGCTACTCTGATGTAAAGTAAGTATACTGCACTCCGAAACCACAAACCCGAAAATCAGAAACTTGGTTGCACAAGTCAGACTGCTATTCATTTTTGATTCCATGGACTATCGGGTTTTATATATGGAATAATTATAGTCTCTCGAATCTAATCTATTAACCATCAACCATGAAAATGCAGGAACTCTATACCTGCCCCACAATTCATAGCAATTGAACGCTTACTAAACTGTGACGTCATTTAAACTTTCAGTTGAAGCAACTGACCAATTAACCTGCTCAAATGCGGCTTTCCCAACATTGCTATTTAATGGACCCAATCGGGAGAGCTGGGTCTGTACTACAGACTAGAAAAATTACCACAAAAATTAGTGTACAAATTACATTTAATAATAGTTTACATTTGCTAGAGCAGTATCAACTAATTAAAACCAGGCGCCTAACTGGCCCCTTTTTTGAAATACACAAAACCAATAAAGTATGGAAACGGTGTACGAGGGGATCCCACCCCACTCCACTACAACTGGTGCGGGTGTGGAGAAGTTAATATTTCAAACGTCGTCAAATACTGCAATCAAGCAGTTTTTAAAATTAAGATTTTATTCGGGTGAAAATGGAATTCTCGAATGATATTACTGAATCATAATGGTTATATGTTTTTCTTTACTATCATTATCGCCATACTGTTCCAATCCGTCGCAGGTTTGGTGAGGAATGCTAAACAAAGAGCTCGGTATACCTTAATGAGAAAATACTCTGTAATAATTATATAATACCAACTTATTTACCAGCCCAGATTTACTTTGATTAATGATATACCCATTCATCTGTCAGTTATGCACAGTGTGTGCTTGTGTGATGCTGTTATTGAATAAACTAAAGAAATGAATGCTTTAAAACGTGCGTTCGGTAGTAAATAGTGTGTCATTGTACACCTACTGCGGTATTGCATGGGGTATGTGTTTAACAAATGCATGGACTCATGCATACGAATGACGCAAATTAAAACGAATTTATCATGAGTATTATGTAAATTCAAACACAAAATGTCTTGCACCTATATGATTTTAAATAGCTTTTAACTATTATTCTCTAAACATCAATGAAATATATATATGTAAGGACCGCATTCATTCTTCATTCTCTCATCCAGTCTTTCTCTCTCTCTCTCTCTCTCTCTCTCTCTCTCTCTCTCTCTCTCTCTCTCTCTCTCTCAGCGATAAGACTGACTGCAACTTTCTCCTTCTGAGGTTAAAAAAATGATGATTTTTTTTATTATCAGTAATGCCCACGCATTTTCAATACGCAGTCGCGTATAAAAATTAGCGTACATGCAGTTACGCTGCTGTTAGCCTCCATGTAATCTCACATAATGGTCGTCTCAATAAGGGTTCAGATAACTTGGTATAGTTGTTGACTTTACGTATATACACTCCAGTTAAACGAAGTGAACGCCTACGTTCTCAAACTATTTGGATAAATGCCCTGCAGGTTAAATACCAAATAGAAATACATTCATAAATGTACGGCGGCATGTTCTTGCAGAGACAAGTAATTCCCAACTGCAATTAAAACGAACTTGCTGTTGTTATTTCTTATAATAATGTTTGTCTTTAAATTCAAGAAGCTGGCAAATAATTAGCATTTTGATTACAAGTCTGGTATTTGTTCTCCTGAGATTTTAATTTCAGTTGTATTCATTAATAAACAACAGAATTGCGTTTCACAAAAAATCTTACGACAAAAATCGTCGTAAACGTAAACCAACAATTATTCATAATAGTTTTAAATTTCATCCAAATGAAGCCAAGTTGGCTCAAATCATGCAAAAAACAACATATTTTCTGAAAATACAATCATTTTAAATGTCGAACAAAATTTGAACACACAACGAAGAAATTGTCAAATTGACTTACGTCGATTTTTATCGTAAGTTGTATTGTGAAACGCCGTCCAGATCCGCAAATATTTCGCTTCTTTGAACCTCACTTTTATTAAAATATTGTTTGCACATCAAATCAAATATGAAACAACATGGACATCCTATAACATAAGTAATTTACTTCCTATAACATAAGCAATTTACCTGTAACATTTCATCAGAGTATTTTAATAGGAAATCATGTTGCTATGCTGTTGAATAGAATCTAGATTTCTTACTTATAATAACTGTAACATCAGCCGAGGTTAAAGTAATTCTAGGCATCCTTTAAAGTGTCAGCAATTTTAACAATGTATCATTTCAACAAGAATAAGGGTTATAGTGTAAAGGTGGGCGATAGTCTTAGAGGGTGGGAATACAGTGTCTGATTTCAGATCGAAAAAAAGCGTGTACTTTAGTATCCCTTCTGGCTTTTAGAGTAAAGCTAAACGTATCTGATATTATATTTAAAACATACTTAGTAACTAATATTAATTGTTATGAAATGTATTGAGATAATATAAATGATTATTATTTTTTCAAACTATACCTGATTTGCAAATACTCCGATCGATGTAGCTGTTGATATTTGGTTAGGCCCAAACCATTCCGCCGCAAGATGAGCCGGGATTCCGAGGATGAATATTTGGGCAATGGCACATATCGTCTGGGCACACATTAAAACTGGAAATCTATCAGGTGAAACACACAAGCACTTTAACCATGCCCCCGCTGCATTTAGAAATGACCCAAAAATCAAGTTTACCTTTAAACCTTTCTTGTTCAACAGCCAAGTTGCTGGAAATATCAGAGGAATATAAACAAGCATGTAGATCATAGACAGCCAGTCCAGGGCTGCCTGTTGTTGGAAGGAGTCGATGGGGAGACTTTCATTATAATATTGTATCACTATATTCCCAATAATATTTAGATGTAGCCATTGAAAGTTATTGCTAGCTGAATAGACACAAAACACTAGCAGCATTATCCATCGTCTGTTATATACTTTAGGGTCCGTTTCAAATCCTGTTCCGTCCGTCTTTTCACACTCGTTTGATTCTTCATTTGAAGGAGGCATCTTTGAATTTTTTTCCAGAGGAATTTCTTCATGATTGATGGAACGTGCGTCAGTGTTGCCTGCCATATGATGTTTTGGAAAAAGGTACCTTGTTTCGCTCTGAAATAGATAACAGTTGCCGCTTCAATGACCCAAATAAACGTAATACTATTACATCTAACAAATATCTACATTTCAGAACACTAAATCGATATTAAACATACCTTAACGAAAGATTTTGACTACTATTTGAAAGGATATTCAATTTAAACCTCTATCGTATTAGTCTCTCGTACGAACCCAGCTCTCCCAATTGGTTCGTTAGATAGCAATGTTGGGAAAACCCCATTTGAGCACGTTGATTGGTCAATTGCTTCAACTGAAAATTTGAATGACGTCACAGTTTAGTAAGCATTCAATTGTAATGAATTGTGGGACAGGCATTGAATTCCCAGCTTTTCAATTGATGGTTAATAGACCAGATTTGAGCGATATCAGTTTCTGGGATAGATTACTATGTTATGCAAATGACACAATAAACTGACTAGTGCAAATGTAAAACTGTAACTAATTAGTATGAATGTATTACCTATCTAGCTCCGAGCTCCTCAACGTCGGCGATTAATCTTTACCTTATATAGGTAATCGGAAACTTCAAATAGCAAAAAAAACATAAATGCACACAACTATATTTATGCTAAATAAGCAAACACTGTAAAGAAATAAGAAGCTGCTAGGCTATCCATAGTTGAATTTTACAGCAGTTTCGTGAAAAAGACTGTAAAACAAATACTCTATGTTGCTAAGGCCATTAAAAATAATTGTTAGATTCTTATCCAATTTTTTTCTTAAAAAGGGTAAGGGGTGGAGAATTTTATTTGTTTTTTGATTTTTATGCCCCCGACAAATTTTTGGGGTGGCATATAGCAATCGCAGTGTCCGTCCGTCCGTCCGTTATTTTGTGTCCGGCCTGTAACTTTGTCATGCATAGATGGATTTTATAAATACTCGCTACAAATAAGCAACATAATATGACGTCGTGTCGCGCTAACACCAAGACTCCCATTCAAAGGTCAACGTCACAATTTAGCTTTCTTTTTTGTATGACAACACTTTCAGTCTGTTTGAGTATCGTGTCCGGTCTGTAACTTTGTCACCTATGGATAAATTTCAAAAACACTTTGCTCAATTCATCGGCATGACACGACGACGTGTCGAGCGTAAGACCGACACCCGTACCTCAAAGGTCAAGGTCACACTTTGAGTTTGTTTGACAACACGTTGAGTCTTTGTAAGATTTCGTATCTGGTCTGTAACTTTGTCATACAAGGATGAATTTCATCAAAACAACTTGGCTCAATTGATCAACATGACATGAACAATTGTTCGTGTAAGACTCAGAACCTTTCCAAAAAGGTCAAGGTCACAATTTCAATTTGTTTGATATTTCGTGTCTGGTCTGTAACTTTGTCTTATATGGAGGGATTTAACTTGGCTCAATTGATCACGATGACATAACGATATGCCGCACGCAAGACCCAGACCCGTACCTGAAAGGTCAACGTCACACTTTGAGTTTGTTTGACAACACATTGAGTCTGTTTAAGATTTCAAGTCCGGTCGGTAACTTTGTCATATAAGGATGGATTTCAAAAATACTTGACTAAATTTATCAATTGATCAACATGACATGACGACATGTTGCAATCTAAAACCCATAACCTTACTTCAAAGGTTAAGGTCATACTTTCAATTTGTTTGATATTTCATGTCTGGTCTGTAACTTTGTCTTACATGCAGTGATTTTAAAATAGCTTGACACGCGTGATCAACATATTATGATGATGTTTCACTTGCAGTTACCTGTAGAAATACCCAGGCGTTTTCTTCAGATGTCAAGGTCAAGGTTACACAAGGTCAATGTCACACTTTAATGTTAAAAACATGAAATTGCGTGTCTTGTCTGAAACGTCTGTCCTTTGCTCTTGATATTCATGGATACATAAGAATTCCTACCTATTATAAAATATATCGTTATTTTCACAGACCATTTTGGGGGCATGTGACACTTACCAGTGACATTTCTTGTTGTGTGTGTGTGTGTGTGTGTGTGTGTGTGTGTGTGTGTGTGTTTTAATGAAAATAAAAAGTGTCGGGGCTGCATGAAAAATTGGGGTGTGAGTTGGTTGTTGTTAATCTAGCAATTAATTTATGCCGATTAGAATTGTTTTTCCAGCGAACTGTGAAAGAAGCATTATATATAAAATGCCATATATACATACATCCCATCCTATCACATTATACTGGTACCGAACAAATTGACCAGCCCTAGAACTATCCTCCTAGTTTTAAAAACGAGCAGGTAGATTTTTACAAAGATATTTCGGTATTATATATATATCACATATATCACGATCGGATTAAATTTTTTAATCGATTACCTGTCGAATCCGAGACTGGCGATTCATAGCGTTTCGTTTTTGTTCTATGTACGTATGAAATTCACTACAAAAAGTCAGTTTTACGCACACTGAAACGTTCAGGATCCAAAGTGTAAGATTGCACATGTACACGCAATGAAACTACATGTATTTAAGATCCTCTAAAGTATTCCCTACAAACAGACAATTGCACACACACACTCACACTTTTACGGATCTTCCTTATACATTTGTGGTGTACATTACAAATTTTACATTATACTAAATGATTTTTTCGGATGAATCAGGAGTTTCGTATTCGTCCTGTTTTTATCGAGTGCAAAAAATGTTATTAACATCAAATTACAGGCAGAATGCTGACTGTAACACTAACTGGTGTGTTGCGAAGCAAGACTTAATCCAGGTCCAAGTTTCGCTAAAATCTCAACTTGAGACGCTTATCAACTCAAATTTGTAAAATGCTATAATTCCATTTACATTGACAATTGTGCATGTCTTCCTTTACCAATGAAAAATATGTGTTGTGACTTATTTTATGTTTGTTCATTTAATGTGTTATTAGTCAAAGTTATCAGTTAGAGAAATGGAAATATTTGAGTTAAGGTTACTAGTATATTCCGTTTTACTTTAAACTGTATTTATTACATACTAAAGTGTAGTATACTCTTTAGGTAATACTACACATGCCTGTAACTTTTAATTTCATACTTTAGTGTAGTATATTGTCCATATAGGACTACACGCACCTGTAACTTTTAATCAATAATAACGTGTAGTATATTCTTTATATACTACTACACGCACCTGTAACTTTAATGTCATACTAAACATGATAGTGCAGTTTTTTCTTCATATAAGACTACACGCACCTGTAACTTTTAATCAATAATAACGTGTAGTATATTCTTTATATACTACTACAAGCACCTGTAACTTTAATGTCATACTATACATGATAGTGCAGTATATTCTTCATATACTACTACACGCACCTGTAACTTTAATGTCATAGTATACATGATAGTGCAGTAGTTTCTTCATATAAGACTACACGCACCTGTAACTTTAATGTCATACTATACATGATAGTGCAGTAGTTTCTTCATATAAGACTACACGCACCTGTAACTTTTAATTACATACTCAAGTGTCGTGTTATCTTTGTATACTATCACACGCTCATTTGTTACGTTTTATTACACTCTTTGGTGTCTTATAATCTGTATATAATACTACACACGCCTGCAACTTATTCAAGTCCAATTTTCAAGGAGATTACTTTTTGATACTTTTTGAGAGAATACATACAATGCCAGGTGCATAAAATGCCAGGTGTCGGGTCAGCTGTTCCGTTCAGTATACATCAATTACTTGTATATAGAAGAATGTTCAATACTCTTATATCTTTCCAAAACTGATTTTTTTAAAAAGCGTACTGATTAAAAATTGTGGCGCGAATGCTCCAGTGGTAGAGCATCGTACCAATGATCGGAGTGTCATGGGTTCGATCCTCCGCCACGACTATGGGTGGTGTCCTTGAGCAAGACACTTTGTCCACATATCCTTAGTATTGGTTCTACCCACGAAAACTCCGAGTATGATTTGTCCAAATTGTACGAACTTGCTTTACAATCGGAGTAAAATAAATAGGTTTAAACTAATCGAAATAGAAAGCCTATATTTTTTTCAAGGAGTTTAACTTTCCGCTTGCAATGTGTATTGCTCAAATGCGAATCTTTAGAAGTAACGTAGTATTGTGGGCATGAAAAACGTCTGGTAAAAAATTATTCATTTATTTTTCTCAACGATTTCAAACGATAAACTACACTATTAATATCTAAATACCCGTGATTTGGTCAAATGTTCATGATATGACACTTAGTCTTAAAATGTCAAAATCATATTTAAAATTAATTTTTAGAGACAATATGAAAGGGCAAATGTACGGGGTATTGCGTAAATGGTGAATGGATTATCGCAACAATGTACGGCGTATTGCACGTCGACATTATTTATTTTCATGGATTTGTCCACATCAAACACACTCATTTTTTATTCAGGAAATATGGTATCGCTGCAGTGTTGTTGCGGCAGTCAAGAGGCGGGTAGATCAAACAGATATTAGTTTAAAAAATTAGTTGATATGCACAAGCATGATTTTTTATTATAAACAATCGATCAAAAGAGCTTATAAACTCGCCACAAATGGATATTCTACCGGAATGTGGAAAAAAAGTCGAGCCCGGTACTAAACAATAGATTGTAAAGTATTTGACTGTCAACTAGATTTACCGTTTGCTACACTATGCCATACTTATTCCATTAATTCTATTATACAGAATTCAAGGAACGAAAACTCCCTCTTGATAGATGACTATGAAACCATTCATTTTGAATTCACTCAATTTAATGACGCAGCGAGCTGATCAGTCTAAGCATCATCATAGTTAATGGTGAAGATTTAAAGTTGTTTCGACGCAGAAGAAGTTGACTTACTCACGTCGGTAATGTGTAATATGTAATGCAATATAGCACAATTTATGGGTATCAAACGTCAAATATTTATGTTTTGATTGATTGATTGATTGATTGATTGATTGATTGATTGATTGATTGATTGATTGATTGATTATTTAGTGTCATTTCTATGCCATCAAGGGCTAACAGACGATCAGTTAACCTAACCACTGTTTCCTGAGATTAACAAGTACTCGAGCACACCCCATCTTCGCAAGTAACTGATAACTTTCCCACTTGAATCAGTAGTGAGAGACGAATGATAATGAGACACAATGTCGTATATCAATCATCACGGAGACTTATGTTTTGAAGGAAGAAGACTGTTGATGAAAGGAAAAACAAACCAACAATGAAAACATGAAATAACTGTTTAACTCTTAGAAAATATTGTAGACAGGAGAAAAGGGTAAACCCTTATCTACAAAGTAGAAGTCTACGATTGGGATCGGTGGAATACTACAAACAACCAGCAATCAAAGTTTTTAAAGTACTGGTAGTCGGACTTTAATGAATATCCATAAGCCACGCCTTCCTGATTTGTTTTGCATTATTGTTCTGTTTTTGTTTATTTGATGCAACCTTTTATAAAAACGTCATAATCAATTATTGTTTGATTTGTTACATATTTATATAAAATACATGAAAAAAGTGAAAATGAACTTATTGATTGCTTTTAATTTCAACGGACCAGGCTCAATTGTGCCCTGGCCCACTTTATGTTCTAAGATTCTAAGAGAGATTTACACACTTTTTCGCAGTGAAGAATAGTGCTGTAACTCTTGATAACATTGTTGTCGGGACAAATTTCCACATCACCTTCCAGCAGGAGTGAAATGAACAGGCCGTGAGCAAAACTGGATGCTTTTTAAAAATAAATAATTGTCATTTCTTGTCATGATTTATACAGTTGCTATCGTTTAATGATAACCATAAAGTCACTATTGTATGTAAAAAGGTGCTTGTGAAGTAGGTTATACTTTTCTGCCAATTACTTGAACAACTAAAACAAAAGTTAATTATTCAAACGTATATACGCATAGATTAAACGAATAACTCAATTTGAATTACTAAATTCATATTTTAAATACATGTACATGTTTTTAGATATCTTAAGAAAATAGTTTGTTTATGCTGCATTTTTGTATGCACAGTATTCATAAAACAAGTGATACCATAACAATGTTATAGTGTTATAGTGATTTGTTTTATTATAAGCCGGTTGCCTAGGTTACATGTATGCAAATAAGCCGTTGAATAAGTGAACTACCGTAAAGTATACACACGGAAGTTAGTTTAGATGTTTACACTGTAAACGTAAAGAGTAATTACTCATGTTGTTTTGTTCGTATTTCACCAACTGGTTATTACTACCCCTGATATTTCATACGTTAAATAAAAATTATGAACACATTATTTATTATTATATAATTAGTTTACCCTGTTTCAATGAACTTGTCATAGTCATTTAACATAAATTTATATTTACTGAAAATATGCTATACAAATTTACACGTTCGTTTCATGCATTTTTTATTTTAGCGTATATCTATATACACTAAGGAACTTTGAAAACGCAACACGTATAGATAGGCAAATGGTTCATACACTCGTTATTGACGCCTATGAATTTTCATTTTCGCAGGTAGCTTCGAAAAATGGAAAACAATGCATCAAAAATGCAAGTCTCAGTCAGGAAATTCTGACAGTAGAAGACATAGATAGCACTCTTAACGTATACAAACTTTCATTAAAATCAGATGATATTTCCTGCACTAAAATTACATAATATGCAAGTGGCGCGTTTTTCAAAGTCCCTGAGTGTACACGTGTATCAGCAGAAGTGAATGATCATTATGACCCCTCGGAGCATCATGGTGCTATATGCCTTCGTGTTTCTTATAAACATAGCACCTTGACGCTCTAAGATATGCTGTGTAATATTATATCTTTATTTTCCGCTTAACATTTTATGCCAGAATGTGTTATGTAGACGTTTTAATTGATTTATGCGGGTAATTACTGTTATTGAAAGAGAAAGTGAAAATATTTGATTGCAGGGTTTGGTATTTTTATTTGTATTGTACTTGGAAACCACTTATGCTGAAAGCGGTTAATGGATAATCAATGGATTTTCATTTTTGAAACTTTATTGAAAGATTCGTCTACTATTACAGCTTGGAATAACAACCCCACACATACGTTATATACGTTATACATTTAAATACAGCATGCGCATACAGCTGACTAGTGTAATATATGAATTATTTTCTCTTTGATTTGAGTGTGAGAGTTTTTTTTACTATATCAAATACATGTAACATGCATACATCTTTAAGCAGTAAGGTAGTCAAATAATAAAACAACACGGAGTCGATTTCCACAGAAATTTATTTGAATGTGTTTAATTATAAATCCAAATGTTCAATGATACATCAAAGCATAGATTATTGTAACATTGTAAATTCTCACAAAAACACGCTTAATTGTTTAATATCCAAATCCGGTAATCATTTAACATTCACAATTAAAACTGCAGAATTCAAGCTGAGCATGAAATTCATAAATTCCACATAATTCTACCTAATTGCAGTGATTGCCAATCACCGAAACTTATTGGTTATTTTGATATTAAATCCATTTTAAGCAGAATTTATTGTTTACAGGCACTGCTTACATTATAAGAAAGTTCCAAATTAAAGTATAAAATAAGACAAGGTTTCAATAGTGTAAAATAAGACAAGCTTTTCAATAGTTCAGATCTTTTAGAATTAAGTTTAATCATTCCAAAATAAATACTTTCTCGATTAATTAATTATCCAAAATTGTAATAAATTCCAACAGTAGTTAAAGTTAAAATAAAAAGTAGAGTGCAAAATAGAATAATTAAATTGCCAAGTACCCTTTATTTATAGTTTGCAGCATCTTCATAGCTGTGCTTTGATTGGTCAATAATTATATCAACAAAAGCAAGAAAATGCAGACAAATCTTACAATTTAGAGTATGACAAAATAATCTTGAAAAAATTAAATACATCATATATATATATTAAAAGCTGTAACAACCCAAATTTAATATTAAACATACTTCAATTGTTGCTCCCTAAAACAAACAAAAAACAGCTGTTTAGGAAATATCAGATCATAGGGCCTTTTTACATATTTACAAACTAACTAGGGGTGTTTCAAAATATAACGATCTTTTTTGTCCCTATTTGGTAGAGAGCCTAGAGCTAAAATGTAAACAAAAGAGGTGTCCTACAATAGCTCTAAAAATAATGTATGTGGTAGTATGAACCTTTGCCTGTTGCTATCAAATGCTATAAACTCCAAAAAAGTAGTTAGTCAAGTAAGAGAGTTATTAGCAAAACTTGTTTTCCCTATAAAATAGTATGGTGGTCAAATTTGGCTTTTTTTCTATACCTCCGCTAATACATTCACGAGGATTGTAAAAATTACAACATAATGACATTATAGTATACTTGATCAAAGTACGTTGACTGAATGAGTGTGTAACTAACAATTTTTAAAATATTTACAAATGTATTGCTTTCCCTATGAAAATAACCCCAAACCCTAGGTTCTTTACACCATATAAATTATAATTATCTAAACACATGTAATGTAACTCGAGCAAATAAATGTTTAAAACATCCTGTGAGATCGTGATTCAAATTGACATTCAGTGTGATGAAAACAATTAAAAAACTTATAAAAGCTATTCTATCGCAAGGCACATATAGCGTTCATGTATGTTCACAATGATTTTTCTTCTTTCTTTTCTTCTTTTTCTACTTTCAACTCAGAACTGCCAAACTTCGCGTCATCAAGAAATGCAATAGTCTGGAAGAAGAATCAACAGTTCTTTATTAAAATCGTTAATTTCTTATATAAAATCAACAATACTAAAATATAATGTGTCAAAAAGGAGAAATAATACCCAAAGAAAACAGCCAATTACACAATTAATATATAAAATGAGTTCAATGCATACATACAGAAACACAGAAGAGGTATTAACATGGGCATCATCTTTGAACAATCAGTTACAAAAACCAAAAATGTAGAACCAAAATCTGGTTAGGGCTTTTCCAGAATTAAATGTATGGGGGGGTCGGACGGCACTTATTTTTTTTACCCACAGAGCATAAAATTTAATTGTGATATATACCACCATGCATAAAATATTAATTAGATAAAATACCACCATGCACAAAATAAAAATAAAAAAAGAGGCTAAAATCCCCTTTCTAATGTTTTCTTATTATAACGCTTCCAAAATTAGTAGTCTGGACGGTTGCCTACTTTCTTTGAAGTACGCCGACGTTACACTTTTGATCTAATGCCGATATTACGTCACAAATTATCTCAGGTCGAGAATTAAATAAAGGGGCACTACAGATAACAAACGAGAAAAAAACACAACATATTAATAATTAAAGGTTAGTGTTTGTTTGTAACTAGTTGTCTTCTAAAATGTTTATTTTCAGTATACTAATTTCTTAAAAAAGAATTACTATTAAATTGATACGATCCGTAAAGAGAGTTATGCTACACATGCCTAAATTTATGCACAGAATGAACACGCTGTCCCTTTCATTAACGCCTTGTGCCAATGTCCGATGACGTCACTCTGACAGTGAAACAAACATTATTATGACACATGTTATTTACTCCCTACTATCGATAAAGGTTTAATCTAATTTGACCTCATTTCGCACACCCGATGGCAAACAATCCATAATGGATGCTCAAAGACAATTTCACAGTCCAATTTATGTTTTTGTACGACCGTTAAGAAATATCTGCTTTCCGCCGTGATTTTTTCAGACACTGGGGTAAGAATCAGGCGTATAGGGTGTGGGGTGACATATCTGAGAATGTGGATTTTATTTTCACTGCTAACGCAATGTCCTAATTTAGATTTTTTGTCACAATAGACTTTGCATTTCTTAGTGTTTCTTTTTGTACCGAATAAATTAGTGTCAAACAGCGCGGATATGCATATAATTATAGCAATGCCGCCGTAGAGTTGAATCGTAAGTTTTGCGGAATTTAATAATATACACGTCTGTATATTCATATCCGTGTTGGAGTATTTGGTAACATATCCGATACGTCAAATATTGATATATAGTTCGTAAAATTTACTTGAGGAGATAATTTTGTGACACAGCATTTCAGCATCAATTTAATAAAGTAGACGTGGTTACGGCCTGCTACGAGTGTATTCCGCCATCTGACTAGCTCGTACATTTCCATGTAAATAATTTATTCACGACCAAGAGTATGTTTCTTGTCACTTTTCGGGAAGTCCGAAGGTAGATAATTATACTTTGTTTCAAACAAACAAATTAAATCATATGTTGTTGTCGGGTGATGTAATTACATTATAGCGGTCTTAACAAAAAAAGATCAATCAGTTTGAGATGAAAAAGTTAATTGAAGACAATCCCTAACATAAACAACACCAGTGTATCGAGTGTCCAACTGTGTAGTCGCGTAAAACGTTCACTTGGTCATGATGTCTGGAGGTTGTGTATTACAATCGTTACAACACGCCTGTCAGTGGCAAACATAAAGGTCAAATCAAGGTAAATTTAAAAGACCTGCAGTTTCTGCTGCGATAAAGATAAGACGCTCGCCGAAATCTAGACGCTGCGGGATGTTGACTCGGTGCGGTACATGGGGAAGGACAATTTTATGTTTTTGTATACGACGTGAGGAAAAATCTGGGCAGAAAATGTATACAATTTTGAGAAGAAAAGCGGTGTTGAAGAAAAAAATCGGTTCAGAGACGGAAATACCGGCAAGGCATAAAATTTTAATAAGCTTTTACCCCACAAGGCATCATTTTTTTTTATGAAAACACCCACCAGGCATAAAATTTTAATTATGCTGCCGTCCGACCCCCCCCCCCCCCCCCCATACATTTAATTCTGGAAAAGCCCTTAACGATTCCCCCCAAAAAACTAGGTAAATCAAATGCTAAAAAATTAGTTTGGCAGAAAAAAAATGTCAAAACATCACTTGTTAATATAAGTCTGATAAACAGTTTAAATCTGTCAAACATATGACATTTTAAGGTAAAATCCTATGAGCTTGTGTACTTGAAATTCCACACAAAAACACATTATATGTATTATTCACTTGCTACATCAGATGTTTTGTATGATATCTTTCTCACTGTGACATAACAGACAGGTAGAGAATAAAGTTGTTATAGTTTAATGGTGACTTCAACAAAACGTTTAAGTATCGCAGCTTCGTTTCTCTTTTTTTCTATTAAACTATTTAGGTTTTAAAATGATCTGAACTATTTCCATTATATCACGACCCTAAATGTGTCAGCATTACATCGATATCACTACAGACCCAATAATGTGTCCGCTATACAGTGGTTTCAGAATTTACACTCTGGCATCCCCATAATGTGTCCGCTATGCAGCGGTATCAGAATTTACACTCTGGCATCCCCATTATGTGTCATCTAAACAGCGGTATCAGTATTTACACTCTGGCATCCCAATATTGTGTCCGCTATACAGCGGTATTAGAATTTACACTCTGGCATCCCGATATTGTGTCCGCTATACAGCGGTATCAGAATTTACACTCTGGCATCCCAATACTGTGTCCGCTATACAGTGGTATCAGAATTTACACTCTGGCATCCCAATAATGTGTCCGCTATACAGCAGTATCAGAATTTACACTCTGGCATCCCAATTATGTGTCCGCTATACAGCAATATTACTGTAGAATTAATTATTTAACTTACCCTCTGGCCGGCTTCCTGTCTTCGGTAATCCGGTTTAATAAACGCTGGAAAAATAAATATTTCATAATTCAACAATTTGAAAAAGCAATAATGGTTTTAACTGAATTTGCATTAATACTATTAGTTTATAAATATATATTCTATACAATGTTTTTAATGGTGGAAGAAGAACACAAAGTTGATTGAAACAGGGTATTGCTAACAGACAAATAGTATCACTTTCAATACAGTCAAGGTTTTCATTAGTTGAACTGACGATATATTTAGGGCATTAATCCAGTAGGCATTGAAGGCAGAAATACTCACAAAGCTCTTACAAACAGTGAGAAAAATACACGCCAAAGCTTACTAAACATTACGATAATAACTTAAAAAGCTCACAAAACATTAAGATAATTACTAACAAAAGCTAGCAAAACATTAAGATAATTACTCACATAGGGTAACAAAACATAAAGGTAATTACTCACATAGGCTAACAAAACATAAAGGTAATTGCTCACATAGGCTAACAAAACATTAAGATAACTACTGACATACCAGTTATGACCGTCCCAACCAGCAGAGCACCTGACACTGTTATATTGGCTGCCAACACACTCACTCTGTTCAGAAGTGCACGCATCCCTATTGTCAAAATTATTCCAAATGTCTGTAAACAATGCAAAATGTGTCAATTAGTATGTTGGACATTTTCAAAATACACATGTACATACATTCATTTTACATCGATTGTGAAACAAGTTCCTTAATGTACGGCTCGGATACGTCGTGTTACATTGCATGTGAATGTTTATTTGGAGAAAAATTGTATTATACATTATATATTGAATATTGTATTTGTCTGTCTGTAAATACTGGAAATAAAATATGTTTAAACCAATGTTTCAGTTTTGATATCATCACTATCAAGGTAGAAAAAAATATGTACACGCTGTAAGATATCAAAGCAGGCAGCAACATGACAACAGCGTAATTTTGACAAGTGCTATTGGTCAGTACAAAATATGTTGTTAATGTGTGTATTTTTTTGTTTTGTTTTGTCGTGTTTTTATTTTTGCTTTGTTTGCTGGTGTGATGTTGTGATTTTGGAAAATCTCAAGGAATTCAAAGTGTACCCATATGTGGAGGCGAACACATGACTACACTTTATCTAAACTTCGTATTGCAAAACTATCAACAGTTGTAATTTTCGATAGTAACAATTAGACAGAGAGAAATGGTTGTAGGTAATGTGTAATGACCGAGTAGCGAGCAGCGCCCACTCAATTCAAATTATTTACTAAATTAATTATAAAAGTTGTAGCAATAAAATAAACAGTGAATTCAACTGTGGTACCGTGGTACAGCGATTATATATGGCAGTAGAGTTCAATGTTCCTAATGAAGAATTGATTTGTTTTAATCAAACCCAACTTTCTATTTTAAATATGAAAAGGATAGACACAGCAACTGGAACAAATACGATTGTCAATATTGAAAACATTGACACATTACAATGCAGCCATGAAATTATATCATAGTAATGTATTGTTTTTTTGTGTTATCTTAGATTACGCCTAAGGCAATTACCGCCGTTATCAATTCCATTAAGTACTATATGTATTGAACATATACTGGTAATTCTGTATATTGACTTATTGTATGATGTTTTTATTTTTTTTGGTGACCATGTCCTTTGAATGTTATTTTTCCTCTGATTATTATATATATTTCTTATTTTAAGAACATGTGTATGAAATCAACGTTTCAATTTCTATAATATATGTTAAATGTGTGTACAGATTACCTGCGCAGAGGCATTGAGCAGCCCGGACGAAGTACCCTCGGATTCTGGATACGTGATTTCAGCTGCGAACTCAAAACCAACCGGTAGGAATCCAGTCATGAAAAATCTGTTAATTAATGGTAATTAAAAGAAAAATGTTTAAATGTTTCGTATTCAAATAAATAAAGAGTTGATTTTAAGCATTTATATATATATATATATATGTAAACAAGCATGTAAACACGCTTTAAATGAAACTATTTATAACTTTAAAATTGAAAAGACAGGAAATTAACTATTATCCAATATATGCATTTGCTTATTTGCATTCAACTATAGAATGATGTTCTCAGTTACTTGTTTTTTACCTTTTTATTTTTGAATTACAAATGTACTTGAAATACTTATTTTCTCGTTGACGCCACAAAGCATATGTGAGTTTATCTTTGAGTCAATGACTATAAATAGCCGATATTTGTAACGGGGAATGTACTCAGTAAAAACTCCGTTAATTCGAAGTACGGAGTTTAAGAATAAAATATGTTAATATATTGTACATAACGATCCTGTCAAAGACCCCATCACAAAAAAATACTCATGTACTCCACAAATTGAACAAACGGGGTTGATTAATGGTGTATAGAGTGTCGCACACGCCAGGGGTTACGGGTTCGATCTCCAGCTCGAAACGCTGTCTCATAAAACAGCACTCAGTACTGTTTCTACCGAGGAAACGTACCCGAGAATGGCCCATATAAAATTTCTTCGCAGTTGACTCAATTAGTATAAACTAAAATTAACAAATGACGCATATTTAATTACAAAAGCATACGGCCCAAGTCGGTACAGTGGGGCGCCTGGACTGTTACACTTTACATTGTTTATTATAAACAATGAAAATGCGAGATGAACTTTTCTTAGTTGTGTTTTGAACAATCTGTTTATCAAATAGTGTAATTTATTGACAGGTACACAATTAATGTCTACGTACTTCTTGTGTAATACAATATATGCCACAATGTTGTAACATCATTTACAGATAAAAGATAAGGAGGTTATAGAAAAAAAAGTTTTCGCAAATGCAGCATATGCATTTTTAAAGAACAAAATCTGCAAAGTGATAGAGCTCACGCTAATACAGACAAGACGATTGTGTTTTTCTGAACGCCATTCATCAATAATTCAGAGTGAACGTCTATCCCATAGCAATTGCACGCACTATAAAACGCCAAATAACACAATATATATAATGTACCGCCCACACGTAACAGCTTCGATATTCGTCCGTCGAGTGAAAGTTGCCCAGGCAATGCATATATATGCGTATATATGTATATTTCTTTCAATTTTAGAATTATTTGCTTTACATCGATTGTGAAACAAGTTCTTACAACTTAGACAAATCACGCTCGAGTTCGTTCTCCTGGGAAGAACCAGTACTAAGCATATGCTTCTTGCTCAAGGACAGTACACATTATCGTGGCGGTGGATCGAACCCACGACCTCCCAATCCTGGGTTCGATGTTCTATATGCATATATATATATGAAGACAATGCTCATTAAAAAGCCATACAGAGTTTTAATACTGTAATGTCATACAGATTTTAAATAGTGTAATTGTCATACAGAGTTTGAAAAGAGTAATGTCATACAGAGTTTTAATAGTGTTATGCCGTACATAGTTTTGATGGTGTAATGTCGTACAGAGTTGTAATAGAGTAATGTCGTACAGAGTTTTAAATAGTGTAATACCGTACAGAGTTTTAATAGTGTAGTACCGTACAGAGTTTTAATAGTGTAATGCCGTACAGAGTTTTAATAGTGTAATGCCGTACAGAGTTTTAATAGTGTAATATCGTACATAGTTTTAATAGTGTAATACCGTACAGAGTTTTAATAGTGTAATGCCGTACAGAGTTTTAATAGTGTAATGTCATACAGAGTTTTAACATAGTAATGTCGTACAGAGTTTTAATAGTGTATTACCGTACAGAGTTTTAATAGTGTAATGTCATACAGAGTTTTAATAGTGCAGTACGTACAGAGTTTTAATAGTGTAATACCGTGCAGAGTGTTAATAGTGTAATGCCGTACAGAGTTTTAATAGTGTAATGTCATACAGAGTTTTAATAGTGTAATGCCGTACAGAGTGTTAGTAGTGTAATGCCGTACAGTGTTTTAATAGTGTAATGTCGTACAGAGTTTTAATAGAGTAATGTCGTACAGAGTTTTAATAGAGTAATGGCGTACAGAGTTTTAATAGAGTAATGCCGTACAGAGTTTTAATAGTGTTATGTCGTACAGAGTTTTAATAGAGTAATGTCGTACAGAGTTTTAATAGTGTTATGTCGTACAGAGTTTTAATTGTGTAATGTCGTACAGAGTTTTAATAGTGTAATGCCGTACAGAGTTTTAATAGTGTAATGTCAAACAGAGTTTTAATAGTGTTATGCCGTACAGAGTCTTAATAGAGTTTTAATAGTGTAATGTCAAACAGAGTTTTAATAGTGTTATGCCGTACAGAGTCATAATAGTGTAATGTGCTTCATCATGTTCATCGAAAGAGATGTTTTTACAAATTGAAATCTAAACATTGCAAGCAGTACGTATATCATTCATACCAACATTCTTGAAATATGACCACAGTACAATTGTAAGTAACCACACTATCGACTAGTAACATCCGACCTTTACACCACAATGCATCACAATAACACGACTAACAACATCGCAATGTGGAGTGACCACAGCCTAATAAAAACCAACTGACTCATTATGGAAATATATCACGTCAGAATGAAGAGTACAATATCCGACTAGTAACATCCGACAATTACATCACAATGCAAAGTCCGATGAAAATATGCAATTTTCGTCCGACAGAAAAGTTACAACATCCTACCTTAAATGACACGCGTCATAATAGTGAGGCGTATTAAGATAATTGTACATTTGGGGATAAAAGCACCAAACATGGCACAATGATATGTACAAGTCTATTTCCAGCAAAAACTGACCCATTTTCAAAATGGTCGCTGCCATTTTTAAAATTGTGTCTATTTTTTTAAGAAAAATATTTAAATATATTGTTTCATTTGGGAAAAATACACCAATTATAACAAATATGATGCCATGTTGAATACAGAGTTTCCTGACATGGACAAGATAAATATACATATATGTACACACGCAGACCTCATTTATTTTTCAATTATGTCTGCCCAAACTGGAAAAATTCTTAACAAATGATGCAAAAGAAAAATAGTAATTAAGCATCTCTTGTTATGAAACCCAAGTCTGAGGGATTATACAATTAAATAATCAATCGATAATAACACTGGACAGTAAAAACCAGGTAAACCACTTTACACAGTTACTTAGGAAAAACAATATAACTAACTATACATAATATTGTTACGTATTGAGGACTCTATATTGAAATGATTACCCCAAATGGCATACTAGACTGGTTAGAAAGCAGTGACATGTCAGTGTCATCTTCAAGCATTCCAAACGAAAAGGAATTTTCTTCCTATTCGCTATGTATTCGTGTATACTTTATACGTTCGTTCGCGTATGCAAGAATATGTGGTTCTGGACTAACGCTTATGTGTTCAAGAAAGCATTGGTTAGTGACAACGTGTTTGACATGTTCTAGAGATGTGCCTAGGTTGTGTAATATAAGCCATTTGCAAGTGCGCTGTGTTCATTCCTTACTAATAGAAAACATTTGCTAATCACAGCAGCTATTTTGTGCCTTTGGTGACTTATGCATGAATATGGTGTTTTGGATAAACTATCCCAGAATCTGATATCTTCCGATTCAGGTCTATTAACCCCCAATGAAAAAGCAGGGAATTCTATGCCTGTCTCACAGTTTATAGCAGTTGACCGCATACTAAACTGTGACGTCATTCAAACTTTCAGTTGAAGCAACTGACCAATCAACGTGCACAAATCTGGCTTTTCCAAGATTGCTATCTAACGGAGTCAATCGAGAGAGTCGGGTACGTTTTACAGACCATGTTCTGGAGAGACTCTTATGTGATCCACATATAACTGATTGGTGCCAATATGGTGACAATGTTGCCAATGTACTTGACGTTCAATAGGCGAACAGCTCAATGTCAATATCTCATTCAACCTCAGTGTAAAATGTTCTTATGTATTAACAGTGCTCAATGTGTAGTTAGACAATGTAACAGCCATTGATTATTTTATTCTGCTATGATTTATTGTGATTAGCATTTTAAGTCACTAGTTTAATGTGTTATAATATAATAAAATATCCCATTTGATGGTCTCTCGCAGGCGGGAGTAGTGCAAGATTTGAATGATTACATAATTATATCTAATAACAGATCCCTTGGTAGTTAATTAAAGAACGCGTTCAAAAAAGAAAATGACGAATTTACTATCTTAATTAAGAATGTTCTAGGACAAATTTCATAACGTGGAAGGATATAAAACCGCTAGGCAACCGAGCAGAGATTCCGTTGTCAGTGATAAAGTTCATAGAGCCGAACTCGACATTGTCTGTTTAACATTAATTTTACTTTCCTTACCAATCCTGGTATGAAAATTAGAATGTAAGTGTTTATAATGTTGATATTAGGTGATAGTATATAAATATCACGTTCCTGTGAGAGCTCTCTTGAAAGTTTGATAATTTCCAAGAGCGCCCTCGAAACAATGTGGTATTTATATACTATTATACCTCAATTTAAGTCTCTATGTTGAATAACCCATACCCGAAAACATGAAATACGTGGACAACTAAAAATGTGACATTAGTTTAGTGGTTGGGTTTACAGTTGTCTAAATTTTATTTGTAAATATTTTTACATTAGCAGGTATTTTCATGGTTTATCGAATTAGGACACAACGATACTACAATCTTCATGAATTTCCTTAGATTTCATTGGTTAGCGTACTTAGATTTATGGGTACTAAAAACTGCATATACCATTGGTAAAATCACCGCGTTCTTTGAATTCCTACGCCGTTACTTTGCATTGAAGAACGCAAACGTCAACTGTTTCAATTTATTTGTTAAATCACAAAAAAAAACATTTGATGTTTATTAAATATTTTGAACAACTTACTTTTTTAACAACATGTACTCTTATAGCGCATCATTCATTTTATGATGTGCGTTATTCGACTTACGGTAAGATTTGAGCGCCAATCAATTCTTGGGCCAGGCAGCGGATTCATTTTAAAGATTACCCGTAAAAGGGCGTTTAATTGAGTTTAAGAATGATGTAGTTACGACTGTACATGCGGGTTTGAATGATCGCAAATTTGTTAAAGACTCAATCTTGGGTGTTGCTGTTAAAAACACATTTCGATTACTATACAGTCATATACATATAGATCATCGGTCGTAAATTAAAAAAGTTACAGTTTACTTAACCTTATAGATATTGGTTGATTTAAGATTGGTTGGTATGTAACTTTCCGATGTTTGAGTATATTGTAGATTGAAATTGAGGTGGTTTTTATGGTGTATGTTGAAAATTAACTTTTTCAAACACGTGAATAGTTTTTTTTTCTGTAGATGCTGTAAATAAAAATACGTACCCCAGGGCACCGCCGGTAATGAAAACAACCCATATCAGCCCAACATCCATCGTAAAGGTCAGGGCAACCATCCCGGCCATGGAGAGAAAGTATATACCCACTGTTGTAGCCCTGTAAAAATAGCACAAGTGTTGTAAATTGACATATAATTATACATAATGGATATTTTGTACATTTTTGTTTTAACCCTTTACTCCATAGATACGCGTTTTCCCGCACCAATCACTGAAGGCCTTTGAAAACAGTGCTGGAAGAGTTCAGATTGCTCGTAACGAGCAATCTGAACACCTCCTGCACTGTTTTCCACTCTGTCAGTTAATATAAACATAATTCAACCAATAATTCAAAAGCATTCTATATTAGAGGTGTCAAAAGGCGTCAATATTAGAGGTGTCCAAAGGCGTCTATATTAGAGGTGTCCAAAGGCGTCTATATGAAATAAAGGGTTAACTCTATCTGAACCTGCATGTGGCTTTTCGGTAGATATGACCGCGTACACGTATGGACGAAATATGATGTCTTTTAACACATCAAACAAAAGTGCGCTCTGTCCAAAAAAATAAATGAAAATTTATCAAAATTGTTGCAGACTGTCCCTTTAATTTTGTAGAAATCAAATGAAAATTAAGTAAATTGCCTAATTTAAATAGAATTACGATGCATGTCAGTTAGCAAGGTGATTAATTAACTGAATCAAAATTGAGACTCTAAGCTGACCAATCAATTGAATGCAGTTGATCATATGTATTATAGCTATCTACCCACAACTTTAAAATCCTGGGAGTAAAATACCCAAATTATGGAAGTAAACTACCCTTCTTATCAAAAACAAATCTAGGACTCTACCAAAGGGAACATAGTATAACAAAATAATACAGTAATACAAATGATTGGATTAATAAAACAGTAACTGCTACAAATGGTCAACGTTTCATACTTAAATGTCTTTGTTCGGTCCAGCCAGACACCAGCAACAATGGATCCTAAAACTCCCGCCAAAACTAGAGTCAAGCCTATCTGACCAGCACTTTGCTCAGCGTTCTGAAATTACACGTAGTCACGTCTTAGCAAAAGCAATCATATCGTGAAAGAGTATACATTTTACTTATAACATATATTCAAATGATGATTAATTTTTACTATTTTAAACTTTGTTAAGTTTTGTAAACCTTAAAAATGCCCTATTTAAACAAATGTGTTTGATATAAATCAATATTTCCCCAGCTCATTTTCTTGATGGACAGCAACACAAAACAAACAGCAATATAAAACAATCAGCAACATAAAACAATCAGCAACATAAAACAAACAGCAACACAAAACAAACAGCAACATAAAACAAACAGCAACACAAAACAAACAGCAACACAAAACGAACAGCAACATAAAACAAACAGCAACACAAAACAAACAGCAACATAAAAAGAAACTAACCGTGGAAGTGCTCAACCATGTTTGGAAATCAGAATAAAATGCTATATTCAGAATTAATGCAATACCGAGACGCATTTTAAATCAAACTTTGCACCGTATCTATATTGATTCACCACCTGTTCCAACATTCGCCTACGCAGTACAGAGAAAGAGGTCATGGCAGTGCATAATGAACTAAATTAAACCTGATTTTAATATGAAAAGAAAAAAACTAAGTTGTAGAATATATTAACAGGTGTTGCCTTCGTATAAATCTATAACTAGATATTGTTCTGCTGGGATAATGTTAGCATGCGTTGTATAAAATATTAACTTTATGCAGACTGAGGGTTGGATTTAAATGAGATTTATTCAAACGAAACTTGGTATATATCAAGAAAGGAAATAAAGCTGCATCAATAACTGGAATAGAATTGGTTATATCCACAATGTCTTAGCTTTTTGTCCGATGCATGAGTGAAATTTTGTAGGTTTTGTATTGCATAACATCAATGACAGAGTCTAATGGAACGTGGCGCATTGCATCATTTGCGAGATTGTATCATGACGCATTCTTTCCTACGAGAACAACATCAATTTTACTGCTTTTATTCTTATCGATTTATTATCATCAATGGGCTTGTTTGAATTAAAACTGATGGCTTATATGAATCTGGATTCTAAATACATATTACTTTTCTTTTTGAGGTTTTAAGTATCAAATATCAGTTTCTAATTCAAAATCAAAGTTTACTGTTCAAAAAAAAAAACAGACAGCGATACAGGCGGAGCTAAAATCATGATATTATTTTATCGTGTTTTAGAAACATGTAGTGGAAATATGATACATGTTGGAGCAAAGCTATTATTATATTAAATTCATTTTGGGTCCTTCTCAGGTGTTTTAAAATGTACATGAAACGCCATTTTTAACACATTTCAGGTTATATATGGCATATCCAGTGTTATTGGTGGTAGAAGATCCCTCTGAATGAATCTGAGTAGAACCACCGTCCTTCCGCAAGTAACTGGTTAACTTTCTTACACACATTTTTTGGAGCGAGCGGTACTCGAACCTACGGCCTTAGCGGTGAGAGGTAAGTGATCTTGAGACAGCGCATTTGACCATTCGGCCACGATGGACCCTGAACATGAATAATTATAAAAGTGTTAAAAATATTGAAAAAAAAATTGGAGGAATGTATTAATCTGTTAACGGATGGAAATGTTGTTTAACGGTTCCGTAAAACGCATCGCCATTAAACAGAATTTCAGACCGTTAAAAGAACCTGGGCCCATATAGACCAAATTGAAAATGTCAAATACAGTTTACTCTTTAGTCCAAAAATATATCACACGGTTAATCTAAGAGTAAACGGAATAGCACACCATTTTTTTTATAAATAACAATATCCCCGCATCTTTGCAATAAACACACAATTACACAAGTACATGCATATAAGGATATTACTGGAAATGGAATTTGCATAATGAGCATAAAAACTTTAAATACTAAGTTTATAAACAGAGGAACTGTAAGACGAATGGTTACAAATGATTAGATACGCAATACATATATACTTACTGGGAAATAGTGCAATATGATTGGGTTAAGTAACGTCCCAATACCATAGTAACAGCCGGTGTTGATACCTTGTAACACACACAAAACATATTTATAAACAGTTCTCATGAAGTGTCTACTAGTATATTGTGGTATAAAAACCCTCGTTTCAAAGAACAATTTTACAGCTATTTAATCTCTCTCTCTCCCTCCCTCTTTCTCTTTCTCTCTCTCTCTCTCTCTCTCTCTCTCTCTCTCTCTCTCTCTCTCTCTCTTTCTTTCATATGCATGGCATATAATAATCATATAACATTATAAAATTCAATTCTCATGAAGTGTCTACTAGTATATTGTGGTATAAAAACCCTCGTTTCAAAGAACAATTTTACAGCTATTTAATCTCTATCTCTCTCTCTCTCCCTCCCTCTTTCTCTTTCTCTCTCTCTCTCTCTCTCTCTCTCTCTCTCTCTCTCTCTCTCTCTCTCTCTTTCTTTCATATGCATGGCATATAATAATCATATAACATTATAAAATTCAATTCCAAAGTTGAACTACTTCGATGTGTGTATTCTCATATTGCCATTGATTAATGTTCTGTCCCAAATATGTGTAAAATCTACAAGAATGGCCTATTGGCAATACAAGTGTCGGTATCTATGAAATGCCCCTCAGCCAAAATTTAAACATACAGTACAACTTCAATACCCCTCTAGAAGCATAAAAATACAATCAATGATATCTAACACTGCATGCAAGAGTCTCTTAAAATAACATGTTCTGAACTGCCAACATACACGTCAATATTGCAAATGTTTCCTATATAATGCCGTGGGGAAAACATTAACTCTCTATTAATTTACGGAATAATGCTATACGACTATGTTTTAACATGTTTACATAGCTTTATTGGAAACATGCATGCGTACATGCACTAAGCCGCTCGTGTACGTACACGGAAACAATGTTGGAAAGGACTTATCATTTATGTAATTCGTTATATGTTTGTCGCTCGAAGCTACATGCAACATACAAAACTTTAGTTGGATCTATAAATGCTATTTTTAAAACGTACAAATGACTAGGCGAGATGACAATAACACGTTTAGCTGTTACTGTATAGATTAAAGCCTCTTTAAACTTCCAAAATGCACAATTTTTGATAATAACAAAATGATTGTTTTTAAAATGTGTTTATAGTATTGCGAAAACCTTTCCTATAGACCCCTTAACGACTGTTTAGAAAAAAGCGAGATAATAAATAACTTCGATCAAAATGTGTATTTCTTAAATGAGCGGACCGAGTGTTATACTATTGTTTACATTGTTAACATTCCGTAATGACTCGGTTGTTTTTCGAATGTTCCGAAGTACACAAATCGATATGAGCATAAAACTATCGTCCGTTGCCGTTCCGAACTGACTCGCAGTTACCCGTTTTGTGCCGAAGATTGATTGATTGATTGATTGATTGATTGATTGATTGATTGAATATTTAGCGTCATTTTATGCCATCGGGGGCTAACAGACGATCAGTCAACGTAACCTATTTTTTCCTGGGATTAACCAGCACTCGAGCACACTCTTTCTCCGCAAGTAACTGATAACTTTCTCACTTGAATCAGTGGTGAGAGACGAATGATAAAGAGACACAATGTCGTATATCAGTCAACACGGAGACTGTTGCCGGGCGGGGGATTCGAACTAACGACCCCTGGATTGATAGTCAGACGCGTAACCGACTGAGCTTATCGGGTCCGGCTTTATGCCGAAGAAAGAACAACCATCGATTCGTTAACAAATACCCGTTCACAATTATTGAAACGAATGTATCTTTCATAATATATTTCTTTGCATACTTTCTCAGATGTCAAATAAACATATTATCTATGAATTGGAATATTAAAATGGATGAATTTATAAACAAAGACCGGTCGTTTCGGAAGTTTAATGAGCCTGTAATGTAAAAACACGTGTGAGTAAACGTCCAAGTAATATGTTTACAGTTCAACAACAGGCGACAGAGAAGTTATGTAACCGAGCATGACTGTGTTAAATAAAGTGACAACACTAATAGTTATGTAACAGAGCATGACTGTGTTAAATAAAGTGACAACACTAATACATGACGATCTGAATAAATGACACGTCAAACTCTGTATTTACTATACGTACGTGATAAATTTTGGCATGTGTCAACATGATTTGATCCTTACTAATGACACGTGGTATGATGGAGCTCACTCGTATCATGTGTTTATTTGGTTATTAGACATGCGCTAACAAGAATTTAACTGAGGCCAAGTGCCAATCATATAAAGATGCGATCCTTACTACCAATGACATGTGTCAATATCGATCTCTCTCAGGATAAGTGTCACCCTGATTCTTACTAATGACACGTGTTCAAATGAATATCGTTTAGGACACGTGTCAACATGATTCTTACTTATGTCACGTGTGATAATGGCTCGTTCATGACACGTGTAAACATAATTCTTACTATTGACACGTGTAATAATGGGTCTCGTTAATGACACGCGTCAACATGATTCTTACTAATGGCACGTGTTTTAATGGATGTCGTTCATGACACGTGTAAACGTGATTTTATTACATGACATATGTTGAACTGGATATCGTTCATGACACGTGTACCATGATTCTTACAAATGGCACGTGTTCAAATGGATATCGTTCAGGACACGTGTCAACATGATTCTTACTTATGACACGTGTGAAAATGGGACGTTCATGACACGTGTAAACATGATTCTTACTATTGACACGTGTAATAATTGGTCTCGTTAATGACACGCGTCAACATGATTCTTACTAATGGTACGTGTTTTAATGGATGTCGTTCATGATTAATATTAATGGCTCATGTCCACACTATTCTTGTTTTTGAATGGGCTGTACATTTTTCTTACCATATGTTATCATGAGTAAAACAAATCCCCGGTTTTTAAAGAGATTTAACAGAGAGGTGCCGTAGTGCTCATTCTCCGTATTCTGGTCCGCCAACATCTGGGCTTTGCTCGGTGGCCGTGGTGGCTTGGATTTGAACACTAAATATAAATAGAAATATATAAAAAATAAATCTATGACGTAATCACCTAACACGTGTTATATCATTTTTTTTGTACATAATAATTTCATGTTTAAATATTACATAACAATCATGTGAAAAAAAACAAGTAACTCAGTACAAAAATTTAACCTGGCACGTGTATGCACAATGCATACATATAATAAGTTAGATAACTATGATATATGAAAAACAAATAACTTAGCACATGAATGAAATGCCTACGGTAAAGTAATAGGTTTTATGTATCAGTGGTTGACGCAACAGTTGCCTTGGGTATTGCTTACAAATATGAGGTATTCGGTTACGGGAATGCAATCCAAGACTCTCAAGGAGGGTTTTGGCGCCATTTTAACACATGACCAGCTATTTACGACGTATCAAGTTTATCGGCGGAGGTAGATTTCACAGTGAATCTGGCAAAATCCACCGTTTTTCCGATAGTAACTGGCATATTTTCTCATATACAGTTTTTGGACAGATCTGGGCTCGAACCAACGACATCATCTTGAGATTCAGTGTTTATTAGAAGAAATCGCTCGAGATCACTGGGTCATAACTACTTAACAAGTAAAGATATGGACCTTGGTTACTAAACAATGGAAGATATGGCCCATTAAAACATCCAGTGATCTAGGGGAGGGAGATTTGATTCCATAACCCAACAGTATCTTGCATGAGGGGTTAGCACAACAAGCATAACTAGCAGAGAGGAATATTACACACAAAATCACAGACAAGTTTGCAAATACTTTTTATCAAAATAATTATTTATTTAACTTATTCTCGTTGCATGTGTCTCGCAAAAGGTTTTGCTCAGTAGTTATTGTTTATTAATCTGGAAAGATTGAACTTGAAAAATCCCAATAACAGAAAATAACTCGTGTCCCATCTGATATCGATCAGAAACAGCTTGAATGAATATGACAACAATTTATAAGTTGGCCAACATGTGACAATCTGACAGTACTCGTAGCGTAACACTAAACCCGGAAGATCAGACATGTGTGTAGTTTCCGCTCATGTATCAGTTCTACTCTCACAACAATCTGACTAAACTTCAACCATTCAAATAACTTATAAACAAAATTGTGTTAATGGTGAAATACTTGAAATATTTGTATCTGTGTAACAATTGCGCTAAACATTACTTGATAAACAGAGCTATTGTGGTTATCAGGTCAACACGACATTAAGGGTTGTTAACATGAAAATACGCTTCATCTCATTCATGATATTGGACTGATATGCCTTTCTTATACTGATAAAAAGTTTAACTTCAAATGGTCGCCGCGGATTGTAACCGTCTGTTTGCATGCGATTTGCTTGAAGGATGTTGTGGATTCGAACCCCGGTCGTATCATGCTAAATGATGCTTAAAACAGTCACTACTGTGTCAAACAGATCGCATCGTGATATGGCTGATATAGTTATACTAAGTTGTTTTAACTCGATTGCGAATAAATCACCAAGCTTATATGAACCGCGCTCGTGTCCGCTTCCTGGGAGAACAAGCATTGGGTTTTGTATCGGGCTGAGCCGGGGATCAAACCCGCAACCTCTGGCATGAGCAGTCAATACTCAATCCACTGCACTACCGCCATATGACTGATTATTGGGAGTGAACACCACACAAAATAATACTCTTTCTCTTTGGAAATATGGTTTTATTGACACTATCTGACGTTTCATATTTTATTGTAATGCTTGCTCCTTGACCAAGATACACCGTGTCATTTTGCAGTAGGGTCACTTTTTTCCAAACGTTCCAAAATGGTTTTCACTTATTAATTTATGATAAAGACGCCATATGCTTGAGCTATACATTTTCAGATAGAATAATATCTTGCATTGATTGATAAGATTATAGATGGCGTATCTGTGTCACCATATGTTGTAGTATTTAAAGTAGACTTACTGTACATATTAGTATGAAAGAAATTCTGAATAAAGGTAAATAAAGTTATGTTATCAAACGACTGAATACATTCAATTTAAGTTAGTTGTGTGGTAAAGCGAATTTTGAAAATACATGCATTTTATGAATAGAGTTCAAAATTAATGGCGTGCACATTTTTGTGTGTAATGAGTGTATTATTCTACTAGTGACTCTTGATAAGAACCGGACCCACTCTGAGATAATATGGACACATATATCATCGAAATTGTGAACACGTGATTTAAGCAACGTCCCATCTCAACCCTCACCTTCGTTCCGCCATAGGATATACGGACTATTTGCGAACTTATTCGCTGCTTAACATCCCAGATCCGCTAATGCATTCAATTTTGCTGTATTCAATGGACAATACGAACATAGTTTATCCCAGAATCTGATATCACCCGAATCTCCCAATGAAAAGGCAGGGAATTATTTGCCTGTCCCACAATTCATAGCAATTGAACGCATTCTAAACTGTGACGTCATTCAAACTTTCAGTTGAAACAGCTGACCAATCAAGTGCTCAAATATGGTTTTCCCAACATTGCTTTTTAACGGACCCAATCAAGAGAGCTAGGCCAGTTCCACAGATTTAACATGTGTACCTAACCAATGCATTATGTTGTGTTGAAAATGCCAAATATTACAAGCAAAACAAAATTGCTGCATCTTTATACAAGTCTTAACATTTTGTTTGCGTCTTTGACACTTTTATACAAACTAGGTCACCGGTTGTTACTTTCATAATGTATATGAGTTACATATTTTACTGTACGAAAGTTACATCTAATATTCACGGTGTATTGGTTACATTTTATATTGTATATAAATAACGTATACTATTGTTTATGGTATATGGGTTATATCTAACGCTGTATATGAGTTACATCTTATATTGTATGTGACTAACATCTAATAGTGTATATATATATATGTGTGTGTGTGACATTTAATATTGTATATGTGTCACATTTTATATTGTATATGTGCTACATCTAATATTGCATATGTGTTACATTTAATATTATACATGAGTTACAATTTATATTGTATATGTGTTATATCTTATATTGTATATGTGTTACATCTAATATTGTATATGTGTTGCATCTAATATTATATATGTGTTACATTTAATATTATATATGTGTTACATGTAACATTGTATATTTGTTACATATAATAGTGTATATGACAAACATCTAATATTGTTTATGAGTAACACCTAGTGTATACTAGTAACATCTAATATTGTTTATGTGCTACATCTAGTAACATCTAATATATATATGGATGACGTCTTATAGTGTATATGTGTTACATCTACTTTTGTATATGTGTTCCACCTAGTATTGTATATGTGTTACAACTAATAATGTATATGGGTTACAACTTACCAACAATGATGATTAGAAAAATAGCCGTAGTGAAGCCAGCTCCTATGTAGAACATGGTACCCAGGTCCCGACCAATATCCGCTAGGTCATCACTGTTGGGAACCAGTAACGGAGGTAACAGGAAACCAGCGGCACAACCCACCTGCAAGAAACGTAATAAAATTATTGTCTGTCAACAAGAGGACACAGAAAAAAACGTTTTTACAGAAATCTTAAATATTCACTAATTCTTTCGGATTGACATTATTTATTTATTTTTTCATTTGTCCGGTTTGACCTTATTCACATATTTGTGCCGGGCCCAATTAGCTCAGTCGGTTATGTGTCTGACTATCAATCCAGGGGTCGTAAGTTCGAATCCTCGCCCAGCAAAGTCTCCGTGATGATTGATATATGTCATTGTGTCTTATTATCATTCGTCTCTCATCGCAGATTCAAGTGGGGAAGTTATCAGTTACTTGTGGAGATGGGGTGTGCTCGAGTACTGGTTAACCTTTCAGGATCCCAGGAAACAGTTGTTAAGCTAACTGATCGTCTGTTAGCCCTCGATGGCAAAAAAATGACGCTAAATAGTCAATCAATCAATCAATCATCCACATATTTGTTCGGATTTACCTTTTATGGTTCGGATTGACCTTATTTACAAAGTTGTATGGTGAACGCAAACCTCCTGATATTCCATTTGTTAATCATTAAAAGCAATTAATAACACACTCATTTTCATTATCGGATTATGTACTAAAATATGATATAATTATTGACCATTAAGATAGGAATACATAGCATGTTTGATAAGTATTTACATTTTCTCGAGCAGTGTTAACTTCAACGTCATGCAGTCTCGCGTAATGATCGTTTCAATAATGATTTATAGGTAACTTAATATAATAATTGTATTAGACGTTGCGCACATAAATTCAAGTTAAACGACACGCACGCCTACTGTCTAAAACATATTTCAATCTGATTTCCTACATGTTATATTCCAAATAAAAAATACACGACGGCATGATCTTGTTAAGGCAAGTAATTCCAAATGCAAGCAAAACGAATTTGTTGCTGTTTATGATAATAAATTGTGTCTTTAAATACGCAAAGCTAGCTTATAATTAACATTTTGATTACAAGTCTGGTAGTTTTTCTCTTGAGATTTTAAACTACAGATTTCAGTTGTATCGGTATTTACTTCTGGATCAATAAACAGCAGCTCCGCAAAGGCTTTTTTCTATTCCGATAACTCGGTTATTTAAATATTGATATTTACTTTTGTGTACCCACCAAATCAAATACTAAACAGAAGCTATCCCGGATTAATGTTAACGACCTAAAGCAATGTCAAACTTTCTGTGGCATAAGAAATGTACTCATAACATTTCATCCGGGTATTTGAATTGGAAATCATGCTGTTGAATACAATCCTGTTTTGCTGCTTATAGTTACAGAGACATCGACCTTTGGGTCAACCAACGTCATTCAATGCTACTTTTTGGTACCAGCAAAGTGTAATAAGAGGGGATGGGGGGGGGGGGGGGGGGGGAGGAGATATAGTGTCAGAAAGTAGGGATATAGTTTCAAAGAGTGGAGATGTTGTTTCAGAGAATGAAGATGTTGTATCAGAGAGTGAGGATATAGTGTCAGAGAGTGGGATATAGTGCCAGAGAGTGGACATATAGTGCCGAAGAGTGGAATAAAGCATCAGAGAGTGGAGACATAGTGTCATAAAGTAGAGATATAGTGTCAAAGTAGAGATATAGTATAAATAGTGGATATTTAGTGTCTGAGAGTGGGGATAAAGTGTCAGAGTGGAGATATGGTGTCAGAAAATTAAGATAAAGTGTTAGATATTTGAGATACAGTGTCAGATATACAGATAGTGGGGATAGCCTGTCAGAGAGTGGAGATATATTGTCAGAGAGTGACATTTAGTGTCAGGGAGTGACGGTATAATGTCAAAGAGTGGGAATATAATCATATTCAGAGAGTGGGAATATATTATTAGAGAGCGGAGGTGTAGTGTCAGAGAGTGGGAATATAGTGTCAGTGAGTGAAGATATAGTGTCAGTGAGTGGGGATAAAGTGTCAGAGAGAGGATCTATAGTGTCAAATAATGACATTTAGTGTCAGAGAGTGAAGGTATAGTGTCAGAGAGTGGAGATATAGCGTCAGAGATTGGGAATATATTTATAGTCACAGAGTGGGAATATAGTGACAGAGAGTCGGGTTTAAATGTCAGAGAGTCGGGATAATGTGCCAGAGAGTGAGAATATAGTGTAAGAAAGTGAGGATATAGTGCCAGACAGCGGGTATATTTCAAGTATAGGATATATAGTAGTCAAGAGAGTGGGATATAGTGTCAGAGAGTTGGGATTTAGTGTCAGAGAGTGTTGATATAGTGTCAGAGGGCGGCGAAGTAGTGTCAGAAATGTGAATTTAGTGCCCGAGAGTGGAGATATAGTGTCAGAGGGCGGCGATACAGTGTCAAAGAGTGAAGTTATAGTGTCGGAGAGTATAGATATAGTGTCAGAGAGTGAGGATTTAGTGTCAGAGAATGGGGATATAATGTCAGAGGGTGGCGATGTAGTGTCAGAGAGTGAGGATTTAGTGCCGGAGAGTGGGGATATAGTGTCAGAGGGCGGCGATGTAGTGTCAGAGAGTGAGGATTTAGTGCCCGAGAGTGGGGATATAGTGTCACAGAGTGGGGATTTTGTGTCAGAGAGTGGGGATATAGTATCAGAGAGTGGGGATAGAGGGTTATAGAGTAAATATGTATTGTCAGAGAATCGAATTATTGTGTCAAAGTTAACGTAATGAAGTCAAGGTTTCACGTAAAATAATCAAATACAATGATTACGCCCGTTTAACGAGATTCTAAATTATACATTTACCTGATTTCCGAAAACCCCGATTGATGTAGCTGTTGATACCTGATTTGGTCCAAACCAAACTGACGAGAGTGCAGCAGGAATGCCTAGAATAAATATCTGAGCTATCGCACATATAGTTTGTGCAAACATCAAAACTGGAAATCTGTCTGGTGATACACACGCGCATTTTATCCATGCACCTAAAGCGTTTAGAAAAGCTCCACATATAAGGGTTATCCGCAGCCCCTTTTTGTCCAAAAGCCACGTGGCGGGGAAAATTAACGGAATGTAACACAACATATATATCATGGACAACCAATCAACGGCCGACTCTTGTTGGAATGAATCACTTGGAAGACTTTCGTTGTAGTAACGGATGATTACATTGGCTATAATGTTTAAATGAATCCACTGATAGGCGTTACTGAATGAATATGCCACAAACAGCAGCAACATAAACCATCGTCTTGTATATTCTTTAGGAGCTAGATTAGGATCTTCGGCGATTGTGATTTTTGTAGAAATGTCTGTAGGACTCGGACTCGCTGGCGGCAAGAGTTTGTCCGCAACACTTTCTGGACGCCGATTCTCCTCTTTGACGTTCGACATTAGTCCGCCTGAAAATAATAAACAAGATATCATTACAGAACTTCCGGTTGCTATTCATTGGTGCGCTCTCGACATAATCAGACCGTTTCGTATTTTATTGCAAGGCAGATATATAAGCATAATACTTTCGAGAATTAATATATTATACATTGTGTCAAGAGAACAGTGTGTCAAGATACCAAACCATTACCATGCTCCTAAATGTTATAGAACGTAAAGTTGGTTCCTTGTTGATTAGGAATAGGGAATATGGAATAAGGAATTAAATTTACACTCATAAAGTTTACACTTTGACTTTACATTTTTAACCCTAGGGACACCATTTGAGCAAATCTAACAAAACTATAGTTGATCATCATAACTACATAAACATTTTGAAAATCTGTTGGGCCGTTCATGAGAAAAATATTATTTAAGTTTTGGACAAGTTTCAGTAACGGCGGCCATCTTGAATTTTAGATTAAAAAAATATTCTGTATAGTCTCATTTGCAATAGAACATCCATGTGAAGTTTCAGTTTAACTGGCCTAGTGGTTTCAGAATAAATGAAAATAAAAGAGAATTTTCTGTTTTCCCATAGTATCCTACGTAAAATTCTATGTTCCCTTACAGCGCCCCTATAAATGTATCCCCTTAATTTTTATCTGCAATCAAACCCCTACACATAGAGATAATTTATATCAAATATGTACAAATCTGACATACTGGTTCTTAAGAAAACGATTTTAGTAATTCCCAATGTGTACCCTTTTGGGGCCCCTTCTGACCCCTTTAGACACAGGAACCCAGTCATTTTTACAAACCTGAACCTCCTTCACCTAGCACTGCTTTTAAGATATAGGCAAAATCATTTCCATTTCAAAAAAAAAAAATATATATATATTGACATATGTGCCCTAATTGAACCTTTGGGGCGGGGTCACTTTTAACCTTAAATATACCATTTGAACAAATCTAACAAAACTGTAGTTGGTAATCGTTATCACATAAACATTTCGAAAATCTCTTGGGCCATTCATGAGAAAAAGAGTTTTAAAGTTTTGAACTATATTTAGTAACGGCGGCCATCTTGAATTTCAGATCGAAAAAAATCTTCTGTATAGTCTCCTATGCAAAAGAAACATCCATGTGAAGTTTCAATTTAATTTGCTTAGTGGTTTCAGAGAAAGTGTTGCTAACAGACGACAGACGACGGACAACGCGCCATTGCATTATCACTTCTGACCTTTGGCCAGTAGAGCTAAATATACAGATTTTATTTAAATTGATTAAGTTGATTTCGATTGAGAAACAAAACAATATAAAAAATATACAGATGCATGAAAACATTGATTATCTTTATAGATATGCAAAATATGTAATCTCGAAACTGCTTATACTCGCCTTGAATATTAATCCAATATCAAAAAAAATGTTATTATTTCTTGGAGCACGTTAGTATCTGCATGCTAACCAAGTTCTACTGACAGAACATTTCGAATACGTGTCCGTTTTTGGCTGAATGTATAGATAAAAGGGCATAGGCGAATGTTTGTGATGGTATGGTGGATAGATAACGTATATCCAAAATTTCATAATTGATACGTAAGGTCATCGTTTTGTTTACTTTGTGTGAAACAGTCAGAAACAGCGGTCAACAACAGCCGCTATCTTCATATTGAAATAGTTTTAATAATTGTATCACATTGAACAGGGTTTAGATAAAAAAAATCAAGTATTGCCCTGAGACGTGGACGCATGATTTGATATCTCTATACGTACTCTACATTTGAAACTCCTGGGTCACTGCTCGCACTTTTTGAGCGAGGTGTTCATATTGGATACGTAAGGTCATCGTTTTGTTTACTTTGTGTAAAACAGTCAGAAACAGCGGTCAACAACAGCTGCTATCTTCATAGTAAAATAGTTGTAATAATTGTAACACATTGTACAGGGTTTAGATAATAACATTTAGTATTGCCCTGAGACGTGGACGCATGCTTCTTCGACACGTATTGATGTCTCTATACGTACTCTCTACATTTGGAACTCCTCTGGTACTTCTCGCACTTTTAGAGAGAGGTGTTCCGAATGGTACTCTCAAATCTACTAGTTGGATGATATATATAGTCAAATATGTGTAAGCGGTCACCGCTATTAAGATTCAAGATTCAATATGTCTCTTTGTGTAATTTAAAGCTTCATTAAACTTCCGAAATGCTCACAAATTGATAATAACAAAAATGATTGTAATTACATGCTAAAGCCATTCCTGTAGACCCATTAGTGACTGTTTTCCGCAGTGGAAGTGTGCGGATTAAGACAGTTAGATAAGGGGTTCATTAACAAGATTAGAAAAGCTATGGCTTTACTTATATTATGTATCTTTATTGGGTTTTCTTTCCTTATTTTCAAAATCATATTGATGTCTGTAATAAAACTGTTTCGAACGTAGTACGCATTATATTATTTATACGCACTGAAAAACAATGAATACGGAGGATCCTCCATTTTATATATATATATATACTCGTGATACCATCACACGCGCTATTACGCCACAAATCACTTTATCGCAGTCAATATTGACAAGGTGGTTTGTTTAGTACAGTTATTAAAAAAGTAATTTTATTTTTGATTTTATATAAACGATTCGTCTCTTACGTGCAATAAATTGGCTCGTGGACTCCGGTTCATAACTGAGGGGAATAAAGGGGATGTTCTTAAAAACTATCTAACTGCAAGCGGTTTTTCAATTTTAGCCGCATCCCCTACAGTTCCCCATACTATATTCCTCTCTGAAGTGTTACCGACCGACGCGTTTCCGAACAAGCTTCGTAACTCCCCGTTTTCTGCCGAAGGTGTAAAGCGGAAAAAGACGAACATTAATTAAAACAAAACCCGTTCGTAAGTATGTATTAATTATTTGCTTTATATTTATTTTCATTCATTCATTCATTCATTCATTCATTCATTCATTCATTCATTCATTCATTCATTCATTCATTCATTCATTCATTCATTCATTCAGTCATTCATTCATTCATTTAGTTATTCAATCTTTCGTTCGTTCATTCATTTATTCATTCATTCATTCATTCATTCATTTCATTCATTCATTCATTCATCCATTCAGTCATCAGTCATTTTTACAAATTCCAATGTACGAGTCCCAGAACTCGCTGGACTACAAATCTATGAGTCAAAAAAATGAAAGTGTGAGTCCCATTTTTCGAGACATTTTAACTAAATAATTATAATTTCAAATGCTGCAACACTGTGAAAATGAAGATATTTCACCATTGCACTGTTTGAACCTTTAGCTGTGCACGATTTAAACAACCACAAGCATAAATGAGTATTATACAACAGTAAACATTGACTAGAAAAAAACTCTTGTGCAGCTTAGTCTGTCAAAAAAAACAGACAGTGTTTGTTGATTTGGTTCAAATAATATTAAATACTGTATCTCTTTTATTGACAGTGGCGTAACTGACCCTAAAATGATGTGCAAGCCCATAGGGTTCCAGAAGGGTTGGGGAGGGGTCTGGGGGACATGCCCCTCTCCCCATCAGAAAAAAAAATCAGGATGTTTTTCCTGCATTCTGATGACAATTCCAGGAGATATGATGCAATTCTCAAAAATATATGCAAGCCCGGACATTGTTGCGTAAAGGCAGCTACGCCGCTGATTGAAATGTGTATCATAGTTATAACACCTAAAAGAAGTATTCAAGGTCGGCAAACAGCTTGCATATTTACAACTCGCAACGGTAACGTCTGATGACATTGATTATGTTACATGCGCGCGTATCATTGTTTAGAAAAAGGTGCAGTAGTAACCCGATGCTCTTGAAATTCGTGCACTAGTGTTTACAAAGCAGTGTGTAAGAAACACAATGCGTCAGGAATAAAATATGTATTTGAGATAATCGGGACATATCAGCTTACTACTACCATTAGAACTACTACTACTAGAGCTATTGTTACTACTACTACTACCACTAAAACTATTACTACTGGAGCTATTATTACAACTTCTATTACTACTACTACTACTATTATTACTACTTCGTCTACTGCTACTACAACTGCTGCTGCTACTACTACTACTTTTACTAATGCTGCTGCTGCTGCTGTTGCTACTAATACTACTTCTACTAATTCTGCTGCTGCTGCTACTACTACTACTACATCTACAACTACTACTACTACTACTACTACTACTACTACTACTACTACTACTACTACTACTACTACTACTACTACTACTACTGCTGCAACTGCTAATGCTACTGCTGCTGCTGCTGCTACTGCTGCTGCTACCAATACTACTACTACTACTACTACTACTACTACTACTACTACTACTACTACTACTACTACTACTACTACTACTACTACTACTACAACTGCTACTGCTGCTATTGCTGCTGCTGCTGCTAATACTACTACATCTCTATTACTACTACTAGTACTACTACTACTATTACTACTACTACTACTGTTACTGCTGGTATTGATGCTGCTGCTGCTGCTGCTGCTGCTGCTACCACTACTACTTCTACTACTACTACTACTATTTCTACAACCACTTCTACTGCTGCTGCTACTACTACTTCCGCTACTGCTACTGCTGATATTGCTATTGCTGCTGCTGCTGCAACTACTACTACTGCTACTACTAGTAGTACTACTACTACTATTACTACTACTACTACTACTACTACTACTAATACTGCTGCTATTGCTGCTGCTGCTACTTATACTACTACTACAACTACTATATTTACTACTACTACTGCTGCTACTACTACTACTACTACTGATACTACTACTGATACTACTCACACTAGAACTACTACTACTAGAGCTATTGTTACTACTACTATCACTAGAACTACTACTACTAGAGCTATTGTTACTACTACTACTACCACTACTACTATTATTACTACTACTACTACTACTACTACTACTACTACTACCACTACCACGACCACTACTGTTTCTCTACTACTACTACTTCTACTACTACTACCTACTACTATTACTACTACTACTACTTCTACTATTTCTACTATACTACTACTACTACTATTATCACTACCACTACCACTACCACTACTGCTACTGCTACTAGTACTACAACTACTACTTCTACTACTATACTATTACTACTTCTACTACTACTACTACTACTTCTACTACTTCTACTACTACTACTACTATTACTAACTACTACTACTCCTACTACTACCACTACCACTACCACTACCACTACCACTACTACTACTACTACTACTACTACTACTACTACTACTACTACTTCTTTTACCAATACCACTACCACTACCACTACTGCTACTGCTACTAACTACTACTTCTACTACTACTACTATTACTACTACTCATACTACTACTACTACTTCTACTACTACTACTACTACTACTACTACTACTACTACGACTTCTACTACTACTACTACTACTACTACTACTACTACTACTACTACTACTACTACTACTACTTCTACTACTACTACTACTTCTACTATTAGGTTTTAGCAGCGATAAGGCAGTTACTTACTTATCTGTAATTGCCCTATAAAGAGACCTGCCGCGTCTTACACTATATGCTTATCTGTTATATCTGCCTTACTTAAAGTTCACTAACATGAACACTTTATTTTACTTTACAAGGCTTGTAGAATGAACTTTTACAAATTTATTTAAAAACGCCTTGTCTGTGTTTGAGGTGTAACCCCACCATTGATTTTTGTTCTTTATTCTATAGTAAATAATAAAAGTTTGAAGGCTTGTCATTCATAGAGGGTCCCAAATGAAAGAAGTGAAACCTACATTTTACTGTTTGTCAACCTCTGTACTATCAAAATATGATGAGAAATGTATGGGTCATGTGTCATATAAGAGATTTTTTTCTGCTCAGTGTGTACACTGGTGACAAAGTGAAAGTAGACTTCCGAAATCATGAATTCATACCCCAATTTCCAAGCATCATTTTTTTTTCTAAATTCACAATTCAAACATGACAATGCTATCAAAATGTTCAAAATACATCAAT